>JAMXBD010000097.1:0-680099 GCA_024138025.1 Combretum micranthum | reverse complement strand
GTTGGGATTTCTAGAAACCAAAAACAATCACTTAACACATAGTGGAATATAAAAATTTCAAAAATCCCATCAAGATCCAAGCGATTCAACAAAATCAATAAGACAATTTAAATTACCAACCTTTTTTTGCTAATAAAAAAAAAGTAAATGAAGGTTTCAACATAGTTTTGTAAACTATATATTAAGTTTGGTCAGATTTAGGTGTTGTTTTTTGCAAACACTCTCTACCGGTATCCACACGAATGAGCCCCTTTTTGGAACACAAACATAGGCATGCTAGCACCTTAGATTTTACAACTGCATTTTTCTCTCTCTCTGTGCAAAAAATCTTATTTTCTACTTATCAATATGTGTTTTTCGATTTTTTTTTTTTACTCTCTCAAAATCTCTATGTGTATATTTGACAAAAAGAGAGTACAATATATATTGGAATAAAATGTGATCCAGTTAATCACAACCTTTCATTATTCCAGATAGGTAACTAAGATTTATTGTTATTTGTTATCTTTTATTTTGAAATTAATAAATCATTTAATTCAAAATAAAATACTATTATCCTACACTTAAGATAATATCCAATGAATTTTGACACTTTCAATGTGGCTTTCAAGTTTACTTTGCAAACACAAATTAAACTTCAAGCAAATTAATTATAAGTGCACGAAATAACAAGGAAAGAAGAGATTTCTCAAGTATCTATAGAGGTTCCTCCTTTTGAGTTAATTCTCTCTTGTAGCTCTAAGCAGAAGACTTGCTAATCCACGCCAGTATGTTTTACCATATCCAATAAAATTTGACAGTAAAAATAGTGTGTCAATACAACAATTGATTCAATTATCTCTACTTAGTCTATTTAGCTCACCAAGCTAATTACCGATCTACAAAGCTATTTGTCACTTCCTCTTATAATCAATCTCACCAAAATACAAAGTAAGTCAAGGAATAGAAGGATATAAAAGTTTCTCTCAAATAATTTCACTCAAAGACTCAAAAGAATTTTATATAAGAAATTGTAAGCTCTAGTCGAATGTTTTGAGTTACCCTCTAAGTAATGTCTAAAATCTATAATGAAATGAAGCAAGAATGAATTTTATGGACACTAGAAGTATTTCATTTTTTTTTTCTTTTTCTTGTTATATCTTTTCTAGACACATGAATATCCTTTTATATGAAGCTTTTCCAAAGTTCAAATCCTTCAAAATAATTTAGAGTTTAAATCTTTGTATTGTTGGAGATGGATCAACTTGAGAGATTTTCTCCAACAATTTCTCTTATATTTTGTTAATGTTCTATTATACTTCGAATTTCGTTATTGATATGAACTTTAAATATTGTAATTTGAATCTTCAAATTCAAATTTCCCAGTATCTACAAGTTTCCCTTGAAGTGTGGACTATTGTCGAAAAACCTTATCTCATATTTGAAAATTTGTCCAAGATAAATCTCAATATTTTCTCTTCATATTTACTTTTAAATCTACACCAAATTTACTTCATCTTCATTCTAAATCATATATTTATAACCTCCTTTTGATTTGAAACTGAAATCCCCAAAATATCTCCATATCCCTTATTTTTAGAAAAATATCTTGCTTTCATCTTCGTTTTGAATTTTGAACTTCTATAAGATCAAATTTTTAGCTAAACATGTTCTTAGGGCTTCACTAAATGTAACTTGATCAAATAAGTCATGCTTGAAAAATCATAAATTTATCACTATCGTATCTGTATTAGATTTCCATTTGTAACTTATCTGTATCGTATTTATTTGATCTATTTATAAGTAAAACTGTTAACTTTTCATTAGTATCTATTTCTTGACAAACATCTATTTGAAAATAGCAAAAGTATAACACTAAAATGATGAAAATATGATGAAACAAATAGATCCTTAATAAAATCTAGAAGAAATCTAAACTAGCTATCATGAGTTCTTAAGCTTTCAAAGAGCTTTAATATGAAATTAACTTGAATCCCCTTGATATATTAACCAATTTAGTGGAGTATTTGAACTGCATTATCCAAATATATTCAACTTTGGAGCTAGGCCTTCAAATTGATGAAAACTTCCAATAAAAAAACTAATCCCAACTGTTTTGATCATAAATCACGTGTATCAGGTTTATACTTTTAGTCAACCTTTGAGTATTATTGTCTTTTTGAAATTTTTCCAAAAAACCTCTTACTTAGCCTCTGAGTACCTTAGTTCTTGTTTATTCTTTTGTTTTAACTTTTAAGCTAACCTTTGAGTGCTTCGATAAACGTTCTTAAAATTCTGTGTTATTTTTGTCAAATTCACATTAAACTTTTCTTAACAATAACTACACGATTAACAACTTTGTTAGAATTCATTTATATATGTTTTGTTGTCATCAAAATCAAACTAAGAGATTTAAAACTTTGTGTGCAACCCTATAGGTTCATTTAACATTAACAGTGAGACGAAATTTGATTTTTAGCCCACAAGTCATAAGTGGCCTCTATCAAGACATTAAGACTACCTAAGTTAAATGAGTCGTCAATCCAACACGACTAATCCATAACTAGTGTCATAATTCTTTTGTCACACAATATCTAGATTGAACATAAGTTATGGATAATATCACTCTTGTATATTTCAATCTTATCCTTTCGGGATCTCTAAGTAGACTACTAAAACAAATAACATTGATCATACCATCAATACATTTGAGCATGATCATGTATTTCTCAGTCTTACTTATTGAAAGGCCCAAATATATCTCTCTTATGATAAGAAGGACAACTCTCATTTTAATCACTCATCTCCCTCTACATGATTCACTATATGCTTAATCATAACCTTTATAATTATTCAATTAAAGAAAATGTTTGATTGAGTTAAATTATAACGTTCTTCATGTTGGATTCCATGGTAATTTCAAGTATAAGGATTTAATGACATAGTTATTATGAGATTCACTTATGACATTAATCCATGTTTATGATCTCATAATGGGTCAATTTGGTACTTAATTCTCTAACATGTATCTATGGGTTTGATTTGTATCTTTATACATCTAATCATCTCATGATTATCAATCAACTTTATATTAGACGTATTTCATTATTGTTCCCACAACAGCAATATCTAGGGACAATTAAAGTGATTATATGATTATTCATGGATATTATTATAAAGCAAACATACAAACAATATAAGAATAAATGCCTCTTTATTAATAAAACATACAAATGGCAATATCTAATGATTAGATTAGGGCATAATCACTAATAATTATTTATGATAATGTTATCTCCTCTCTTATAGTCTTGGACACTTGAATGATAAATTATCGATTCTAGATTTGTGTTATTGTGCCACTTAACTTGAGGGTGATTAGTGAAATCCCAAATGAGTTGTCAAATTATGACTCACCATTATAAATGTGTCATGCGACTTGATCATAATAGTAGGTGGCCATCAAACATCAGAGAGAGAGAGAGAGAGAACCACTTAAAAAACTCATCATCTTACACATTTTGAATAACATACACACATTTCAAGGGTAGTAGGTAACAAACCACCACTCTACAATGGTTATGCCCCCCCCCCCCCCCCCTACCCCACACCACATACACACTTCTCAAGCAAAATAATGTAAATAGCTCACTATCACTATAATTTTGTTATATGACCTACATATAGTGATGTGTCCTAATAACCCATTTATGGCTGTTGAGAATTCTCTACCTTAATCTAAGGCGTACCATAAATGCATTCTTTGACCCTCAATTAAATGCACCCTTTGACCAATCATTTATTGGAGTTTGAATGGCTGATTCTTTCATTTATTTTGTAATCAATATTTATGTGTATTTATTCTCTTATACCATCTATAAACGTATATATATATATATATGAAAGGCTCTCACCACAAAATTGTGTGGTGGTTTCAAAACACTTTCATGGTATTAGAGCATAATTAGGATTAACATCCCACGATCCCTAAATGCCTCTGATTCTTCTCCTACCCTCCTTCCCTTCAACACCATGATTCACATGCCACAATCAAACTCTCCTCCTCTAACTACCTCTTAGGAAAGCCAACTTCTTCCCTCTTCTTGAGAGCCAAGGTCTACTAGGTCATAGGATGGTACCCTTGAGCCCCACCTCCATTTGATCCTCTTACCTCTTCAACACCAAAATGCCAAACACTGGCATGAAAGCCACCGATCAATTGTCTCATAAGCCTTCTCCTTTCCACTCTCACAGAGGAGCCATGCTGAAGCCGTACGGCCTCTCTACGTCCCACGATTTTGGACCGCTCTCAAAAATACCTTCACCACCGCTCCAGCCCGAGAAATACCCTCAAAGATGACCTCCAATTTATGAAGCATAGCACTCGTCCAGTTACTGCATATGGCCATGCCTTCAAGGCCGTTTGCGATCAACTTCATGCCATCAGTCGCCCTGTTGATGAAACTGACAAAGTTCATTGGTTTCTCCGTGGTCTCGAACCCGATTTCTCCAGTTTCTCTACTGTCCAGATGGCATAAATGCCTCTTCCTTGCTTCCTGGATCTTGTATCCAAGGCTGAGAGTTTTGAACTCTTTCAAAAATCTCTTGAGACTCCGACAACTTCAGTTATAGCATTCACTACTCACCAAGGATCTTCTCAAAGCGGGGGTGGCCGCTCTTGCTTCAAACGTAGCCGTGGAAATGGCCGTGCCCAACCCACTTAAGGTCGTCATCCACTACGGTGCCAGATTTGCCACTTGGAAGGCCACTATGCTGATCGGTGCAGGCAACGCTACGATCGGCATCAACATGACCAATCAGCACAACTTGCTGAAGCCTTCACCACTTCATGCTCTGTGTCTGGAAGTAACGCTTCCGACTGGTTCTTGGACACAGGAGCTTCGGCCCATATGCTTCCAACTTCCTCCACTTTGGACCAATCCACTAACTATACGGGTAAGGATTGTGTGATTGTCGGAAATGGTGCGTCTTTACCCATTACCCACACTGGTCAAATTTCTCATACCCCAAATCTTCATCTGTTAAACGTTTTAGTTGTCCCTCACCTCACAAAAAATCTTTTGTCCATTAGTAAATTAACACATGATTTTTCGTTATCCGTTACTTTTACCAATGATTTTTTCACTGTTTAGGATCATCAAACGGGACAGGTGGTGGCAACCGATAAACGGGATGGAGGCTTATATATGCTAGAGCGTGGACATTCTGCTTTTATTTCTGTCCTTAAAAATAAATCTCTTCATGCTTCATATGAATTATGGCATGCTCGCCTTGGACATGTAAACCATTCTGTTATTTCCTTTTTAAATAAAAAAGGACAGCTTCATCTTACTTCTTTATTACCATCTCCTACATTATATGATACATGCCAACTTGCAAAAAATCGTCGTTTGCCTTATTCTCGTAATGAACATCGATCATCTAATGTTTTAGATCTTATTCATTGTGATATATGGGGTCCTTCACCCGTAAAATCAAATTTGGGTTTTGCCTACCATGTTTTATTTATTGATGATTATTCTCGTTTCACTTGGCTTTATCCATTAAAATTCAAATCTAACTTTTATGATACTTTTATCCAATTTCAAAAATTTATGGAAAATCAACATTCTGCTCGTATAAAAATATTTCAAAGTGACGGTGGTGCAGAATTTACTAGCAATTGCTTTAAAACTCATTTTCATACTTTTGGCATTCATCATCAACTTTCCTGTCAATATACTCCCACCCAAAACGGTCGTGCAGAAAGAAAACATCGTCATGTGACTGAAACCGGTTTGGCCCTGCTTTTCCACTCTCACACTCCCCCTCGCTTTTGGGTAGATGCCTTTAGCACTACAGCCTACATCATCAACCATTTGCCAACATCACTTCTTGGAGGAAAGTCTCCTTTTGAGCTTCTATATGGTTCTTCTCCGAATTATGAAAATTTTCATCCATTTGGTTGTTGTGTTTATCCTTGTTTACGTGATTATATGTCTAACAAATTTTCCCCCTGCAGTATTCCTTGCATTTTTATGGGTTACAGCCCCTCTTATAAAGGGTTTCGTTGTCTTGACCCCACCACCTCTAGGATCTATTTCACCCGACATGCTCAATTTCATGAGACTCACTTTCTCTTCCTCAATACCTCCCAGGCTCAATTCATATCGTCCCTTCACTTTTCAAATTTTCTAGAACCAAGTCTCCTCCCTACAAACACGCGTCCATCTTTATCTGTGCCCTATCCTCAGCACATTACACAATCCGGATATAACTCATGTAGTCTTTGTACTGATCCAGTGGATGAATCTTTGCATGCCAATAATTCTCTTGGAGGTCCATCTTTGCCACCCTCAGATCCTAGCTCCGTTTCTCTTGAGCTCCCCACCAAGCTGCCTATTCCTGCTCCTACTACGGCTACTTCGATGGCCTCTCATCCCATGATTACACGAGCCAAAGTTGGTATTTTTAAACCTCGCCACCCAGCAAATCTTGCTCTCTTGGGCTCCTCTAGTCTTCTCTCTGCCCTCCTTGCATCCACTGAGCCCAAAAGATTCAAATTTGCTGCTAAGAATCCTGCTTAACTAACTGCTATGGATGAAGAAGTTCAAGCCCTGCAAAATAATGGTACTTGGATTTTGGTCCCTCGACCTGCCAACACCAACATTGTGGGGTCTAAATGGGTGTTTCGTACCAAATACTTACCTGATGGATCCATTGAGCGCCTCAAAGCCTGCCTTGTTGCCAAAAGCTATACACAGTTACTTGGTCTCGACTACACTGATACTTTTAGCCTGGTTATCAAGGCTATTACTGTTCGTGTTGTACTCTCTCTTGCTATGACCAACAAATGGCCTCTCCGCCAACTTGATGTGAAGAATGAGTTTCTTAATGGTCATCTTACTGAACTTATATTTATGGAACAGTCTCCCGGGTATATTGACCCTCGCTTTCCCAATCATGTTTGTCAGTTGAAAAAAGCTCTTTATGGTCTCAAACAAGCTCCTCGTGCCTGGTTTCAACGACTTAGCTCTTTTCTTATTCAACTTGGTTTTTATTCCAGTCGTGCCGACACATCACTTTTTGTCTTTCACAAGCAGTCTGACATTATTTATTTGTTCCTTTATGTTGATGACATCATTATTATAGGAAATAACTCTTCTCTTCTTGATAGATTTATTCATAAGCTTTATTCTGAGTTTGCTACTAAGGATTTAGGTTCTCTTAGTTACTTTCTTGGTCTAAAAGCTACATCCACCACTGATGGTCTATTTATCAGTCAGCTCAAATATGCACGGGATACTCTCACATGAGCTTAGTTACTTGACAGCAAGCCTGTTCATACCTCCATGGTTGTCTCTCAGCACCTGTCTTCTGACGGTCCTCTATTTTCAAATCCCACTTTTTGCTACTCTCTAGTTGGTGCTCTCTAGTATTTAACTATCACACATCCCAATATTGCTTACGCCGTAAACTCTGTCAGTCAATTTCTACACTCTCCAACTGAAGATCATTTTCTTGCTGTGAAACGCATTCTTTGCTATGTTAAAGGCACACTGCATTTTAGCCTCACTTTTAGTCCATCTACTGCTCCTAGTGCTTTAGTTGCTTACTCTGATTCCGACTGGGCAGGGTATCCTGACACTCGTTGCTCTACTTCTAGTTATTCTATTTTCGTTGGCAATAACTTTGTTTCTTGGAGTGCCAAGAAGCAATCTACTTTTTCTTGTTCAAGCTGTGAGTCTGAGTATCGTGCCTTCGCTCTCACTATCGCTGAACTTCTTTGGCTCACGCATCTTCTTCGTGACCTTAGAATTTCTCTTCAACAGTAACTTGTTCTTCTCTGTGACAACAAAAGTACAATTTTTATGAGTTCTAACCCCATCTCTCATAAGCGAGCCAAGCATGTCGAGTTAGACTACCATTTTCTTCGTGAACTTGTTATTGATGGTAAACTTCGCACTCAATATGTGTCATCTCACTTACAGGTTGCCAATATCTTCACCAAAAGTATACCTTAGCCTCTTTTTCAATTTTTTGCTCCAAGCTTCACGTCTGCTCAAATCCGACGCTTAACTTGCGCCGGGGGGGGGGGGTGTTGATAATTTTCTGCCTTAATCTAAGGCGTACCATAAATGTATTCTTTGACCCTCAATTAAATGCACCATTTGACCAATTATTTATAGGAGTTTGAATAGCTGATTCTTTCATTTATTTTGTAATCAATATTTATGTGTATTTATTCTCTTATACCATCTGTAAGCATATATATATATATATATATGAAAGGCTCTCACCACAAAATTGTGTGGTGGTTTCAAAACACTTTCAATGGCCTTCTCAATTAATCTAAAATCAATGGTAGTTAGCCATCCCATAGAATAATACTAAATGAAACAATTGAGCATATATCACATCTCTAATTTATATTGATAGAATACTTAGTTTACATTTATGTAATATGTGTGTGTATGCACATGCATGTGTGGATTAGCTTGTAGCTTAAACAAGCCAAAATTTCTTGGCTTAAGCTCGACTCACTTTAACATGTGAGCTTCACTCCATTAAAAGGAAATTAATTTGACCTATAAAAATTATAAATAATAGTAATAGTCAAAAAAAGATTAATCAAATAAAATTGTAATTAAACAACATAGTAAAAGCCAATATAAAAATGAGACCAGCAAGTGTTATATAACAAGAGTGACTTCATGAAGCAAAATAATTGCAACAAATGATAAGTCAAACCACTAACTTTTGTATAGTTTTTTTGCTAAGTGAGATTACATAAAAGCCATAGACTTCAATAACTACTTTAAATGTACGAAAGAGTAATTACATTGATAGCTAATAATTATGCAATGATCACTAATATTTAGATAATTAATATTATAATATTTTATTAATGTGGTATAGCATATAATAAATGATCACTCAATATTATTCTATTCATTTAATTTATTTAAAATTTAGTTAGGTCTTGGCTTGTCATAGGCTAGCCTATGGGTAAAATCAATTAAAAAAAGCCAAACTTAACCTATTTTCAAAAAGGGTTAAACGGGTTAGCCCATGAGCATTAGCTTGTTTACCTAACTCTAATAGTATGTTCTCTTTACTGTAATTCATATTTCATTCCCCAACTATTCCTATTGAATTACTATTCTGGATTTAGTTGCACTTTAGACCTGTAATAGCCATAAAATTTTGAATAGAGATTCTTTACTGGAAATTAAGAATGGCTATTTGGCATCTCTCTCTCTCTCTCTCTCTCTCTCTTTTCTCTTTATCCAAACTACCCTTAAAATAATTTACATATTTCAATATTACCACCATTTTAAAGGGTCAAATTCATCTAAGAAACCTTAATCTCATGTCTCTCTCGTATCTGTCTCTTCCCCTTCTCTCTTAATTTTATTCAATATCAATTGCTGACAGTTAAAGGATGAGAAAAGCAACATCAATGTTCAGTCGAAGTGTGACAATTAGGAAGGTTAAATGGTGTTTAACAATGAATAGGCAGTTATTTTTGTACTAGCACATGATGGCAAGCCCATTAACAACGATGGTATGGCTATGGTGGTTATAGGTTTGGTTCTTATGGCTTTTGCTTTGTGTTGCAATGGTGGTGATCAACAGCAAATGTTTTCTAGTGTTCAATTTTAGTTCTAGAGGTTAGTGAAAACGAAGTTGTGAGTTTGACTTGGTGATGATGGTTTGGGATTTGGCCAATGGAAGACTGAGTTAGAGAGGGAATAGGTTTTTGAGAGGAAGGAAAAGGGAAGAGAGTTAAAGAGATGAGGAAGAAGAGTTAGAGAGATAATGAGATTTTGATAGAGAAGAAAGAAGGAAGAAGAAGCTATGGATTTTCGAGAGAGAATGGGTTTTTGGAGAAAGAGGAAGAGTTAGAGAGAGAATAGGTTTTTTGAGAAAGAAGAAAGAAGGAAGAAGAGTTATGGGTATTTTATTCTTTTTAAATCTACTCATAACATATTTCATTATTTTATTATGTGAACTAAATAATGTTTTTATAATTCAATCCATGCAACTTAACACGATAATATGTGTTCTAGCCTTATTACAACCACATTCAATTCCCCCATAATAACTATACATTATGGTCTTATTCCATTCAATAAAGTGAATGGATTGTTTTACCCTTTTTTTTTCATATGTATATTCCTTGCATTTGCATTGTTTATAATTTGCATTTTAAAAACACATCGATGTTCAATTCAAGTGTTGTTGTGTTGGTATAAAATTATAAAATTCTAAATAAAAATAGTTAAAAAAACTTTTCAAATTTCTTGGGTACTTATAAGCTACTTTACTCGGCGTACAAATCATAATGTATAATATCTAATAAATCTTTTATCCTCATCAACTAATTTCTTACTCTAAATCTTTAAAACTTATATTTACAAGTATGTGGTGGAGACATTCAATTGTGATACAAATGGTGTAATGTCACCAATGTGGTCTCAATACTAGAGTTGTACAAGTTAGTTAAACAAGTCAACCCGACCTAACCTACTTGAGCCTACAAGTAAAACAAGCCAATGCATTAATGACCTAATTAATAAACAAACCAGACTTTGTCAACCCTAACATAATCCATGCAGGCTAGGAAGTTAAACAAGTTAGTCCATTAACTTAGCCCATAAAACCCATTTGTATATTTTATGGGTTAAATTACATAAGATCATAACATTTGAGATAAATTCATTTAAGATCACAATATTCTAAGTAGTTAAAAATATGTCACAACATATTAATAAGAGAACTATTTAAAATTAAAACTTAGAAGATCTAGCACGTTAGGTACGTGTCAATAATGACCCAATTGACCCATTTCTCTAAACATTGTGGTATCTTTTTAACCATTCAAAATATTGTGACCTAAATGAATTTACTTTTTAAATGTTATAATCTCTTTGTAACTACTCGAAACATTGTGACCTTAAATGAATTTACCCCCAAATATCATGACCTTCCGATATAATTTACCTTAATAACTTAGCTTATTTTGTTGTTGTGATTTGTGGCTCCTTGCATATTTGTTGTTTTTTTCACTAAGTTTGACATGTCAAGTATATGTATGCATATAAATGATAGAAATGCTTTTTTTTTTTTTTAATTTTAGGGATAATGTCATTAATAATACATGAACTTTTCAAAAATACTCAATTTGCTACCTTAACTTCTAAAATGTTAAATCTAGTACATAATCAAAAAATTTCAAGTCATCATTCATACCTCAATTAAAGTATATAACAGTCGTTTGTGTATAACCATTCATGGCGTGACATGTGTCATCTAATTTTAAAATGAAAAAAAAGGAGACCTAACCGAAATTAAAAAAAAAAACAAAAAGTTAAAAAAATTGAAATCCATCTTCTTCCTTAATCCCCTTTCTCTCTTTAGCTTCCTTTTCTCTTCTCTCTCTAAATCACGCCCTTATCTACCCAAATAGCCAGCGACTATCACCTACCCGCATCTCTCCCAACAACTTAATTAGAGCTATCGCAACTTGACAATGATCGGAGGAGCTCATTGACACTACTAAGGAAGAAGCGGGTTGAGGAAAAAGATTGGTTTAGAGAAAGGATGAGTTTAGGGAGAGAGATACGGTGAAGAAGAAGATGGATAATTGGGTTAAGTTTGCATCTTTTAATTTTCATTTTTATTATGCTAAATTTGGGTTTGAGTTTTTTATTTTTGTTTGTCTAATTTTTCGTTTCTAACTTGGGTTAAGTTTCCTTTTTTCTCTTCTTTTAAAATTAGATGACACATGTTGCACCATAAATGATTATATTCAAACGGTCATTATATATTTTAACTGAGATATGAACGGCAACTTGAAAAGTTTCGATTAAGTACCAAAATTAGTACTTTAAAAGTTGAGGTAGTAAATTGAATATTTTTGAAAAGTTCTAATAGTATTGATGAAATTATCCATTTATTTTAACATACAATAATTTTCTTTTTAATAATGATGCACCGTCTTTCAAAGTTAGAAAAATAAATATTTCCATTTCAATTTGTATAGACTATAAGGATATAAATGATAGTTCTTCAATTTGATTTTCGTTTTATTATTGGATATATATGGTATTTAGAAATATTTGGATATAATTAGTTTGAATACAAAAAATTATAAATTATTTTTCTTTAACAAAAGTAGCCATCAAGTATTACATTGTTTTACGAGACCAATAATTCATATTAATTAGCCTATATTATTATCTTCTAATTTAAGATAAATCACAAAATACCATATAAAACTTAATGAACCTTGGGGTGTGATTGGCTTTGTGTGTTGTGGACCATAAAGAGGATTATTATCGAAAAAGTATGGCTAAGGTATTTTAGTGTATCCTTTTCCTTAAAGAGTGGTTCTTCTTTTTTTAGGCTATATGTTTATGTTTTCGAATTTTTATTTTTATAGGTGATTTTTATTTTTATTATTAATTTAGTGAGCCAACTCACGAGTTAAATGGTATAAGCCCTTGAGCCACACATTAAAAGGGCCAGGTATGTTTGACCCACTTTTTAAACCAGCTAAAAAACCTAACCCAAACCCTCTTTTAAAGCGAGTTAATTAAGCCAATCTATAGCTCTCAATGAAATTGCATAATTCTACGTAAAACTATTAACTCGTTAAGATCAATTCTCTTCCTATGGTAATATAACACCCTAAACTGAGAAGCACACAACCAACCACGTGTCCATTTTAATATAGATATGTAAAGACTTAAAACATGTTACATATTTCCAAATTAAATCAAGGAATCTAAACATACATTAGTCACATTATATATAACACCAAAGATAATAACAACTCTACAAATAAGGAAAGCATCAACAATACTAATGGCTTAACAGGTATATTAACAATGATAAGTATTCATGTATATATCTAATCAATTTTAAGGGGTTAAACTCAAACAATAATATAAAATCAAAACAACAATTGAGCTTTATACTCTTTATGTCCCATATTAATAGGTAACTAAATCATTATTATTATTATTTTTTTTTTTTTTGAAATTCAATAACTCTAGCAATGCTCTAAAGGATGCAACCAATGGTAGATTTAGGATGAGTCATATAAAACCTAAATTTAACCTACTTTCGACCCACTTCCCTCTAGGGTCTCCTAAACTCTATAGAGTTTTTATCGCTATGCCTACAACTTGCCTGTACAGGGTATTAATTGACCTACCTTACCCCATTTAATCCAATTGAGGATGATCTAAGCATTAAACCAAAAATTAGTATAACCTTAAAAATAAATAACATAAGCCAAGATATTAAAACAAAGAATAATATCTCCAAATATAAGATCTATCCAATTTACCAAACCAAAAATTAACATATTATTTGTGAAAAATCAACTTTCACACATAACATAACGTAAAAAAAAAAATTATATAATGGACAATACAATATGAATACTATTAAACCTTGATAAATACAACTTTATAAGTTAGAGCTTCTAAAATCATATCACAATCAATGGGTCAAGAGAGAGAGTGATGGAAGATTCAAATTCTTTAAGGTTTCCTTTTGAATTTTTCTTAAATTTCCACTTTAAATTTTACTATATTTTGGAGGGTCAATTTACCATCGGACCATAAATATGACCTATAACTTAATCCTAAACCTTATAATGTTGTAAAGAATTTCTCAAACCTAATTCTAAACCTTCTAAAGTTAAACCCTATGGATTTAGCAGATCGGATATCTGATAATAACTCCCTTAATTGCATGCTTAGTCGCTTTGGCTCCTATATTCCACTAGTAGGTCACCAGTGATATACACATAAATGAAAACACAATGCCTACACCTGAAAAAGATAAAAGAATAAGCTAGAGCCCAATACGTTATACAATAAACACATGCGCATGAATAGACACTCACTCAATCACATGCATACACATAAATCAAATGCAACAAGCATTCAATTCATTATTTTTAATTTCTAGGTCGAGCACACATTAAAGGAACAATTCAGTATCCTGCCACACACATATATACACACATATACTTATGTATTAGGTATTGGTTTGTAAACCCCTGAAAATTTCATAATTCTTAGAAAATAATCCTAAGAGTTAAACACCGAAATCGAAACCCTAAAAATCAAACCAAGTTAAAACTTAATTCTAAATAAGATAAAAAATGAGATTTCTTAATCTTGAGAAAAAGAGAACCCTCAAAAACAAAATAGAAAATCCAACTATCGGTTGAATCAACATTCATACGCCAATCAAATCATCTACCCGATTCCTAAAATGCAAATCAAAATGATATATCTAAATAACGCTCGACAACGAAACGCTAAGATCTTAAAACCTTCGGTGAATTTTAGAATCAAAATTTTCAATTTTCACCAAAAATCAAACTAAGTTAACTCATTACCCTAGACTCGGTTAAACGATCCTGAGAACTGAAAACTATTAAATAATCACAAATAAAATAAGATAAACCATGGATATTGAACTGAAAATATAAAATGGTCAAAACTCCAAAATTATATCTTATGAATAACTCAACAAAACTGGAAGTCAAACCAGAACCCTAAAAGTTAATAAAGCTTACAACAAACCCTAGTGTTTAAGATCCGGTAATCCCGCGCTCTTAAACCCTAAACAACAAAATGAAAATAATTGTTGATAATAGTTCGTAATAATAGGGAAACTTAAAAATATCAGATTCGCAAATTTCTAGTGTCATTTGGATCCAAACGGATCATTTTTCAAAAATCGTGCCCTGGTACACCAGACCACAAAAGTATTCCGTTGATACCAATAGACTTGTAAAAATATAAGGTTTTCAAAAATATCAGTTTTAGAATTTTTCGGTAGCTAAAAATTATAGATATCGTATTTACACGTGTATTTTTATTACTATCAATATATTAATTGTCTAGTTTACTATTCATTGTACTTTTCTACTATTCATTACTATTTCTCTATCTCTACTTTTTCTTACTATCTATTCTTACACCTACATACCTATTTCTTATAATTTTCTTTTTCCATAAAAATTCTACACCACATATTACTAATCTTCTCTTACACTTTTCTTCTAAAATTAATTTTTTTTATCAAATTTCTCTCTCTTCCCCTTCATTGCCGTCCACTTCTCTCTCTCTTCACTCTCCATTTATTTTCTTTTTCAATTAATTTAATTACATTTAATTTCCACTTCAAAATTCTATAAATACCTCATTCCTCCTTTATTCTTTCACACAACTTATTCTACTATCAAAACTCTCTCAAATTCTCTACACAAACACTCTACAAAATTATCCTCTACCAAAACTCTCTTCCACCAAATACCCACAAAATTTCTCCCTATACACAATACAACTACCATTTCTCAATAATCACATAACCATACATTCACTACTATCTTCATACCACATAAACACTTTAGGTAAAAATTTCTTCCAACCATTTAGTTATCCATGTCATGTAACTTAACATGACTATGGTGTTGTTTTGAAACTCGTATGAGTAGTAAAAGCAGCAATATGTTCATGTTTTATTCTTACACGTGAACTTCCTATTTTGTTATGTTATGTTGGTTTTATTATTATTATTATAATGCTTATTTCTTATTCATATCTAACTAAATATATTTATGCATTTATATATAATCTTTAGAGCATATAAGCTCACTTGTTATTTAATTAATTTCATGCTTTACAATTTATTTATTTCATGCTATTTCTTTAAGACTAATCTTTCTAGTCTTAGACTTGTCCATATCAAGTCAAAACAACCTTTTCTTTATTCTTTTGGGACTAGTCTATTCTTAGTCTCGAGATGCTTTGATGAAGTTAAGGCTCTTAATACTTGACTGGGATACGTTGATGAAGCTAAGGTTTCCAATACTTGATATTTTATTATCTTGCTTATTATTATTTGTTTCTAGTATTTTCTCATATTCTTATTATTTTACATGCTCATAATACTTACATCTACATAATGATATTGTCTCAACTAATTTAAAAGTAGAATTTTACTTTATTAAAAGAACTTAAAACTAAATTTTCTATTATGTGACTTGTCATAAAATAATGGAGTTATTATCAACAACATAGAAATAAAGTAATACAAGTTTGCTTAAAGTTTTCTCAAATAACAAAGGTAGCTTTACCAAGAAAACATAAGAAATAAATACTTTCTTTGAATATTATGGTAACCTAAGTTTTAGTAAAATAATTTGCTAATATTCAAAGTTTTCACAAAAAGCTTAAGATTAAACTCTTTTTAACTCCATAACAAAACTAAGAAACAAACTAGTTTTCAAAGTTAAGATAAATTCAACCCATAAAGTTATAAATCTCCTTAAGAAAATAATGATTTTGAAGTTTCTAAAGAAGAAACTTATTTTCAAAGAATGTAAATAAGATAAGATTAAAAACAAAAGATTTTATCAATAAAGAGGATTCTTTTCAAAGAAAATAAAAGAACAAGTTTTAAAAAATAAAAACTTATATATTTTAAATAATAAATATAAGAAGACAAGATTCATTGTCTAAAATCATTCTAAATACAAATTTATAAAAAGGTTTTCAACAACTTAATACACTTTTGATAACTTTGATCTTTCATCACTAGAAGTAAAATTTATAAAAGACTAAGGTCAAAGGAAAATTTACTTATTTTGGAAAAAGGAATGAAGAAAATAAAATAAGGATATACTCATTTATAATAACCTATGAAAATATAAAGTTTCTTCAAAATACTTGAAAAGAAATTTATCAAGTTAAGTTTTAACACTTTAAAAAGAATTGTTTTATAAAATAAATTGTTGAGACACTACCATTAGAATTTTTTTGCATATAAAGTGAGATTATCTATATACCCAAAGGATTTATCAGTCATATATATATATATATATATATATATATATTTACTAAAGGATTTTTGAATGAAGTTGAGTTAGGAAATGGTTTTGCAAAATCTAGAAATATTTGTTTTAGAATCGTACCCAACGTTTTCGGAACCTAAATGACCTTATATGACAAATATAACCTTAGAAATTAATAGATCTTTTCGAATAGGCGGTATATTATATGCGAAATTCTGAGTTAAAATAAGCAAGTTATGGCCATTTTAAATTGGAATTTCATTCTATGCGATTTTGATGAACATAGTGAAATAGAATTAGAAAGTTTAAGTAGAATTTCTACGAAATACTCATCTCGGATATTTCTTTTGTCTAGGTGACGAAGGATACAAAATCACCTTTCCTAAGGATTTCTGCGACTAAAAAGATTGCGAAATGGACGAGTGAGTTATTCCTCTTAATTTCGTTACCTTGTTTATGCTTATAAAGTAGTGGCATTAGTATACTAAGAAAAGATAAAAATGGATATATATGGGGAATTCAGAGATATGTATATATATGTGATTTTATGTTTATGCGTGAAATGATAATTAAGAATATCGTAACTTCAAACTGCCTGTTTAAGTGTTTTTCTTTACTTACTTGTATGACTACTTATTTTTTGCTAAATTGATTTATCGCCCCCTAATAAACCTTAATAAGGTTTAGCTTAAGAAAAATAAAATGCTCAGCCATCGCATCCATCGAGTCGCATCTCTTTCGGAAGGTTGCTACTCCTACACATAGAGTTGGATTGGCTGTTATCGTACTGTGACACGGGCCATATTCCTTCCTAGAGAATCCAAATCGCCTGGGGAATACGACTCTAGGTTCGGAGCCGAGCCAATTGAACGCTTTGAGTGGAGACCTGGGGACTAGCAGTAGAAGATCGAGGATCTTCATCACCGATTCCCTAACCTTTGATACGGAGGGGTAAATCCGTTCTATATATGGTTTCCAGATAACTATATAGATTTGTGTAATCACGTGATTGTTGCATTATACGCATAGCATATGTGTGAAAATTTAAATGAACTTGTTTGAAAACATAATGCGAATAAAAATGAATACCTTACTAAGCTAGTTGTTGCTTATACTCCCATAGATTTTGTTGAAACAGGTATACCCGTGGCTTAAATTGAGGATCATGACGTTAAGGAAGTCATGGAAGGATGTTAAGCTTCTATGAAAGCAATGGAAACATAAGATGAAGTTATTGTATAAGGTTCCCTATATGTAATGTATCCTATGATAGTGTTTTAGGAATTCTAAGATGTATATTTATTTTAAGACCATAGAGGGATATGCCCCCAAGAATTGTAATTGACCATGTTTATGTTTTATGATAAGTATTCTCCTTGCCTTGTTGCTTAATTATTATCAATATAAATTGCACTACTTCGATGCGCTCCCTTGATTGTGATGTACACCTTGTACATGATATGGATGCCTTCGCGTGACTAAGGTACTCATTCCTAGGCTTTAGTATTGTGTACGGCGGACTGCCACTTTTATAGTACCCCTTGGGGCGTGACATGGTTACTCTTTAATATCCATGGCACTGGAACCATCTAAATCTACCCAAATGCTTTCCTAGTGCAACTCCACTTGAGATAATACCATATTAGGATCACCGGATTACCAAGATAATAGCGTAGATACTCTTCACATACTACCAACAACCATGAACAATCAACAATCATTTTAATAGTCAGACAATTAATAAATTAGTCTACATTTCTAGCTTAGACAAACAAAAGCAAGAAACATGGTATAAATGTACTTGGAAAATCAATCCGTCTTAAATACTAAAGTCCTTTAACCTAACCTACATAACCATTAAGATATTTAGAATTATTCACACTTTAAACTCATCTATGATCTATACTTTTATAATTTTGTCTTTACCTCACTAGTACTAGTATTTATGTTTCAAGATCTTAGAATACTAGTAAATTCTTACAGGAGGGTATTAAATAGGCTTTAATTGCTTTTGAGAAGAAAAAATGTGATTTTAAAGAGGTTATAATATACATGATGTTACACCCTAAAAGGGGGCCTTGGACAGTCAACATAAAGTAATCATACCAAGTATGCATATAAAATATGTAGTGCTCATAATCCTTTAATCATTAAAGATATAGTGTTTTTATAATTTTCATTGATGTGATCATTTTGACAAGATTGAAATCAAGATGTCTCATTTTTGTTCTTTGCATATTTGTCCAAATTACCATTATCTTATTAAAGTTGAAATGGAATTATCTCATTATTTTATTGAGTTATTATCAATTATTGATTGCGAAAGCTATGGAAAATTGTATCTTAAAATTTTATTACTAACAATTCAAATTCTTATTCAATAATTAGATTGTTGTATTTTAATATTTTAAAAGGCAAAAATAATTTGGAGTGATTTTTATGATTTTTCTTAATTCATTTCCAAAAACTTTACCTTATTTAATTAATGATTTTCATTTTCAAATGTATAAATTTTGGGTAATTACACATGAGCTAGTGCACAATCGCTTTGGAGGTTGTGTAGGTCATGAACAGATCATGCGAGTCACAAAGAAGTACATGAGCATGTGCATGGGCTTATGCATTGGTCATGCACTTCTAAGGATCTAGTTTCAAGTTATAGAAAAGTATATAACCTAGTGCACGGGCTCGTGTTTTGGTCTTGCACTTCTAGAATTGTCACTTTCAAAAAAATGTCCTTCGTTTATCCCAAAATGTGTTTTAAACCATTTTATGTTAACATATATCAACCCCACAGTATGTCGATTACATGCATTCCCAATGATAATGAAATTGATGCTTATAACATCAAATTTATATAAAAACTACATTACGTTGTTGCAACTCTCAATCTTCCTCCCTTCCAAGATATTTTAAATCTTTACTTTTTGAATTTATTCAAGCAATCTTAACAAGAAGTCATTGTTTTCTTTGTAAAATGTTGTTGCAAACATCGACACATCAAGATTCCGTTACCTACGTGTCTATCTTGTCAGAAATAATAAGAAAACGAAAAGGAATATTACTTATCACAAAAAATCATTCACAAGATTTTATGAACTCAAGCGACAGTTAGAGAGGAGAGGGGAGAAGTTCGCAGAACATACTATATAAAAGTGAAAGGGCAATTATTTTAAATTTTTTGTGTGAAAACAAAATTACTCCTATTTTAAATTTAAAAATTACTTTCCTATTCCTTCATATGATTTTATTTACTTAGTTTATATTTAGCAATATGCAATATATCTATGCCAAGTTGGTAAAAAAAAAAAAAGGAAAGTTCCTTTTATTTTCGTTAAACAAATGAAAATGGAAAGAAAAAAGAGAAAAATGAAATAAATAAAATAATATAAAAAAATTGAGAAGTATTTTCCATAAAGAATAAGTATATCGTAATGTCACGTTTGATATATAGGAGTGAACTAAGAATTAAATCGCGATTCTAGATTTGTTTCTCGTTCTTATATTTAGATGTATTTTCAAAAGCTAGAATAACAAGAATTTGATTTCACCCTTGAAAAGAGATTCTGTTCCATTCTCATTAATGATTTCTATTATAATTATTTTTCTTACATATTTATTATTAACATTTAGTACTTATGATATTTTATAAATAATATTTTAATTTTATTCTATTTTATGATATTTCCAAGTAAAGAAATAAATTTGTTATTCTATCACTTATCATATTCTATATTATTTCAATCAATTTTATTAAGAGTAATTTTTACATACAAAACATGATATTGGACGAATTTCCTAATTCTCCTATAATTAAAAAAAAAAAAAAAAAGCAGTTGTAATTATAGGACCGGTGGCTTTGCTAATCGGATTCTCTAGAAGATTTAGTCTGCCGTCTTGGGGCCCACAAATCTAGAAGGTCCCTTCTTTGACTTCGTAGTTGTCCACAAATGTCAGCACTCCATTTTGCACTCGTTTCCACAACTGTATATTAGTATTGGCAATGTTTGTGGATTTACATGCCAGTTTTTTCATATTAATTTATAAAAACCAATATCGGTGTTTAATTTTATGAAAACATTTTATTTCGAATCAACGAAATTCCTAGAAGCATTTGCATAGTATTTAGACTATATATACGTATTGAAGCCACCAAACACATAACTATAAAGGGAAAATAAAATAAAATAAAATCTACAATTATTTGCAAATTATTTTATTAACATATTACCAGCAGACAAGCATTTTTTTATTACTGATAAAAGTTAAAAAGGGAAAAAAAAAAAAGTAAAACTTTACATTTGCATATCTCTAATTTTTTTATTATAAATTTTTTAATAAATACAATAAAATTGTTAAACTATTAGTTATATGTTAATAGATCTTTCATATCTTAATTCTACCTCTTCATAATCTTTTAAAACTTAAATAAGTAAACTTTAAATTGTTATTAAAATTTAAAAAACATCGTTATAAATGTAATAATTATATTTTTAAAAAATTTAAAATTTACGCCACACTTTTCATCCTATAGATGGGTGTGCTGCATTTACAATTTGTTTTTTTTTTTTTAATGGTAATAAGATGGCCAGAATAATAAATAAAGGAATTCTAGGAAGGCAACGCTTATGCCTTTCGGGCGGGCAGAGCTAAAATCCACCTGCTATGAAACGGTGGCTGAGCCTGCTCCCCAGACACTTAAGATAAGGTCGGCCCCGCAAACTCACAATCATTATGACATCATGTGTTGAAATTTTTCGATGGAATATGACTTTGTGTCATGGATGTGGATCGCGACCCGAATCAATATGTCGACTGAACTAAAATAGATTAGAGGAAAAAAGGGTGGGGCGGCGGTGGATAAATGCGTCGACAGACAAGAAAATTTGAGGTAAAATTGGCAAGACTATGGGTAGCCGACCTAGATGCTTTCCTTGCATTTTGCCAACAAGTTGAAAAGTGGAGAAATTTTTATGGTTTGAGGGATGATAGCAACACTTTCTATTATTGACATTCTCTTTAAGTCCTCTTTTTCTTATTAGTTTATTTTAAAGCTAATCTTAAATAATTATGGTAGTTTTTCTTTTCTCCTTTTTTATTATTATTTTTTTCATCTTCACTCAACCCTAAAGACTAATTACCCAATTTATAAATATTTTGCATCTCCAAAACTTTACTTACTTTATTATGAGGGGAAAAATGGAATAGAAAAAAATATATAATGAAGGAAAAGATTTTCATATGCCTTATCAAATAAGAAAAAAAATAATAAAATAACTAATACAATTTAATTTTAAAATGTAAAGTAAAATCAATATCAATAATTTTTTTTCAAGTCTACTAAGTAAAATAACAAGATATAATATCTTAAAAAAAAGATAAAATGAATTTCGTTTTATTTAAAAATCTTCATTTTAGTATCTCACGTCACAAGTATAAAGCTATCTACAAAATTGAAAAAATGAAAACCAATTAAAATTTGTATTTTATTCAAAAATTAAACCATAATACTTTAACAATTTAAATTTGAGAGTAAATCAAACCTGATTTCATTGTTTATTTCTTCTTCTTTTTTTTTTTTGTGTTGTATTCTTTATTATTAATTTCATCACAAGCGCCAAAATCTAAACTTTTATTTAGATCAAACTTAATCAATACCTATTCAAAAAGAAATAAAATTTTTAAAAGATTATATAATATAAAAAATCATTAAAAAAAAAGCTTCTAATAATTCATTATTAAGACTAAAATTTTAATCAACGTATTTTGGAAGTGTACAATTAAATAAATCACAAATCATTTTTAAAATTAAAATAAGACTAAATCATTTTTATTAGTAAAAAACTAGCACATTGAAATGACCCAAACTTAATTTATAACTAATATATGTAGATTGATTTATTGCATGTGTGTATGTGTTTGAGTGAATTAATATTTGTATGTGGAATGTGATTTAATGTATGTGAGTGTGATAACAATGCTAGAGTAATATTTAGCATGATAGTTTAGTTATGTTATTATTATTATGTTAATGCAAGTGGTTGTTGTAATAATTAATGTTGATAAATTAAGTGTATTTTGAGCTAAGTTAGTCTTTAATCTGCAGGTTTTGGTCCAAATCTAAGCCCAAATTGAAAAACAAAGGCCAAAGCCTTTCCCCCAAATTCTGCCCTAAAAGTCAACAAAATTAGGATAAATATCAAAGTCTAATTGCATAATTAGACAATCCAAAACATAACAAAAGGAGAGAAATTCGTAGTTCCTTCAAAGCCCAAAATTTCAAGACCCAAATCAAGATTTATTGGACTCAACACACCACAAATCCTTCCCCAAGTCTTATATTCATTTGATGTTTGAGATGTCTTATTTTCCTCTTAATCAATGAAATATGCATGCGTAGTATAATACAAGTAGTTAATGAGATAAATTCTTGTTGAGATGTTGTAGAATGGTTAAGAAAGCTTTAGAATGCTTAACATGTTATATGTAGGTTGTAGTAGGTTTTCATGTGGTTTGGAATGAGTTGGAAGAGCTAAAATGTAAAATTTTTTTAGTTTGGAAAATAGGGGAAATCTTCAATGTGAATTGTAGTGTATGCCGCCTTGTACGCCGCCGGCGTACATGCCAGCGTTAACGTTTTTAATTATGACATTTTGGAAATTTTCTCAAACGCCGCCGACGTTGAAGACAGAATTTGCTGGCTTAAAAACCCTGATTTCTGACCTTTCGAAATTTTCCTAAACGCCGCCGGTGTTGACGTTGACATTGCTGGTGTAAAGACTTCAAGTTTATACATAATGCAAACTACTTAACGCTACCTTATACGCCACCGGCATATGATCCTACACCGTCGGCGTTAATGTTTAATTTACCGGCGTTAATGGCCGACGTGGACTTGTAAATTTTAAGTTTTTTTTTAACTTTTTCCAACTTCTTTCAATACATGATATAAGACTTTTTAATTAATGATTTACCTTGTATGATGTTGTATAAATGTTATGTGATGACTTTGGATTGTTTTTACTTAAGATTCAATAATTTTTCCTAAGTTCTAATCTAGTAAATATAAGATTAACTTAGGATAGTAATGTGATATAATTGATTTATATGGAACAAAGATAGATACTCAGTTGGAGATTCTCATCAATTCCCAAATCAAATTAGGTACACAATACTTTGATTGATTGTTGCTTAGGATAGACATAAACCAAATTGACTTTAATCGAAGATTAATAAGAGATATTGAAATTGGATGTGCTTTACGTCGTTGAATTTGGAACCAGGAAGCGACAACCTTGTCATGATGCAATGGCATGGTAGTTTAGGCACTTAGCCCAATCATTTGTCATGATGCAATGACTCAAATCCATGATGCAATAGTTCACCATGATGCAATGGTGATTTCTTTTATTGGCTAAGTGGGTAGCTAATAGGGTTAACTGTATCGGTATATCCTCTACTTAGGCTCGGAAGGAAATAATATGTTTTAGTTCGCGGGTACGGGACCATTGAACTAATTGATATTATAGACCGGGATAAGTGGAGTGTATAAAGGAGTGTGAACCCTAAATGATGTTATTATAATCTTTTTTGATTAGATATAGGAGATATATATATCCGGTCTATCTATGTCAACCCCCTGAGCAGTTGCTGTTACTCAGGACCCCAGAATTCCCAAGCTTGAATCGAGGTTTGAATACTCCTGTGTTGTCCTATTCACTTAACTAAAAGATAATGAAGTTGTGGTGATTTATTGCATTGTATTTAGTTAAGTGAGCATTGCATATGTATTTGTTTGCATTATTGTGTACTGGGCCTTTGGCTCGTGCTACTATCTTGCAGGTAACTTTGATGACGAGCTCTATGACATATGGGTTATGGGATTGATTGAGAGGATTCTATGGATGACTAGGAGAGAGAGGCCTAGTATATGCCTAGAATTCCTTTTGATGTAAAATTTTGTGAAGTGTTTAGGCTTATTTGTTAAGCCTTGGAATGTAATTTGTGTTGAATTGTATTTGTAATATAGTTGGGTTGTAAGTAGGATTTCTATGTTTATATGATCCTTGGGAAGTTGTAATGTATAAATATATTATGTATGACTTGTATATAGTTAATGATCCACTACCTATGTAGTGGTAATTTTTCTAATTCAAAGCATATGAATGTTATATTTGTTTTAAACAGGTAGCCATTACAAACATCTCTTTTTAAGACGACCTTACGTATAATACTTAAATATTGTTTCTAATATTTGGGTATTATGCGTGATCAGGAGATTTGGCACACTTAAGCATTGGATTAAGTGGGCTGGGTCTTTACACACATATACCATCATTTTTATTAGTAAATAAACATACTAATGTGTAATTGTTTAATTATTAAAAGATTAAAGGAAATATAAACATACCTTGGAGATTGGGAAAAAAATTCTGTTTTTCTAATGAAAAATATTGTAGCTTATTGTAAATGCTTTTCATTATAGAGTGCTTCGTTATATAACTTTTTGACAAGCATAGAGAAAGCTTTCAATCCATATCAACTACTTTATTTTTCATTAGAGAAATAGATTTTTTTTTCCAATCACTAAGGTATGTTTATATTTCTTTTAATCTTTTAATAATTAAACAATTACACATTAATGTGTTTATTTACTAATAGAAATGCTAGTATATGCGCCAGTTTTTTTACTAATAAAAATGATTTAGTCTTATTTTATTTTAAGAATGATTTATGATTTCTTAATTGTACACTTCTAAAATAGGTTAATTGAAATTTATTATAATTTAGTCTTAATAAAGAATTAGTTAGGAGTTTTTTTAATTATTGTTTACATAATATAATCTTTTAAAATTTTTATTT
The DNA here is from genome assembly GCA_024138025.1 of Combretum micranthum. Lineage (NCBI taxonomy): Eukaryota > Viridiplantae > Streptophyta > Magnoliopsida > Myrtales > Combretaceae > Combretum > Combretum micranthum. Next base: position 654,370 of record JAMXBD010000097.1, on the reverse strand, counting down.
CTTTTTGAATAGGTATAGATGGAGTTTGATCTAAATGAAAGTTTAGATTATGATACTTATGATGAGATTAATGATGAATAATACAAACGCAAAAAAAAAAAAAAAAAATCAAATCAGGTTTGTGATTCACTCCCAAATTTAGATGGTTAAAATATTGTGTTTTAATTTTTAAATAAGATACAAATGTTAATTAGTCTTCATTTTTTCAATTTTGCATATGGCTCTATATAAATATAGGCATGGTTCGGTTTCGAACCGAGAACCAAATAGAAACCATCACCGGTGGTTTTAGAATCGAAACTTAACCGGTTAGCTGGTTCCAGAATTGGCTATGGAACCACCGATTTCACGGTTCCTAGGCTGTTCTTTGGCCTAGAACCGATGGACCCGAAGGTTCCTCCCGATTCCATTGAAAAAATAAAAAATAATATTAAACAGTAAAATTTATTACTTATTCATAATATTTAATATGTTATTATCAACAACACAAATAAACATAGTTTAAAATTATATATAATTATTTTAAATAAACTTCTCGTAAAAGAAAAATTCATTTTCTTAATAATGTGAGACTATTTTTTACGTTATAATTTTCCTTTTATCTTCTAGATTATTTTATAGTATCATAATACTAACTATAATTGATATTTAATGTGTTTATATACATATAAATGTACATTCTAAATAATTTTTTTAAAATTTTGGTTAAATAATCTAATACTTTTAGATCCAATAATTATTTTGAATTTAAAATTTATTTTATTAAAAATTAAAATTTATTTTTTATATATTTTTTTAAAAAAGATAATTCCACTATTCCAAAACCAGAACAGAGAACTAGCGGTTCCATGGAATTGGAACGGAACCATGGAAGAAGGTTTTGATCCCGATTCCTCGATTTCAAGACCCAAAACTAGTGGTTTCGGTTCAGATTTGGTTCGGTTCGATTCCGAAACTGTGACGATGTCTAACTCTATACCCATGACATGAGATACTAAAATGAAGAATTTTTAAATAAAACAAAATGCATTTTATCTTTTTCTAGATATTATGTCTTTTTATTTTCTTAATTGACTTAACATTTTTTTATGTTGATTTTACTTTACATTTTAAGATTAAATTGTATTAGTTTTTTTTTTCCCCATTTGACAACACATAGGAAAAGCTTTTTCTTACTTCTTTTTCCTATTCCATTTTCCCTCATGACAAATTAAGTAAAGTTTTGGAGATGCAAAACATTTATAAATTAGGTAATTAATCTTTAGGGTTGAATGAAGATGGAGAAAATAATAATAAAGAAGGAAAAAAGAAAAACTACCATAATTATTTTAGATTGGTTTTAAAATAAACCAATAAGAAAGAGAGTGCTAAAAGAGAGTGCCAATAGAGAGTGTTGCTAGCATTCCTCTTATGGTTTTGTTGGTATTTTTAATGGGTTGATACAGTAATTATGTAATAGTTTAGTTTTTAATTATGATTATAAATATTAAATAATTATTATATTTATTTTAATAATTAAATGATTGATTAGAGAGTTTGTCAATATAATCATAAAAGTTAAAATAAAAAAGCACCTATAAATTATAAAATTCTTAGTATTGATTCTTTTACATTTCTTTTATTTTCCTTTTAGGAAATATATTTTAAGGTTAATTACAAAAACATAACCGTGTTTTTAGCAATTTACAAACATATAATGTATGTTATATTTTTTAACAATTAAGTGATCCGAAGTTTATAAAAAAAAGTATCAACGTTATTAATTACTATTAGAGGGAATGTGTTAGAGTCTTATTAGTCTAAAAAAATTAATATAATAAAAATAATAATAAATAAAATATATTATATTTTATATTTTGGAAATTAGAAAATTGAAAAGAATGTAAAATTAATATTTATGACCAATAAAATATCGACACTTGACATTCTAAAATTATTACATAATATTTAAACTTTTGAAAAAAACTCGAGTCTCCTAACTGTCAAAAAAAGTAACACATGCCATGTATTTACAAATTGATCAAAACACAGGTCATGTTTTTGTAATTAACCTATATTTTAATCGTTAAATTACATCTTTAATATAATTATATATTCTAAGTGTATTTTCATCCTGAGACGCTTAATACAAGACCTTATATGAAGGATTTCACTTTTTAAGAACCTGTGGGCTAGGGGAGGTCATTAGACTTTTTGACGTCATTGCTAAGGACCCTTAAGGTTTTGTTTGGTATAAAATAATTACACATGAATGGTTAAAAGAGGAAGAAAATGGGAGGGATTAAATTTTATTCCATTATTTATTTTGAAAATGAAAGATGAGGAGAAGAAAAATAAATGTAATATTTTCTCTAGGTCTTACCTTTTTTTTTTATCCCCTTCAAAATGGAGAGAATGAGGAGGGAAAGGGAAAAATTTTTTGAAATTACTCCCATATCCTTCTTTTTATAATTACTTATTATCTTTTAGGAATACATAAATAATTTACCATTTGTTGATGGCTAAGGGTATTCATGGTTTAGTTAACCGGTTCATGGCCTTATTTTTTAAACCTAACCGTAATAATCGATTTTTTAATATCCTAATCCTAAACCTATCCATTCTAAATGGTTAACCGTCTTAACGGTTAACCCTTTTTTTCAATTAATTTTTTTTATTTTTGGTTTTTAACCATTTAATATAATGGTTATGCAAATTTTGTTATTAGCCATATTTTTCAATATGTCCTAAAAAAATTAAAGCATTTTTTTTATAATTATATTAAAAATTGTAGTTAACAATGTAAGACATGTGAAAGAATTGTCAACATATAACGGCGCTATCAAGATAATTATTATTATAGCATTTTGCTACTATGTTCTTACCAACCTTGATTGGTTGAGCTCAATACAAAATCTCAATCAAATATCACCATTCCAATTTTCAAACATACATGCATTTGTTTCTTATCATCTTAACCATTCATTTTAATATAAATTATATATATTTATAAATACGGATCAGTTAATCAAAACCATCGATTTTTTGTATCTATAAACCGAAACCGAGACCAAAAAATAAAAAAAAATTAAAAATGCCAATCATGAACCTAAACCGATGAATTAGTTAACAGTTTTTTTTTTTCCGGATTGGTTTTTTTATTTCGGTTTGTTATTCTAAACATTTGGTTTTTTTGCACACCCTTATTGATGGCCCATTCTTGACTATAAAGCCTCCTTAAGTCAAGCCCTGTATGTTGACAAACTGAGCCAACCCAATAGGCCTAAGCCCAATTGGTACATCTTACTTGGTATGTAACCCGACTCCACTACCAACTTTGCCAAGGTGCTTGGACGTCTCCACACCACTTGTCGCTCGGCATGAATAGCTCAATCGCCTATAGCCTGCAAATACTGGAGACACAATGTAACGCCCCAAGAATTTAATGTGATAATTAAATTGATAAAAGCACTACCGCCACATATAATACTCTAAAGTATTACACGCTTAGGCTTCTTTAAAAAGATTTTGTTTATGTTGAACATTGCTACTCAATTTTAGGTTATGAAATCGTTTAATTAGATTTTCAAATAACTAGATTTAGAAGCGGAAATAAATTTTATAAACCAATTTCGAAATAAAGACATTTTAAAACTTCCACTCTCTCAAGTGGAAAATTATTCGATTAAGCAAACTTTACAAAGATTTAATTATAAAACATGAGCTCCACTATGCCCTTTAAAGAATATAACAAGTTTAAATCATAAATCCAGCTCTCACTAATACAAAACAAAAAGAAATAAAATAACTAAACTACATTCACGCTTCTACTCACTTCATTCATCCATAAATCCTTTTCGAATCACCACAAGCGCCCCAAACCCGAGTCAAGCATCATCAACATCATCATCAATGAGGAGCACCATCATCATCTTCATCAAATCATGACTAACATCATCATCACCAACATTATCATCATCAATCATCATCATCATCCTCAATATATCACCTATAGAAAAGAACAATAACAACAATAATGAGCCGAAGCTTAGTACACAGTAACACAAGCACATATAATGTGACATACGACTTAACTAAATGCAATACATCAATCCACAAGTTATTATCTTTCCATTAAAATAAACAAATCAACACTTGAGCACTCAAACTCCGAAACAAGCCAATGAGAATCTGGGGGTCCTGAGTAATAACAGTTGCTTAGGGAATTGATATAGATGGCCCGGATACCTATATCTCCTAAATCTAACCGAAAAGATTAGTAATCTCATTTAGGGTTAATAGCCGCTACTCAACTTTACTTAACTTAATCCATAATATAAATTAATTCACATGCTCCCATAAACATTGCATTAAATCATATTACTTCCTCTTAAGATAAGTAAATGTTACATCGTTAATACATTTCTTATCGATTACCCGCTGAGCCATTTAAAAAGAAGTCACCATTATGTCATGGTGTACCATTGCATCATGACAAATAGCTTAAGCGCCTAACTACCGTGTCATTACATCATGACAGGTTTGCCATTGCCCGAACCAGATACTGATCTTCCACCCCAAGGCAAGAATCAGATTTTAATGGCGGAAAACACAACCAACACTCATCAATTATTAAATCGAGTTTAAGTTCTTAATCTATTTTAGATGCCTATCCTAACATCAAACATGCAAGTTACTGCGTACCTTTAATATGAAATCCAAACATAGCATCAAAAGGAATTTCAAAAGATAATCCAAAAGATAAATCAGATATCCACTTCTGTTAAAGAAAGAACTCGTATAAGAAACTAAACTAAATTAATCATCCACTTTCTCAAACTTTTATTAACCCTACTTGATCGAAAACTAACTTGGAACCCCACTATGACTGCGAAGATCGCCCCACCAAAATATGGACAGTTCTCCTTTGTTTGTCAAAGTATTTCTTTTCTCTTTGATTATAGTATTTTATTACAAAAACATCAACAAAACATTCATATTCCAAAAACACAAAATTCCTAAGCAAATAAACATTTGAAACAACATATTCACTATGTTACTCTAAGATTATCCTATCTCATGAACTTAAACCAATTATCAACCATTAACTCCTTTTAACTAAATCCTAGCCAAATTGATTAAAGTTAGTCATTTAATTCATTTACTAAGTGAAGTTAATTAAACTTAAACAATCTAACTCATTTTAGCTTTGTAAGCCCCTAGATTTTTCGATAATATTAGCAAACCCTAAGAACCGGAAGTTAAAACAAAACCCTAAAATTAACCTAGTTCTATGTTTAGTCTAGTGAATCTAGATCCGGTACTCCCGTGTTCTTAAACCCTAGAAAACGAAATTGAAATAATTGTGGAATATGGTTCCTAATTATATAGGAAAGCCTAAAAATATCATATTCGAATTTTTCTAATGTCTTTCGGATCCGATCGGGATCAGTTTTCGAAAACCATGCCCCGGAGCACCGGATAGCAAAAATATTCCGACAACACCAATAGATCCGTAAAAATATAAGGTTTTCAAAAATATCAGTTTTAGAATTTTTCGGTATCTAAAAATAACAGATATATGCCTTTTACGTGTATTTTCTTTACTACCGGTATTTTAATTGTCTAGTCTACTATTCATAGTACTTTTCTACTATTCATTACTATTCACTTATCTCTACTTTTTCTTACACTCTACCATACCTATATCTTACAATTTACCTTCCCCATACAACTTTAATCACATCATACCTTACACATTACTTCTTTTAATACAAAACAAACAAAATAAATAAATTCTTCCCCCCTCAAGGACACAAAACCGGCGCCCCTATGCCCCTCTTCCATCTATTTTATTTTCAATTTCAATTAAATTCAATCACACAAATTTCCACTCCAAAAATCTATAAATACCCCCTTCCTCTTCCATTCTTTCACACAACAAAAATTCATACTAAAACTCTCTCAAAATCACTCCACAAAATTTCTCTCCCAAAACCTCTCTCAAGTCTCTTCTTTTCTTTAGAAAATCAAGTCTCACATAATACAACAACCCATTCTTTTCTTCTTCAACCAAAACATAAACCTTAGGTAAAACTTCTCTTATATACTCATCATGTTCATATAACTTAACATGAGTTTAGTGTATGTTTCTTAGGCTCATTGAGTTAAAGAAGTAACAATTTATTCATGTTTTGTTTTTGTTCATGTTCTTATTTTCTTTATGTTACTATTATGTTGATATTGTTATTATTTGTATTATCTATATATATATATATATATATTTATTTAGAGCATATAATCTCACTTGTTATTTATTTATTTTCAAGTCTTGCAATTTATTTACTTGTTTTATGCAATATTAAGACTAGTCTTTCTAGTCTTAGACTTGTCCATATCAAGTCAAAACAATTTTATTAGCTTGCTTTTCTTTTCTTTTGAGGACTAGTCCATTCTTAGTCCCGGGATACCTTGATGAAGCTAAGGTTCCCAATACTTGACTTTACTTTTATGTTCTTATTTATTCTACTTTTATTGTTTCTATATTTTTCATAGTTCTCATTCATACATGAATATGTTGTTATTGTCTCAATCACAATAGAAATGAGTTTTCTTAAAATAAGAATAAGAACTCTTTTTAAATATAAATTTTGTCACATAAGAAGTTATTTTCCTTAAAGGTTTGAAATTTGTCTTAAACAAATATTCTTCTAAAAGATAGTAACAATGTATGGTTTTTACAAAGAAATACGTAAAGTAAAGTTAATATAAATTCTCTTTTCAAATAAATAAGAAAGTTTCTTTAGACTTAAACAAAGGAATTCTTAGATTCAATTGTCAAAGTTTTTCACCAACACTAAAGTCTAAGATAAGTTTTTCAAAATAACTTATAAGATGATTTCTTTTAAAAGTGGAACTAACCATAAAGTATTTAGAAAGACTTTGTTTTCCAAAACGCTAGAAATAAATTTATGGAAATCTTAAAAGATTAAAATAACTTTTGAAGGAATGGAGTTAAAAGGAGGAAATACTCATTTATGATAACTTAGGAAATTTTTCAAAAATAAAGTTCTTTTCAAGCCTTAAGCTTATCTCACTTTCAAGACATATTGTTTTACAAAACCATTGTTGAGACAACACCAAATTCATGCATATAGTATGAGATTATACATATATGTATACATATATTCAAGCGATTTTTCAATCATACTATATATCTATATTTTTGTACAAAAGCCCTTGAGTAAAGAAAGGTTTGAAAACTCTAGTTTTGGAGTTAGAAAATTCGTATCAAATCTGTACGCTGCTATTCCGAGACCTAAATAACTTCTTTTGATATAATAACCTTAGAAATAGATAGATCTTTTCGAGTAGGTAGAATCGTATATAATATGCGAAATTCCGAGTTAAAATGAGCAAGTTATGGCCATTTTAAATTGGAATTTCCATTCCATACGATTTTTACATTCTTTAAGATAGAAGTATAGAACTTGAATAGATCTTGGATGAAATACTCATGTTGGGTATTTCTTTTGTTTAGGTGTCGAGGATCACGATCTTGTCTTCCCCGAGGATTACTTCGACTCCTAGAGCGCTATGGACGAGTGAGTTTCCTTTACGCTTATGTATTCGCGCATGTGCTTGTAGAATAGAGCACTAGATGTAGGAAAAGATAAAATTGATATGCATGTGGGATATTATGGGAATTATGTATGTGATTCGTTGTGTGCGATCAATGAACGATAAGTATATCGGAACCCGATTTGTGATTGATATAAATGTTTCCATGTATGTATTGTTATGTGTGCAAATATTGTTTGATCGCTTTAAATGATTTAATGTCATATTGAAATCCCATATAATAAATTGCTCATGCATATCACTTAGATATCATTTCGAAGTTTTGCTACTACTCCTCAGCGTGGGACCGGAAAGGTAAGCTGCCTAGCTACATCTTGAGGGTTAGGACGTACGGGGAATACGGCCTCAAGGTGTAGCCGAGCCGGATCGATCGCTTTGGGCATGGAAGGCCCGGGGACTAGTAGTACGGTTCGTTGGAACCCCAAGACGCGCGCAAACTTGAGGAGGTTGTTCGGGACCCAGTTCAAAGCATTCCCTAACCACCGATGGAGGGGTAAATCCATCAAACATACGAAACCGGATAGTCGTATGTAATGTTGATCATATGGTTGTTGCATTCATATGCTTGATTAATAACTTGTTTGATTGTTGCTATGAGTACTATTGCGTAAGGAATATCTCCTAAGCTAGTCATGCTTATACTCCTATAGACTTTTGATATTGCAGGATTACCTTTTGCACCCGAGACCATCTTGATTTCCCCGGTAGAATCCTCATTTTGAGAAGCTTTTGGAGGCAATCTATTTTGAAGTTATAGAGTAGATTTCTTCTAAAATCTTCTAGCTTTAGTTATGATATCTTTAGAATCATGTTATATGATTTATCGGGGAATGCCCCTTAGAAGCTGTAAGACCTTTATTTCAATGAAATATATTGAGTGTTATTTTGCATGTTCCGCTGCCAATGTCTTAAAATGCATTACTCCACCAGTCTCCCTTTGTTGTGAATGTACGCCTTGTACCGATATGGAAGCTTTCGAGTGACTGAGGTAGTCATTCTTAAGTTTTAATATTGCGTACGGCGGGCTGTCACGTTTAGGGTACCCGTTGGGGCGTGACAGTTTAAGTTGGTATCAGAGCATCAAGATTAGGGAAAGAAATAGTAAGTTAGAAATAGAAGTCTTAAAGATAGGATAAGTTTAAGATTTAGCCATAAGAGTTTTAGGAAGAATTCTAGAATTATAAGTGGGGATTTATGGGAAACACATGTTCTATGACCATACCTAGGATATGCAAGTGGCCCTAGGACTAAATTATACCCTTACAGAGTTAACTTGCTTTATGAAACTAAAAGGAAAATACGTTTACGTAAAAGACTATACAACCAACCTTAGGTAACGCCGGAAACGAGTCACGCAGACGCCATCAACGGATCGAAGGTGACAAGAAGGTGAAACCAACCCCAGATTCCCTCAAGTCTCAACAAAAGGATCGAGAACAGAAGTAAGGAGCCATGATGAGAAGAAGACGTCGTATTCACCCAAGACGCAACGCCTTAGTATTAAATCGCAACTAATCAAAAGATGTAGTTAAGTTTTTAACAAATAAAAGTAACCTAATGATTTCTTGATAATGAGATTCCTTTGTTTTAGTTTTATTATATTATTTCTTTTGTGATTAAGATGCATGATTTTGATTTCTTACTTGTAATTTCTTTGAATTATATTTGAATTTCATAATTTCTTATTAAACTCCTATCAATCCCTATTTTGTCAATTTATTTCCTTAAGTTTTGTACCTTGATTTAAATTTCTAGTCTTTATATTTGAGATTTCCGTGATTTCGTAAACGTTAGTATGGAGCGTAATAGAAACTAAAATCTAAACGATTAAACAGCCGTCCAAGAAGACGTAGGAATAGAGAACAAAGAGATTCCAACAACGTACCAGCTGAACGGAGTACCCCGCGTAACCAACCGAGAATAACCCTGCTCCTGCCCCGAACCAGCAAAACGACTTTGCAGCTGCCATTGGACAGATGAACCAGTTATTAGCTATTTTGATTCAGCAACAAAATCAAAATAACCCAGCTCCTGCTCCACCTCAGAATGCTCCTGAAGCTACGGTAGAAGCACCCGGCGAACAGTCACATGCTGCACCATTTCCACCACCACCACCGCCGGATCACATCAAAACTTGCTCGCCAATTTCATCAAAAGTAATACCTACTTTGATGGAACCTTCGGAAAACCAGCTGAGGCCGAAGATTGGTTGGCCCAGATTGAGAGATCGTTTGATGGTTATGAAGTACCCCACCACTAAGAGTCAGTTTTGGGACATTCATGTTGAAGTTCAATGCTCGCATATGGTGGGAATCGAAGAAGCGAGAATTGCCTGCTCCAGTTACGTGGGATATGTTTCGAGAAGAGTTCTTGGAGAACTACTTTCCAGGGAGCCTTAGAGTTCGGTACAGTGCTGAGTTCTTTAATATTACTCAGAAAGGGAGAACCATCGAGCAGTACGAAACCGAATTCAGTCGCTTGTTGCAGTATGCTCCTGACTCCTATAAGCACAGCGAGGAGTTAAAGAGACAAGTTTTCTTGAATGGGTTAGATGAAGACCTAAAGATTCGTTGGTGGAATTTGATGTTAGAAGTTTTAAGGGGCTAGTGGAAAAGGCTAGAATTATTGAAGAAGCCAAAAAGATGAAAACAAAAGCTCCGGAGAAGAAAGTGTTTGTGTTTGGAAGGAAGCCATATGAAGGACCAAGTTCTGGGTTCAAAAATAAGAGGTTTAAGACCTTTGGAAGTTTCAAAGGAAGTGGAAGCAATCAGAGGGAGGTGACCAAGGTAGATGTCACATGCTGGAAATGCCGAGGGAAGCATTATCCAAAGTCTGCCCACAATTGCAAAACAAGTGCTTCTTTTGTGGCAGCCCAGATCATAAAATCTTGGAGTGTCCCAAGAAGAACACCAGTGTCTGCTATGTGTGCAAGCAGCCAGGGCACTTTGCAAATGAATGCCCAAAGAGGAAAAATGCTCTTTGAGGTCATCCAACACCTCGGGAGGATCCCCTTGTCAGAACCAACAATGGCAATGGAAATGGGAACCGCTCTGGCACCTCGATGCATGGAATGAGAGTTACAACCTGGAGGGCCAGTGGATGTGCGAGGAAGCAGATGATGAGGAGGAAGGATGTGAGTTTGCTGCCTTGAGGAGACGAAGGCTATGATCATGGACTCGTTGCAGGTTAGCCTTAACCTTAAGCTTTCGTTTTGTTTATAGTATCTTTTTACGCTATTAATCTGTCACAATAGAATCCCTATACCTCTTTAGCCTAAAGCTTTAGAAAAAGTTAGATAAGTATAGTATGGTTAGTAACTAGTGCGTGTTAAACGCAGGAAGTATACGAGTAGCTAACGAGACCGCTTACGCCTTGTTTGATACCGGAGCCACCCATTCGTTTATCACCCCCAACCTTGCTAAGAAGAGTGGATTACCTATAGTCACCACCGCTACCAGCTTCAAGATAAAGACACCCACGGGTAACGTCGTAACCACCCAAGAGATGTTGAAGGAATGCCCTTTAGAGATCCAAGGTCACCATACGACAAGTGATTTGATCATGTTGGAGATGAATAAGTATGAAGTAATTCTTGGAATGAGTTGGTTGACCCATGTTAAAGCCACGGTAGATTGTCGAGAAAAGAAGGTGAATTTTAAGGATGTAATGGGAAGGATATTGAGTTTAAAGGAGAGTCCACGGTCGTAAGGAGGCAAGGATTAAGTTCGCTCGAGTTGGTGACGGATGAGGAGGAGATTGACCAACAAGTCAATGCTATAGAAGAAGATAAAGGACCAAAGGTGGAGGATATACCCATAGTCAATGAGTTTCCTGACGTTTTTCCCAAGGAATTACCTGGATTGCCACCAAAGAGGGAGATCGATTTTGAGATTAGCTTGATGCCAAATACCGAGCCGATATCAAAAGCTCCATACCGCATGGCACCGGTAGAGTTGAAGAACTCAAGAAGCAATTACAAGAGCTTCTGGATCAAGGATTTATACGCCCAAGTGTATCACCATGGGGAGCACCAGTTTTGTTCGTTAAGAAGAAGGATGGATCCATGAGGTTATGTGTCGATTACCGGGAGTTGAATAAGGTTACAATCAAGAATAAGTATCCATTACCCCGGATTGATGATCTCTTTGATCAGTTGCAAGGAGCCAGCGTGTTTTCACGCATCGACTTGAGATCTGGATACCATCAGTTAAGAGTAAGGCCGGAGGATGTACCAAAGACTGCTTTTCGAACTCGATATGGACATTATGAGTTCTTAGTGATGTCTTTTGGATTGACAAATGCACCTGCTGCTTTCATGGACTTGATGAATCGAATCTATAAGCCCTTGTTGGATAAGTGCGTTATAGTTTTCATCGACGACATTTTGGTCTACTCAACCACACGAGAGGAACATGAGGAACATCTCCGTATGGCGCTTCGGACATTGAGAGAACATAAGTTGTATGCCAAATTGTCAAAGTGTGACTTTTGGTTGGATAAGATTTCCTTTTTAGGACATGTTGTTTCAGGAAGTGGCATATCGGTTGATCCTGAAAAGATTAAGGCAGTGATGGAGTGGAAGCAACCAAAGACGGTAACGGAAGTAAGAAGCTTTCTTGGACTAGCTGGCTATTATCGAAAGTTTGTAAAGAATTTCTCGACTATAGCCAAGCCATTAACAACTTACTCAAAAGAATGAGAAGTTCATCTGGACCGATAAAAGAGAAAGGAGTTTTCAAGAGCTCAAGCAAAAGCTTGTATCCGCACCGATACTCGTTTTGCCAAACCCTGAGAAGCCTTACACGGTGCATAGCGATGCATCAAGAAATGGTCTTGGATGTGTGCTAATGCAAGAAGGAAAAGTGATTGCTTATGCTTCGCGACAGTTGAGACCACACGAGCAAAATTATCCGACGCATGACTTGGAGCTAGCTGCCGTTGTTTTCGCACTCAAGATATGGAGGCATCACTTGTATGGACAAAGATGCGAAATATATACGGATCACAAAAGCCTCAAGTATCTATTCACTCAGAAGGAGTTGAATATGAGACAACGGAGATGGTTAGAGCTTATAAAGGACTATGATCTTGGAATCAACTATTGTCCAGGAAAAGTCAATGCTGTCGCGGATGCCTTAAGTCGGAAGAATCATGAGGAAGTTGCCGCTTTGTTGACTGACCAAAAGGACTTGGTAAAAGAATTCGAAAGGCTAAGTATTGAATTCATTGAGGAGATGTGGAGGTGGAAATATCTAGCTTGGTGATGGAACCAACCCTTGTGGAACGAATTAAAGAAGCTCAACGATATGATGAAGTCATACAAAGGATCAAACGGGAAGTACAAGCGGAGAAGTATGCTGATTTCACCTTAGATGACGAGGATGTGGTGAGGATGAAGGGAAGGTTATGTGTGCCAGATGATGAAGATATGAGAAAGGAGATCATGAGTGAAGCTCATAATTCAGGATACACAGTACATCCGGGAGGAACTAAAATGTATCAAGATCTTAAGAGCCACTTTTGGTGGAATGGAATGAAACGGGATGTAGCTGATTATGTGATGAAGTGCCTAACTTGCCAACAAGTAAAGGTAGAACATCAAAGGCCGGGAGGATTGCTAAAGCCTTTGCCAATACCTGAGTGGAAGTGGGATCAAATCTCGATGGATTTCGTGTGTGGATTACCAAGGACAACGGCAGGGTATGATGCCATATGGGTCGTAGTTGATCGTTTGACAAAATCGGCTCATTTCATACCAATCAACATGACGTACTCAATGGACAAGCTAGCCAAGCTGTATATAAGGGAAATAGTACGTTCACATGGAGTACCTGCTGGGATTGTTTCAGACCAAGATCCTAGATTCGTGTTTAAGTTTTGGGCGAGTTTACAAAAGTGTATGGGGACAAAGTTGCATTTTAGCACGGCTTATCACCCCCAAACCGATGGACAATCGGAACGGACGATCCAAACCTTGGAAGACATGTTGCGTGCCTATGTGATGGAATTTAAAGGAAGCTGGGATGCTCATTTGCCGCTCATAGAGTTTGCCTACAATAACAGCTATCACTCGACCATACAAATGCCGCCATATTAAGCTTTGTACGGACGACGCTGTAGATCACCTCTATTTTGGGATGACGTAGAAAAGCTTGCTATTGGACCAGATTTGATACAAGATGCAGCAGACAAAGTGAGAATAATCCAACAGCGAATGAAAGAGGCCCAAGATAGACAGAAAAGCTGGGCAGATCTGAAAAGGCGAGTTCTCGAATTTCAAGTAGGAGACCATGTGTACTTAAAGATAAATCCAATCAAGAGTATACATCGGGTACGCTCACAAGGAAAGTTGAGCCCACGGTACATTGGACCTTTTGAAGTGCTTGAACGAGTGGGAGATCTAGCCTATCGCCTAGCATTGCCACCAAACTTAGCAGGTGTGCACAACGTGTTTCATGTATCAGTCTTACACAAGCATGTAGCAGATCCAGAGCGAGTAGTAGAGTTGGAGCCAGTGTTGCTAAAGGAAAACCTCACTTATGAGGAACACCCGGTACAGATTCTGGATAGAAAAGTCCAAAAGCTTCGGAACAAAGAGATCAAATATGTCAAAGTCCTCTGGAGGAATCACACCCATGAGGAGGCAACTTGGGAAGCCGAGGATGAGATCCGACGCAAATATCCGAATCTTTTTGAGGAATCAGGTACGATAGCCAAGTTTTGAGGACAAAACTTTCTTTAAGGAGGGTAGGTTGTAAGCCCTTAGATTTTTCGATAATATTAGCAAACCCTAAGAACCGGAAGTTAAAACGAAACCCTAAAATTAACCTAGTTCTATGTTTAGTCTAGTGAATCTAGATCCGGTACTCCCATGTTCTTAAACCCTAGAAAACGAAATTGAAATAATTGTGGAATATGGTTCGTAATTATATAGAAAAGCCTAAAAATATCAGATTCGAATTTTTCTAATGTCTTTCGGATCCGATCGGGATCAGTTTTCGAAAACCGTGCCCTGGAGCACCGGATAGAAAAAATATTCTGACAACACCAATAGATCCGTAAAAATATAAGGTTTTCAAAAATATCAGTTTTAGAATTTTTCGGTATCTAAAAATAACAGATATATGCCTTTTACGTGTATTTTCTTTACTACCGGTATTTTAATTGTCTAGTCTACTATTCATAATACTTTTCTACTATTCATTACTATTCACTTATCTCTACTTTTTCTTACACTCTACCATACCTATATCTTACAATTTACCCCCCATACAACTTTAATCACATCATACCTTACACATTACTTCTTTTAATACAAAACAAACAAAATAAATAAATTCTTCCCCCCTCAAGGACACAAAACCGGCGCCCTATGCCCCTCTTCCATCTATTTTATTTTCAATTTCAATTAAATTCAATCACACAAATTTCCACTCCAAAAATCTATAAATACCCCTTCCTCTTCCATTCTTTCACACAACAAAAATTCATACTAAAACTCTCTCAAAATCACTCCACAAAATTTCTCTCCCAAAACCTCTCTCAAGTTCTTCTTTTAGAAAATCAAGTCTCACATAATACAACAACCCATTCTTTTCTTCTTCAACCAAAACATAAACCTTAGGTAAAACTTCTCTTATATACTCATCATGTTCATATAACTTAACATGAGTTTAGTGTATGTTTCTTAGGCTCATTGAGTTAAAGAAGTAACAATTTATTCATGTTTTGTTTTTGTTCATGTTCTTATTTTCTTTATGTTACTATTATGTTGATATTGTTATTATTTGTATTATCTATATATATATATATATATTTAAGAGCATATAATCTCACTTGTTATTTATTTATTTTCAAGTCTTGCAATTTATTTACTTGTTTTATGCAATATTAAGACTAGTCTTTCTAGTCTTAGACTTGTCCATATCAAGTCAAAACAATTTTATTAGCTTGCTTTTCTTTTCTTTTGAGGACTAGTCCATTCTTAGTCCCGGGATACCTTGATGAAGCTAAGGTTCCCAATACTTGACTTTACTTTTATGTTCTTATTTATTCTACTTTTGTTGTTTCTATATTTTTCATGGTTCTCATTCATACATGAATATGTTGTTATTGTCTCAATCACAATAGAAATGAGTTTTCTTAAAATAAGAATAAGAACTCTTTTTAAATATAAATTTTGTCACATAAGAAGTTATTTTCCTTAAAGGTTTGAAATTTGTCTTAAACAAATATTCTTCTAAAAGATAGTAACAATGTAT
Source organism: Combretum micranthum (assembly GCA_024138025.1). Classification (NCBI taxonomy): domain Eukaryota; kingdom Viridiplantae; phylum Streptophyta; class Magnoliopsida; order Myrtales; family Combretaceae; genus Combretum; species Combretum micranthum. The sequence goes on along the minus strand of JAMXBD010000097.1, from coordinate 638,489 downwards.
GGTTTTTACAAAGAAATACGTAAAGTAAAGTTAATATAAATTCTCTTTTCAAATAAATAAGAAAGTTTCTTTAGACTTAAACAAAGGAATTCTTAGATTCAATTGTCAAATTTTTTCACCAACACTAAAGTCTAAGATAAGTTTTTCAAAAATAACTTATAAGATGATTTCTTTTAAAAGTGGAACTAACCATAAAGTATTTAGAAAGACTTTGTTTTCCAAAACGCTAGAAATAAATTTATGGAAATCTTAAAAGATTAAAATAACTTTTTAAAGGAATGGAGTTAAAAGGAGGAAATACTCATTTATGATAACTTAGGAAATTTTTCAAAAATAAAGTTCTTTTCAAGCCTTAAGCTTATCTCACTTTCAAGACATTTGTTTTACAAAACCATTGTTGAGACAACACCAAATTCATGCATATAGTATGAGATTATACATATATGTATATACATATATTCAAGCGATTTTTCAATCATACTATATATCTATAATTTTTGTACAAAAGCCCTTGAGTAAAGAAAGGTTTGAAAACTCTAGTTTTGGAGTTTAGAAAATTCGTATCAAATCTGTACGCTGCTATTCCGAGACCTAAATAACTTCTTTTGATAAATATAACCTTAGAAATAGATAGATCTTTTCGAGTAGGTAGAAATCGGTATATAATATGCGAAATTCCGAGTTAAAATGAGCAAGTTATGGCCATTTTAAATTGGAATTTCCATTCCATACGATTTTTACAAATTCTTTAAGATAGAAGTATAGAACTTGAATAGATCTTCGATGAAATACTCATGATGGGTATTTCTTTTGTTTAGGTGTCGAGGATCACGACCTTGTCTTCCCCGAGGATTACTTCGACTCCTATAGCGCTATGGACGAGTGAGTTTCGTTTACGCTTACGTATTCGCGCATGTGCTTGTAGAATAGAGCACTAGATGTTAGGAAAAAGATAAAAATTGATATGCATGTGGGATATTATGGGAATTATGTATGTGATTCGTTGTGTGCGATCAATGAACGATAAGTATATCGGAACCCGATTTGTGATTGATATAAATGTTTCCATGTATGTATTGTTATGTGTGCAAATATTGTTTGATCGCTTTAAATGATTTAATGTCATATTGAAATCCTCATATAATAAATTGCCCATGCATATCACTTAGTATATCATTTCGAAGTTTTGCTACTACTCCTCAGCGTGGGATCGGAATAGTAAGCTGCCTAGCTACATCTTGAGGGTTAGGACGTACGGGGAATACGGCCTCAAGGTGTAGCCGAGCCGGATCGATCGCTTTAGGCATGGAAGGCCCGGGGACTAGTAGTACGGTTCGTTGGAATCCCAAGACGCGCGCAAACTTTGAGGAGGTTGTTCGGGACCCAGTTCAAAGCATTCCCTAACCACCGATGGAGGGGTAAATCCATCAAACATACGAAACCGGATAGTCGTACGTGAAGTTTGATCATATGGTTGTTGCATTCATATGCTTGATTAATAAACTTGTTTGATTGTTGCTATGAGTACTATTGCGTAAGGAATATCTCACTAAGCTAGTCATGCTTATACTCCTATAGACTTTTGATATTGCAGGATTACCTTTTTGCACCCGAGACCATCTTGATTTCCCCGGGTAGAATCCTCATTTTGAGAAGCTTTTGGAGGCAATCTATTTTGAAGTTATAGAGTAGATTTCTTCTAAAATCTTCTAGCTTTAGTTATGTTATCTTTAGAATCATGTTATTATGATTTATCGAGGGAATGCCCCTTAGAAGCTGTAAGACCTTTATTTCAATGAAATATATATTAAGTGTTATTTTGCATGTTCCGCTGCCAATGTCTTAAAATGCATTACTCCACCGGTCTCCCTTTGTTGTGAATGTACGCCTTGTACCGATATGGAAGCATTCGAGTGACTGAGGTAGTCATTCTTAAGTTTTAATATTGCGTACGGCGGGCTGTCACGTTTAGGGTACCCGCTGGGGCGTGACAAGCTTGGTATAGTTTATTTAGTCAAGTTGCACTTAGATTCATTACTAATTCATTATACATGTAGGGTCTATGTCAACTTGAGCTTACATTAACTTAAACTTAGCCAAATTAATCAATCTTAATCATTTAATTCAAAAACTAAGTCAAAGATGGTTAAACTAACTCAATCTAATTCATTTTAACTCATTCAAGTCTATTTAATCAAGTTGAACCTAAGTTTGTTAGCTAAGTTCATTTTATAACTAAATTCTATATTTAATTCAACTATTTATTAAATCTACAAACCCACTTAATTCATGCTTAATTATATCACTCAATTAACATAACACATCAAATATCACTTATCTATCTCATTTTAACTTAACAACAAACATTTAGAAAGCAAAAACAAATTTTGACTTTGTTTAGGAAAACACAATAGCTGGAAAGAACTAAAATTTAAGCATCAATACTTTTCTAATTTATAAAAACTCAAAACATTAAATTATAGATCTGTTTTTAAGCTTTCCAACGCAACTTGAATCACCTTAATCGGAGGTCGGATGAAAAATTTATAAACAAAATACGATCAAGCTGCGAAATAGGAGAAAGTACACAACCTAGTACACCACCGTGCTCGGGGCTGTATAGGGCACTAAAAAGTGACCCGAGAGGAGTTTTTCAAGGTTTTATAACTTACACAATCACATACACTCCCGTGTATAAGGTGGGATAGAGGTTAAAAAAGTGATCCGAGAGCATTTTTTTATCAGCACAAGCTCAAGCATGCCCGTATACAAGGTAGTGCTGATGTGGGAAATTTTTTTGAAAGCAATCCACACATTTTCTATGTTTCCTTTACACAATACATCAACTTTTCCATGTTCTAACACAACTCAAACATCATAAAAACTTCATATAACATATTATACACTTCAAACAATATCAAAAGCACAAATTCCCCTCATCATATATATCAATCATCAAATTATTCCAACAAATCCCAACTTTACTATTCATCATTTTTTTCATCACAATCCCAACCTCCAACATACAATTGACCAACAATTACATATGTAAACAACATTTTAAACCCATTTCTAACATCTATATATCAAATACATAAGTAAATAACAAAGAAAACAAGGAGATAACAACTTATCTTGTCAAAAACACATGCTCACTTGAGTTCTCTTTACACTTTAAGCTTGTTTTCCTTCTCTACTCTTTTTTCCTGTCTTGATTCCTTATCAATTCTTGTTTTAATGGAGATTTGTGGGCTTGTTTTGAAAATAAAGAGAAAGAAAAAGAAGAAGAAGAAGAAACCAATGGAGAAAAAGAGGAAAAGGGCAGCAACATAATTGTGAGGAGAGAGAGAGAGATAAGGATAAAAGGAAAATTTAAAGGATCTGTATAAAATAGGGTATTAAGTTTAAATCTTTCTGATAATTATTTTTAGTACCATAAATAATTAGAAAATAATTTAAGAACATATATATTAGAAATTTATGATTTGTTATAAAAACACATTTCAAAAGCTTAAAAATGAAATTTTGATATTTAATTTGGATTCAAGTTTAAAACTGATATTTTCAAATAAGTATTTGATTTCAAAAATTATAAAGATTTAGTAATATGAAAGTTAACTAAAATTTGAAGGTTTAGAACTTTACTAAACATTCAAAAATATTTGTTTAGGAATTTAAGAATTTGAATTAGATACAAGAGGAGTTTATTTAGAAAAAAAAATTATAAAATGAATTAAATAGACTGATCAAATCGATTTAAAGAAGGAATAAATATAAAGAAAAAGAATATTTAAAATCACCAATCTCCATTTAACCTATTTACTAATTTAATTATCTCAATTTGTCTATTTCTTTTCTATAATTTAATTAAACAATTTCTAATTAACTAGGTGAGTGTTTAGGGTATTTCACACGGCCTCTCTCCCATGATTCCCACTATTGTTTCCAACCACTCACTCGCCCATTATGGCCATAGCTGTCAGATTAGTTTATTATAAATACCCACTTACCTCTCTGGGGATAGATAATGTTGCATTCAATTATTCTTCTTTATCCAAATTGCGAGATAATTATAGTAAATACACTAACTTAAGTATTGAAGTGGCCACATCGGGCCCATGGCTAATGCACTACTAACTCCTTTTCTGTCTTGCAAGCCTTGTCATCACTTTTGATCCAAGCCTAAACTTTTGAAATTTTACCTCTATTGAATCGAGTGAGTGACACCATTATATCTTATTTTGTCTTTTATAATAATTAAGATTTCATCCATTTTCTTTCTTTTCATTTTCTAAACACATGAAATGATTCAAATTTTCTAATAATTCATTTCTCTTCTTTCTTTCTTTCCACAATATTTCCTTTCTAATTCATTCCACTATATCAAATAAAGCCTAAAGTAAGATCCTTTGTAGTTTTTTTTTTTTTCATTTTGTTAAGCGTATTACGTAAAAATATATAGGACCCACAAAATCTAAAAAGATGTAAATGTCTTGTGGGAAAAACGTTACAGATAAATTGATTTTTTAAAAAAGAAAATATATTATTAAATTAATGATGTAACACTTTAAGGACTTGTTAAAAGTCCTATAGGACATGGATACTCTAGAAATGGTAGCTTTAGAATTTGTAATTCTATATATGATATTACTTGAGAATTTCTCATTTAGAGCCACTGTTTGAAAAGCTAATGAATAGTAATTTAGTATGATATTATCTCGTTTAAAATAAAAAATAGCCTACTGGAAGAAGTCTCTAGCTATTCGATAATCCTATGAAGTGAAAATAGACCTACAAAATGTTGATGGAGCTGACTAGGGTAAGAAAGTTTGAAATAAGTTGTGACCGTTTAGCCTCAGTATCGTGTGCATGAATCAGCGTTCTAAAGTTGGCGGAAAAAATCAACTTGGTGATGATTACATTCTAATGGATGGCCAATTTGAGGCCCAAGGTTCGTTGGTGGTTACACATGCTGGGTAAGTAACTTTCTCCAATTAGAAGGGTCTGCAGCAATCAATATTGAGTATAATTGGATATATAAGTGTCGGAAAGGAAATTTAAAAATTATACGACAATATATATATTTTATGTATAGTTATGATTTTTAGAGTTTAGTGATATAAACCATGATATTCCCTTTGCACTAATGGTTGACTAGGTTAGGTTTCATAATTTTTTTAAGCTTTTTGTTCATTTACACCTTATTCTAAGTGGGTAGGAATATTAATAAAAGCATAAGACACCCTTCATTGGACTTATTACATAATTGAAGGAACTTTCTGAGGTTCATGCATCAATTTAATGCTATTTTGGCTATATAAGCCGCCAGTTCTGGACTTAGGGGCCTAGAGCTACTAGAAGCCTAGGAAATTGAGAACAAACAAGAAAACGTGGGAAATAAAGAAATGACAAGACAAGGCAGAAGAAGACAAGAATCTATGTCATATATGCTAACGCCATGTAAGAGAGAGAGGGAGGGAGGGAGAAAGAGGGTGTGTGGTAGCCTTATCAATCCCCACACGGCTTCTCCTCTTTGTTATATGTCATGTCCACATCAATGTTTTCATATTTTAATTCGAATGTATGGTCCCTCTTTGACCATAACCCGCGTGTCGAATGTAATGTCGCCACTGCCCTTCTTTAGTTGTTTTGCATAACGCCCTTATCCTCATTTATGTTGTGTTGATTGTTCCGTGTATGTCAATCACAAATTCCTTGGTGCAATAATTATATGATAAAAGTTCATCACGTTTAAGAGTGACACACTTTGGCACCTTTTGCTCTATGGAAGTTTTGTGGTGCCTTAACATCTTCTTTCTTTTTCCTTTTTTTTTTTTAAAATAAGGCATCTATATTAGTTTATGTATTTTATATTAATAATAAATTACTAATATTATTAGCTGTGTAGAAACTTATTATTAATCATAGATTATACAACTCCTTACCAATACAAGTTCAATACTTTCGTTGTCAAGATTGTTGCATTAGAAACCCTTTATTTTAAAATTTTCATACATTTTGTTTCTTTACTTCTTTTATTATTACCGTTCCTACTTTTAAATGTTGCATTTTGCAATTTCTTTAGTTGATATATGTTCCACATTTCCGCCTACATAATATAGAGAATACGTAAATATTCAATTTGGTAAATGTAAAGAAACTTCCATAAGAACACACCATCTCCTGTAATTATGTTAATATGATCATAATTTTAATTTCTAGAATATAATACACTCTGAACCCTTCATATATGTGTAAAAGTGTTTAGAAATACTGTAATTTTGATTAAAATCATTATAAATGTCTACAAGACTGAAATTGTTATTTTCATACATAAATATATACAAATAGTATATAAATATTCTAATACATCACAAAAATGTAATTATCAAGACTATTTGAACTTTTTACTTGATTTTCACCCAAATTTCGATTTGAGCATAATCAAATGAAGTTCTAACCAAATTGTTTGAGTAATTTATCGAGACTAGCTCAACTTCATTGATATTCATATCAATAAGCTTGTAATGCTAATTGAACTTGAATTGAGTATAAATGTATTAAATATGAATTAAGTTTGGATATTAATAATATTTTAACCAAAGTTAAAAATATTTTTCTAATAAATTGAGGCCAAGGTGGAGCTTGAATTATACACAGTGCCAACTTGAGTAATACTCAAGCTTAAAATTTTAAGCTTAATTGTGCTTAATTTGTACTTGATCCTCAAAATTTTGAGTCAATCACAAATAATGTTTTACTATTTTGACTCAACTGGCTCAAAGCCTTATCTTAGCTAATAAAATATTCTCAACTCATCTAAGGATGCTTATAATGTGCTTGATCATGGTCATGTAATACAATAGGACATTTTCTTCTTGTAAAAAGAAAAAGGAGGGAAAAAAATCATTATGATTGGTTTCAATTTCTAAAGATCGTCTCAACTTGACTTAATAAAACAACTTAATTTGGATTTTCCAATTTAATTTCGATTTTCAAATTTCAATATATTAAATTTGGTTATGCTTTTTAATTTCAATTTATTATTTTGTCCCTCGTTGCTCTTTTTTTCCCAACTAAGCAATGAATAAGAATCAAATTACCTTTCCCTATTTTATTGGCCAAAAAAAAAAAAAAACCGTTGCTTCATAATTTTTTCGAATTTCTCTAATTTTTATTTCTATCGCAATTTTATTATTTAATAAATTATATAACCAAGTCCCTCGTAGTCACTTGACATGAGCATCAATCTTTCAATACATTGATTTGGTTTCTATTCCCCTATTTCTAAAGTTGTCATAAAAAAAAGTGGAAAAATAAAAAATTAAGGTTACTTGGAATGCATTGGTTTCGATTCAAACTATTTGTTAGAAAATAAAAATAGATGAAAAAAAGATGTTTTTACTCATAGACAAATCAAACAGATCAAATATAAATTAAACACAAATAAAAATCACACATCTTAAGCAAGCTCTAAATAAATAACAGGGAATCAATACATAAAATACTAAACTTTGCACAATTTCAAACATAATTATGGCATTGGAGTTCCCGAAACTTCAAATGTTAAAACTCCAGAATAAGAATAAAATCTTAGGCCATAATAAATTAGCATCGAAAATGGTGACACTTAATATATTACAAAGAAAAGACATACACGGATTTGATGTTTTGTTAACAAATAAAAATTAGAAAAGTGTCAAATTTAGTATATGAATTTAACACAAAAATTCAATTTGATACTAAATTTTGAAACGGTTAATTTAATATCTAATCAAAATTTTTATACCTATTTTTATTAGCTCACTGACATAGTTTGCACGTTTTTGATATAAAAAGAGATAGTTTATCAATACTAATTATAAATAGAGCAAACGGTATTAAGGATATGTATTGAAAATTTAATAATATGTTACCTCTTCTATATCAATAAATAGAGCAAACAATATTGAGCAAATTGTAAATAGTAAAAAAATTATTAAATATTGAATTGACTATTTTAAGTTTCATGTACCAAATTAAATTTTTATGCAAAATTCAATACTGAATTTGATATTTACCAATTAAAAAGTTAAGAGAATAAATATAAGCACTTATTTTGAAAATTTATACATTGCTATACCTTACCCAATGAAGCTATTCCGTAGGTGGAGGAAATATTCATTTGATATTACATATTATATCTCATAACTTATAAATATAACAAAAATTTTAATAAGTATATATAGTCTTTATTAAATACAGACGATTATTATTTTAAAAATTATATACATATCAAAATTTTATTGCACTTTCCCGTCAAGTAAAATCCACCAAATCTTCCTTTTCTTTTTTGCCTTTTTTCATAGTTGACATGCTAAATGATATTTCGGATAGGCTAGCTTATAGTTAGGGAACAACTAATACCTCCAAGAAAAAAAAAAAAGGGCAAACAACTGGAAGGACAAATTAGTCATAACAATAAAACAGTACCATCCATGAAATAACCAAAAAAAAACCGTAGCCCGTGGGTCCCCCGCGTCCGACACTCGGCACCCAGCAATTCGTATGTCCCCAATGATACAGTGTGTGTGCGTGTGTTATATATTCACACATACATTGTAAATCAATCAAATCCAAAATTCTCATCCTCAGTATTCCACACAGCCAAATCCCCAATCTACACCCACCACCATGCCATCTTCTTCCTACATTTTCTCTGCCCAGAAAAGAACTTCTTTTCCATCAACAAAACCCAACAAAAAGAGCTTCAAGAAAAGGCTCTTATCCATGGCAAAACAACAGAAGACCCGTCTTTACATTTTCTATCGTTGTACTTATATGCTCCTGTGTTGGCATGACCGCAACATCGATTGAGAATATCTATGTTTCCAAACTTTTTTCCGGGGAAAATAGTTGGATTTGGATATGATGTTCGATGACAGATGAAACGATGTCATGGGTTACGAGAATAAATTCGAAGATGGATGATTCTTGTCTTGCACCTTCATAGGGATATGGATCGAGGGATCACGAAGACTCTTAATTTTTCGAGATTGGATTGATCGTCTTGGGTGGCATATCTTCTTGTGATGCTATGATGGTCTATATGATGCAATTTTCAAGGTGCGATCGACAACCCAATTTGGCGAAGATTGTGGAAGTCGAGATTTTGCTAGTTAGGCGTAGGAATTCTGATAGATATGAGATAAAGTAGCGGAAAAATGAGAAGATATGTGTACAGTAAAATAAATAAAAAAAAAACAGAAAGAATAGGATCAAGAGACAACATTCGTGTACGTGCCCCACCTTTTGATTGGGATTTTGTCTATTTGAAATTTGTATATAGATAATTGCAATTTTCAAAAGCTCATCTGATCCATTCTCTATAGTTATGTGAGCAATTCAATCCGATGTTGAATCCTTCACCTACCATGTCATGTGCATTTTAATTTCAATTGAATCGTTGTTGAGGGAAGAAATTTCATTATTATGTATATAAATCAGATCTATTCATGTAACATATATTGGTTCCATACATCTGCAAAATCACATGAAAAAATAGTGGATTCGATAAATTAAGGATATAGACACGTGGTCCATTTAAGAAAATTACATAATTGTTTTCCTTATGGCATACGAAGGTTGGATTGATATTTTCTTGTACCACGCGGGGATTACAAAGAAGATGAAAAGTATTGCATCCTATATTCCAAACAGTTTCAAAGCGACAAATCGTCACCAAATGGGCAAGAATGGATAAAGGTAGCAAGAAAAATGGAAATGAGCTTGCTCGACCACATCTAGGGCGCCATCATTACCATTGCGAAGTGGAAAAATGTCATCCTACAGGTCCCACATGTGTACTTACAAAAATCTAGTTAACTGATTTTGGGTTAAAAGTCAAAGTAATTTTTGGATTGGCCTTTCATTAGCTATTGTTTTGAGTCAATTGGGATGTTATAAGATAGTATTAGAGCCAATCCCATGTTATTGGGTATATGATTAGGGGACAAACATAAGGAAGAGCTAAAAGCCCATGGTTGGTGACCCAAAGCAAAGAGGCTATCCAAAGTGTGGCTTCTCCTGGAATGTTTGTAACCGTAAGGTGATCTGGGGAGAATTCCAGGGTAAGTTATGAGGCAAAAGGATTATAGAATGATTTAAAAACTAAGTATAGGAAATATCAAATCTATAATGGATAGGAATTTTTAGATACAGTAGACTAAAAAGTGAAGACTCATCCGTAGGATGCAAATAAGTCAAGTCAAAAGAGCATAATTATCAACTTTAACTTGAATTCAACTCAAAGGTCGAGATTGATTAAGTTTAAAATTGCAAACTGAAAATTACTTTAAGTTGCTATTCGCAAGCTATTAGAACATGACTTCATTTTAAGTTTTGCTTGACTTGAGCTCGATCGGTTAGAAAAACAGTTGAGTTTGAGTTTAAGATCAAAATAAAGTTTTTTTATCCATACAAGTTAGGTTTGAGCTTGCATAAAAGCTCACAAGCTAATTCATTTAAGCTCGTGAACAGATTCATAACATGCATGTGAATAAGCATGCTAATAAACTCAAAAATAAAATTGTGCATATGGAGCGAGTTATGCAGACTGGTGAGATAAAAATTTTAGCCCATTTAATGTGCGGGCCAAAATGACTAGCTCCGCATAACTCGTAGGTTGAAGCAAGCCAACCCGCTATAGGTTGGGTTAGCCTGCGAACTTGCACTTAAGAAATATTTTAGAAAAAAAAAAGAAAAAATATAAATCTTATAAAAAAAAAGTGTGAGCAATGGAAACCTATCCATTCAAGAGTAAGATATTTGGTCAATGGAGAGATGCTTGTTTTGACATCATGAGCAATTGGGATGCCTTTATTAGTTTCCCGTACACGTCTATATATAATTTGAAAAAACAAAATTATATATATGTATGTAATAACAAACTTATAAGTGATTTCTAGTCTTACTCTACAAAATTTCTTAATGTGACAAATAAGTAATTTAAGGAGTTATATTTTTTTAGTGTTCTAAAAGAATTATTCTTAACTTTATTTTTTTTCATACATAAATAGTAAAATTTGATGATTATCAAATAGATAAGAAATAAAATAATAAATATCATAATTACATACCAATTATTATTTGCAGATGAAAACATATTTAAAAACTTAATTTTATCTATTAACAAGCAGTATAAAAAGGCATTTAGTATAAAATCTTAGCTAGCCACGATAAAGATGGTGCACAAACATTTGCATTATTGTCACACTTCAATTAGTGAAAAAAAAAATACATAATTCCATTTACAAAAGTAGAAAAAAAAAAGAAGAAACTTGAATGAATTTTAATTTTTTTTAGTTATAATAAATCATTTTATGTTGAGTAAAAATGTTCAAAATAGAAGTCTACAATTTTTTTCATACATGATTACCATATAGAATTAGTTTGTAGGTAATTGGTGAGATAATAGAAATATATTCTACAATTAAAATATTAAAAATTTAATTTTAAATTTAAATTTGAATTCTTGTAAAATTTTCAATAAAAAAAATATTAGTAGGTTCGCGAGCCAATCCATTTAACCCCACCAACCCGTGCAGGGTGGGTTGAGCTAAAATTTTTTGTCTGCATAACCCATGGGTTGATGCGGGGTAGAGTGGATTGGCCCGCATAACCCGTTTGCACATCTCTACTCACAAATATACATTTATATGTGTATTTATTATGTATATTTACAATCCCAAATTTACCTTAAGACTGTTCACAAGCTAAGCCACTCGTAGTTTGGATTGGATTACGAGTCAAGCCTAAGTTCAAAATAAAGTTTATTCATTTAAACAATTTGAGTTCGAGTCTAAATTTCAAACTCGATAAAAAATTTATCTCAGCTCAAGCCCTAAAGCTCGATTTGCAGATGAATTGAGCTTGAGCTCAAAATGAAACTTATTTATCTAAACGAGCTCGAGTCCAAATTTTAGGCTCCATTAAAAGGTCAATCCGAGCTTAAATTTGATAATTTTTAAACGAGTTGAGTTCAAACATTAAAAGTATTGGCTCATTTGCAACCTTACACTTAATTCACTAGTTACTTGGTGACTTGGCTTTTGAATATCGTTATGTGCTAAGCCTTGGCGTTACACTTTCAGACTTCTCTCTTTATTGGAAAATGTATAGGAATAAGAATAATTTGGTTGGCAGAAAAGGAATATATACACACACATATGTTTTAGTCCAATTTTAGCGTATAACTTTTCAGGACTGGCCCAGTATTGACTTATGTGGCGAACTAGCAGCCCTTGATGAAGAAGGAAGCCCATTGATCCCATTCATGAAACGTCCAATATGTCCACAAGATTTCAAATCGTGCTTCTCTATCAAGTAGAATCTTCAAACCTTCCGTTAAATCCCTTCCGACAAAAGCATATCGCGATTCAGGAAGAAATATTTCATTCGTCTTGTTGATGACTAATCAAAGCCAAATTATTGTTTATATCTTCTAACCATTTAATCTATTATGATATTTGGACCATATTTACATTAAAAGTCCGTTCATTTCGCCATATCAAATAAGAAAGGAATTGAATTTCAATCTTGCATGAATATAATAGGGTTGTAATAACTATTACAATATTCATTTGATGTAAAAAATAAAACAAGTAATTATTGGAGTAAAAAATAAAATATCTATAATATCCCCTATCTTTATCACAGTAAATTGATAATTGTATAGATGATATTTTTAAGATAAGAATATTTATGAAAAAGTTTGAAAATAAGCCATTGAATTATAATTCATGAGTACTGGAATATAAATTACTATTCATCGTTTTAAATAATAGTAATTTATTATAAATTGTCATTAGGTGAACACCATAATAGCAATAGCTTTATGTAGATAAAGAGGAAATGAATAACTATTTATCTCCAGTGAATGGATTGTACTTGTGTTGAGTTGTACTATGTCCACATTATATTTTGTCTCTATCGATCTAGTCATGTATATATTGTTAAATTATATTGTCTTGTTCCAAAGATGGTTAATCTTAATAATGTTATTTCTTTTTATTAGATATATAAAAAAAAGTTTAAACTTTTATCTTCTTTATTTTTATTTTAATTAATTATTTATTTTATTATCTATTTTTTCCTTCGTGTGAATCTTACATATTTGTTATTTAACTAATTTGTATCTGTCTAAAATTAAATATATGAATATCACATGATCCGTATCCTGTCAATTTTTGCAATCAAACTTGGACATTTAAATGTATTAATTACTTACAATTTACAATAATAGTGATGGAAATAATGATTGAAAATGGAAGTTGGAAAATAAAGATTCACATACTAGATAGCTTAAGAAAATTAGTTGATCTATTAGCAAATCCCATTTAAAATTAAAAGAAAAATGGTTAAAAGAAAACTTTATTCTCTAGGGATTGGCTAGTTATTTTATTTTATGAGCGGAATATATGTATGAATGAATTTTCTCCTTTCTATATTTTATTTTTGTCAAATGCCCAAGTTGAAACCAATGAAAAAAGAAAAAAAAAACACCTGTGCCCAGAAAGGCACCAGCATAATAAGAAAGGGCAAAGTTATGGCAAAAAAAAAAAATAAAAAATTAATAATAATAAGAAGAAAGGGCAAAGCATGCACTGCCTTGTGCCATTTGAAATAGTTTACCATAATTATCCATTCTTTCATGATCAAAACATAAATAGTGTATTTTTATAATTCTTTGAAAAAAAAATCACGAGTTACTAACCTATTATCCCTTTTATTTAAATCATCAACATTTCTTAACCTTTATAAACTAAAAACATTACGGTGTAAGGTAATAAGGTATTAATAATTAAAATTAAGTTTAAATTATATACCAATATTTTGAATGGTAAAAAAATAATATTAACATTTGACAAAGTGAGTTGATGATTGAAAGATAAAAATAGGAGGATTTGTTGTGTTTCTGCTTGGCTGTGGATGCTTAGTTACATACATAATCTTTATGGAACCCAGTGCCTATGAACTCGGGTGGCGAAACTTTTTATTTTTTTTTTCCCGTCTTTTGTCTTCATTTTTTCCCGAAATTTATATTATTTTTACCGTTATATTTAATTAATATAATGATATTATTTACCAATTAAAAGTAGTGACGCTTTAATTCATTTTGATGAATTTTTATTTTATGTGGCTTTATCCCAAGCTTATGGGATTCATATGTCATCGTTTTAATCATCTTAGTTGTAAAAGGACCGACAGAACAGAGGAGAAAAAAAAAAAAAAAAAGGTTGATAGAAGAAAATTCGGTAAACACATAACGAAGGCTTTATTTAAACTTTTAGCAAGATCATGAAAAGGAATCTAAACCAAAGTGGAGAAAAATGGAACTTGATGACTTTAATAAGAATGTTTTAGGAACATGTCGGTGATCGTAAGAGAATTTGTCCAAATGAGATTACTTCTTCTTTTTTTTTTTTTTTCCCAGCCAAGTGAGATTACTTCGATGTAACAGAATTTCTAACCCTTATATTTGATTTTATTAAGCTGTTTTTGGCAAATCTGTACTAAACTGAAAAAGGAAGTAAGTTGTGGAAAGAAAATGAGAAGAAAGAAAATAAGTAGAAATATATATATATATATATATATTTGGATATATGAGTAGAAGTTGCAGGTAAAAAAAGATATTGGAGCAGAAATGTAAGGAAATGGGTTAAACATAATGATGATTTAACTAAAATGCTTGAAAGTTGAAAAATGATTTAAGCTTAGTTAAGGGTAATTTTATAAATTTCTGGCTTTTTCATTCGTTTCTTCCAGTTTCTCTTCAATTTTCAGGAGAAAAAAGTGAGATCTTTTTTGCATTCATTTCTACTCCTTGCACCTCATTTCCACACTTTTTTAAATTATCCAAACAACCTTTTTTCATCCATTGCCACTGCTTTCATCGGTCTTCCGCGGTTTCTATCGATCCAAACACGACTGAAGACAAAGCTCCATAATAACAAAGTTACGTCTTTATTTTCTAAGCTTGTTTGAAATGCACTATCCTTACTCATACTTTCTTTCATCTCCCTTTAGGGTTTAGGAACAAAAAAACACATCAGAGTTAATAGGATTACAAGTGTTTTGTACCTAATAAGCACATTAATCTTTAATTCCTTATCACCTATTTTATCTTTCGCAAGTGGGTAGTCAATTAAATGATTATCCTAACTTTAGCTTCATGGCTTGTTTTTTGTTTCAATGTTTGGTAAGTAGATTGTGGGCTACACTGGGTAACCAAAATTTATGGTTTTAAAGATATTCAAATCATATTATTGTTTTATTCTCTTAATGCATTTCTTGGTTTGATCATTTATGTTGAATAATTAGTGATTAGGTCAATGGCAAGTAGGTGTTATATTGCACGAAAGCGGATGTTAGTGTTACTACATACATCTATACTTCCTCCATGATATCAAAAGGTTGGCAAAATGATTGATTCAAGATAAGGTTGTTGGTAGCCAAAAAAAAAAAAAAAATAAAGATAAGGTTGTTGCACCACAGCATGTCTGGAGTTTGATTTTTTTTTTTTTTTTTTTTTTTTTTTTTTTTTTTTTTCTGGAGATTGATTTCATTCTTGTCCTTTGCTCCTTTCTTTGTTTTTTTTTTTGTCCCCTTTTTTCTTTTAAAAGAATTGATTGTATTAATTATTATTATTATAGGAGTGTACGATTTTAGTTTTTCAAGTTGGTGAATTTACAAGTCATGAGATAGGCTTTTTTTTTTTTTCTTTTTTTTTTTTTCTTTTTTTAACTTAACAACAATTCATAGATATAATTAACCATTATCAAATACACGTCCAGAGGGTCTATTGCCCGTCATACAATTCTTTACATCTAAGAGGATCAGCTTAAGGAGTTGAGAAGAGGGGGTTTGCACCACCAATCCATAGGACACATCCCTCTCCTAATCATAGAAGCTACCCAATCAGCTACCATATTAGCCTTTCTAGATACAAAAGCAATAGACGGGCTATAAGAGAAGCGATCTAAAGAGATTTTGATTTTATCTAATAAAGGTGTGGAGGCCCAATGAGATTTCCTTTTAAGACCAAAACAGGCCTAGACAATAGGCAAGCACTCCTATTCAAGATTGAAATTGGGCCAGCCCATATCAGATGCCAGCTCTGGGCCCAGAAGGATGGCTTTACACTCTATTTCCTCCACGTCTAGTCCATAGCACACCATCACGCGTCCTCCCACCACATTCCCTCCGGAGTCACGTGCCACCACTCCTACACCAACTCTCTCCTTTTCCTTCCACCACGAGCCATCCATGTTTATCTTCACCCCACCCATCGAAGGTTTTCTCTACACCCCAATCTCCTCTGCCAGATCTCTACTAGGCTTAATAGGATGCCTTGAGAGATCATTTACTTCGCTTATCATGGATCGGGTGTGGGCCATTACTTTCTCCATATCAATTATGCCCCCTTCAAACATAGCTTTACATCTTGATTTCCAGATACACCACGCCTACCTCTCCACATATTGAACAAAGCGAATCAGGTATGGCTCTTCTTTTGTATAGATTTTCCGATGTTGGTAAACTGTTAGAACCTATACGTCATAGGAAATGTTGGATCTTGGGTAGGGTTTTGAGACTCCATATTTTTTTCCACTGAGATTTAGATACTCCTTTGGTCGAGGAAGCCAGATCTGATGAATATGATTTTTGTTTTGATTTCAGGTAATGATATGCTAACTTGACCGAGCAAACCCCATCTCACGTGTGAGGCCATATAATTGAGCCGGCTTGGTGTGTCTTGCTCAGATGTATGCTCCAAACGCTGTTCAATTCTTTAATTGGTAAAAACTGTCTAATTTTCCTTGCATTCCATGTGTTGGTCTCCATATCTATAAGGTCTTTAATAAATAGGTTATATGTATCTCCACTCACAATGTTACTAGAAATAGGACCTGGGATTAGAGGAACCCATTGATCCTTGAACACTCTAATTCTCTCCCCTGAACCCACCTGCCAGATACCTTCCTTGAACAATTGATATCTCCCCTTTAATATGTTGTTCCAAGCACATGATGGCTTTCCTCCTATTGAAGCATCTCGAAACTCTTTGTTTGGGAAGTAGATTCTTTTGAGTAATTTGACCCACAGTTCATATTTTCCTTGTTCAATTCTCTAAGCTAATCTAGTTAGTAATGCAAGATTGAATAGATGTAAGTCCTTAAAGCCCAGTCCTCCTTCTTCTTTAGCTAGCAAAAGATTATCCCAACTTTTCCAATGTATTATGTGCTCCTCCTTTCTTTGATCCCAAAAAAACTTGGCTATGATACTATTCACTTCTTTACACCATTTCCCAAGATAACAAAAACAAGTCATAGAATACATAGGAATAGTAGCTATCACTGATTTGATAAGAACCTCTCTACCAGCTTCAGATAGGATGTTTTTCTTCCACCCCTTGAGTTTCCTAGCTATCTTCTCCTTTACAAAGCCCAGAGCTTCATATTTAGATCGACCCCACAACATAGGTAGCCTTAGATATAAGCCAGGATTTTCAGTAGTGACCAAACCCGACCTACTTCCGATGTTTTGTTTCACCTGGGACTCAGCATTACTACTGAAAAATATGCTAGACTTCTTTAAGTTCACTTTTTGTCCTGATGTTTTACAATACCTGTCTAAAATTCCAGCCAATTCCCTTACTTCCTCCATCCTGGCTTCGATGAAAAGAGGGAATCATCTGCAAAGAAAAGATGAGAGAGTATAAGGCAAGAATTTTTCATATGTAGACCAGATAGCCTCCTGTTTCTTCTACTTTCTTCAATGCCCTGAGACAAAACATCTACCACCAATATAAACAAATATGGTGATAAGGGATCTCCTTGTCGTAAACCTCTGCTAGGTTTAAATTGTGTCACTTTTTTACCATGTAACAACACATTGAATTGTACTGTTATACCACAAGTTATCACCCAGCTAATCCATTTTTCCTCAAAACCATATTCAGAAAGCACTTTTTTAAGAAAACTCCATTCAATTCTATCATAAGCTTTGTTCACATCAACTTTTAGTGCATAAAAACCTTTTTTTCTTCTCTTTTTATTTTTTAGAAAGTGGAAGGCTTCATGAACAATGATAATGTTATCCTGAATCATTCTTTCAAAGATAAAAGCGCTTTGATGTTCAGAAATAAGGTCTTCTAAGAAAGGTTTCAATCTATTAACCAAAATTGTTGAAATGATTTTGTAGACAAAGTTGCATAGACTTATAGGTCGAAAGTGAGAGACATTTTGGGGGTGATGGACTTTAGGAATAAGAACAAGATCAGTGAAGTTGAGATCAAGGGGAAAAGTACCTGAGACAAAGAAGTCTTTGACCACATCATTGACCAATTTCCCAATGATAGTCCAAAAGTGTTGATAGAAAATTCCTAGGAAGCCGTCTGATCTTTGTGCCTTTAAACCTCCCATTTGAAAAACAGCAGTTTTGATTTCCTCCTCTTCCACTACCCTACATAGAGATCTGTTCATCTCATCATTCACCTTCCTGTTTATCCAATTCATACAACTCCTTTCATTCCCACTTCCTTCAAAAGAGTACAACTTGCTGAAGTGGTTCACAAATTCTTATGCTATTGACTCTTCATTCTCCAGCCATTTGCCATCTTTATCCTTCAATCTCAGCACTCTATTTTTGTTCCTTCTAATTAAAGTTGATTGGTGGAAGAATGAGGTATTTCAGTCTCTAAAATTCAGCCATTTAACCCGTGCCCTCTAATGCCAAAATTTCTCCTCTCTCTCACATAGGCTGTTTACTTCTCCAGACAGCATTTCCTCCTCTTCCATGTCCAATCCCTTAGGATCGCCCTAAATGCTAGCCAACCTTTGCAAAACTCTATCAATCTGTTTCCTGTTGTTAGGGAAACTTTTCAGACTCCATCCGATTAGATTTTCCTTGCAAGAGCAAAGATTCTGCAGCAGTGAATGCCAGTAATCCCTTCTATTCCCATTCCTCCATGAATTTTCTATTACCATCTTACAGTCACTTGAAGATAACCACATATTCTCAAACCTGAAGGTTCTAGAGCTCTTATCTCCTTCCTTGAAAAGGTATACCAGTAGCATAGCTAGGAAAATTTTCAATCCATCCAATGGTAGCCGACCCTCTATCAAGTCTTTCCCTTACAAATTCAGCTCCTATCCTCTTGTTACTCTTAAGTAAATTTCGGACCACTAAATCCTAAATCCTTTAAGGCTGAGTCTTCAATGAATTCTCTAAACCCCGACATTGTTCTTCTATCTGCTCCTCTCCTACCTTCGTTCTCATGTTCATACAAAATGGCATTGAAATCTCCAATACAGAGCCAAACATCACGACTTTTGGATGTATTACTTAGGAGGTTCCACAAGTTTTTCTTTTGTGGATAGTCAGTTGCAGAGTGAATCCAAGAAACATAGCCAATTCTATTGCCATCTACCCAGCAGATCTCTGAGTCTATTAGGAAATTTGTTTGCTTTAAAATCTCCACCTTCAAACTATCATTCCACCACAAGGCAAGCCCACCAGCAAGCCATCGACGTTTGACATAGAAACAACCACTAAAACGAAGTTTACTCTGCAACCTCTCCAAAAAATCTTCTTTATTTTTTGTTTCCATGAGAAAGACCACACTAGGATTATATTTACAAACAAGACCTTTTAGGTTGCATACTGTCTCGGGAGGCCTAATCCCTTGACAGTTCCAACAAAGGAAACTCATAGCCCCCATGTGGCTGTTGTAGGCCAGCCACCACCGCCTAAAGATTTGTTGGATTCAATAGGGACTTCAAACCATTCATTAATCTCAATACAAGCAATAAATTTAATTACCTTCCAAAGCTTCCTTGCAATACCTCTCTTGTTCATGCCATGTTCTTTGGTCATTCTGCTATTTCCTTTAGATGACTTTTTCTGTTTTTTGAGACCACTTGACGATATATCCATAATCACCCCATCAGAGGCCTCAACAAGCATTAGCCTCGCCCTCACATCCCGTCCAACCAAAGCTTCCTTCTTTAGTTTTTTATGTTCATTCGCCTCCAACTCCTCTCCTTGTCTTTTCAAGGATAGACATTTCAAGTTCAAAGACAGGTCACTAAGGGTCTCAGAAAGGGTAGGAGAAGAATCTTTGATAGATAGGAAAGCTTGAGACTCCACATGTGATGATAAATTGATCTCCAGGTCACATATCACATCTTGTTTCGATAAAAGGATGGGATATGCAAGAGAAGGTCTCAAAGGAGGGGGCGCGGGAAGGGGAGATAAAGGATGAAGATGTAGATTAGTCAGAACTAACTCAGATTTTAGCATATAGGTTGAGGGGTGAGGGATTTTTTTTGGTGGCAGGTTTCAAACTATGGGAGGTGATTAGGGGTTAGTTTAAAAGGTCTGTAAGTAATTTAGAGTTATCAGGATTCATAGGAAAGGTTATAGGTGGGTGAAAAAGGTTGAGGTTAGGTTTAGAGGTGTCTCGGGGAGACTTAGAAAAGCAGGCATAACTTTTCATGCAATTGGGGTTAACATTCTCTTTGTTCTGTTCCAACTCCTTAGCATTCAGTTCTTCATTTCTCCATGTTTTTGCACTTTTTGCTCTTAGACCAGGGCCAAAGCCATCTTCTCTATTTTTTTCAAACTCACAACTCTTACTTTGGTGTCCCAGCCTTCCACAATTGAAACACCAGTCATTTAGTCTTTCATACTTCAAGAACACTCTATATTTTTTTCCTTTCCCCTTTTTTACCCAAATGCTTGCTTTTAGAGGTATATCTACTGGAATCCGTACTCTAACTCTCAGGAAAGCCCCACGATCTCTTTTACCACAAGCCATAGGTTCAACTTCCAACACCTCCCCTATTTTCGATCGGATCATTTTAGCTCCTGTTGCAATCATATGACTTAAGCGCAAGCCATGAATTTGGATCCACCCTACCATGGAGTTCAAAGGAACATCTTCTATTTTCATATTTTCATGCCATTCCTCCACAACCATACAATGTCCCATAATCGACCAGGGACTCTCCTTTAACAGATTGGTTAAATGAGAGTGAGATAGAAGGCTTATGAGATATAGGTTAGCTTCTATGTGGTTTATTACTTTCACTCCATATCCTTTCCATGTATTTTTAAGGATATTGATAACAACATTCCTATTGAGAGTTTTGTCTGCAATGATTTTGACAACTGTCAGCACCTCTTTTACCAACATGTGTTCTGGTTGGTTCTCCTCAGATGGGTCCTCAAGAAGAACTTCATCGTTCGCTGGACTATCATGGGGAATGCGATTAGATGATGCAGCCATCAACCTAGGAGAAAACAAAGGAAAGCTCCAAGCGCAAAACAAAGATCAGAGAAAAGAAAGAGAAAAGCCAGGAAAAGGAACCAGAGGAAGGAAGGGAACAGAAAGAAGCGGGAAAGAAACACATAGGGAAGAGAGGCCAAGCGAAGAAAACAGATTAAGCAAATTTGAAAATTCAAAAGAACTTTCTAATAGACTTTGAAAAGGACTATATAAAATGTAAATATATATATATATATATATATATATTAAAAACAGAAGAGATGTGTAGCAAGGAAAGTAGGTATGAAAAGACAAATGGGAAAAAGAGGTCAGAAAGAAGATACAACCAGATCAAAATCATACAGCTCAAGAAAAAGTACATAAAAGGAACACCCTTCAGGTGTAAGACTCTTCTAAAGAGAGGAAAGCTCTCCTAAAGAGAGAAGATCTAGTTATGAGTGCTTGTTAGTCGTGAGATAGGTATTAGTACTACTATTTTCCTACTGTTGGAAATGAGTTCATCCATATGATATTCAAACTTAATTAGTGTTTTAATGAGTATACTACATCTCATTCACCAAAGTTACCATAATAACAACGAGGTAGATTATATCAAAAGTTATTAACATTTGTAATTAATTTAATCAAAGGTATCAACGTGTTAAGTATTAAAAAGTAAATAAATCAACTTTTGAGAAATAAATTCATTTAAACTATTAATATTTCAAGAAGTTTGAAAGAATAATTAATGTTTCGCAAAATGAATCAATTAAGAAATTAATAATTGACCATTAAAAAATTTATAAAAAAGAAGTTAATTGAAAACTAATTTAAACGTTGATGTTTTAAATGTATTTTGCAAAAGGTTAATACATTATTTTGTTCATTTTGCGAAACATTTATATTTTTTTTAATAAACTTATCAACAAATATTAATATATTATGGTGTAATTTATTTGATAGTAAAATGAAACTATAAAATCAAAATCCTCACAATGTCGCTATTCTCCCTCAATTATTTACGTGAATACAATATACTTCAAGTAATGTATGAGTATACCTAAACATGGGCGTAGATTGTAATCCATTTTGATTTGGTGGAAATTGGTGCACAACCCCCTTTTCTTTTAAATAATTTCAACCCATCTAGTGGTGGAACAATGCCAAGTCACAAAGTTAGATTTTTTTTTTTCATTTTTCTTTTATTTACAATTGCTGTGTTTTGCAATTTTGGTTTTCCATAACTGAATGTTCATTATTTAATAGAAATTGAAAATTGATTTTTGAATATTATTTCCTTCAAGTAGACTACTGTGGTCCTTACCTTGTATGTGGTTTGTTACGTGCTATTTCTTTTTGTGCTCTTTCTGCTATCATGTTCATTATTCTCTTTACTTTTTTTATTATATCAACACTATAAATCTTTATTTTTCTTTGCTATCTCTAATGTTTTGTTGCATTATTGTGTGTTACAATGTTTATTTGAATCATATTATAATATGATTAGTAATTATCAATTTATGGCATGCAGGTTCCAATATGTGCATTCTTTGTCTCTGTATGCTTGTTGACTCTATCTCTTTTCCTCTTTTCTTTGAGTCTTTCTTTTGTTTATCTGCTCGTTTGTTTTGTTCATATTTTCTCCTCATCTGTTCTGTTTAAGTTTGATCCCTGGCTTGCTCTCATTTTCCTCTGAATCTTTTTTGTATTTTCTTTGTCTTCTTGTTTTTGTGTCTTCAACCTTTGATCTCTGTTTTTAAGTGGTTTTCTCTTCTTGTATTATCAAATCTATGGACACTTCTACTAGCTCCAGTGAGATGCTGAACAGCTATAATAAGTTTGGTAGATCCTCTATGGCTAGTGTAACCTAGATGAAAATGAAGATAGAGTTACTAATGACTTTTTGATGATTAGTAAAGAGGTTTTTAATAAATCTCTGAATAAAGTGGCATGATCAATATGCCAAAGTGGGCTTGGAAAGTTTTTTGTGATGTCCGGATCTCTTCTATTGATCTAAACTTATTTGTTATTGGATGTTTAATAAATGAATTGCGGAGTCCGTTGTTGACGAAGGTCCATAAGCTGTTATGGTAATGTGTTGGTTCTTGAAGAATGGAAACCAAATCTAAGGATAGAGGATATTGATTTTAGTTCTACTGTCACGCCTCAAAATAGGGCATAGTAGGATTGTCCTAAAGTTATCATACTACGTGTATACCCGTAATATAAGAATCTCCTTGCAAGTTAGAAATTACAATACTCTATCTTATTTATATACTTCATATAATTTAATTACATAGATATAATATCTTTATTTAAACTCATTATAGAATCTGATTTTCTATAGTTTGTTAGGATCACAGAGAATTGGTACCCTACCAAATAATAAAAATTAGGCATCAACCTAAAAAATACAAGATCTTACTTGTTTATACAATTTATCTAATTTGCATTTTAAGTTCATAATAACCTACATTTCTAACTTTAATAAAGTTTAATGGAGAAACACTCTTTACATATTTTTAGCCTAATCCCAACTAGTATTTATTCCTGCACTAAAACTATTGGGGGGTGAGCGAAACCACAGGCTCAGTGTGATAAACTGACTAGGCCACATATCAAATAATAACAAACAAGTATAATTAGCAAGCGTATGCAATGCAATAATCAACCATATGTACAATTACAAGCTTGAATAATCTGGAATCTAAAGAGGATGTAATTTACCCCTCCTATCGAGGTTGAAGGAACTCAATCTATGACCCACCTACCCCGAAGAGACTAAGCATACAAGAAAACAACAATCCTCACTTTAATTATCTCTTTATATTAATCATAACTTAACACTCATTTTCTATTTCAAGCCTTAGAAACTCTACTAAGTGTTAATCATTTCAAAGCGATACCATAGATAGTGTTCTTAATGTACTAGTTAGTTCCTATGGAACCGATAGAACAAAGGTAATCTTGTATATAACTAATAGCCTTCCACCTAGGAAAACCAAACATTACCAGAGAACCGAAATACTAACTGTAGTAGGCTGTCACTTACTCAAAATGCAGTATATGCAATTCATGTAATGTATGTCCATTTCATTTATGGTACTAATAATTTTTAGTTAGGTTTAAGGTGATCATACAATTTACAGATAAACATCAACATGCGTCATACATCAATTATCATACAATGGAATTTTCAATTACAATATGATGTTTTGATAACCAAAGCATACATCAAACATCATGCAGTATACCCAATTCCACATGCATATCAATTTGATATATTATTACAAGTACAGCTATAATACAAGCACAAATAATATGATAAGGTCAAAGTTACTCACCTGTCGTCCTTACTAAATTGTCGTAATATGCTACTAGAAGTCCAAGAACTGTTCTATTTGTCCTATGAAATGAGATAACATATATTATTATTATACTATTATTTATATGATAATATTGATGGTCTTCTTTCATGTCCTAATTATCAATCCTAATCTATTTTTACCCATTTAGTTAGGAGCCTTAACTTTATATAGGTTATATTCTTCTGGTAAAGTTGTAGAATTTATATTTATATGAGAGAAGTCTTCCTAAAATCATAGATACTGATTTTAGTCGCATAATATTAGACTATGCCGATTGTATTCATTTTAATTCCGATCTAATGTATGAATAGGTATTTGAAAAGCTTGTTTTGAATACTATATGATAGTTGACTTAATTTGATTAATATGTAAATTTTATTTATTCTATGAAGGTCGATAGTTTTTATAGAATATTTTAGGTCTTTTTTTGCTTAATAATTTTGTTATTAAGCTTTCATTACTTACATCGTCTTCTAAGGTAGTGATCCTATGATATCATATATTTATTATTTAATATTTGTTTTCATTTTGCTTGTCTTAATCTTAATTGATATTTATATTTCTATCTAAAGTGTTTTCCTCGTCCTTTAATTAAGTTCTACACCTTTGGTAGTAGATTTTTATTTATTATTTATTCGTTTGTCAACCTTATCTGTTTTTTTTTTAGTTAATATTTTTATTATTTAAGGCCACATTCTAGTATCTAGTCCTTTAAAAATTCCTTTAATATATTTATAGGCTAGTGGACTTAGATATATATTTATATCAAATGTATATTAAACTTTGTTAAATTTAAATTAAATAATTTGTTTTATAAATATATAGTTGTAATATGTGGAATATATCTTTAAAACTATAGTTTGGTTTTATGTTGAGTATTAAAGAAGAAATAGATTTTTAAAGCCAGCACTGGAGGCTACAGGGCTATGCTGATGGGAGGGCATGTTATGTTTTTCTACCCCTTCTTCCGCATTGCCAGTGCTCATGGGAGGGATGGTTCATTTTGGTCTCTACCCTTCCTTTTGCACAGCTTATACTAAAGGGAGGGATGAGTTGTCTTGGTTTTTGGCTAAATTCTAAGAGATAATTCATGCTATATTTGTAATGTTAGATTCTTTATTAAGTTTCTAAGGTCTTTTTTGTTAATTTTCTTCTTCTATGCCAAGTCTTAGGTGCATTTTGCAAAGTCTAAGTTAGTTTGTTGTAGTCTTAAACATGGTTTTGATTCATTTTTCCTTAGATTTGAATTTCCTAAGCTTTAAAGTTCTAAATTCTTAAGTTGATATTTTTTTTCCCATTTCTAAACTACCAAGAATTATCAACACAATGATATCTCATCTTGTCAACTTTACAAGATAATCATCTATGCAACCAACCATAAATATTCTTTCAAATCAACTCAATTTATCAACTTCCTAGTTTCTATACTTAAACACAATGTAGACTTCAAGTTGGTATGATTTTTACCTCAGTTGAATGATGAAATGTAACTAGCTTCTCCTCTTTGTTGTGGACTGAAACCTATATTAGGAGTTAGAAGAATGAGTAGTGATAAATTTTGAAATAAATTAGCTAAACCAACATCATCCTTACATCTAGTTTTTTATTCCTAAAACCTTGATGATTCACATTGAAGTTTTGGAAAATCATGAACTATTTTTACTTTGGTTTCTTGCTTCTATTTGTAGGGTGAAAGGTGGTTTAATTGTTGTGTTTTATGTTGTTAAGGAGTAGAGCTTACTTGATGAATCAAGTGGAGAAAAATAGGGGTTATTGATGCTCTGTTTTTCATGTCTCCTTAATCTGTCACAGTGGAGTTTTAGGGAAGAAAATGAAGCTGTTTGAGTTAGGTTTGGGATTTGATTTTCAAATCAATAGTTGAAGAATAAATGTGTTTTTTTGTTAGCTAATTACTACCTATTTATATGTATCAAACAAGGATTGAAATGTGATACAAGTGGGCTGTTTTTGGGATGCAAATTGGAAGCTTGCAGGGGTTGTTTTCGTCCAAATTTATTACATCATTAAAGTTGGTTACGTATGTCCATTATTTACAGATTTTGTGGGTCAACCTTCAACTATTCATGTGTCCATTTGATGAGATGTTATTGGAGCTTATGGTCAAGATTTCAATGTTTTTAGGCTTCTAAATCCTACTCTATGTTGAGCTATGTTCGATGGATGCATGCTACAAAATTTCGTGTGCTATTGTCTCCTCTGTTGTAGCTATATCAACGAGAATTGAGGAGAATAATTGAGCTTCTAAAGTCAATTTTGTTGCTAATTATTAATTTTTATTAATAGCTATATAGGTGGTGTGTTTGTTGTGCAAATTGGGTTGAATTTTAAGTTGAGATATGGGTTATAATCCATGTCCTTTTGCTACAAATTTTGGAGCTGTAATTTTTTATTGTGTTTATGTTGGCTTAGCAGAATTTCAAGTCAATATTCAACTGATTATGTGTCCATTTGAGGGGTTGTTATTAGAGCTTTGGGTTCAAATTGTCAAAGTTAATGACTATACAATTCCTAATGCCAAATACAGTGAAAGCAATTTGAAAACTTTGAAACTTGTTGTCTCTTTTCCAGCTGCAGTGCTGAAATTCTGAGGGATAATTTGCACCGATTTGCAAGTTGGCTTTGGTTTGTTTAAGGAGATGATTGTTGAAGTCAACAAGTTGAAATTTTAGGTGGCAATTTAGTTAGTTTCTATAGGATCTCAATGGGTTCATCTATCAAAATTTGTTGACTTGAATTCTACCTAAAATTTCTAGGATTCTAAATGGTTAAAACAACTGAAATTGTTGAACATGTTATCTCCTTTTCCAGCTGTAGTAGGTCACAAAAACTAGGGGGCAAGTTCAGCATCTTGAGAAATTGTTGTCTTCTATGTCATTGGTGCTCATGGAAATTAAGGAGAGATTTTGAACCAGTTGAACAAATTACATCTAAGTTGGACTTGTTAACCATTTGCTTGATTTAAATAAGGGAAGTTTGTGTTGAATTTTTCAGCATAATGTCTAAAGCTATCTCAGTGGAGAAGAAAAAGGTTTAGAGTTGATTTTGCAAGTTAATATGGCCTCTATTGCTAAGGGTATTTGGAAGCTCCTCATTTGCTAATATGTCTTTGTCACATTAACTCTTGTTACACAACCTACCCAATCTTGTGAAGCTCAGTCGTGTGTAGTTTTCAAAGATAGCAGCTGGTTTCTTGCCGCAATTTCCACCATATATACATGTATTACCTAATATAATATTTTTTTTAATTAATAACATAAGTTAATTCATCAAGTATTAAGCCCTACGTGTATTTATATATTAGTTATATAGGGTATTTTTCTCTAAAAGTTTATTTAAAGCTCCTACAAATTCTTTAGATTATTTATGAGTTTAAATCTTGAATTTAAAGTTTACATAGTTAAATAATTTTTTAGTTTTGTCTTACGCAATTAAGATTTTCTCGGCCCAATAGGTCAACTTAGGGTCTTAGTAACCATAAACTCCAAATTTTCTAACTAGATCAATGGTGCCATCCAAATATCTATTTCAACTCTGGATTATTAGTTATGGATTTGTTTTCGTTCTTACTAAGTACTTATAGCCAATACATCTTATGATGGGGTTGTCTTTTGAAATAGCCATGACTTTCTTATATTGCATGCTAGTATGATATTGGGATGATATATATATATATATATATATGTGTGTGTGTGTGTGTGTATGATTAGCTAATGTAATTAGTTAATGTGTTGAATTACAAGTGTTTAGTATTATGTAATTAATATTATTGTTGGATGTTTATAAATGTTTGTATAGTATAATAAATGTGTGAATAGCCTAATGAGTGTGTGTCTTTTTGTAAATTAATATGCATGCATTGTGTTTAGAATGTAATTAAATTGCTTTTTAATTTGCTTAAAACATGACAGTTTTTTTTGGCTAAAGTAGACCACTTTTTAAGCTCAAATTTGACTCAAATGCATTTGAAATTTCTCCAAATTAAACCTAGGACAAATATACCCCTAATGGTGAGATTTGGATGACTTTTGACTTCAATTTGGACAAATTAACCCTTCCTTTTGGCAGCCCCAATTTTTCATACGAATTTCATTTTCTTTCTTTCTTTCTTTCTTTCTTTCTTTTCTCAATCCAAGACCTTAAACCCTAAACCAAGGTTTACTACAAGCTTAAGGAGTTGAATAACATCCTAAGCCAAGATTCACTCATGTAAGTTAAAGCAACTTTTTTTTTCATTTCATGTTTCATAATGTGTTGTTGTAATTGTTAGAATAGATATGATTTGAGATGATGTTTGGTATGAGATTGAGTTGGTGCATGAATGGTAGTTTGAATGGGATTATGTGCTTAATGAAGTGGTAGTTTGCATCTCATAGGAATATGGAAGTGTGGGTATGAGTATTATAGACAAATTGAAGAATGAGTGGTTGATATGTGAACTTGAAGTATGATTGGTGGTTTGATGATTAGAGGTGGAATTCATGTTGTTAGGATAGTATTTGAATCATATAACAAGCTTTAGGAAGTTTGGACTAAGTTTGGAAAAGTTTTGAGAAGTAATCAAAATGTATAAAAACAGGGGATTTCAAAAACCATTTTTGTATAGGCTAGATTTCGAACGTACGCCGGCATCTGGGGATTCTACGCCGCCGGCGTATAGGCGGTGTAGAAAGCCCACAGAACCAATTTTCCTAACGCCGTTTGCAACGCCGCCGGCTTTTATGCTAAGGTTTTGCCAGCGTCTGTTCTTTAGAATGTACGCCGGCAATTTAAGCTTCTACGCCGCCGGCGTAGAGGCGGTGTTGAAAGGCCACAGAACCCAAATTCTTAAGGCCGACTGAACGCCGCCGGCTTTCCCTTGGCTGGTGAGCCGGCGTTCTTTCATCCCTATTGTACGCTGGCTATTTGAAATCAACGCCGCCGGCGTATGTTTCAAAGCTGCCCGCGTACATAAGTAAGCGGACGGCTTAGACTTCTCTGGATGTTTTTGAAACTTTGGGTTTTTGATTCAACGCCGGCTAAAGGCCGCCGGCGTAGGAATCAAGGCTGACGGCGTACCCTTGAACACTGCCAGCGTTGGCAGTGTGAATTTTCAGGACATTGAACGCTGGCTCAACGCCGCCGGCGTTGAGTGCCGGCGTATCCCCTGAGCTTTTGAATTTTAGGAACTTTTTCTAAAATTTTCCAAAGTTTGTTATTTGAGTAAGTATGTATTTATTAAGTGAACTAGGGTATAATAGGGTGCTTAAATGCTTTATTTTGATTTTGAATAAATTTATTTGGATTTCTTGGATGAATTCATGTTTTGAGCTACTCAATTTGAGTTTAAGCTAAGTGTGAATTTATTATTGATTTAAACAGTGTTAGATCCTCGCCCAGTCGACTCCGTTAATTCCCGAGCTATATCAGGTACACAGTGACTTGCTTGACTCTTTGCTAGGGCAGGCATCAAGATTAAACTACCTAAAAATAAGAGATTGCTATTGTATTTATGTGTTGATTGTCGATGTTGCCGTTGAATCTGGTTCGGAGAGCGGCACCCTGCTCAGATTGGGGGCAGGGTTCTTTCTCGTTAACGTTAGAATGATTTAGGAGATATGAGTATCCGAGCTGCTCATATCAACCCCCTGAGCGTCGTGATGCGTTACTCAGGAACCCCTAGTATTACGGGCTACGCCGGAAGGTGGGGCTGCCTAGTCTGTATGAACAGTAGGGACCACTCAGGGAGGCGGACGTAATACTAGAACCTTGTTGTCCGGAGTTTGAATACTCGTGTTGTCTTATTAATTAAAGACTTATTAATGATAAGCGATTGTTGCATAATGCATCTAGCCTAAGAATGTGTGCTTCACTTCGCATTTGTATTCGTTACTTGTGTACTGGGCCTTTGGCTCATATTTTATCTATTTCAGGTGATGATCCCGATGAGTTCTATACGAGTATGGGGTACGGAACTGACTTCGAGGATTTTCTTGATGGGTTGGAGGATTAGAGATGACCATGGACTCTATGGACCCTATAAATGTAATAGATTAGATGAGATTCATTTTTGGTTGATGGTGTAAATGTTGTGTTAGTAGAGTTTTGTTTTGAGAGTTTTGCTTAAGGCTTATAAAAAGCCCTTGATGTAATATGTATATATGTATGTATGTAGCTATTTAGAAGTAGAGTTTCTCGTTGCTAATATCTATGTCTTTTGTTGTATATATCTTAGAATTAAATAAACAATTACTCAAACTATTCTTTAGGCAACCTTACATATAATCTTAGGGGTTATATGTGGTTGGGGATCCGTTATCTCCTATATCAAATATAGGGATAAAATTGCGGGTCCTTACAGTTGGTATCAGAGCGAGGTTTGATTAATTGCTTATTTAATTGTCATGATTATTTAAGACTTGACCTAGACACAACTAAATAGTATAGAAAAGAATTAAGTTATCCAATTAGTTGTGTGTAATTTTCATTTTTGTGGGTTTTACATAATTGTTATTTGATTTCTTGTTTACCAATTGTTTATTGTTTGTTGATGTCTTATCGAATTGTTTGCTTATCTAAGCCTGAATGTAAATGTTAATTTAATAAGTTTTGTATATGATTAGGAATTTAGATGCATGTATGAATGCGTGTTGAATGTATCTATGCAATTGTAAAGATGGACAGGTTAAGGCGGTCTACTAGGCAACATTCTGATAGAGAAAGTATGCCACCACCACCGCCGTCATCGTCTACATTTGCTCCCACATCATCTTCTACACCGAGCAGTGAGACTACTCCATCACCTGCATCGGCTTCAGCTTCACAAGTTCCTCCACAGATTCCAATTCCTCCACCTCCACCTATACCACCCATTCCTCCTATGTCACAAATACCAACTAGTGACCCAAACTCGATGTATGGTATGATGAGGGATATGATGGCCATGATGCAGCAGTATCAGATGATGATGTATCAACAAACTCAACATCTCATGCAGCAAGGTAATCAGCAAGGGATGAGATCAAATGAGGCTACTTGTGAATGATCAATCCAATCAAATCAAGTTACATGATTTTAGTAAGATGGTTCCAGAGTTTGATGGCACTAGTACCGACCCTACAGTAGCTGAAGGGTGGAAGAACTTGAGAAAACGTTTGCCGCCAGTAGAACCGGAAGATAATAAAGTGGATTTAGCGGTTTACATGATGAAGAAAGAAGCTTATAATTGGTGGAGATTAACAAGTGGAAATTTACAATTACCCATATCATGGAATGCATTCAAGGATATTTTTCATCAAGTACTTTCCGAATTCAGTGAGAGAGAGGATGATAACTGATTGGTTAAACTTGAGACAAGGGAGTAAGACTGTAGATGAATATCATGGAGAATTTTTGACTGTTGCGTTTTGCGGGAGGTG
Organism: Combretum micranthum; assembly: GCA_024138025.1. Taxonomy (NCBI): domain Eukaryota; kingdom Viridiplantae; phylum Streptophyta; class Magnoliopsida; order Myrtales; family Combretaceae; genus Combretum; species Combretum micranthum. The sequence continues at coordinate 606,396 of JAMXBD010000097.1, read as the reverse complement.
ATTACCGAGATGAGAGGATGAAAGTTCAGAAATTTCAGAATGGACTGAATGAAGAAATCCAAAGTGAAGTGAAGAAATTTGAGTTGCATACCTTATCGGATATGGTGGCCAAAGCTTGCTAATGGAGCAAATCAGAATGATAGTAGAGTTAGGAGAGCAAAGAGAGCTGCATTTCTAGGGAAGAGGCCCGCTCCTACTTCTTCTTATGATAGTTATCGAGGTGTGGGTAAAGGAAAGAAGCCATTTATGGGACGACAAGGAGACCAAAAGCCGATATATAAAGCTCCTACACTTGCATTTGAAAAGAAATGTTTTAGATGCTATGGTCCTCATGAGTTGTCCGATTGCAAGTGGATTCCCAATGCATGTTTCTCATGTGGTCAAGTTGGGCATAAGTCTAGAGAGTGCAAGAATCCGAAACTACCACCGGTCTTTTGTGCATATTGCAAGCAAAGAGGGCATCACGTTTCTAATTGCAAGGAACGACCTAATGTGAAGAGTGGAGTTGATGGAGAAAAGGGAAAGACAAATCCGAGGGTTTTTGCCTTACAACAGATTGAGGACACACCCTCAGTAGACACTTTGGCAGGTATACTGAGTGTTGCTAATAGGGATGCATATGTGCTAATTGATACTGGAGCGACTCATGCTTGTATTTCTGAAAATTTTATGAATGATTGTGAGCTTGCTTCTGAATTGTTGATTGATCGTGTTATGTGTGTGACTACTCCGTTGGTGATCGAAAATAGACATCCTTGTGTGTGTAAGAGTATAAATGTTGTGATTTCAAATGTGAGCATGCCTATTGATATGATAGTGTTGCCTTTATCTGATTTTGATGTGATTTTGGGAATGAATTGGCTAAATCAATATAAGGTCACTATAGATTGTAGTAAGGCGGAGTTAAGTTTTGGCTTGATTGATGGGAGTTTCACACATAAATTGGAAAGGTTGAGACCTAGGAGTATGAAGTTTATGGAACTGTGGGAAAAACCAGTTGTAGCAGCAATGAATATTGAAGAAGTGGATATCAAAATGACACCCATTGTGAATGAGTTTATGGATGTATTTCCTGAGAAGTTACCTGGATTACCACCGGATCGGGAGATAGAGTTTGGGATTGAGGTTTTGCCTGGAACGGTACCTATCTCTAAAGCTCCATATAGGATGGCTCCAGCTGAATTGAAGGAATTGAAGTTACAATTACAAGAGTTGCAAGACTTGGGCTTTATCAGACCGAGTATATCGCCTTGGGGTGCTCCTGTGCTGTTTGTCAAGAAGAAAGATGAAAGTTTACGCATGTGTATTGATTACCGAGAATTGAACCGAGTTACTATCAAGAACAAATACCCTTTACCAAGGATCGATGATTTGTTTGATCAGTTAAAGGGAGCTACAGTGTTCTCTAAGATCGACCTGAGATCAGGATATTATCAACTCAAATCAAATCGCAAGATATTCAGAAGACGGCTTTCGGACTCGGTATGGACACTTCGAGTTTTTGGTAATGCCTTTTGGGTTAACCAATGCTCCAGCCGCATTCATGGATTTGATGAATAGAGTTTTCAAAGATTATTTGGATTCATTTGTCATAGTATTCATTGATGATATTTTGATATATTCTCGGAACAAGGAGGAGCATCGAGAGCATTTGAGACTTGTGTTACGAAAACTCCGAGAGAAGAAACTTTATGCGAAATTTACCAAGTGTCAGTTTTGGTTGGAAGAAATATCTTTTCTTGGGCATATTATCTCAAAGGCAGGTATTTCGGTTGATCCAATGAAGATTGAAGCTATTTTGAAATGGGCAAGGCCTACTAATGTGAGTGAGATTAGAAGTTTCCTTGGATTAGCTGGATACTACCGAAGATTTGTTGAAGGTTTTCTTGGCGTCTCCAATAACCAAGTTAACACGGAAGAATACCAAGTATGTGTGGGATGACAATTGAGAGGAGTTTTAAAGAGTTGAAAGAAAGATTGGTATCGGCTCCTATTTTAGCATTGCCTGTGAGTGGAAAGGAATTTGAAGTCTTCAGTGATGCATCTATCCAAGGACTCGGTTGTGTTCTCATGCAAGATGGAAAAGTTATAGCTTATGCATCAAGGCAGCTAAAACCCCATGAGAAGAATTATCCGGTGCATGATCTTGAATTGGCAGCAGTGGTTCTCGCATTGAAGCTTTGGAGACATTATTTGTTTGGAGAGAAATGTAAGATCTATACGGATCACAAGAGTTTGAAATACATATTCACCCAGAAAGAACTTAATATGAGGCAAAGAAGATGGCTTGAGTTGATTAAAGATTATGAGGTGGAAATACTTTATCACCCCGGGAAAGCTAACGTAGTAGCAGATGCACTCAGTAGGAAGAAGCAAATGGATGATGTGATTATGATCTCTAGCCAAAAAGGAATTCAGATGGATTTCATGAAATTAGAACTTGAGGTTACATTGGAGCAAATTGATGTGATATTGGCTCAATTATCCTTACAACCGACAATTTTGGAAAGGATTAAACAAGTCCAAAAGCAAGATGATGAGGTTAAAAGAATAAAGTTAGCCATTGGAGAAGGGAAGAGAAAAGAGTTGAGAATTGGTGAAGATGATGTTATTAGATATGGGAATCGACTTTTTGTGCCATATGAGTTGAGAGAAGAAATCTTGAAGGAAGCTCATTCGTCTTCATATTCGATCCACCCGGGAACCACCAAAATGTATAGGGACTTGAAGAAAAATTTATGGTGGGAAGGTTTAAAGAGGGATATTGCTCATTATGTATCCAAGTGTTTGACTTGTCAACAAATAAAAATCGAGCATCAACGACCCGGAGGAGAGCTTCGACCTTTATCCATACCTGAATGGAAATGGGATGATATTACTATGGATTTCATATCAGCTTTACCCAAGACTATTGCGAGGCATGAAGTTATTTGGGTAATCGTGGATAGATTAACGAAATCGGCTCATTTCATACCTTTGAGGGTTGGAGATTCTTTGGAAAGGATGGCACATACCTATATCAAAGAAATAGTGAGATTACATGGGATTCCGAAGACAATCACTTCTGATCGAGATTCTCGTTTTGTCAGTCGATTTTGGAAAAGTCTACATGCTGCTTTAGGTACTCAACTTCAGTTTAGTACTGCATTTCATCCGCAGACAGACGGGCAATCGGAAAGAACGATTCAAATCCTAGAAGATATGCTTAGAGCATGTACACTAGATTTTGGCAATAAATGGGATACTTACTTGCCACTAGTTGAATTTGCTTACAACAACAGTTTTCAAGTAACAATTCAAATGGCACCCTATGAAGCGCTCTATGGTAGAAAATGCAGATCTCCAATACATTGGGATGAAGTTGGGGAAAAAGTTATTTTGGGCCCAGAATTAGTGCAACAAGCATTGGATAAAATTCAAGTGATTAAGCAAAGGATGAAAACAGCTCAAGATCGGTATAAAAGTTATGCCGACATGAGGAGAAGACCATTGGAGTTTGAAGTGGGTGATCATGTGTTTCTTAGAATTTCACCAACAAAAGGGATTATTAGATTTGGAGCTAGAGGTAAATTGAACCCAAGGTACATTGGTCCGTATGAGATTCTAGAAAGAATTGGACCATTGGCTTATCGATTAGCTCTACCACCAAATTTGTCGGAAGTGCATGATGTATTCCATGTGTCACAACTTCGAAAGTGCATATCGGATCCCGAAACTATTCTTTCTACACATCAACCGGAGATTCAACCAAATTTGAACACGGTGGAGAAACCGATCAAAGTTTTGGATAGGATTGATAAAGTGTTGAGGAGAAAAGTAATCCCTTATGTGAAGGTTTTGTGGACGGGACAAACCGAGAGGGAAGCAACATGGGAGCCCGAGAACGAAATGAAGCAGAAATACCCCGAGTTATTTGAATAGCGTTAAGGTAAGCTAAGTTTCGAGGACGAAACTTTTTGAAGGAGGAGAGAATGAAATAGCCATGACTTTCTTATATTGCATGCTAGTATGATATTGGGATATATATATATATATATATATGTGTGTTGTGTGTGTATGATTAGCTAATGTAATTAGTTAATGTGTTGAATTACAAGTGTTTAGTATTATGTAATTAATATTATTGTTGGATGTTTATAAATGTTTGTATAGTATAATAAATGTGTGAATAGCCTAATGAGTGTGTGTCTTTTTGTAAATTAATATGCATGCATTGTGTTTAGAATGTAATTAAATTGCTTTTTAATTTGCTTAAAACATGACAGAATTTTTGGCTAAAGTAGACCCACTTTTTAAGCTCAAATTTGACTCAAATGCATTTGAAATTTCTCCAAATTAAACCTAGGACAAATATACCCCTAATGGTGAGATTTGGATGACTTTTGACTTCAATTTGGACAAATTAACCCTTCCTTTTGGCAGCCCCAATTTTTCATACGAATTTCATTTTCTTTCTTTCTTTCTTTCTTTTCTTTCTTTCTTTCTTTCTTTTCTCAATCCAAGACCTTAAACCCTAAACCAAGGTTTACTACAAGCTTAAGGAGTTGAATAACATCCTAAGCCAAGATTCACTCATGTAAGTTAAAGCAACTTTTATTTTTCATTTCATGTTTCATAATGTGTTGTTGTAATTGTTAGAATAGATATGATTTGAGATGATGTTTGGTATGAGATTGAGTTGGTGCATGAATGGTAGTTTGAATGGGATTATGTGCTTAATGAAGTGGTAGTTTGCATCTCATAGGAATATGAAGTGTGGGTATGAGTATTATAGACAAATTGAAGAATGAGTGGTTGATATGTGAACTTGAAGTATGATTGGTGGTTTGATGATTAGAGGTGGAATTCATGTTGTTAGGATAGTATTTGAATCATATAACAAGCTTTAGGAAGTTTGGACTAAGTTTGGAAAAGTTTTGAGAAGTAATCAAAATGTATAAAAACAGGGGATTTCAAAAACCATTTTCGTATAGGCTAGATTTTGAACGTACGCCGGCATCTGGGGATTCTACGCCGCCGGCGTATAGGCGGTGTAGAAAGCCCACAGAACCAATTTTCCTAACGCCGTTTGCAACGCCGCCGGCTTTTATGCTAAGGTTTTGCCAGCGTCTGTTCTTTAGAATGTACGCCGGCAATTTAAGCTTCTACGCCGCCGGCGTAGAGGCGGTGTTGAAAGGCCACAGAACCCAAATTCTTAAGGCCGACTGAACGCCGCCGGCTTTCCCTTGGCTGGTGAGCCGGCGTTCTTTCATCCCTATTGTACGCTGGCTATTTGAAATCAACGCCGCCGGCGTATGTTTCAAAGCTGCCCGCGTACATAAGTAAGCGGACGGCTTAGACTTCTCTGGATGTTTTTGAAACTTTGGGTTTTTGATTCAACGCCGGCTAAAGGCCGCCGGCGTAGGAATCGAAGGCTGACGGCGTACCCTTGAACACTGCCAGCGTTGGCAGTGTGAATTTTCAGGACATTGAACGCTGGCTCAACGCCGCCGGCGTTGAGTGCCGGCGTATCCCCTGAGCTTTTGAATTTTAGGAACTTTTTCTAAAATTTTCCAAAGTTTGTTATTTGAGTAAGTATGTATTTATTAAGTGAACTAGGGTATAATAGGGTGCTTAAATGCTTTATTTTGATTTTGAATAAATTTATTTGGATTTCTTGGATGAATTCATGTTTTGAGCTACTCAATTTGAGTTTAAGCTAAGTGTGAATTTATTATTGATTTAAACAGTGTTAGATCCTCGCCCAGTCGACTCCGTTAATTCCCGAGCTATATCAGGTACACAGTGACTTGCTTGACTCTTTGCTAGGGCAGGCATCAAGATTAAACTACCTAAAAATAAGAGATTGCTATTGTCATTTATGTGTTGATTGTCGATGTTGCCGTTGAATCTGGTTCGGAGAGCGGCACCCTGCTCAGATTGGGGGCAGGGTTCTTTCTCGTTAACGATTAGAATGATTTAGGAGATATGAGTATCCGAGCTGCTCATATCAACCCCCTGAGCGTCGTGATGCGTTACTCAGGAACCCCTAGTATTACGGGCTACGCCAGAAGGTGGGGCTGCCTAGTCTGTATGAACAGTAGGGACCACTCAGGGAGGCGGACGTAATACTAGAACCTTGTTGTCCGGAGTTTGAATACTCTTGTGTTGTCTTATTAATTAAAGACTTATTAATGAGTAAGCGATTGTTGCATAATGCATCTAGCCTAAGAATGTGTGCTTCACTTCGCATTTGTATTCGTTACTTGTGTACTGGGCCTTTGGCTCATATTTTATCTATTTCAGGTGATGATCCCGATGAGTTCTATACGAGTATGGGGTACGGAACTGACTTCGAGGATTTTCTTGATGGGTTGGAGGATTAGAGATGACCATGGACTCTATGGACCCTATAAATGTAATAGATTAGATGAGATTCATTTTTGGTTGATGGTGTAAATGTTGTGTTAGTAGAGTTTTGTTTTGAGAGTTTTGCTTAAGGCTTATAAAAAGCCCTTGAATGTAATATGTATATATGTATGTATGTAGCTATTTAGAAGTAGAGTTATCTCCGTTGCTAATATCTATGTCTTTTGTTGTATAATATCTTAGAGAATTAAATAAACAATTACTCAAACTATTCCTTTAGGCAACCTTACATATAATCTTAGGGGTTATATGTGGTTGGGGATCCGTTATCTCCTATATCAAATATAGGGATAAAATTGCGGGTCCTTACATCTTTTTATTGTTTTTGAAATGTAAAGCTGCTTTTAACTATATGTTGAGTTATTAGCTCAAGATACGAAATCTTATTTTTGGTATCTATTAGAGTCAAAGAAATTTATATTTGGGTCTTAATCTACAAATAAGCTTATTACCACTCATAGATTTATTTTAAGATTTTTGTTAAGTTATAAGTTTAATATCTACTTCGCATTTGCTACTCCATTCATTTTACTAGTTATAAAAATTCTCGAGATTACAATGGTTAAATTAGGATTTTAGTCTCCCTAAACTTAGAGTTCTAACTAAAAATATTGGTGTAATTCAAATATTTAATTAAGGTCTAGATTCTTAGTAATGATCAATTTTTGATGTTATCGTATAACTTGTAATCCTAATGATTTATCTTTAAACTATCTTTTCATAACCAGTAGGTTCTAAAAATCAATCGTCTTTTATTGTAATCGAAATCTAAGGTCAACTATATTTACATGTTGAGTTATTGACTCGTGTTGCAGAATCCTGTCCTAAGAATTATTTATCTTAATAATTAATAATCTTAAATTTTCTAATGCCACTTTAGAGTTTTAAAAATATTAGAAATAATTTGGAATTTATCATATCATTATTTAGTTAGTGTAGAATTTTATTTTCTAATTATTAAGCTTTAGGTAAAAAGGATTTTGAAATTTACAGTAACGATTGATTTATCATCGATCATTGATTATTTAAGGTTATGGAAGTTACATTTGCATTTCAAAATTTTATTTGTAAGGATTCTAATTTTTCTAACTATAATCAAATTTGTTCACACTTTAAAAATTTTAAATCTTGAAAAATTGGTAGTGATTTTTGTGATTTTTATTTTAACTCTTTACAATTCCATATTATATTTTTAGTAATTATCATAATCAGGTTATGTAAAATTAGGGGGATTGCATCTATAGCTACAGAGATTCAAATTCATAGGCTCCAACTTGGCCATATGTCTGTTTCCAATTCTAATAAGTTCGGTCCTCTAATAGGGATGATGTTGCAAGTGGAACCCATTCAATCAAGAATGGGCTATCTTATGAGTTTTCTTAGTTAAGGTGAAATTGGATATTAAACTTCCACTGAAGTGTGGCTCTTTGGTGAATCGCAAAGATGGCAGTCTTTATTGGGCTTCCTTTAAATATGAAAGAATCTTAGATTTCTATTTCAAGTGTGGTCAACTTAGGCATGTTTGTAAGCATTGTGTGTATGAAGAGGCTTGTAATGGAGATTACAATAACTCTTGCAAGCATTTCTGATTCAATTGCTAGAGGGTAGACAAGAAGGATATGATAAAGATGAGAAGGTATATGAAGATAAGGAGAATTCACATGAATATGGTTCTAGTCTGAACAGAAGTTTCAACCTAAATATTAACCTACCCCTAAGCCTTTTCTTAATCACCTTTCAAACCACCCCCTAGTTTCTTCCCTTCCTTTGAAACCTAAATCTCTTAAACCCATTCCACTACAGTTTCCTATCCCACCGAACAATAAACCTCCCATTCAGTCATTTTTACTCCAACCCACCAACATAAATACTATTGTTTTACACCTTCAACATTGTGCTCTTAGTGAGAATGGTGGTAATACCCTTTCACATACACATGTCTTAACTGTTGCAGTACCAGAGGTGGAGAAAACAAATAATGCAAATCAAACCACTTATTTTATGACCATAACTTCAAATGATGATGTGCATTCATCTAAGGAGGCACTTGTTATAGCTGATGTTGCTAAGAGTATTAAGGTGTGTGGTGAAGCAAGTAGGACTACTAATGAACCAAGATTGGTTATAATCTTATTTTGATGAGAAAATGTATTGCACAAATGCTCCACAACTTAGTTAAGCTACATTTAATAAGCAAAACTTGTTTTTGATATGTTTAAGGTTTATTGTGCGTATATATGTCTGTGTCTGTATGTGTGTTGGTCTTTGCAGATTGTGCAATAATAAATTGCCATGCCCCAGTCTTGATCGCGGACTTAGTCGAGGGCTTAATTAGTCCAATGGAGGTGCAAATCCAAGGCGCAACAAGTGGAACAAAACAAGATGCATAAACTTGGTCATGGGTCACATCAACGACTCGACAAGTTTAAACTCCAGGGCACGATAAGTTTGAATCTAAGGCTCGATGAGCATAGAATTAGTCGCAGGGTTAATTGAGTCAGGACGAGTTTAGGGTGCAGCAAGTCCAGGGCATGACAATTTAAAAAATTATCGTTCCAAACTTTCAAATTCGACCATTGAAGATTCTTTTAGGGGAAAACAACTATGTTTTTAAAGCTGCTATATATAATGTTTTTACATGTTTTTTAAAAAGAAGAGAAAGGAGAGTAGAGCTTAATAGGATGAGATTATGTAAAAATACTCTCTATTTGTGTATGTTTCTATTAAGTGAATATTTTCATTCATGAGATTAGTAAGATAACCTTATAAGACATTATTCATGCTTTTGTTTGAGTATTTTAGTGAAGTCCTTTTGTGTTTGTGGCAATAGGTAAAGCCCTCATATGTTGAGGCACATGTGTGAAGTCCTACGTGTGTGTAGGCATTAAGTGAAGTCCTCTGTAATGACACAATGTGAAGTCCTCGATTGTGAGACAATTGTTTTGTTGAATGAAGTGTGAATCATTCTTGAGTGAGGCAAATTATGGACCATGGAGACTAGGGGATGGGTCGAACTCCATATTAAATCTGATGTAACCTTCTCCTTCCCTTATCTCTTTATTATTACTATTGTAATTGTGCATAAAGGGATAAAAGAGATAATGGTTGGATAAGTGAGCTTAAAATTGGTTTAAAAACCTACCTTGTAGCTCCCGCTTCCACAATGCATTAGTGTAAACAAGCCTAACTGCGCTTTAATAATTTTAATTTTTTCTAACAGTTGCCTCTAAAGTAATGAAACAATCAGATGTGTTGGCACTTGTTCCGGCTTTATCCGACCTTAACTTGAAGCGCATTAACCAAGATTCACCTAGAAATGTGGAGAAAATAGCTAAAAATTAATGTTGAAATCGAGAGAGAGGAGAAAGTTGTTGAAATTAAAGTTGATAAGAAACTTATCAGGAAAAAGGCAGTGTGGAAGATGGCAATTAAGAGAAAATGAAAAAAGGAGATCAATGTATGCCATGTTCTTGTGGGCATTCTTTATGATGTGCTAAGTTTTGAAGCTAATATGGTGCTGATGGTAGCTGGCTCGTAACAACCACACGGGGGGCATGATTCACCAATCTTAGAATTGTCAAGGTTTCGGATTAGCCCCAACAATTTGTCAACTAAATGATCTAATTGATAAATATAACTCCCGCCTAGTTTTCTTATTTGAAACACAAAACAAATCTTCTAAGATTGAAAAAAGTAAAAAATAGACTATGTTGTCCTATTTACTTATATGTACCACTAAGAGATTTGAGTGGTGGTTTATTACTTTTGTGGAATTTTGATTTAAAGTTTATTGTTATTGATAGTTGTAGCTGGTTCATTCACTATGAAGTTCAATGGATTAATGACTCTTTAGTTGATTTCTATACTTGGTGTTAAGCTCCCATTGATTTTAAGAGTAAATTACATTTATGGTTTGTTTGGTTAATATTTCTAAAGCTATAGATAGACCTTGACTTGGTATTGGCAATTTCAATGAGATCTTTGACATTATAGAGAAAGAAGGAGAAGGTTAAGAGAGACATCAAATAATTGCTCTTAATAATATGATTTTTTATTTTGGCTTGATAAATTTAGGCTTCAAAGGATCAATGTTCATACGGTCAAACAAAAGGTGTGGTGGTTCACTAGTGAAGAAAAGAATTGATTGGGGTTTAGTGTCAGCTGCTTGGATGGAGAAATACCCTAAAACATAAGTTGTTCATGAACCTATTTTTGGTTTAGATCATGTACCTTGATTGTTAGCTTCAATTATTTTTTTTTCCGTTTTGAAAACCTTTGGCAAATTTGTAGGGTAGGGACATTATTAAAAACATTTAGACTAATGGTGGTATAGGTTGTACCTTGGATGGAGTAATGGTAGACCTTGATGAATGTAGCAAATGATTGCGGGTATGGAGTAAAGAAATATTCCCAAATCATAGAAAACTCATTGAGGATTTAGAAAAGAAGTTACAGGTGTTACTGAAGTCTTTAAATGAGATATTTTAGAGGATGATGAAAAGATTCAAGTAGAAACTAATGAGCTATGGGGTAGGGAGGAAATATATTAGCATCAAAGATCTTGTGTTAATTGGTTGCTTCATGGTGATTAAATAAGCACGTTTTTTCACCAATCCACTATTAACAAGGGACAATGCACCAAAGTGTTTAGATTGGATAGAGGTAATAGTATGATGGTGGAATCTAACAAGGAGATGAGAATTGCTTACATCTTATTTCCAAAATTTATTTAAAAGATCGTTAAGAATTTAGAAAAGAAGTTGGAGGTGTTATAGAAGTCTTCAAATGAGATGTTTTAGAGGATGAGGAAAAGATTCAAGCAAAAACTAATTAGCTATAGGGTACGAAGGAAATATATTTGCATCAAAGATCTTGTGTTAATTGGTTGCTTCATGGTGATAAAATAAGCACATTTTTTCACCAATCCACCATTATTAGGAGACAACGCAACAAAGTGTTTAGATTAGACAAAGGTGATAGTGTGATGGTGGAATCTAAGAAAGAGTTTAGAGAAATGTTTACTTCCTATTTCCATAATTTATTTAAATGCTAGTCTTCTATAGTTGGGGTAATTACTTTAAGTTATTAGAAGAAATAGTGATAGATGATATGAATAGGGATATGTGTGCACCAATTACTGAGGATGAGATTAAAGATGCTGTTTTTCAGTTAGGAAGTCTTAAAGCACTTAATCCAGATGGCTCCCAAGAGTTTTCTATCAAACTTATTAGAAGGCTATTGGCTCTTTAGTGGTAGCCTCCTCTCTTAATCATAGCGACCTTGTTTTAATTCCTAAAATCTAAAATCCCCTTCTAATGTCTCACTACAGACTCATTAGTTTATGCAATAACTTGTACAAGATTGTGTCTAAAATCCTAGTAAATCGACTCAAAGTTTTTTTTAATGCCATTATATAAGAAAGCTAATGTGTATTTATATCAAGACGTATGATTCAAGATAATATCATCATAGAACATGAACTTTTCCATTCTTTGAAAACCAAATCTCAAGGCAAAAAGCATTATTGTGCGGTTAAAATGGACATGAGTAAGGCTTATGATAGATTCAATAGGACTTCTTAAAGGCTATCAAGAGGAAATTGATCTTTGATGAGAGATAGATTCATTAGATTATGGCATGAGTGTCAACTATTTCCTTCGATGTCATAGTGAATGGGACATCTATTGGTCAAGTTCTTCCAAGCGAGGGTATTAGACAAAGAGATCCACTATCTCCTTATCTTTTTATCCTTGTGGCTAATGTTCTCTCTAGAGGCATAACTAAAGCAATTGCAATTAATTGTAATTAGGGACTTAGATTTGCTAGAAAAGGTAGTTGTGCTTTTTGGGCTTAAAGTGGTATTCTTGATGGAAGTGATATCTTATTTAAAAGGGTTGTGTAGAAGGTAAAGTCTGTCAGTTAGATCAGTGTTAGAAGAGGCAAGTGGATCTCGAACTTAAAGGAGGGAGGTTTGGCAATTGGGAACGAGATTGATCCTAATCTTAAGGTTTCTGACATTATGAAAAAGGAGATGATGGAATGGGATTTACATAGACTTAGATAGTATCACTCAAATGATGGGTTAAGGGCTATCAGAGCCATACCTATTTTACCTTCATCTAGGACAATTGTTTGTTATGGCCTTATGATCACTAAGGGCTCTACACGGTCAAATCGACCTACCATTTCTTGCAGGATGGCAAACATGATGTGTGTTTAAAGCCATCTTCTTCAAGACACATATCATCATATGAATGTAAAAAGATTTGGTATTTGAATACTTTACCAAAAATTTGGCATTTCTTGTGGAGAACAGCTTCGGGCCCAATTCCTTCCCTCCATCCATGCCTTTTTCTGTAATTTGCTCGAAACCTTAGAGCATGTAATTCTATTTTGTGAGTGGGTAGAATGTGTGTGGTTCATTGTGTTAGGAATCAATGTCACACTCCGAAATAGGGTCTAAGTGTGTCTAGAATACCTATTCTAATGAAGCAACTGCTCAGGGATTTGATATTGGCAATCTGAATACCTATATCCCCTATATGACCATCTAAGAATAAATAGCGCCATCTAGATTTTACAATCGTTACACATCTCTACTTATCTCGGTCTATAATATTATTTAGTTCAACCGGTCTCATTAACGTAAACTAAACCATATTACTTCCTTCCAAGCTTAAGTAAATGTTATGTTGATACCATTTATCCTATTAGCTACCTGCTAAGCTACTTATGAAATATCGTTATCAATGATAAAGGTTGGCCTAAGCGCTCGCCAAACCATTTATGACTTATCAAATCAACGATATAGGGGTAGCCTAAACTCTTAACTGCAGTGTTAGCATCACCAACAAGGTTGTGCTTCCAAATCGTCTTTAAGTTTTAATTTATTAGGATTGTCTATCCTAACAAACAACACGCATGTCATTATGTATCTTATATAACTTTTGCAATCCAAACAAGATCAGAGGATAGATCAACTATCCATATATCCATTCATGAAATACATTCATATAAGTAATTAAATTATTATTAACTTACATCAAACTTATATTAAAAATCTATTTGATCAAACACCAAGTAGGAACCCCACCATAGCTGTGAAAATCATCACATCAAGATACAGACAATTCTCCATTGTTTGTCAATTCATGTTTTTTTCTTTTTGTTTATAAACATTTATTATAAAAACTTCATTATTCCTTATCATTAAATATAAGTATTAAATTTATAAAAAAAAAAACTCATTTTTCTTTACTTAGCAAACATACATTTGAAACAACATATTCCTCATTACTTAAAGCCTCATCTTACATATTACAATTATATCTAAGCTAATTATAAGTTAAGTCCATATTACTTAACTTAGCTAAGCAGATTAGACTTAATCATTTGATCTAAATTTTAAATTATATTTAATTATTCCATTAAGATAATATTATGTGTGTGTGTGTGTGTGTGTGTGTGTGTGTGTCCTATAGGTTCTTAATCAATCTAGTTCATTTCAGCTTTAACGATTTATTAAATTCAAGTCCTATCATTCATTATTTAACTTTTTGGTAAAATCTTATGCAAATACCCAATTTAGAATTTACACATGCATATATGATATATATTACTTTATTTTATTATTTATTTATTTTTATGAAGAACACATATGATAAGTTTAGCTGTGTTCCTCTTATGTATTAGTGGGTGAGAAACATGACTATATACAACCAGTAGTGTTCCCATCGTGCTTTTTCTTCGGTTGGAAATCAGTAAGAAACATGACAACCATGTTCTTACCTTGTTTCACTTGATGTTTTAAGCACTCAAGGATCATAGAGAAACACAATGGGACAAGGGAAGCCGTGTTCTAGCTGTGATGTTCTAGAATTTTGTTTAATGAATAAAATAGAGAGAAGTACAGTTAGATAGGGTTGGTCATGTATCAATAGTGCTCCTTCTTGAGTGGGTTAAAATCCATAAGTTTTAAGTAATAGCAAGGTACACGACTGATTAGGGCATCCTTTGTTCCCCTCGTGCTCTTTCATGAAACAGTGCGTGTTAATATTAACTTATTTAACTACTTGTTTTACATCATAAACCTAAAACAAAACATCTTATAATCAATATACAAGTTATAACCATAACTTACAACATATTATTACTTCATATTTCATCAAATCATCTCATCACACTCCTTAATTCTATACTCACTTACACAACCCAGGTTCTAGTATTCAAGTTTGTATTTCACTAATTTACGGCATTTTATCACAAATTCTACATATATCTAGCTCTAATACATAATATACATACATAAACAACAATCAAAACAAGAAAATAACTTAACTTATATGTTTAGCTATTTCTATCAACTAAGTCTTCACTATTATTACTCCTTACAGTTGACGTGGCTCATTCTAGCTAAACTCTCAACTTCTGTCTTGTTTTTCATATTCAATTCTTCCTGTGATTCTTGAAATGGAGATTTAATTTAAGTTTTTAGAAGAAGAAAAACGTAAGAAAGATTCATTCTAGCTTTACTCTCAACTTCTATCTTGTTTTTCATATTCAATTTTTCTTATGATTCTTGAAATTGAGATTTAGATTTAAGTTTTTAGAAGAAGAAGAAGAAGAAAAATGTAGGAAAGGCTCATTCTAGCTTAACTCTAAACTTCTATCTTGTTTTTCATATTCGATTATTCCTATGATTCTTGAAATTGAGATTTAGATTTAAGTTTTTAGAAGAAGAAGAAGAAGAAAAATGTAGGAAAGAAAGAGAAGGAGGGAAAAGGAAAAAAAAGTAAAGGATAAGGACAAAAGAAATAATTAAAGATATTTACGAATAGGGGTTTTGGATTTAAATCTTTTAGATAATTATTTTAAGTACTGAAAATAATTAAAAAGAAATAAGAGGATTTATAAAACAGAAATTTATTACTTAAATTAAAGTTCAACTTAAGAATTTAATTTGGGAAATTTTTGATATTTAGTTTGAGTTTGAACTTAAAAACTGATATTTATATATAAACAGTTGAGCTTAAAATTTATGGGGAATAAGAAAAAAAAAAAGATTTTGACTAAAATGGCTAAACTTGAGCCTTTTAAAATTTAAGGAATTGAACTTAAAATATTTAACTCATTTTAGACTCGAAGGAAAAAGGAAATTCAAAATGATGTTTGGAAAAGAGTTGAATACTTTGATTCATTTTAAAAAGGTTTGTTGACGAAAAAGGATATTTGAAATTTCAATTTCAAATAAGATGTTTACTAATTTAATTATGTTAAATTATCTAATTACACTCTATTGTATACTTATTTTACTTAATTAAACTATCTAAGTTTAATTTCTAAACTAATTTTAAAATTAACTACCTATTATACTATTCCATTATAACATTTTCAGATTAGACTAGCAAAAATTTGGGGCATTTCAATCACGATTGAGAAGCAAAAAGTTAGTACTTTTTTTAATTGGTGGAGAGAACAAATTAATTGATACAAGCAATCTTAGATGGCCTCTTGATTCATTGAAGTAGCCTGGTATATATGGAGGGATAGGTGTAGGTGTATTTACAATCAGCAAAACCCTAACTCTGAGTAAAATCCAGGCATAGCTATTTGAAAAAAGAAAGATGGATGGTGTATCTTTAGCTAGTTTGAAAGCCAACGTCTTTTTTAGTGAAGAAACCTCTAGGAAGTCACGTGGTGATGGGGATACATCAATTGGAAGAGACTACTCAATTATGCATTGTCCTGTCTAGTCGGCGTACGAAGGGCGTGGATGTTTTGTCGAAGCCATATAGAGTTTCATAGAGAGAGTGGTTGCCCTTAATGCAATGAAACGTTGTTCCTCTCAAGTTCAAATTCACGTGGACAGGTCTTGGATTAGGCCGACTTTTAATGTAGCTATTACTGCTGTGGCCCATCATGGTAGAGGCAAGGTACGTCAAAGCTGGTTTTTGCTCCTTCGGCTAAGGCTCAGGAAGTCATGGCCATTTCACTTGGGCTATAAATGTCTATCGAGATGGACTGGACTTCTTTTGACCTTTTTCCTGATTGCTTACAGACTGTTCAGGCTTTTAAAGGTCTGTCAAACTGTTTACATCGGCAATTTCGTAGCTTTTTTTATTAGGCTTCTTTGTCTCTCATTCTTGACGCAGTCTTAGTGTTTCTTTCCATTTTATTATGAGATCTGCTAACCATGTTGTAAATTGGGTACCTTATTTTTTTAGGAAGAGGATGTATTCTTATGATTGGTGTTTATCCATCTTATCCTTTCTCTTGAAGCTATTGAGTTCAAATATGTCTTTGATGCCTTTGCACTCATGTAATAATGATGACTTTGGATGATGAATGAAATATCCTTTTTATTGACCCAAAAAAAAAAAAAAAAAAAACAAGAGTAACATATATGGCCAAAAAAAAAAAAAAGATAAAAAGAAAGAAAGGAAAAATAAGAAGAAGAAGATGTAGAGTCGTTTATCCAAAGAAAAACATGTACATGATGGCTTACTCACTTTACATTTAAATAGACCTTTATGTGAAGATTTTCAAGAGTTTTACCCTTTTGGTAAATTAATTCTAATGATACAAGAACTCATCTACTCGATTCCGTCCAAAATTTACTAATACTAGGACACTATGCAAAAACTCTATAACAATTAATAAATTTTCAAAACGCCAACTATAAGCTTAATAGCACAATTGGTTTGCATAAATTTATAGGACTGAATGGATAGAAACCCTAATCCCTTATTTGCTTGTTGTAATGAGTTCTGGTATTAAAAAGCAAATTTTAAGAGTACTAGACAATTTTGAAGAAAAACAGTACATGTGGAAGATGTGACAAATTCTCTTATCACTAGATAACCCAAATCTTTTATACAATTCTTGTACTGTATATGTATACATCAAATAATGGACAACAAATAAATCCTTCTTAGGGCACCGTACATACTGAATAAGTAAATTATGCTACCCAGTATTTATTATATTATACAATTTAGTTTCTCTTATCATATCCAGCTCTTACAACCAAACACTACCTAAAGAAGGCAAAATATTATTATACTATCACATCATCTATTTAAACAAATCTTCATCTTAAAAATGTCTTCACTTTATCCTAGGTCTTTAAAAGGATTTTTTAATATCTTTTCTTTTAAGTTTTTGCAGGTTATGTACTATTAATACTTTTATGCAATATCTTAATTTTTTTTCCAATTTAATTTTGGGTTAAGGAAATAAAAATCCTGAAAAATAAGATTATTGATAAAAAAAATCCAAAAAATAGATCACTTATGATCGTGTAGTGTCTTTAAAACAAGATTCAAATACAAAATTTACACCCCATGTTCCAATGATATAAGTGTTAGGGAGTGGGTTCATTGCAACATTCAAAATCCTACATTTAAAAGCCTATGATATATCTTACAGTTATAATATAGTTTGAAAGGACTAGTAACTAGTCCTTGTCATGACTTAATGCTTTATCAAAGTTACAATGGTGTTAATAGATTAGAAAAGGTATTGTTAACCCTAAAATAAATTTAGATATGAAAAAAATTACATTAAATCATCACGTGATTTAATCAGTGTTGCTAACTTGAATCCAATAGAGTTAATTGTAATTGTTAGATTTGATTTTGTGTGTTGGACATGCAACATAAAACTCAATTAGTGGTGCATTGGAGTTTGGTCCGGTACAACCACTCCAATACTTAAGTTAGCTGGCATCTCGATGATGAAATAGACAATAAATGTGAGAAGGTATCAAGGCAATATTACCGATACAATTGTGCCGAGTCTATACATAATAGATTTATCATTGGCAGTTATATAATTCCCGTAATTTTACATAACTTGACCATAATAATAATTAAAAATATAATATAAAATCATAAAAAACTATAATAAAAAAAGATAGGAAAAATCGCTCTTAATTTTTCGCAGATTAAAATTATTAAAGTATAAACAAATTTGATTATAGTTAGAAAAATTAGAATTCTTACTAATAAAACTTCAAAATGCAAATTATGACTTCCATAACTTTAAACAAATAATGATCGATGATAAACCGATCGTTATTGTAAAATTCAAAATCAGTTTCCTTAAGTTCAATACTTAAAAAAATAAAATTCTAATAATGATACAAAGACTTTCAAATTAACTTTAATATTTAAAACTATAAAATAGCACTAGAAAATTTACTATTATTAATAATTAGGATAAATAATTTCTATACAGTAAAAAATAATATTTTGTGATAAGAATCAATAATTCAACCAATAATCATAATTGGCCTTAAATTTTAAATATAATAAAATACGATTAATTCTAGAACCTATTGGTTATAAAAAAGAGTTTAAAGATAAATTAATAGAATTATAAAATATGCAAAAATATCAAAAACAGATCAATACTAAAGAATCTAAACTTTAATTAAATATTTGAATTATATCAATATTTTAGTTAGAAAATTCTGAGTCCATAGAAAATAAAATCCTAATTTAACCTTGTAACCCTAAGAATTTTTATAACTAATAAACTGAATAGAGTGGAAAATATAAAATAGATATTAAACTTATAATCAAATAAAAACTCTAGAATAAACCTATGAGTAGTAAAACCCATTTATAGTCTAAAAACCCAAATAGAAAATTCTTTAACCCTAATAGATACCAAAGACAAGATTTAGTATCTCGAGCAAATAACCGGAGATGTGATTATAAGTGACCCTAAATTTCAAAACCCATAAAAAAAACTCCTTTATAGAACCTATTGATTATAAAATAATAATTAAAAGATGAACCGCTAGGATTATAAAAATGCGACTAAACTTCAGAAAAATATTTGAATTACACCATTATTCTAGTTAGGAAATTCTAAGCCTATAGAAACCAAAATCCAAACTTAGTTTACCGGGCATAAAAAAATCTTAATCGCATAAACTTTAAACTCAAATTTGAACTCAAAGATAATCTAGAAAATTTGTAAAAGCATAAAATAAATTTTTGGAGACAGAACTCCTAAATAACTGACATATCTATACCCGTTTAGTTTGATAAACTACCCAAAAACTAAGACAATTAATTAATTAAATAATATTATATTATATTATATTAAATATATACATGTATTCAGTGCATTTAGCATGCATATATGGCTGGAATTACCCTGGAACTGTAGTGGTCGAAATCATCCAACAACTTGCCTAAATTTGCAACTCAAAGTCAAATTGACTAAGGGAAAAACCAATGAAAATTACCCAACAAAACAACTCATTTAATACAGGAAATCATGCATGCAAGTTGGAGAATTTGGTGGAGAAACATCCTCTTTTTGGCCGAAAATTTGATGTAACTACTGCCTATCTTCTTTATATAAAAACAACACAAAAACAAGTCATAATAACATTTTAAAATAGCAGCAAAAACACACACAAAACACCCACAAACACAACCATTAACAAACTTCAAACAAGGCACACATATATAACCTTAGAAGGAAGCAAGTTAAGGTAAGGAAAAATTCGTTTTGAGTTAGTTAAGTATTCAACATTCACTTAAAAAATATTTTCATTAACTTTAGGTTCGAATTAGATCTAGGAAGGTGGTTAACAATCCAAACTCAGCTCATCTAAAGTAATATCTAACCTTAAAACTTCATTTATGTATTATGATATGAATAGAAACTAGCAAATCATATAATATAAGGATTAAGAGATGTTATAGGTGTTAATACATTCCAAACAATAGTATATGATCATGGCAAAATACTTAAAAATCATTAAACATGCAAGCATATTACATATAGGGAGAGAAAAGTTCTGAAAAATGATTTGGAAAGAAGAAGAAGATGATAAACAATGTCTACACCGATCCTACATCGGCAATGTACATGGTAAGGGCCGGTGGCATACGCGGATAGGCCGGCAACGTTCGTACCAGCTTTCACAGGAACAGAAGCTATGTAATTTTTTTTACGTGATTTGAACGAACACCGGTGGCATAGACTTCTTACATCGGCGACGTAGACTTCCTACATCGGCGACGTAGACTTCCTACACCAGCAGCGTACGTTGTAATGCTGGCAGCCTTCGAAGCCAACGTACCCTAGAACCAAGAACGTGTAAATTTTATACGCCAGCAATCTAGAGTTCAATGCTGGTGGCGTTGGTGTCAACATACGTACAAAATTTCTTTTGGAATGAAATATGTTTGTTTGTAATAGATTATATATTTATCATATTAATAAAATAAATAATAACTAAAGATAAAATTTTATAAATACATAGATATAAATAATTTTAAGATTAATAAGCTTAAATATTTATTAAGTGTTATACTTTAACAAGAATTTACAACCAAGAGACGCTTTAGCTAAATTAAACAAAATAATTAAATTATGATAATTGTCTGATAATTATTTTATATAAGTAAATATAAAAGCATGGAAAATGTAAACAAGTTATAAATAAGCATAATGCGATTCCCATAAATCATAGATAATAAAATAAAATGAAATCAAGAAAAACACGATGAAACTCAATGTTAGAAAATAGATGTTAGTTACCATAAGGTAATCAAACTAACGAGCAATATAAAAATAATAATGATAATAATAATAATAAAATATTGAACTATTAATCATAAACTCTATAATTATTCGATGAAATAAAATTTTAGTAAATATTTGATATATATTTAAACTCTATGAAACTACAAATATGTTAGAAAAATAATTAAAGAACTAAACATTAAATATAACTATATAAAAAGTAGAAATTTCAATTAACATAAAATAGATAAAATTAACAAACGAAGAAATAACAAAAATTCGCTATCAATACGAATACTAACAAAAGAGGAACTTAAATAAATTTAGAATAAAAGAAAACACCCTAAATAAAATATAATTGTCAATTAAGATCAAGACAAGCAAAATGAAAATAAATAATAAATACTAATACCAAATATCTTAAGATAGATACATTAAAAGAACTGCATAAATGAATAAAAGCTCAATATTAAATTACTAAGCAAAACAAGACATAAAATATTCTATGACAATTATTGGTATTCATAGAGTAAATAAAATTCATAGATTAATAAAATTAAGTCAACTATCATGCAACACTTAAAATATTCTATGATAATTATCAATATTCATAGAATAAATAAAATTAATAGATTAATGAAATTAAGTCAACTATCATGCAGCACTCAAAATAAGCTTCCTAAACACCTATTCATACACTAAAATGGCGTTAAAATGAAAATAACTAACCTAGTCTAAAATTATACAATTAAATTTAATACCTATGATTTTTAAGAAGACTTTTTTTATAGAAAAAGTGTTTGCACGGATTTTCTGACCATGTTAAAAAAGACTAACCCTTATAAAATTCGAAACCCCTACCTGGGAAAATATAGTGAATTAAAAAAGAGTGAATCTCAAATTTAGGTCACAAAAAGGACAATAAAAATTATTATGAATACTAGTACAATAATAAATATTTATCTCTTTTCATAGGAAAAATAGATCAATTCTTGGACTTCTAGTAGTATATTACAACATATTAGTGAGGATAACAGGTGAGTAACTTTGACTTTATCATATTGTTTGTGCTTGTAGTATAGCTGCATTTGAAATAATATATTCAACTGATATATATGCCGGATTAAGTTTATTGCATGATGCTTGGTGTATGCTTGAATGCCAAATTATCATAATATAAGCGATAATTCTATTGTTTGAAGCATGTTGATGTTTGTCTGTAAATTGTATGATCACCTTAAATTTGACTAAAAACCATTTGTACTATAAATGAAAATAGACATGCATTGCACAATACGCATATACTGCATTTTAAAGGAGTGGTGACCCTACTACTTATTAGCATTTTGATTCTCTGGTGACGCACTTGGTTTTTCTAGATGACATTTTCCCAGTTCTACACAAGAGCACCTATGTTCCATTTGGTTCCATGAGAACTAACCGGCATCGAAGGAGCATCGCTTGTGGTATTGACATGAAAGGGCTAATACTTAATGGAGTTTTTTTGTTCCAAAAATAAGAGTGAAATGTTTAAAAATAAATTTATGAGAGTTTATGATACCCATTCTTACTTGGTTCTCTGATTCTCCTAGGCATGACATATCACTCGTAATAGCTTCCTTCTAACCCCATAAGAGGGCACAAATCTACATCCTATTTGGATTCCAGATATCCAAGCTTGTATTTGTTCATATGATTGATTGTTGCATGGCATACGCTTGCTAATTAAACTTGTTTATTATTATTTGATGTGTGGTCTGGTCAGATTATCTCACTGAGCCTGTGGTTTCGCTCACCCCTCAATACTTTTTGTGCAGAAATAACGCTAGCTGGGAATAGGCTAAGAATGCGTGGAGAGCGCTTCTCTATCAAAACTACTTGAAGCTAGAAAGCTAGATTGCTATAAACTTAGATTATAATTTTGAACAAATTGTACAAATAGCTTAAACTTTATATTTTGTAAGATTGAAACCTCATTTTTACTATTTGGTAGAGGGTACCAGTTCTTTGCGATCTTGGTATATATGGAAAATCAGATTCCATAGTTGAACTCCAAATACTATTACATGTATATGTATCTCTTAAGTAAGAGATATTAATAAATAAGTAGAGTTTTGTAAACTTTAACTTGCAAGATGATTCTCATATTACGAGTGCACACATGGTATGATAACTTTAGATTAATCCTACTAGGCCTCCTTTTGAGGCTTGACAAGTTACGTACGTAGTAGGATCGTATGATAATGGGCAGTTAGCAATAGTTATTGTTGATATGAATTATGGCAATAATTGACTGGGTTAGGGAAGCCTGTGATCCATATTTAACCATCAACAATAAGCTAGTCACTATCTTTGAGTCTATTGTAAGAAATGGTTTCTTTTCACACACGATATCAATGCAAAATAAAATTATCTCTGGAAGACAATTTTAAGTACTCTATTTTTGGTTTTTTTTTTCCTAAATAGTCTTATGTTTTGGAATTATTACTTTCTTATCCCTTTAATTTTAATGTAAATAATAAAAGATTAAATAAAATTCATTCCAATATCATACATGTATATTATTCATATATAATATAATATACATATGTAAAAATCTTACTCTTCTTATTATTTCATTATTTTGACACATACAAGAAAAAAAAAGTTCAAGTTTCCTAGGTCTTTCTCAAAGAAACTAGTAAAAACATTAAGGACCCATATTTATTGCTGAACATCCTTATCCATAGGAAACGACTAAACATCTTGCATTAGAGCATTTGTATCCATAACTATTTAAGGAGTTGTTCAAAGTGAAATATGTTTAGTAATTTAATGTCAAAAATGGTATCTAAACTTTTACAAAAAGTTCAATTAAATACCTAAAATTTAGTTTTAAACAATTTGATAGATGAAATAAGTTTTTGTGAACATTTTTTCCATCTGAAGTTTAGTTTTGACAATTTTGATACTTAAACAAAGTTTTCACGAACTTTTTTTTATACCTGATTAAACTTGCTTCAAGTATGAAAAAATTCCGTGAAAACTCTGTTTAAGTACCACAATATTCAATACCAACCTTTAGGTATGAAAAAATTCCACAAAACTTTATTTAGGTACGAAATTATTCAAAATGAATTTCAAATACCTTATTGAACATTTTGACAAAGTTCAGGTATCATTTTTGTCATTAACCCTTATTATTAAGGAATTCTTTATTTTATCAATGAATTTTTCAACACCAAAGTCATCTTTATTGGAATTTTGTGAGACAAAAGTTAGGCCAAGCAACTCCATATGACCAATAAAGTAAGTCCTTGACACAAGAATCAAAGTAACTTTAAATGTGAAATCCTTAACTTTGTCTTTCTCTTTTGTTTTATTTGACATGTGGCAAATAAAAAATGTTATAAATGGAAAGTAACTTTCTTAAAGTAAATTATGTATTAAGTAACTTTAACGTAACTTATGGATAACACAAAAAGTTTCTTAATAAAAGCATCTCTATTGCAAGTTTTTTGGCGTAGGTCCAAATACCAAACAACTTTCTTCAACAATAAAGCGAGTTCTTTGGAGAGTTCCTTAATACTCTCTCTTCTTAAAATGTTTCTTAGTGAAACAACCCTCTCTCTGTGTAATTTCTATTTGTTCAAATGTGTCACATTAAAATCAATTATCTTATAACTCTCTAGAGATGATTATAAAGTGGAACCCACAAAAGTATAAAAAAATAGTTAAGTAACTCTATGGTAAACTAGCTCGGGGTTAAAGTAGAGAGTTGCTTAGTAGAGAGAGTTGTTTAAAATATTAATGTGGCACCTTAAGCAAATCTTTAAGCAACCTGAGGTAAAGATGCTTTAAGAAAAGTTACTTAAATTGCTGACATGGTATATTAAGGAATTCTTTAAGTAACCGAACAATAAAGATGACCTAAAAGAAGGAAAAAAAACAAAAAAAAAAAGAAAGCAACTTTCTTTATTGGTTAAACATGCTCAACATTACATTTTATGCCAAGAAATCCAGGTAAAGGTGATCTAATAAAATTTTAGATGTTACTTTCTGACTATGGTCATTAATTAAAACCTAATCTTATATTATTCATCCCAATATCTTGATGGATTATGACAAATATTTAGAATCTCCTTGAGTTTGAAATAGGCCTAAAAGAAGAAGGTATATAAAGTCAACTTGTCATCTAATTTAGTGAATATACAGGTGGCTTATGAAGCATACCAATGGAAATATATAATCTCGATGCCACAGCTTTGATAGCTCATAATTAAGGCTATAAATGAGTTTAAGGGAGCTATGCTTTTCTAGATTCAAGCTCCCTTCGTTTAAATTATCGAGCTCAAGTTTGAACGAACTTCTTATCATGTCTAAAATTAAAGGTTCAGCTCAATTATTTTTAACCAAACGAGCTTCATTTCAAGTCGCCTTATTTACAAATCGAGCTTATTCAAACTCTTTATCGAGTTAACCAAGCTTTTACCAAGAGTGAAATTCAAGATCTGACTCGACTAATTTAGATAGCTTTTTTTTAATATATATATATATATATTAAATAGAAATTAGTTTTTATTGTTTTAATTATATATAATATATTATAAATAATAAACTTATAAAGTTGTTTACAAGATTATTGATAAGCCAATTTGTGAGCCTAAATCAAAGCTTGAGCTTAACTCATTTACTAATTGAGCTTGAGCCCAACCGAGCTTAAAGCAAGCTAAGCTCGAATATGTAGTCAATATTTCAGCTTGTTTGCATCTCTATACTATAAGAAAATTGGCATTTATAGACAAAAATCCTATGACATAAATTGGCAAAAGTATTTCTATTTTTACAAGTAGAATCAGCAACACGACTATGGTTTTTGTAACAGAAATTTATAATTTAAAAATAGAATTTTTGTCTCTAAAACTTGGTTTTCTTATAGTGACCCGTAATCTGTGATATAAATGATTATCTCTCTTTAATGGAAGAGGAGGAGGAGGAGGAAGAAGAAGAAAAAAAAACTTGAGCTTTTGAGCTCTGGGTTTTGGTCCATGTCTTACTGCTCAATACATATAGTAGTGTTTACAAAGAAAGTTGAATTACAATTTAAAATCATGAAATAGCATAATGCCATTTATTTACGGTAGGCAAGTCGACACTAGACAAAGGCACAGTTCAGTTTCAAGCCGGGAACCAAACCAAAACCATCATCGATGGTTCCAGAAATGAAACAAAACCGGTTAGTTGGTTCTAGAACTTGCTAAGGAACCACAGGTCTTCCAATTCCTATGCAGTTCTACAACTTGAAACTAGATGGAACCAATGATTCCAACCGGTTTTATTGAAAAAAAATTGGAGAAAAATTATATTAAATATATATTATTAATGTTTACACTAGTAGTAAAATTTATTACTTATTTACAATATTTAATATGTTATTATCAACAACATAAATAAATATAACTTAAAATCATATATAATTTAATTTGTATAAATTTCTCCTAAAAGCAAAATTCGTTTCCTTAATAATGTGAGATTATTTTTTGTATTGTAATTTTCTTTTTATTCTTTAGAGTATTTTGTAATCTCATACTATTAACTATAATTAATTTTGGTTATGTTTGTATATAAATAAATGCGCATTCCAAACAAATTTTTTAAAATTTTGGATAAATAATTTAATACTTTTAGACTCAATAAATAATTATTTTGAGTTTAAAATTTATTCTAATAAAAAATAAAATTCATTTATTTTTTTACTTAAAAAAATACAGTTCCGTGGTTCCAAACCAGAATCCGATTGGAACCATAAGAGATTGTTCCGATTTCAATTCGGTTCGATTTTGGAATCATGCCTATGTCTAGTTGACTCATGATGAATAGGAAATGGATTATATCTCTCTCTATATATAGTATATATATTACCATCTAGATGCCAATTCCCCTTTTTTTTTTAACCAGAACCCACCTATAGCAACAAATTTTGGATACTTTCACGAAGTCACAATTAGTAAATTGTCCGTACAAACTAAGGAAAATATTGGAATATAGAATAATGCAATAAAGTTGATGTGAGAATAATTAAAGATAAATAAATTAATGTGATGTGCTCTACTCAATATTAGTAAATAATTTTTATTGATTGGGTATAAGTTACATTAGATGTTATATTTTATATACTTTAAAAAGACATAAAGATGATACACTCGTATCTACTGGGACAAATTTCGAAAAAGTTATACATGAAACTTATTTTGTGATCTTTAATACCTATGTAAAACCTATCTAATCAAGTAAGATAGAGTAGGATACAAACCTTATCAATATTACTTGCTCAATTTTTTTTTTTTTTTTATAATATATTGGTAGCAGTTCATTTTGTGGTTTGGTCATTAACCTATAAACCACAGCCCAAACCGCAAAATGTAGGTGAAAAGTACTCACATTCATTATAAGAACATGGTTAGAAGTCAATTTAATAGAAATAAAGATAAATTATGTTAAAATAATCATAAAAGGGATGGGAAGTTAAACATATAAAAAGTATGCTTTAATCAAACCATTTTGAAGTATTAATTTAATCAAACCAATTTAAAGTGATTTAGTTGAATGGAATGATAAAATACATATGATTTCGATTTGACCCTAACTTGAACAGTAACTTGTATTTTACCCACCCACCCGTGGCTGCACCTACATATCTTTGCTCTTTATTGTTTACCGTACATTCCAAGTCCTCCATTCTTCTCCTTTTTTATCTTTTTTGTTTTTCTTTCTTTCCCCCACCCCTACCTCGTTTGGCCAAACAACCATTTAAGGAACCATGTCAGCAGAGCTAGGTAGGTTTATTGTTTAGGGTATATTCTAAGTCCTTTTTTTCTATTATTTTTTAATCTGCTTTTTGTTCCCTTCCTTTGTCCAAATTGTGTATTTAAGGAAGAGGGAGCTATGTAGATTCACCCTCAATAACCAATTTCTTGATCAACCTTCATTATTTTAGAACATCACATATTTAGAATTATATATGAAAATTAAGGTCCCATTTGATTTATTGGTTTCCGGTCATTTTAGTATTTTTTTTGTCTTTTTAAAACTAGGTGTTTTATTACAAAACAGATATAAATAAAAATTAGATATTTTTATTTATAAAATGATCAAATAAATCAGATACAAATCAGTAATGGATAAAATACAAATACAAAGCAAATATAGATAAAGATAAAATCACTCAATCCAAATCACATGTAAAGCTTATTTTTCGTGTAGCAAAAATTTTATGAATATTGTATCTAATCTTCCATACAACCGGGTTTATTTGTTATTAACTTATTATTAGTGGATATGGGTTATGAATACACCTTCCAAATGGTATAAACCGGCATTTTTCTGTGGAAACTCTTAGGTTAAGTCGATCTTTTTTATTGTATGATGATTTATGTATAAGTTGTTATATTTCAAGTAGTGTATTTTATTTTAGATGTAATATATTTTTATTTTAAATGTAAAATGTATCAGATATATACTAAGTTAGTATATTTTGTTTCGGGTACAACTTGACCTTGATTTTTTTTTCCTTTAAAGTCGGCGGAAGAATTTTACGTTCAATACGAGTAATCGGGACCCTGTGAGTGCCAATCCCATCCACATGAAATGACATAAAAGTCTTGTATCTTATAATAATTCCAGCTGATATGAAGTAATGTTTTAGCTCTACCAATTACTTCATTTCTTTTAATATAATATTAGGCCTTTCAAACTCCTTTTCTTCTCCACTTCAGCCAAAAGATTTTTTCTGCAATTTGTGCACAGTGGTCTTTGCCGCCTTCTGCAAGTTATGATATAAAAGTAATCTGAATAAAATAACTAAAGAAAGAAGAAAATAAAGTCCTACCACAGTACGCGGATATATAGAGATATAATATAAGCACTGGTCATTCTAAAAGGGTTTAGTGAATTGAATTAAGTGCAAAAGCCATTGCACTAGCTACCTAGATTCTTAAGTAACAAGGAACCCACGTGCAAATAAATAACTAAAAATAGAATTGCATATGAGTCAAATTACTTATCAACAACTCATGCTCGACTAGACCTATTTAGCTAAACAAGTTAAGTTCGAACTCATTTAACTAAACGAATCGAGCTCTAACTTATGAATCCCTAACGGACTCGGGCTCAAACTTGTATATTACTGGCTTGTTAAAAACCGACTCAACTCAAGCCTATTAATTTATTAAACAAGTCAAGCCAGAACCTTTTAAAACCCAGTTCGACCCGGCTTGTTTTCATCTCTAATTGAAAGGATCTTATTATTTAATTGCCCATTGGACATTTGTTAATAATCATAAAAATTTAATTATTATAGTTTTAAAAATTAATCATGTACTTTATGAAAAATATATATTATAGAAGATATATATATATATATATAAATATATAAAAAGACTGGCGCTGAGATACCCTTTAACATCGCCCAAATTAGAATATGACGAAAAATCATATCTCTGAATCTATCTATCCGTTATCCTTCTTATTTGGAAAGCACTAACACAAAGGGTTAAATGATAAGGCTATTCTTTTTCTTTTTCTGAGCGGCAGTTGTAGCTTTAGACAAATATGAAACACAACCAAAGCAAGGAATTATCGAATGAGAAGGAAACGCGTATATTTAAGCTGTAAAGACTGAAGATTGCATGTAGAAGATTTTCTTTTCAAAAAGGGGTCAATATGGGGTCAATGCCTTTTCTAGTCAATGACATAATGATAAAGTATTTATATATATTGATACAAAATGTGTTTAAATGACTGGTGGATAAGTATTATGAAAAAAAAAAAAAATTGCTTATAAGATTTTGTTATAATAGATAGTTTTTAAAATACTATCTTTATGGTGTTTGTTTTATAAAAATTATTGCATGTTATAAGTTTTATTAATATTTTTTATTCGTCACTAATCAATTAACATGGCAAAATAAAATATTATTATTAAAACCTTTGGATGACTCGGTTGTCATCTTCCAAAAGGACGTCATCTGCTTTAATTACTTAATGGACTGCTTTTGGGTTGTTGAAAACTATGTTTTTTTAGAAATAAATGAATCGCTTGAACCGTGTCCCCATATAGTAGTTAAGAGAGTGATCATGGTCTAGAAATTTGTTTTTTTTTTCCCCAGATTGTGATAGTTTTTTTGCGATGGGACTTGTCTCTTTATTCTTGGCGTGTAAAATAACCATATCCTTAATTTTCTTTTTGGATAAATCCAAATCCTTAATTTCCGCATAACCAAAAGATTGGATAAAATCCATGAACGTGTACTTTTAAAACAGTATGAGAGTGTCTATTAAATATTCACTTTTACCACTCTAATCACTCTATTTTTGAAAATAGTTTAATCATATCAATCCAACAACTTTTAATCATATGATAACGGAAGTAAAAAAACAGTATCTATAATTATTAGAGTTTTATCATAACTCCTTCAAATGAAAAGGGTGTAAAAACTTATGATAATAGTAGGGTTTTTGGTGGATAGATATTTTGTTGTTAAATCTTATATATATATATATATATATATATATATTGGTGTAGAAAGAAATGGAGAATTTTTTAAATATTTTCATATGTACAATGGCAAATAGACATCTTGACCATACAAAAAGATAAATTACAAGTACCATATAGCACTTCTAGGTGTCATATAATCATAAAGTCAATAGAGTAGTTTAACTGGACTTTTATGAAAAAGTCAATGCTTATAGAGTCAAAACAAAAAATAAGCAGTCAATATGGTATTTTTTGAAAGTATAGTAGCATTTGATAGAAATTGTTGCATAGACTTGGAGTACAAAGTCATCTTGGACTAATTTGATTTAAAAATTTGGGTAAATTAGACTTCATATATCTACATTTTTAAGCTTCATCACTTTATTTATCCATATTTTCATTTTCCATACTTTTACATATTTATAATTTTGTCAACCTGGATTTTGGTTTTCTATTTAATTTTCTTTAACTCGATTCATATCGTATTCAAATCCATGTAATACGAACTATTAATAAGGAATTCAAGAAAATTGGTATTTCAACTGTCGTGGAGTCATCACCCAATCGTGGTGGGAAAAAAAAAACATAATTTAAGATCAATAAATTAGATTGATCATAGCTTAGCTATAAAATTCTGGAATTAAAAATTATTTTTCCTAACTTTATATTTTTTTCATGTGACCTAACTATATTTACTATTTACAAAAGTTTTATTTCTTTCATTGTTTAAAATCTTTTTGTTTTTAGTGGGGGAAGTTTTCTATAAAAAAGTGGCTAAGGGAAAAATAATTTTCCTCATATTTTAGGTCACGCATCTGGTGTCTATATATCTGCTAAGCTGAATCAAGCCATTGTATCCACTTTCCATAAATGTTAGTGTGTTAGTATTTTTCATTTTTTAAATCTTTATTTTAGTTTTAAGTTTATATTCAAAATAATTTTTAAACTCATTTCTTTAAAAAAGAGAAAAAAAAAAGTCTAACACTTTCATTATTAAAAAATGTCCATTTTAGTTTTTTTAAGGAAAACAAATTTTTATAAGTGACAAAACTCTTTGAGAAAAGAATGTTTGTAGAACATTTTCCCGGTTACTTATCTATTTTTTTAATTTCTATATATATGTATATATATACATATATATTTGTTCTTTTGTCATTTTTATTTGATAGGTTGTCGAATCAATCCTAAGGATGGGTTAACCACTGCCCAAGAGGTCTAAACTAACGGAGTCCATGTTTAATTAAATTTCTAATTTTAGAGCTTGTGCCAATGTATGAAAAATCCAAACATATCCTAAATTTTGGAAAAGGTCTAATTATTATCAATATTTAAAAAAAAAACAAATTTAAATGAGAAATTTTTGTAATAGTCAAATATAAAAAGATTCAAAAATACCTGCAAAATTGTTTGGAATTCTGTTAAAAAAAAAAAAAAACCCTACAAAATGAGCTTGTGCCTCTTTCAAACATCCTATTTCTTCGGAAATCTTAAAAGAAAAAATCATTATAGTAACTTTTTAAAACATTCCTAAACTTGAAAATTGTCCCTAAAAGGCACTAAAATAATGATGACTAAGAAATTTCGGTATGAAATGAAAATTTTAATATTATATCTATTATTATTAAGCGAATGTAGTTAACTGATGTCAAAAAAATCAAAACTATAATAACTGCTATTTCCCTCCATTTTATTCTCTCTCAATTATTTAATACCTTTATTCTCTCTTATAAACCTTTTCATTTTCAACAATGAATGTGAGCAATCAAATTGCCATTCCATTTCAAACAAATTACATTGGTAATGGATTTTTTTTCTCTTTCTTTTCATTTAATAACCGCTCTCTCCTTCAACCCAAAAAATAATAATTGCTCTCTTCCCTCCATGTAATTCTCTCTCTAAATTATTTAATATTCTTTCTTCTTTCCTATATACCTTTTCATTTCAAATTCTCATTCTATTTCAAACCAAGTGTTGGACTTGGCTCAAGTCACTTATAGAGAAGATGCAAACTAATCTTGCATAAAGTTATAGATTTGTTCAAAAACCTATTAATGATGTATGTTTGTAGGAAACTTTTAATAAAATCTTCTAAATGCCAATGTAATGCCAAAGCATGGCCAATACTCATTAAAAATTAATTCTTCTATGTGCCATATATAAACACATTTTAAGACTATGATTTTGTAACATGAAATCAATGATAAAATTTTATGTCATAACCATCATAAATGCATATTTTTGGTGACTACAAGACTCTAATTTTTTTGAACTTCCCAAATAAAATCTTTCACACGGAATTATCTTCTGTTCATCAAGAATGGTGTTGACCCCATAAAATGTTACATCATAGCCTATGAATATCTATCTATTACATTATTAAAATTAAAGTACCTTGTAGATATTTATCTATTGTATTATTAAAATTAAATATACCTTTGATATATCAAAAAGCTAAAGAAATATATTGTAGTATTTCATGCCATCATAAAAATTATTTTATGATTTAGTTTTATGAAATAAGATGAATTTAATCCAATGTTGTTCCTTCTTTACATTTGTCTTAACATAGTAGAATAACTGGCATTCTTATTTATCAGTACAAATGGGATCAAATAGATGAATTTGCTAAATAGTCTAATTGAGAGTAACAAATTTAGCCAACCAAAAGGGAAAGAAAAGGTACTATATTAGTTTTATTTGTCAGCAACTCAAAAATACGATTTTCAAAAGACAAATCATTATTTTTTAAATAAAATAAATCATACTCATTAAAGAAAAGAATTAATAATAGTTTAGTGTTGATTTTCTTATATAATTTTGTGTTTTTTTAATGCACTGTTTCATTGAAATTGTTGCCATGGGTTTTAAAGTTTTTGCATTTTTCACTTCAATCTTAAGATTTTTGTTCTAAATCTTCAGAAGAATATATAATAATCATTGCAGTTGTATATTCTACTTTTTTACTTATTTTAAAAACCATTCATGCATTATTATTGTTATCTTTTCTCAAATCATATACTATATAAGATTTAGTTCAATAATTATATTTTATTTTAAATATTGTATGTCATGTTAAATATTTTATTATTTAGTGATTTTCTTTTCATGTAAATAATTAAAACAAAGTTTTAATGTCCAATTATATTTAAAATTTTAAATAATTCTTTTTACATAGTAAAAATGGAACTATAGTTTGAAACTTTTCATGATATTACTTATCAATAAATATCTAATTAATTGTTCATCATGAATGTTGGGAAAAAAATACCCAAGTGCAGTTTTTTCTTTTGCCTTTTAGTTATGTGTTATAGTTTTTAACTTTTTATTAATATTTTTTTCAACACTGATCACTTAATACTTCATATTTTATTATAACCTTTAATTTTTTAATACATATTAATTTAATTGATATAGAAAACAAAGACATATAATTTTCTTAAATTCCATATAATTTTAATATGACTCATCTTATATAGAAGACACTATTTGATAATTTATAACTTTTTTAGTAAATCAGTATATAAATTCTCTTTACTTCTGATTACAACATACTTAATGAAATCATTGCACATTCCATTATGATTTTTTAACACCGATTGCTAATAGAAAATAAAATCATTTCTTGAGATTTTAAAATACATATTTGCATGTGATGAGTAAGTTTGGGATTGCATTGGTAATTTGCCCAAATATCACGAAGTCACCAGCGTTGGGGCACATATAACATAAGAAAAATGTCAAGTAAACTTAACCCCGGGCCTCTTGTCACCAAGGAGAAGAGCTCATACCAGAATTTTCTTTCAGCGTCTATTCAACCGAGGCTGCTCCATCTAGCTTTTCCAGAAAAGAATAATAAACAAATAACAAAATAATTGTTTTTATTCCCTCGTTTATATGCTTTTCTTTTCCCTTACCGAACTAAGGTAGAGGCTATCAATAGACCAGTTGTCGATTAAGCATAATTGATAAGTAGGGCCGTCAACAAGTCAAGCCGTGTCAAGCTTCTGAAGACTTAAGCTAGACTTATTTAAAAATTATTGAGCTCAAGTTTAAGCCGAGATTTTTATCGAATCTAAAATCTAGATTCAAATTCGGCTTGTCATGCTCTAAATAGGGTTTAGGGTACTAACAAATCCACCACATATAATACTTAAGCATTATACACAAAAGCTATCCTTAATCAAAAGAGTTTCTAACCAATTTTAAAATAAAAAATTCTTACTTAGGTTTCATAAATAATAGTAACTAATCTACAATAGTACATCTAAAACCTCACAATACAAATATCAAACTCCCAAATTAATAACCCAAAAATATTCAATGCATCTAACATGCAGCTCGTCCTGTCTGTCACCAATATTTAATCCATAGTACAAATAGTCAAAGCATCCATATCGACATCATCATCATTATTTGTATGATCACACACTTATGTTCTAATGCACATGCAACAACCCTCAATTTATATCTTAAATTTATATGGAGCAAATCAACAGTATGATACACACACTCCAGCAACATGACTAAGAACTTAGGGCTCTTGAGTAGCAATAATTGTCCAGGAGGTTGATACAAGCATCTCGGTTACCAATATCTCCTAGCTCTATATCAAATAAGTAGTTTCATCTAAGGTTACAACCGTTACTCATCTTTATCCATACCAGTCCATTGAGAATAAGCATAATAACAAAGGCTGTTTATTAGACAACTTATTACAACTTCTTTCCAATATGAATAAACGTTACCATGTTACCGTTCGTCTTATTAGTTACTCGCTCAGCCACCTATGGTGGCTTAAACACCTAAGTACCATACTGGCACGACCACGTAAGGTTGTATCTTTCCGAACTAGATCTCAAAGAGGACATAAGCACACTCAATCAATCATTGTTTAGGCCGTCTTTTAAGTATTAATTCATTTTAGGATGCTATCCTAGCAAGCAACACTGAAGTTAGCACTTACTTGTACTTAAGCAGGAAATCCTACCACAAATAGATGATTGAATATCCATAGAACGAAAATCTGCATAATAAACTAATCTTATAAATTTTAAATCATCTATTCTATCATCTATTCCTGCTATATCAACTATTAATACATCTTAAGTCTAAGTTTTATATGTTATCTATTATATTTAAGATTCCACATAATTCCTATTTAGATTATTAACTTATAATTCAATATCATGTTCTAATAAATTTTAGTTTCTAATCATCTAGTATATATAGAAATCTATTATATACTCAAACTAATCACTTAAGCCTACCTTATGGTTATTAAGTCTTTAAGGTAGTATTTCCATTAATACTACTTATAACTAAACAAATGAACTTTTATTAAGTAAAATTATTTATTTAAGATATAGTTAGTCTATCCATATCCTTCATAGTCTAATATTACTCTATATAAGGCATGAAACCTAAACTAGCTTCCTAATAAGCTTATTCCTCCTTATAAGTGGTTATTTATATCTATTTCATTAAATAAATTTGTAACTTAAATTAATTAATTATTCATCTTAAAATTTATATTTTAATGTGAAAATATTTTATTTACAATTGTTCCATATTTATTTTATTAGAATCAACTTCGTGTAATATCATCTTTAGTTTATATTTTACGAATTAAATCATGAATTAATAATTAAGAAATCATCAATTACACAATTCTTTCCTAAATTCCTACATACATTCATCAACATAAACTAATGCTATTCATCATCCATTCCTAAATCATCCTAAACATGTTTCTTTAATGTTATTTCTTGTAATAATTTCTTTTATCTAAACTTTACAATTTAAAACATGAATTATTCATCAAGAAATCATCAATTGGATTAGTTTTTGCTAATTTCATTAACCATATAAACAAAACACATGAATACAAGATTATAAGTTAGATTATTTACCTATGATGAGTAAAAACATATTGAAACTATTACTATTACAATTAAGGGGTTACTTGTTGTGAAAACTTCTTAAGTGCACCTCTTCTATCCTCTTGATTCTTAATTATCCTAAGCTAAAGTTGGTATCGGTATTATGATTAAAAAATTAGGAAATCTAGAAAATTGTTCTTACATTTTTCTCTTGATTTTTCTTGTGTATATCTCTAAATCCTAGGAGAGAGAGTATTGTTTGTTTTTCTTCTAATAGAATTTAAAGAGAGAAAATTTGAGTGTAAACTTCTTGAAAAAGTTTTTAGAGTGTGAATAATGAGAGAAAAGAAGAAACTAAAACTTTTATATGAAGATAAGATATATTAAACAAATAAACCATACGTTTAAGATAAAAATTACTTACATGTCCTCATGTATTATATTGATTAAGTAAGCTACAACCCAAATTATTCTTTTTACTCATTCTTACTTGTTTTATGACATGTGACATATATTAATTAATATTTCGGGAAAAAAATTAATATTGCTTTTTTTAAAAAAAACAAAAAGCCATTAGGATAAAATAATCCCAATAATAGGCAAGTTGATCTCGTCTCTTGAAGAGCTGACCTCGCCTCTTCAAAAGACCAAATCAGTGTATTTGCAATGACCTCGTCTCTTCAAGAGAGGAGGTAATTACAAATACACTGACCTTGTCTCTTGAAGAGGCAAAGTTGGACACTAATGACCTCCTCTCTTCAAGAGGCGAGGTCAACTTTCCTATTCTTGGGATTATTTTTTCATTTAGCGGATTTGTGTAATTTTTTTTTAAAAAATGGTTATTTTTTTCCTTAATCCTAATATTTCCCTTTTTAAACTACTCACTTTCATAATATTTGATTCCTAATTGTTATGCTACTTTATTTATTCTTAAAAATTTCCTATTATATTTTTTTTGTCAAATTCCTATTATATTTATTGGATACTATTACTATTGTTATTGATTATTTTTAGTATATTTTTTTCCATATAATTATTGTTGTTGTTATTATCTTTATTATATTTATTTACTTTGTAAGAAATTTTTTGGGATATTTCTCAGCTTGTTTATGAATTGAGCTCAAGCTGAGCCGAGCTTTTTATCAAGCCTGATGAGTTTTTATCAAGCCTAAAATTAAAGCTCGAGGTCTACTTGATTAAATAGTCTCATTTCATTTTTTTCAAATCTAAAAATAATATATAGAAGTTGCTAAATATATATATTACTTAGTTTTTTTTTGTTTTAATTATATATTAATATAACATAAATGTAGAACTTAAATTTGCTAACAAGCTTATTAATGAAATGAGCCTGCTCATAAGCCTATCAACAAGCCTAAAACAACTCTGCTCACGAACCGGCTTATGAGCCTGAATCAAAGTTTAAGGTCGGCTTATTTAGATCAATGAGCTTTTATCTTAAGCTTGAGGTAGGCTTATTTAGATAAATGAGTTTTATCTTAAGCTTAAACTCAACTCGTTTACTAACTAAGTTCAAACCGAGTCGAGCTTAAGTAGCTCACAAGCAAACCGGCTTGTTTGTAGCCCTATTGGTAAGTTAATACATAGCTTTTGTCATTTGAATGGTTCTAGTACTATTAACATGTCATATGAATTGATTAATAATGTATAGATATCACTAAATTTTGATATGTAAATAGTTTTATAAAATTGTACATTATTCCATGATTTTTACATGTAAATTATTCTAATGAATCCACTCAGCCCACAAAG
The DNA here is from genome assembly GCA_024138025.1 of Combretum micranthum. Lineage (NCBI taxonomy): Eukaryota > Viridiplantae > Streptophyta > Magnoliopsida > Myrtales > Combretaceae > Combretum > Combretum micranthum. The sequence continues at coordinate 568,269 of JAMXBD010000097.1, read as the reverse complement.
AATTTTTTCCATCAACAAACTCCAGGCATGTATAAAAAGAGCAGCATCATTCCATATCACCGGTATGAATGTCCATAATATTGTTCATAGTATTAAAGAAAGTGTGGCATTATGATTGATATAGGCAGATATATAGATACGCATGCCAACTTATACAAGAATTGAGACTATTTTAAAGTTGTAAGAGCTTTTTTGCTTTATGTTTTTTTAATAATATTCTCATTTTGGTTCTTGACAAAAAATATATATATATACATCATTACCACCCTTAGTCCAAAAAAAGGAAAATATTTATTTTTATCTACCACTTATCTAGACACTTAACCTACTAGCATTGGTGATTTTTTTTCTTCATAATTTTATATTCTGACCGTGTCTCCACTTCATTAAATGAATAACATCATAATAGAATTTACTATTACTAAGGCAAGAAATAAAAACATAATAGGATTTTCATTTGTTAATTTCTTACTTAAATGAGAGTATTTTAGGGAAACAAAATTCAATTTCAGCATGGAATTGTTAATCATAGGTTTGAGTAATGAATAACTATTCGATATTTTTTATAACAAGGAGTCTTATTAAATCACTATTATGATCTACTAAATATCATAATAATTAGTCATAAAGAATAAGTTTTTGAGCCAAAAGATTCACACTTGATTTTGATGAGACGAAACTATAAATCAAAAACTAAATTTGTCATGCCCCAAGGTACCCTAGTAGTAATATACATATTATGATGATGTCAATGTCTAAAACTTGTATTTAAAAAGATTTGGTAACATCAAAAAGGATCACACATGCATGTTAATACTAGTTTTTGCCTTAGAAAATGACATAATTTAACAAAACAAGATCTTTTGGGTTACAATGATAAGAATGATGAACACATATAAAATACATTATCATAACTAGAACTTTCTAAATAACTATCTGAATAATAAGATATTACAAACCATAAATTATAAGTAAAGTCCTCAAAATATATAAAATGATGTTCAAACATCATCTAACTTATATCACTAGATAATAGTATCCTATCTAACTCATAATCCTTCTAGCTTTAGAACCTTATTGGTGCTATGCTCTAGGAAGATACCAACCATGGCCGAAGGATTAACCTGTAAGGACTGTAGGAGTGTAAGCATAAGCCATAGGCTTAGTAAATAACCAGAACATATCACACACCAAACAAGTTATTAGCATTCATATGTAATATAAGGATCAAGCATATGGTCAAATATAAGCTTGGATATGATTGAAGGAACCATTGCTTAATGCCCACCTACTCAAGAGAAACTAAGCATACAGGAATGACAACAACACCCGCATTAATTATCAAGGCAATGTCACAATTGGTACCTGAACTTTGACCAAATGTGCAATTAGTTACCTGAACTTTTAATTTGATCAATTTGGTACTTGAACTTTTAAATTAATCAATTTGGTACCTAAAAAACTTTAAATTGATCAATTTAGTACCTCAAAGAACTTAATGGAGGTACCATTAGTATGCACGGGAAGTTCTTCTATGTACCAAATTGATCAATTTCAAAGTTCAGGTGCTAAATTAATCAAATTAAAAGTTTAGGTAGCTATTTGCACATTTGGTCAAACTTCAGGTACCGATTGTGACATTAGCCCTTAATTATCTCTTTATATTTATAGTATTTTAATACCTATTTCCAATTTCATGCCTTAGCAACTCCACTGAGTGTTAGTCCTTTCAAATTGATACCATAGGCAGTGTTCTTCATTTGCCAGTAGTTCCTATGGAATCGAAGGAACAATGGTAACCTTTTTTACAAATATCATTTATAAATCAAGTATTACCAAAGAATCGAAATACTAACATGTAGTAGGCCGTCATACTAATTTTTATGCAAATTATTCAAATTATGCAATGCATGTTCATTTCATTTATGGTACCAATAGTTTTTAGTCAAGTTCAAGGTGATCATGCATAATATAGACATTCAATTGGTTATATACTTCCAAACAATCAGCAAGTCTATGGTCACTTTTATTAGAATAGTTTGGCAAAACATCCATACATCACATAACAGACAGAATCCTCATGTATTCACAAACACTCCATTATTATCTCTACATTACATATGCTTCTAAACCACAAAACACAAGCAATGTAATATGTCCGAGTTATTCACCTGCTCATTATAGCTAATCGTAATAATCTTCAAGGAAACCCTCTATCTGATCAATATCACCTATTAGATGAATAGGAGTATTCATCAAAAAGACATATAATTAGATAATTGAACTCTTATGAGTACCTAAGTGTCCTAAAATTAGTTTTTATTCTTTTTAGTCTTATTTAGTTAATGGCTCTTTTTGGACAATTTCTATCACTTGTATTATTCCTTTAAGGTAATGACCCTATAATAGTAGATACTTACTATTCAGTATTTATTTTCATCTTGTTTCTCTTGATTTTGATTGATATTATATTTATGCTCAGGGTGAATTTTATTGGATTTTCTAGTTTCTACATTATTTAATGCCCTTGTTGATAGTAAATTTTCATTTATTATTACTTTGTTTGTCAACCTTATCTCCATTTATAAGTTTAAGATTCTTTTTATTTATAGGGTCACATTCTAGTATCTAATCCCTTTAATTATCTTTTAAATATATTTATAGATTTATAGAGTTAAATAAGTATAAAATGAATATTAAATTTAATTAATTTAATTTTAAAAATTATTTTTTTAGGTATAGAGCCGTGATATGTAGGATATAACTCTAAAAGTTTGATTTAGTTTCATGTTGGAAAGAAAGGGAAAAATAGAGTTTTAAGTTTTGCACAAGGGACTGCATGGGCTGTGCTAATGGGAGGAATGATGCTCTATTTTCTTCCCTACTATCTACATAGCTTGTGCTAGAAGAAGTGATGCGATGTTTGTTCTCTGCCCCGCTGTCTGCACGGCCTATGTTGGGGGTTGTGCAGAAATGTTTTGTAAGTTTTATTGGTTTTATGAGATGATTCATGTTATAGTTATAGAGTTGAACTTCTTGTTGGGTTTCTAAGGTTTCTTTTTATTAAATTTTCTCTTCAAAAACCATTTCTTAGATGTATTTAACTACATGTTAGATTAGTTTTCGCCATGGTATATGGGTAGTAAGTTCTATTCTTACATGGATTGAATTTCTGGGTTTCGTATCTCTATTGTATTGGTTAACTTTGTATAACATTCAACAATAAATGTAATATATTCCTAGCATAGATCATAGATGATTCAATTTTGGCTAATCATCAAATAACTATCTATACATACATAGTCTAAGCACACATGGTAAGTTTCATACATAATCCAACATAGTGTTTTTCTTAGTTTTTTCCATACATAGGCATAATACATTAAGTAGACTTTCAGATAGTTGACTTACCTTGTTTAGATATAGAGTTTGAAGTGATAAGCAGTTCCTTTGCTAGTACCAATCCTAAGGACAACAATGGACTAAATGTTTAAGACCTTACTTTACCTTTCAACTTAACTTCTTGATGCCTATTAGGTCTTAAGCTAGGTAAGTCCTCCTTCCTTAGAATGTCTACGATTAGTAAAGAAGGAAAAGGAGCTTTGTGTTGGTTATTTTGGTGTGGTGGGTACGGTGGAAACTTGTAGGGAAAAGGAAAGGTTTGTTTGTGTTTTTTGTTTGTTTTTCAAAGTAAAGTATGGAGGGTCTTTTGTAGAAAAAGTGTAATTTGTTTGTGTTTTGTTTTGTCTTGACAATGGAGTCCTCAAGAGGAGCTTTCAGGTTTGGATCTAAGGAATTAAGGTTTTAAGGTTTTGTTTGCTTGTTAATAATTCCTATTTAATAATCCATGCATGAGTTGTATTTGTGATTCAAGTGGAAATATTTGGGACGGTGATGGTTGCTTGAAAAATTTATTTTATGTCTTCGTGTGGGACTTAAATTATCGGTTTGTGTGTATTTGAGACTATAGGTTTTTAAGTCAACATGTGTGTGCATATATTTCCATTTGATGAGATCCTATTAGAGCTTCATGAGTCGATTTGTCAAACTTGTTGGCTTGGTCCAATCCTATTGAACTTCTAGAGAGTTCACATGAGGATTAAGTGAACCAACTTGAAAAATATGGTCTCCTTTTAGCTGATAGTCCATGGTGATATGGGGGAAGATTGGAGCCGGTTTGCTAAGTTGTATTGAGCCATCACACATTCATTTAATGAATAGATTATTTGGAGTTTTATGATTTGTTATGAGTCATTTTCAATTTGACTCTAATTTGTATAACTTGTAGAGGTAAATGGTGTAAATCTCCACTAAGAAAAGCAACTGGTCATTTGGTTAATTTCCACTATGTGTTGTATACATACATCTTAGTTTAATACTTGTTTAACTAAATATCTAAGTTAATTCATCAAATACTAAGTCATACACGTATTTATATATTAGTTATATATATACTTTTATTCTTAAAAGTTCACCTAAAGTCTTTAAAATATCTCAAGATTATTCTTGAGTTCAAATCTTGAGTTTAAAGTTTACGCGATTACAATATCTTTAGATGATCCTTGAGTTCAAATCTTGAGTTTGAAGTTTATGCGATTAAGTATTTTTAGAGTTTTACCTTACGTGATTAGGGTTTTCTAAGCCCGGTAGGCTAATTAGGTTTTAGTGCCTATAGACTCCAAATTTTCTAACTAGAACATTGGTGTAATCCAAATTTTATTTGAAGTCTAGATTATTAGTTATAGATTTGTTTTCATTCACATTGTGTATTTATAACCCTGGTGGTTCATTTTTAGTTATTGTTTTATAATCAATAGGTTTTATAAATGGGTTTTTTGTTATTGTATTTGAAATTTAGGATGACTTTTAATTATATCTTGAGTTATTGACTCAACTTACGAAATTTTATCTTTGGTATAGTCAAAGAAATTTATACTCAGGTCTAAAGCTATAAATGAGCTCACTATACTCATAGATTCATTATAGGATTTTTATTGGATCCTAAATTTACTATCAAATTCACATTTTTCCATTCTATTGTTTATACAAGTGTGAAAATTCTCGGGGATTATAAAGTTGGCATATCGTAGTAAACTATCTAAAGATGTACCTTTAGGACCTAAATCAAACCAAAATGATGCCTTTGAGTTATCAAATGAACATGTTTATGTTAGATGTACAGTGGTACTAATGAATTTGTAATAATCTAAACCTGTGCAAAGATAGTTCATTCTTCTTCTTCTTTTTTTCATGACATCTTAACATGTTCAAACTACTCGCCGAAGTTTGAATTAATTATGAAGCAATAGATCAATCTTTCCTAGTAGTACAGACCTATTGGAAGTGGTTTGGACTACTTAACGTCTCCAAAATCTTCAAGCTCTAGTGATCTAGATCACTTACAAAGAGTCTAGACTACTTAGAAGTTAGAATGTCTTGAGGAAATAAAACAAGCCATAAATTTCAAATCAAATGACAGAACTCCAAACCAGTTGGAACACAAAATGTCTACTTGATGCAAAACTATGAAAGTAGTCAAGACCAGTTACAAGTGGTCTGAATTTGTTATATTTTTATTAACTGTTGGAGTACATTTAATGCAACATTTTGTTTGGGAGATTTGTGTCCAATGTCTAAAATGTTGAAGACCCATATAAATGAGCTTGTGGACAAATTCTACACCAAAACTTGTGAGCTTTCATTTGCAATTTAAGAAAAATACTAAGTGCGCTTAACTTTTGTTGTAACTCTTTTGAGCATTGTGATTCGCTTACTAATAAAGTATGTGCAAAATCCTCGTTAGAAGTATTGAGTGATCGTGGAGATTAGGAGGAGAATAGAGATGTAACTGGACGAGTCATTATAGAGTACCTAACCCACTAAAACCCTAATAGAATCTGACCCTAGGTCGCAAGTCGGGTTATGAAGATGATTCTTCGACCTTATAAGGTTTTGGAGCGAGTTCGGCTCATAAAAAACTCGATGAGTGACCTGAACCCATTAAATTAAATACAATTTAATATAAAATAATAAAAGAAAATTTTTAATTTTAAATTTAAAAAAGAAAACCCTAATGAATTAGTAAAGTAATGTAATCTGCCTGCTTTTCATTTTTAAACTAAGTTAAGAATTATTCACTTCCAAGTTGACATTAGGACATGCATGACACAACAACAATTGAAGCTACTGCTCGCCATCACAGCCTACCCAACCAAAGTCGCTTCATCACCGCTTATCCGTTGTTCGTTAGTCGCCACCATATCCAAGTCTATCAATTAATCAAGTAAAGTGAGTCATTCACTTATACATTTCACCATGTTTGATTTCTCTCCAGAAAGCACACTATATGTATATATATAATATATATATATAATATATACATTTTTCTTTTTTGTGATAGTTACTTGTCACTCTTGCCCATGATATGTAGCAGAAATTGGACCTCCATTTAGATTCATCCAGTGATGATGACCAAAAGCTTGTGTTGTGATGGAATTATGTTTCTTAAAAATTAACTTTTTAAAAGTTGAGGTCTATGATTGAGAGAGAACAATGAGATCAAATATGAAGAAATTTGTTTCCTAAAAAAAGAAAGAAAGAAAGAAATAAAGAAAGATTTCATGATTCCAGCAATTTAATGAAACTTTTAAAGTATTGTGAGTAAGTTAAATACTAAAATATTTTTATCCATCCAGCATTCCATAAGATACGCCAAGTGGGAACAATGATCATGGAAAAAGACTATAACTTACTAAGACTAGAAAAGGGGGAAAAAAGAAGAAGAAGAAGAAAAAGAAATGTTAGTAGGTTAATTTGGTGGGGTGGGTTTGTGTCCAAACCTTATGACAAAAAAACTCTATAAGGTTATGAGTTGAGTTTGGATGATCCTATAGAGAATCAAAGCAAGCTCAGGTCTTATGTAACCTGTTCCAAATCCAACTCGGTTGCATTGCTAAAAGAGAATCGAACTCCACATTAAAAATCCTCATTTGATCTTCTTTAGTTTTAGGACTTTAAATTTGTTATATTTTTCATTCATCTACTTCTTGCATTTTTTATTATTTGAAATAATTGTAAAATTTGTCAAAATTGTGTTAATATTGAATTCAACACTCTATATTTAGGTAGTTTACTTAAAGTGAATACATAGTAAGAATTAGGTTCATGGATAACTAATTGATTTTTTCCCATAAAATTGTTAAATTTATGAAAATGGCATTAATATTGAATTCAATCTTGCTCACCTCTTGAATATTTAACTAGTGTATCTAAAGTGAATAAGTAGTAAGAGTTAGTTTCACAGATAATTAATTGATTTTTTTGATAGGGTTAAATAAAGAGAGAGAACGAGAGAGGTATGGTTCTAGTCATTTTGTGTAATGATCATAATTAGTATATATATGAGCAATATTCAATTTAGGAAGGTTGTAAGTTGTAACCAAGTATATAAAAGATATTTACAACTTCACTCTAAAATTTAATAGTTGGATATGAATATGTCTCAAGTAGGGATACAACTGGGCGGGTTATTGTAGGGTACTCGACCCATCCAACCTGCTAAAAGCCCTATAAGGTTATGGGATGGGTTTAGGAGAAATTTTTGCGACCTTGTAAGGTCACGGGTTGGGTTTGGGTCATAGTTATGACCCTATAGGATTGACTCGACTCGACTCGATAAGATTACTAAAAATAAAATACAGTTTTACAACATCAAAACTTAAAAATATGGATTTTTATTATTTTTGTAGCTCTATAATTGGATAATTTATTTTTTTTTCCAATTGAGAATGTCATGCTTTTTATGATTAATAAGAGGTAATACTCTTATATATGTATCTATGTCCGTCCTCAAGTAAAGTAAATTATACTATGTTGTGTTACAAATAATTGATTGTCATACATCAAAAATCAATTATTTGGCTTACTGACTTTTTCTTTTTTATGTGTAGTTTTACCATCAAATGAAAAGAAATTGAAATAAAAAGCAAAATGGAGAATATGTATCATGAAAACAAATAGAAAAATGATAAATAAAAAGAATGAAAAAGGAAAAAATTGTTAAAAAAATTAGATAAACGGGACAGGGCGAGTCGAGACCATGACCCTATAGGGGCGGGCTTGGGTATTACACATAAAACCCTATAGGGTTGCGGGTCGGGTTTGGGAAACCCTATATAAAAACCGAGTTGGATTCGGGTTTTATATAACCTATTCCAAACACACCTCGGTTGCATCCCTAGTATCAAGTATATAGTCATTCTAAAATCCAATGGTTGCAAATTCATCGTAATATAATGTTTGGTATGCAAAAATCTTTAAAATGAAAAATTGGTTAAAATAGAATGTGAATCCAATATAGATAATAAACATAGTGATTTGTCATTCTCGTCTATGGAATACAATAAAATGGAATGTGAATATAGAGATTTGTCAAAAATGCTCTTAATTATAAATATAGGTAATAAATATATGATGGAATGAAATTTCTCTTTAAAGCAAAGGCAATTATTTGGATTTCTAAAAACATTGTTAAATGAGTCAAAGACTGGAATTTCAAATCATGAAATCAACATTATATTTAAAGGTGTTGTTCTAACACTAGTGGACATTAATTTAACTAGACATTGTTATGGTTTAGAACCAAACTCGAATCAAACTTACTGGTTCCGGATCTTGAAATTAAGGAACTGGAATTGGAATCGGAATCGGAGTCAATTTCCTTAGTTACGTTCCGAATCTATAGAACCAATGGTTCCTTATCTGATTCTACAATTATTGATGCGTCATTTTTTTTTTCAAGTTAAAATTCAAAAGATAAATAAATAAATTTTAATTTTTAATAAAATAATTTTATACGCAAAATAATAATCAAGCCTTTGAGTATTAAAGTATTTAACCAATTTTTTATGTAATTTGTTTAGGATGCACATTTATATATATAACAAACACATCTAACATTAATTGTAGTGTTAGTAATACAATATTATAAAATACTCCAAAAGCTAAAAAGAAAATTACAATATAAAAAAATTGTTTCACATTATTAAGGAATGAGATTTTGCTTCTAGATGAAGTTTATATAAACTAAATTATATATGTTTTTAAGTTATATTTATTTGTTGTGTTGTTGAATGTAGAATAATCCAATCACTTCTATTTCAGTTTTGGAATCATCGATGGCACTTCTAATTCGATTCCGGTTAGGAATTAATTGTATCAGTTAACAATTTTACATGGTCTTGGTTAGTCTATCGGTGACGCGGTATTCCATGTCATCCCACTAATTTCCTAGTGTTTGATGATGTGATCTTTTTCATCTTTTGTTTGATAGATACCTATTACTTTTTTTTGTTCCCAGATAGATACCTAGTAATTGCCACTTGCTTTAATGCATGTAACGGATGGTGATCCTCGACAGGAAGGTCTTTGTTTCCTGTGCTGTAAGAATACCAGCACTTGTACGGACGTTTAGAAAAATGTAATTGATATGGACTATGATCTAATCAAATGCACCAAGTGATAATCACCAAGCCATCTTCAGCTAAAAATCTTAATACGGTAGATCTTTTGGAAGAGTTAGAAAATGCATTTTAATGCGTACGTAAGAGTACTCGCCCTCGATGATCTCACCCATCTAAACAATTGTGGCAAAACTCATATTTGTAAATAAAACAATTTTATGTTCATTTTATCATTGTTATAAAAAATAAATAAGAAATTATTAGCTGATAATCCATTTATTATACATGGGAAGTTAAACTATTTCGCAGTTTACTTGAATTCAATTTGATATTTTATCCAAGGTCGATCTATCCGAAGTACTTGCCATGCAAAACTTTAAGGTTAACGCTTAGAGGAGTCTAGTTTAGTTTTGATAAAGTCTAGCTATATAGGGTAAAAGGGGAAAAATAGGATTGAGGAAAAGTAATAATAATATTTTAAAAAAGCTACACAAATTCTACTTGATCAAATTAATTCTAAAAATAAGCAAGTTGACATTATCATTAAAGAAACGAGATTGTAATACATTAACCTCATCACTGTAGAGATTTGTTTATCTATACTAACTTCATCTCTTGAAGAGATAATGTTAGCTACCTATGAGCTCATCTTTTGAAGAAACGAAGTTAAATTACCTATTTTCTTTGGATTATTTTTGCTTGATAAGATATGTGTAATTTTTTTAAAATGTTACTCTTTTTTTCATTATATCTTTTAATAAAAAATTATAGAAACATACATATTTATAATAACTAAAAAAATAAGTTTAATATAATAATATAAATAAGTTGTTAGTTGAAAAGGCGGGTTTAATATAATTATATAAATAATTCGTTTGTGGAAGGGATGAGTTTAAGTTAAAACAAACAAGTTTCAACAATGATAGCGAAGAGATCTATCTGGAAAAGACGGAAACCGGAGTCTGCATCTTCTAGGGCTTGTCTTGATCTCACCTTCATCTCTGCAGGAATCCATATCAATAGATCTATATGAATCCAAATCAAGAAAAGAAGAAGGGTAACTGAGGTTGTGGATGGTGGCATGAACGGTGTAGCTGCGTTGGAGGAGAAGTTGGACGAGACAAGAACTGATGCAACCATTGCCCCCGGTCACGCACACCGTTTTTTCGGTTCGACTCACTGCGCAAATAGGAATAAAGCAAATTGTCTTAAGCAGTGTCTTTGGACTGTTCTTATCTTTGGTTGAAACTTGCTTGACTTCGTGACGAGTTTAATAATTGTTTTGTCATTTCATGATGAGACGAGTTTATAGTATTTTAAACTCATTTAAGATTATTTCAAATTTGGCGGTGTTTTTATAATTTTTATTAATTTTTTTCCTCATCCCTAAATATGTATCAAGCTTTGTTAAATTTTAATAGAGTTCAAGGTTTCACATGACTTTAGTTTAACAAAACATAAAATTTTTTATATTACCTAATCTTAATCAAATCAAGCTCGAGTTAAATCCTACGATTACCAAAGTATACTCTTTCGGTTAGGTTATTCAAGAGGTCACCAGAGAGCATGAAAGTCATGCTATCCTTGCTCCTCCTATAACTAAACATTAAACAACCAGCAGTTTATTCACAACCTAAACATGCATGCACATTTTTTCAGTAATTTATTTATTTATGTTCTTTACAAACCCAAAACTTGCATGTCAAGAAGAAGAAGAAGTAGCTGTTAAGTAAACTAAGAACTATATTTGATCATACAGCTGAATAATCAATGGCTGTTCGCTTCATTAAATGAATATAAAGAAATGAAATTTTAATTCAAAGATAATAATAATATTATAATAATTATTATAATGAGTAAAAAATAAAATAAGTAATTATTATAATTAAAGATAAAATATCTATAATTCTTCATATATTTATTACAAAGAGAGGATAATTGTATAGAAGTAATTTTCAAGACAAGGATATTTATGATAAAGTAGAAAAATAGATAATTTATTGATGAAGACATGAATTACTATTAATTATTTTAAGTAATAGCAATTCATTATGAATTAATATTCATTTTATATAAACACGTAATATTAGCTTTTACATGAACGAGAAAAAAATGAATAATCATTCATCCAAATGAAAAAACCATAACTGTAGTAAGGAAGGAATCTTCCAAACTATTCTCTCTTAATCTTTCACTATCTTTATCTAAAAGCAGCCATGGCCCCTCAGATACCTGGCTTTCCCATTTAAAATCCCTCAAAAAGGCACTCAAAAAGGAAAAGAAAAAGGAAGGAAGAAAGAGAGAGAGAAAGTTACACCAACCTATGCATTATAAATCTCAAGCATGAAGAGAAATACTTCCCCTTTTCTTCCCACCTGATCTCTTTCTTTTCTTATCATTCTTGAATTTCAAGATTCTTGGAACAAAAAATCCGACGTAAAAATCAAAAAATGGGACAAAGACGACTACCCTTGAACATTTTCCTAGTACTTTTCACTCCCTTCATGTTGTTGTTTGGTTTAGGTCAAGTAATGGAGGAGGAAGTAGTGGTGTTGGCGTGAACTGGGGAACACAAGCCACGCACAAGTTACCACCAGAAAAGATTGTCCATATGCTTAAGGAAAATAAGATCAAGAAGCTCAAGTTGTTTGATGCTGATGAGGACATAATGGCTGCTTTGATTGGTACAGATGTTGAAGTCATGCTGGCTATACCAAATAACATGTTGATGAAGATGAGCCGAGACCCGAGTTATGCGGCCGCTTGGGTGGATGCTAATGTTACTATGTGGAGCTACACTGGAGGAGTCAAAATCAAGTACGAGTCAAGGCATTTTTGGGTGATCTGTTTTCTTGCTTGATTGCGCTTTGCTCATGTTTATGAAGTAAAGTTCCTTCAAAACGCATAGCAATAGCAATCTCATTCCCTTTTACTAGGATTGCTCAGTAGACATGTCTAGTAACACCATGACTGTTTTTGTCCTGCATTTGTCATATATCACGAATTGTGTTTTACGTCTGCTTTATGGCAAACTTCATGTTGGATTTATGATGAGTTTCATGTGTGTTTTATCATCCTCGTATTCTTAAATATGTTAACCTCTTTGAGCCTGCCATATAATAGGTTGGATCACTCTTGCTTCTACCCTAGCATTGATCTTCTGTCGCGTAGAAACTTAGCTTAAACATTAGACAGATAAATTTGGAAGAGTGTCTTCATTTCTTTGATTAAATTCTAGTATAAAAGTGAACATGTACCATTTACATGTTATTTTTCACCGAACATGGCAGCTCCATGTTGCAGTTTTCACTTTGACACGGAGAAGGGAAAGTATGTGTTGCGCACTTTTTCACTTTTTGTAGTACAGCTAGCAGTAGCATGCAGTTCTTGCTCTGTTTGTGACAGTTATGCATATTCTGTGAGTTGCCCTTAGTTATGGGATAATTAGCACATTTTTTATTTGCTCACTGGGGGTGCTTTTAGCATAAGAAAAGATTTATTAAACGTGATCACGTGAAATGATTAGTAGCATATAACTACCAGTAAAATTTTTTTGTATAAATAGTTTTATAAAAATTACATTCATTTTTACCGTTTTTAAAATACATTGGTACTTGTTCACCACACACTAAGCAGCATATCATGCTCATTCTTTAAGACAAAGTATACTAGAAGCACTCCATACCATAACAAATTCAGTTAAGTACAAGTCATTTAAATCTCTTATATTTAAAATCAAACAAGTTGCCCTGTTACTGTATTCCATCACAACAATGAAATAACAGATATATCCTTGACGACTCGAACTGACTTGCAACATGGCATTGTTAAGGCCATGTTAGCGTTTTTCAATCATGGAGGAAAACATTAAGGTATTTGCTTGATGCAAGTACAAACATAAGCTTGTAGTGTACTTATCCCCATTTTGAGGATTAAATGGTTTTTCTCTAAAACAAAGTTTACTTACTCCCATGTTTTGGTTTCTGGGATTGTTTTGCATTACTATAATTGTAATGTTTTTATGACAAAATTTCTCATCATTTTGACTGCTTTTTTCAGGTATGTTGCTGTAGGAAATGAACCATTGCTTCAGACTTACAATAACACTTTTATTCCATTCACTTTGCCAGCACTAAGGAACGTCCATGAAGCACTCCACCATGCAAACCTTGATACCAAGGTAAAAGTCACAGTGCCCTTCAACGCAGACATCTATAATTCCCCACCTCAAATCAGATCCCCTCAGCAGGGGATTTCAGGGATAATATCCGGGATACAGCCATAGAAATCATTCACTTCCTCTACATAAACGATTCGCCTTTTACCGTTAACATCTACCCTTTCCTCAGCCTCTATGCTAATGAACATTTTCCTTTGGACTACGCATTCTTTGATGGAACAAAGGATCCCATTAAAGATGGCGATTTACTCTACAACAACGCGTTTGATGCAAACCACGACACTCTTGTGGCAGCTTTGAACAAAGCAGGATACGCCGACATGGAAATCATAGTTGGAGAAATTGGATGGCCAACAGATGGAACCGTACATGCCAATGTTGATAATGCAAGAAGATTCAATCAGGGCTTGCTTAGACATGTTCTAAGTGGTCAGGGGACGCCGGCTAGGCCAGGAGTCGTCATCAATGTGTATCTGTTCAGCCTGATTGATGAAAATGCTAAAAACATTGAACCAGGAAGCTTTGAGAGGCATTGGGGAATGTATGAATACGATGGGAAGCCAAAGTATGAATTGGATTTGTCAGGACAAGGCAAGAGTGACAAAGGCCTATCCCCGGTTGAAGGGGTAACTTATCTGCCTAAACAATGGTGCATTATGAACCCAAATGCAATTTATCCTATAGATTTGCCAAAAAATATTGATTATGCTTGTAGCCAATCAGATTGTACTGCACTGGGTTATGGTTCATCTTGCAATAATTTGAGTGTGGACGGAAATGCTTCTTATGCATTCAATATGTATTATCAGATTAATGACCAACACAGTTGGAACTGCGATTTCTCTGGTTTGGCTAAGGTTACAGATGTAGATCCATCTGTTGGAGGCTGCCAGTTCCCTTTGATGATAGCTTTTGGGTGTTCGATCCAACCGGATGGCGGTTTTGTGGATGTTGTTTTGAGATTTGTGTTAGGATATATGGTGTTCTTGTTACTATATATATAGTATAGCTGCTGAGCTTAAGCATTTTAATAAAATGATATGTTGGATTATAGTTGCAAAGAATTGGTGTTATATGATATATAGAGTTTATGCTGGATTATAATTGCAATGAAATGGTGTTATGTGATATATAGGGTTCGGTTTCGTGTAGAATATAACTATCACTATAAGAATAATAGTCTTTTACCTGGAATAATTTTTAAAACGCCTAATTTATAAATAATGTTAACCCGAGCACCCGTAACATTTTCGGTTCCCATACCTCAATATGAAAAAAAAAAAAAGAAGAAGAAGAATGAAGAATAGTAGAGATAGATACGTCCCGCTGCATCTAAGTGCAGGAAGTTTCTACGGTTTAGTGAACCGAATCATCCAGTTAATCATTTTTACTATAAAAATAAATATAATAATTTAAATATTAATTATTTTAGTGGTTATATCACGATTAGATATGGTTTGAGCTATTGGATAGTTGACAAGACTGATCCCGTCAAACTGCTAAAATTAATGACGAGACCGTAGAATTTTCTCTAAGTTTAGATATAATTTTCATAAATCTTCTATTAGATAAGTCTAGATCTCACAATATAATAACGATATAAAAAATAATAATTTTACGCTGAATTTGGCAACGTATAAAAATATGGAAATCAACGAAATGGATAGGAAAAACGAGTGAAAATGAAAATTTGTAGAATATTTATTTTATATTTGGTAATATATGGAGGAAGTAGAAGGAGGGAGAGAGAGAAGAGTTTGTGATTGATAAAATTGTCCCTATTTTATTTTTATAAAATATAGTTACGAGTAATTTTATAAGGTATTTTTGTAATTGCACGATATTTCTTTCCATTTCTCTCACTTTCTACCCAAATTTGGAGAGAGAAAAGAAGGCTTTTACTTTCTGTCCATTTCTTTTGATATCATCTCATTTCTCCCACAAAAACAATTACCAAACGCAGATCTTTCACTCTATTTCTCTTACCTTCATTCACTTTCAGCCAACTTCTACCAATCCAAACACAGTGTTAGAGTGATAGCGATATGAAGACTTCCTCATGTTGGAGAGGTTACAAAGGCAACTCAATCAATTTAGGGTTGTTTGTTTCCTCATATTCTAGTCATTATATCATCATATTTTTATTGTTTTCAAATGGATGTTTATCAAATATAATAAAAAACTTACAGTTTTACTCATAAACTTATTAAATAGATACAAATAAAGAGATGGTACAAATATGGTATAAGTAAATTACAAATGCAGATTGATACAAATATGATATAGATAAAAATCCTACAATCCAAACTTATTAAGCTCGTGATAAATATACACCTGAAAAAAAAATTCCATGTCATACATAGCACTACATTAAAAAAAAAAACAAAACAAAACAAATCGTTGAACCAAAAGACAACGTTATTAACAAAATAAAAACAATACCTTCATCCTCAGTACCCCAAGTCTTTTACTATTGCAAAAAAGCTAATCCAAACAAAACATTAAACAATGAACCATTTGTAGAAACCTACCATCTCCTTAAAGCTAACATAAAACAGTTTAAATCAATAGAATTCCTTAGTTGTAAACCATACAAACCTTTTGCTATTGATAAGATTGCTTGAAAAAAAAATTGTCATCTTTGTATTTCATGGGCTTGTCAAAGTCTTCCTATAATCGTAGTAATGGCTGGTGTATACAAAAATGGCCTTTTTTTTTTTTTAAAAGCATCTTCTCAATAGCAAAGGGATTATAGGTTTATAATTTGGGGTTTCCATTGATTTAAACTTTTTTTATTAGCTTTAAGGAGATTGGTAGTTTATCAAATAGTTTAGTATTTGGTTCTTAGATTTTGTATCGAGTAATTTAAGGTATTGTTTGAGTTAGTTCTTCAACAAAAAGAAAATGATTTGAGGTAATGTGGATGAAGGTTTTATTATTTTTTTGTCTGTAACATTGTCTTTCGGTTTAATGTGCATTTTTGTTTTTTTTTTTTTTTAATCTACTATGTTAGCTTTAAAGAGATGGGTGGTAGGTTTCTCAAATAGTTCAATATTTAGTTTTAAGATTTTATCGTGTGATTTAAGGTATTGTTTGAGTTAGTTTTTCAGCAAAAAGAAAATGATGTGGAGGTAATGTGGATGAAGGTTTTATTATTACATTTTCAATAATGTTGTCTTTCAATTTAATGAGTGTTTTTGTTTTTTTTTTTTAATCTACTGTTTTGTATGACATGGATTTGTTTATCTATTGGCAAGTGACTTGGCATCAATATTTAATCTAATATAAGATATTACAAGTGTCGCATTGTAATTGATTGAATGTGATGATAGAGATGACGACACTTAAAGAAAAGAGACAAGGTATAGATAATGACAACTAAACATCTAATTAGATATATAATTTGATAAGTTAAACATTTGATGTATAATTGCAAAATGATGTAAAGTTGAGGTGTAGGGCACGGCATTGTCCCATTAAAAAACAAAAAGAGTAAAAAGTAAAATGTGTATTGGATATACGTGACACACATGTCGAAGAATGTTGGACACTTTGGCGTGTCATAATTCTTATAATTCTTTCTTAATTTTTTAGCATTCATGTAACAAAAAAATTTTGACTTGCCTTGTTGCTCCCTACTATTTCCACCATCGAACCACCAAGTCTCATCCATCAATCAATAAGACTTCCTCTCTTAGTATTTTACTTCATCGACTACTTTTGTAGTTATGCTCAATAGGTTTCCTTTATTTGGTTTTGTTTTTAATTTCGTATTCATCATGACATACAAGGAAGATGACCTATTGATTGACATGTATCTACTTTACAACTAGCAATTAATTAGATTAAATACGATGCTTTCCTTATAAAAAATGGTTATTATCATAAAACATTTTAAGGGATTATATATATCTTTAGTTGTTTTATGTATTTAGATGAACAATATCTGTATAAAAGCATAAATTGATATTTTCATATATGTGTGTACATATATATATATATATACATATTATTATCATATGTTGAATGCATGTCATATGATGAATTCTTTTAATATTACCAACCCATCTTAGTACTATGTCATTTTAAGTTTTGTATGCATGAGGGAATGAATTAGAAAGTAAAAAGGGTTATTGGTGAAAATGATGCTTGAACTTTTGTAAAAAGAACAATTAGGTACCTAAAGTTTGGTTTTGAACCATTTAGTACTTGAATAAAGTTTCCGTTGACTTTTTCTATACCCAAAATTTGGTTTTGATAATTTTGTATCTAAACAAAGTTTTCGTTGACTTTTTTTATACCTTCATACCTGAAACAGTGAAATGAAAAATGAAAAAATTCAACGAAAAGTTTATTCGGGTACTAAAATTGTCAAAATCAAACTTCAGGTATAAAAAAAAGTCAACAAAAACTTTGTTTAGGTACCAAATTATTTAAAACCAAACTTCAAATACTTAATTATTCTTTTTGTAGAAGTTCAGGTACTATTTTTATCATTATCTCAAGGAAAAAAATTAACGAAAAAAATAAAGAGTTAATGTCACAAATGGTACCTGAACTTTAACAAAATATACAATTAGTTACTTTAACTTTGAAATTGATCGATTTAGTACCTAAATTTTGAAAATGATCAATTTAGTACTTAAAAAACTTAGAGATTGATCAATTTAGTACCTAAAAAAACTTGATGGAGGTACTGTTAGCATGCAGGAAAAGTATTTTCAGTTACTAATTTGATTAATTTCAAAGTTCAGGTACTAAAGTTCTTTCACCTGTGTTTAAATCCTTTAAAAATGAGTAGATTATGTGTAGCAGTTAGTTCCTTATTTTTGTAGTTATGCTTGATAGCTTTCCTTTATTTGGTTTGGCTTTCAATTTAATATTCATCATGACATACAAGGAAGATGACCGATTGACTGACATGTCTCTACATGACAACTAGCAATCAATTAGATGGAGTGTCATGCTTTCCATATAAAAAATGGGTATTATCTTAAAACATTTTGTGGGATTTTTTTTTAATATCTTTAGTTGTTTCATGTATTTAGATGAACAATATTTGTATAAATGCATAAATTGATATTTTCATATATATATATATATATATATATGCGTGACTGTGTGTACATATATATATATATATATGTTATCATATGTTGAATGCATGTCATATGACGAATTCTTTTAATATTACCAACTACATGTTAATACTATGTCATTTTAAGTTTTGTGTGGCATGACAGAATGAATTAGAAAAGGAAAAAAGGTTAATCATAAAAATGATATCTGAACTTTTTCCAAAAGAGCAATTAGGTATCCGAAGTTTGGCTTTAAATAATTTGGTGCTTGAATAAAGTTTTCATTGACTTTTTTCATACTCGAAGTTTTGTATTGACAAATTTGGTACCTGAGTAAAGTTGTTGCTGACTTTTTTCATATCTAAAACAAGTAAAATGAAGTATGAAAAAAGTCCATGAAAAGTTTATTCAGGTACTAAAATTGTCAAAACCAAATTTCAAGTATTAAAAAAGTCAACGAAAACTTTATTCAGGTAACAAATTATTCAAAATCAAACTTCAGATATCTAATTGTTTATTTTTGTGAAAGTTCACGTACCATTTTTTTCATTATTCCAAGGGAAAGAATTAAAGGAAAAAACAAAGAGTTAATGTCACAGATGATACTTGAACTTTGACAAAATATAATTAATTACTTGAACTTTAAAATTAATCGCTTTAATACCTAAATTTTAAAAATGATTAATTTAGTACTTAAAAAACTTACAAATTAACAATTTAGTACCTAAAAGAATACGATTGAGATACTATTAGCGTGCACGAGAAATTCTTTTAAGTACCAATTTGATCAATTTCAAAGTTTAAGTATTAAATTGATCAATTTTAAAGTTCACGTATCTAATTACATATTTTGTCAAAGTTCAAGTACAATTTATGACATTAATAAAAAAAAATGAAAAGAAATCTTAATTATTATGAAAGACAAAAGAAACCTAATGATAAATAACTTATATGCCTTAGAAAAAAAAATAATTGACCTCATCTAGGTAGGAACTTTTTACACATGGAATGCACTTAGTACATAGTAAATAATTATTTTAATGGAAAAAAAGAATAGTAAAAAGTTTTGAATATATCTACTGTAAAGTAATGTCACTTTTAGTTTATTGTCATATTAAAATGTGGACACATGATGGTAGATACAAATTTTTTCCCTTTATCCAATCATTCTCTCTTATTTTAAAGGGATAAAAATGTAAAGGGATCGAGATTGCCTCCACCATTTCTTCTCCCTTTCCTTTCTAAGCTAATCAATGGAATTGATATATTTCTTTCCCCTCTCAATTTCTATCTTCACTTTCTCTTATTCCAAACATAATGTTAGATAGCATTTAGTTACAAAAACTAAATAGGAACAAGAGAAACTGAACAATACTGTACAAAGAATATTGGATAGCAAGATTTACATAAGGATTTTTGTATTATTCATTGTTTGATATACACAAATACGGTACAAAGAAGGTTACAAAAGGTTTAAGGTGTCTAGTGAATTTGAGTTGTCCAATAAAAAGAGAACTTGTCTCGTTGTAAACACCTCATTTTTGCTCTTGTATCTTAATTTTTTAGGATAGTCATAGTTTTAGCTTAAAAGAAAAACCCAAAAAATATAAAAAAAATTATAAAAAAAGGAAAAGGATAAAAAATTAGAAAATACAAAAAAAAGGGTCATTTGAAGTTTATGGTACTCAATGATCAAGTCAAATGATTTTTCTTGGAATGAAATGGACATTGAAAATCTAAATTCATATACAATTCGATAAAATACGTATCTTTCTTGGAAAACGAAAATTTTCAGACTTGGTACGGTTAATCCAATTTTCAACTTTCATAAAATAGACAAATTTTAAAAGATAGTGGCTTCCCATGAAATCTCAATTGAAATTAACTTATCTATTTTATGTTCATTTTTAAGTGTCAAGATAAACCAAGTCCTAAAAATTATTTTTGCTAATTAGCTTTATTTTTTATTCTTAAAATAACATACTATTTTAAGAGATTATAGTTATAGATGGTGCTTCATTTGAATTAAAAAAGACTGTCTTAAGGATTTTTTAAATTTTGAGCTATAAAAAATGACGAGATTAGTAATTCTGTTAAATTAAATCATTATCAACGTATGCAATATATAGATATTTGGTAAAATCAATTTTTTAAGGATTCATGAGTCTCATACCAATATTTGAACCTCGAACGTGATCGAGCCATTTAAAAATATCACCCAAATGAAATGCAGTTTTTGTACCATAATGGTACAGATTTTGTTAAAAAAATTGAGAAATAGGCTCGACGGAAAAAAATAATACAAATGTAGGCTTAAGAAGGTGTCGTCTCTTACAATTAAAGCGTTATTCAAGAGAGTGTCTCAAATTTACACTAAAGGCGCTCTTTAAGACTGTGCCTTCAGTGTAAGAGAAATTTTATGGTCCCGTCATTAATTTTGATGGGACTGATCCCGTCATCATTTAATAGCTCACACATACCCAATCGTGATCAAATCACTAAAATAGTTAATATTACAATTATTATATTTATTTTATAGTTAAGTGGTTAACTGGATAATCCTGTCGATGGGATCGTAGAAGCTTCCTCGGTGTAAATAATGAAGATGTTGTTTTGAAACCTTCATTGTTGCTATTTCAGAAAAAGAATCACAACATCACCCATTATCACACACAATCTCTTTCCCTCTCCAAAACCCTCTCTACTCTACGAGCACCATCTCGCAACAACAAATCGCATATTTCAACCACCAAATCTGCATCCCAACCTCAAGTAATGTTTCTATTCCATTGTTTTTTTCCCCTAAATCTTATTGTTTTACTCAATTTTAGGTGAAATATCCGAAATAATTGCATGAGTGTTTTTGTTTGATTTAGCATTATTTAGTTACTGATTTTGAAATGTTACAAGTAATAGAAGTAGTGTATGAATTGTTGGTGATGTTTGTATGCTTGCATTGGTCGATTCGTGTGGTTTCTTTCTAAAAATATGGACACTTAGATGGTGCTCAGTGAAATGTTTCAACCATTTAAGCTTAGTCCATTAGAGAAAATTAAAGGTTCCAGAGTGTGTATCGTCGATGCTTAAGTTTTAGAAGATGTTTTCCATAGATTAATTTATGAGAAGTGCCATCTAACATTCATAACTTGTTGTTAACTGGTTTAAGATGGTCAATTTTGTAAGGATTGTCATCTATGTGAATGAGAAAATTGCAAATGGAAGTCATGGGTCACAATACGACAGGTCTCACATGAGGAAGGTGAAATGAGAACGGATGTGAATTTCCAACAATTCAAGGAGGTGATATATGAGAAGATTAGTGTTGATCCAAATGATGTTGAAGTTGAAATAATACGCAAATATGTCCATTATATAAGCCATGGGTTGTCTACATGTTAATACCAAACGTAGTCGATGATCATAACATGGGTGAGGGATTGACATAGCTTTCATAATTTAGGCATCCCACACAGTCAAGCCCACTTAATCCGCCTAATTTTAGTCCATTAGCGGCCCAGGATGAAGAGCCAACACATGTATGTAGTCAATGATCCATTGTGTCAAAGATTGCTTGAGGTCTCCGAAGGCTAGTAGGAGGCGATAATAGTTTGTAGAATAGCTTTTTGTCCCATGTTTATGAATTCTATTAGCTAAAAAAAAGTACACTTAGATTTGGACTTTGTAATGAACTTTGTAGTCATTTATCAATAGTATTAGTTTAAACCTTTTACAATTTTCCATATTTTACACTAGATGAGTCTAAAGCCGAACTAGGAAGATTTGTTTTTGGAAATAGTTATGAGAATGTTGATGGTTGAGTTCTTGCATAAATATCGGTGTGAAACATAGATGCTTGAATTGTACTTGTATAAGGGAGTTGTGGAATGTGGATGCTTGATTTTCCTTACAGGTTCATTGGTGTGGAATGTTGAATTGAATCATACCTGTAAAAAGTTAGTTGTTTAGCTAAGTTATATTGTTGGTTTTGCAAGTGCAGCAATAAAGGCATTATTTTAAGACGATGTCTTCATTATTTATACTAAAGGCGCTATCCTAAAGACCGCCTTTAGTGCATATGAAAGGCACTTTATTAGACAGCGCCTTTAATGTAAGTGTATTTACTACTGACATGCATGCAAAATAGTTTTGGTTGTGGGTCAAAGCTTCAGTGTGCTACAAAGTGCACCATGTATAATTTTTCCTTTTTTTTTCACTATAACATGTGGCAACCATTGACTAGCTACTTGACCAAGTCAATATCATCCTCCTCCTTCCTTAGATCAAGGTCGAAAAAGGTGTAGAAACAAACAACACAACAAGCTAATTTTAAGATCTCATTTGACTTGATTTTTAGTCCCTTTTTATTGAAACAATACTAGGAATGAATTATACACTTGGACTAGTTTTAATTTGACCCATTAACTAGCCAAAACCACAATAAAACAATAGATTAATTCGAGCTGAAAAAATGGAAAAAAAATCAATGTCATCACTGATGGTCGGTCAAAAATGGAACATTGAAAATATTTTGATAATGTTTTACTCAATTAAAAGGTGTATTCAAGTCCTTTGAGGAGTAAGTACCTTAGCGTCAAAAATTTCTCGAACTACTGCTTTAGACTAGTCTTTTGTAAAAAAATGTCTCATCGAAGTGATTGAACGGCTAAGTTTGACTTTTTTGATATCTTAGTTGCGGTCGCTAACCACCGAAGGACTCCTTTTTACTAATGCAAGCAATATACCTTTATCGTGATCCAAACTAACTAACCCACGAGTGCGGATTTAAACTTGCATTGCTATCCATTTCTCTACTTCGATTTGTGCGTGCATCCAACTTCACATTCTAAGTAAGGATGAGCACATAACCCTGTCTTATAGGATACCCATCCAAAACCTAGCTTAATCGGGCAGGATTCAGATAGGTTGTAATGCACTAACCTGATAGCATTACAACCCTCCATATATCCATAACATAGTTGGACACACTAAGCTATAAAATATTAATCCACAATTATTTAAAATTATATCTCTAATACCCACATATAAAGGTACTATTTGTAACTATCATAAAAATCTTCCTTACAAAATAGATAACATAAACCAAAGCTAACATAAATCAAACTTAAATCATTAGAAATAAAAGTCTCATAGAATTTTTTCTCAAATCTTGATAACATAAAAGTTCTTTGTAATCCTCAATATTTGTCTATTTCCAAACAAATTTTAAACATCAATAGGGAAGTCTGGTCCACTATCGTCCTCTTCATATTCCACAAAGACATCGTATCCAAATAAATCATATATTACCCAATCATCTCATGTTCCTGAAAAAGATAAAGGAATGAGCAAAATAGCCCAGTACGCCAAACCCAGACACAAGCACACGAGCACATATCATACATAATCACATACAACTTATTCTAATACATCAAACACATGTTATTATCTCTTTAATAGCCAACAAATAACATAATTTAAAACCATCTGCAATCTAGTCCTAAACTTGAAATAACTTACGACTCCATAAAAACATGCAGTATAAAAAATAGGTAATATATATGTATATGAATGTTAAGTACTCTCCACATAGCTGTGCCATCATTGCACAGACCTAAACTACCGAAATCAATTATGTGTGCAACTCCACTAGAGACAACGACACACACAGATCATTAGGTGTCAGCATTAGTATTATGGTCTACTTGGTCTTTACTAACAGCAGCCAATCATAAACAGCAAGCAAAATATAATTAAAAGCTAAATATAATTAGATCAATTTTTCAATTCTAATCCTACAAACACATACAACAAGCAAGGTAAGGTCGTACCTGAATCAATTTCTAGGAACAGACCTTTAATTCACTAAAACCCTGGTTACATAAACAAAATTGATTTCAATACATATCTTTCATAAAATATATCTAATCCAAACATCACCTAAAACCTTAATCCTAATATAATCATAATTCCATACCTTTTTGGTTGATCGAATTACAGAATTTCTCCAAAAGAACAAATTTCCACAATAGTTCTTCCAAACCTTAGAATTCCATTAAATACAAATCAAACCAAAAATCCACAAAAATCATCTTTATGATATCATAAGGATTAAGAATATACAAACTTACCTAGAATTTGATCCTTAATCCTCTTGATCACCAAAAATCCAAATCTCTAAGAAAAATAGTGTTTTTCTTCAATTTCTCCTTCAAAACTAATAGAAATCCTAAGGAATTGATAGGTCCCTTTAAATCCTAAAGAAAAGAAGGATATATACTCACCTTGATTTTAATCTCTTAATCTCCTTTGAATGCTAGAATCATGAATAGAGAGGTTTTCTAGGTTTAGGGTCACTTTTGGAGAGGAAATAAGGTTTAGAATATAAAGGAAATCGCGAAAAACCCTTCATCTGTCGAACACATACAGAAGTATTGAACAAAGGCCAACAGTGTATAACCAAGGCCGCGATGTAAGTTAAAAAGCTAGCGGCCTTCTTCTCTCGGGTCATATTCTAGAAGATGTAAGCTAGCATCTACACCGGCAGTGTAAACACAAAGGTCGGTGTGTATATACAAAAGCTAGCAGCCTACACATCTCGAACATAATTTTGCTAAAAGCAATACTAGCTTCCAAGCTATTGAAGCCACAGAACATACGCGGCAGTAGATGATTCTACACTGGTGTACTGGCCAATTTACATTTGTGAAATTCCATCTTTCATCATCCGTTTGTCATGTGATCAAGGCATAAATACGCTTTAGATTTTGACCATATAACCTTCTTATTTCATATCAAATGACACTTTTGGCTTCTCTATAAATTATTTATTTATATATTACATGGGTATTAAGGATCACCATGATAGGGTACAAGTATTGTTTTTTGAGAACCTACTTTCATAGGGTAGGGTACAGGATATGAGGTATTCATATTTTATACTCAGCTTGGAACATGTATACTATGTACTCTATTAAAAATAATATGAAATAAATAAAGAATAAATAATAATGCTCTAATTTTTCATTTTGCAATCACTTTTATTAATATTATCATCTATAGACTATTTTTTATAAATTTTTACTTAGAAAAACTTATTCTAATTCATCATGGAATATTTGGGAAGAATTTCCATAATAATACTCAATCTTCTAAGTTATACTTTAGTGTTATAGATCTTCTAAGACTAGTTAATACATATGTGATTTCAGAGTTATTATTTTAGAATTTGCTAAAGAGTTATTGACAAAAATGATACATTAACTTTCATAAAAGGAATAATTAAGTACCTGAAGTTTGGTTTTAAATAATTTAGTACTAAAGTTTGGTTTTGAATAATTTGGTATCTGAACAAAGTTTTCGTTGACTTATTCCATACCTGAAGTTTGGTTTTAACAATTTTGATACCTGAACAAAGTTTTTGTTAACTTTTTTCATACCTAAAACAAATTCAATGAGGTATGAAAAAAGTCTGCAAAAAGTTTGCTAAAATACCAAAATCATCAATACCAAATTTCAGATATGAAAAAATTAACAAAAACTTTACTGATGTACTAAATTGTTTAAAATCAAACTTCATATACCTAATTGTTTTTTTTTTTTTTGAAAGTTCATGTATCATTTTTATCATTATTCATTTGCTCAATGTTTCACAATTTCATTAAAATCATTTAATCAAGTTCTAAAAATATTTGTCACAAATTTCAACTTTAACACATAAATAACTTCTGCATATTGTAAAACTTATAATATAAAAAAATTATTTTTAAAGTCCACCTAATATGCTATTTGTATAAATAAATAAATAAATATATATATATGAGATATTTTTACATACTACAACAAAAAATTCAAAAAAAAATTATAGGTTTCATATGGTACAAGACGGGTACAGGGTACTATAGGGTAGGTTCCAGATATAAAATTCTGTACAATATACCTTCCAAGTTAGGGTATAAGAAAAACATCATATCCTACCCACCCTGGACCCGCTCACCTCCAATACATATATGTCATTTCATTTTTTTAGCTCATTTTATAATGACAAATAAATAAATAAAATAATAATAATAAAAGAAAATATATAATATGGAAAAACTATAGTAAACATGAAATGGTGTAAGAAGCAAAATTTAGTTAATTGAAAATATTACCTTTTTAGGGTTGTGTGAATAAAAAGATATATAAAAATAAAAGAATAATAATAATAGTCAACATGGTGTATATATGAAAAACGATAAAAACAAAATAAACTTTTTGTTAGTTGGAAATATCCCAATTTTCTTAAAATAAAAATAATTGGTGGTATTTAGGATCATCAAAGAATTGTATTTTCTTTCAAAATTAATAAAAATTAACAAATTGATAGTGAAATAGTTCAAAAGCTAAAACTAACACATCCACTAAAGGTTTAAAAAAAAAAAAACAACATGATATCCAATCCTGAATAGCAATGACGAAGGTACCTGTGGGGTGACTTAAAATAATGGAAGAATTTTTTTCCTTATAAATATCTTTTAATTGACTGTTACTCATGAATTCTATTAGTTTGTAAATATGATTGATAGTTTACATATAAATATTATTCTGTAAATACTACTATAATTGATAATTATTTATAAAAACTATAACTTTGTAAATAACTCTAACTTTAACAAATTTTAGGAAATTAGAGTAATAAATTTAATTAAAGAATTTAAGGTAGTAATCATATGGTTTTAATAGGATAGCTCCCGAATTCAAGAATTTCTAGCAATTGGAAATTAATTTCAAATTAGTTTTTATCGCATACTAGGTAGTTGAGTTAGGATCGACCAATCCATTAATCCTGACTTATAATTTTTTCCGACCCTAGTTAAGTGGCGACTCTAAAAGTTTTATAATTTTTCTATTTCATTTAATTCTTAGTTAAGGGTTTATATCAAATGGCAATGGATTTGAAACAATTTGAATTAAAAAAATTAAACTAGAAATGAAAATTCTAGGCTTAACATCCATCTTCCACATTTTATTATTTTCTTCAAATTTGTCCAATATTCTTGATGCATGTTATAGAGTACCAAAGTTCATGATAACAACCAAACAAGGGAATAAGATTTTTGTCTAGACTCACAATTTTATGCAAACCAAATGTCTCCTTAGTATTAACGTACTGTATTGGTACATCAAAAGTTTTTTGGGTGTAGCACTCATAGGTCGAATCAATTTCAACCTTTTGAAGATCCTATAGTAAGAAGTATCATGTCACTACTAAATAAGCATGATGGATTTTAATTTTACTCGATTGTTGAAAACACAACGCCCTAAATTTACAATCATTTACTACCTGTCAATTAATGTAGACACTCAAAGGCTCAAAACTTACTATCAAACCACAGTTTTTAACATTGCTAACTCTACATCACATATATAAATTAAGTGTCATCATATTAGTAGATCACATGTAATATGCATTAAGTATCAAACTGGTATCACATTAAAGCATTCATCTAATTTAAAAAGATATGGCTCACTAAAGAATCCATCAAGCATACTATCAATAGCACACATGTAAGGGAATTGGGACTATGCCTTAGACTAGCAACCTAATACACATATACTTATAGTATAATGAAGTAAATATAAGGAGGATCTATCTCCCACATTAAACAAACTAATTTATCCATCGGCTGGATAATCATCTCCACTAACATCATCTCCTTTAACCATCACTAAATTGTAACTAGAACAATCAAATACAATATGAGTGTTACATGAACTTGAAAAAGAAGAAAAAAGCCCATTAGAGCCCAATATAGTACTACCACAAGCATAGACACATGAGCAACCATTAGTATATTCACATACAAACATGTAACAAATGCAATAATTAGCCATTGATAAACTTTAAATTCAAGCCCATCAAATAACACATGGATTATACACACACATATAATACATATCTATATAATGTTAGGTACCCTCCAACATTCATAAGTCTAAAATCTAAATCTAATCATAATCATCTTCAAGTACGACTCCACATAGCAACAGTGTCACACAGGATTCATCGGGATGTCATGTTAGCAACACCAATACTCTTAGCCACCAACCATAGTTAAGCACACACACACAAAACAAGTAATTTAATAGTCAAATATTCATTTAGCTATTTATATTTTTCCACATAAACAAGCATGAGCACAAACAAGGTAAAACACATATTTGGAACATCATTATATCTTAAACTCTAGAACTCGCTAACTTGAATTATTAAACTATTGATGTATTCAAAATCATTTGTATTTCTAAACTCACTTATGTTAATGCTTTTAAATTTCTTGCCTTTAACCTACTATTGGTGCTTTAACGAAATACAACACATGAACTTTATAATGAGGATTTAGAAATTATTCTTATAGTACCTAGATTTCATGATTTTAGAATAAAATTAAATCTTAGACAAAGAGTGTTAGCTATAGCTAGCTAAAGGAAATTTTCCTCCTATTCAGACTAAATTTAGATCATATTCTTGTAAAGTTCCCAAATCGTATTAGACATGGTTTGTTTATCATAGAACACTTGACTAAGAACCAATGGAGTTTTTGTAAATATATGGTTTTTGAAAATATCTTTTACTAGAGTCACCAACGATTGAAGTCGAAAAAATAGAGGGTGAATCAGAAATCAAAGAATAGTTTGATTTTTAGTTTGACCACCAGTCCTCATGAAAAATTAGAAATAAATGAGTCTATGGCTATTATTTTAAAGCTCTAAAGAGTTATCAAGGATTTTTATGAACTTTAGAAAAATCAAATCATATGGGCTTAAAGTGATAAATTTATCAAAAGATCATTTTTTGTTTTTATAGAAAATGTCTAAGGAAATCCATATTTCTAAAATTTTTATATAAATACCTAAAAAGAAAAAAATGTTTTCATGCTTTTTATAAGTCCCAAAAGAAGAATTAAATTTTTGTGAAAAGACCTAAAAAGGATTTTTTATATTTATGAAAACACCTAAAATGAATTTTTCTCCATTTTCATGAAAACAAAAAAAAAGTAGTTTTTTTATTTTTTTGAAAATAACTAAAAGGGATTTTTTTTAATTTTATTGTCATACCGCTCGTAGATACCTACGTATCCGTTAACTAGAGTTAGGTTCCTATAGTTCGTATTGATTTTATAAAATTTTAGTCTGTTAGCTGATTTTAATTATAAAAAGTCATCAAGTTTAAATGATTATCCAATGTGATTTTATTTCTAAAAAGTTCCAAAAGATCTAATTTTCTTCCATGCTTTGAAAACACCCAAAAAGGTTCGTAACTTTTAGAAAACCCCAATTTATTTATTTTTATATTAAAAAATAACTATGTGATATCCATATATAAGTTGATAGAATATTTTTTATTACTATATCCCATTTAAGGGAAAAGGCAAAAAGAGATAAAAGCATTTTGTTATTTTTATAGATTTTTGCTTTTTGCTTTTTATGGTACCTAAACTATTGCAAAATACGTAATTAGGTATTTTGAATTTTTAAATTGATCAATTTAGTACCTAAAAAACTTTTAAAATAATCAATTTAGTACATAAAAGAGCTTAATGGAGGCATGATTGACATACAAAAAGTTATTTGAGATACCAAATTGATCAATTTCAAAATTTATGTGTTAAATTGCTTAATTTCAGAGTTTAAATACTTGATTGCATATTTTGTCAAAGTTCATGTATCATTTTTAATATTAAACCTAATTTTAATTGTAGAAATAGCTCAATGACAAAATATGAATATTAAGCTTACAAAAATCTTAATTTATGGACATATTACACAAACATACATATACATATATATATACCGCAATTCACCACATAAAAAATAATACTACATAATAATGATAATGATGATGATGATGTGATGATGATGATGATATACAATTAGATACATAAAGTTTGAAATTGATCAATTCAATACCTAAACTTTGAAATTGATAAATCTAGTACTTGAAAGAACTTTTCGCACACATTAACAACATCTTCATCAAATTCTTTAAGTGATTAATTGTAAAGTTTCTTCAAGTACCAAATTAGTCAATTTCAAAGTATAGGTACTAAATCAATCATTTTCAGGGTTTAGATACTTAATTGTACCTTTTGCCAAAATTCAAGTACTATTTGTAACATTATCATCATCATCATCTAATTTTTTATATTCAAATATTTTTAGTTGATTCATTTTTCTAACTTTTTATTTTTAACTTAAAAATAATCCTATTTATAAATTATATCTAGACCTATTTATCCAAAGGATGAGGGGTTTATGCTTCATAAATTTTCCTAATTTTTTAATTTATTTATTTATTCTTTTTTTATTCTTTTGCATTTTTTATGATTTTTCTTTTAGGAATTAAAAATGGGGTGTCAACACCTCTCATTACACCTTCAAATATGGTTATTAAGCAGTTATTATAATAGATGCAGTGCAATCAAATACACAAACAAAGATATACAATCACCTGCTTAAATTGTCTATAATACGGATTAATGCCCTCCAAGACCTGAGAGGCTAGGGAATCGTTGCGAGGGTTTACACAGCCAATGCAAGCCCACTATTTCTAGGTATTGTACCCTCTTAGGGTTTAAATTATCACTCTTAAAATAGGTTTTTAATATTCCTGTAAAATATAAACTTATACATGTATATCCTAGGTGATATTACCCTTAAGTAGGCTGTCAATACATCTTTATGGAAGCAAATACCTTCCCTTCACGAGTTAGTTCCTCAACGGTAGAGCAGGACGCATGGACGACACCATGATAACAGTCGATCCAATCCCCCCTGTAAAAATATTTGTTCTCCTAATGCTATACATGATATATGTTGCTGTTTTATTATTTAAGTTGAATAGTTGCTAATCAATTTCCAAAATGACCAATTAGTTTCACAAACAATTAAATCATGGCAAATTTATCCATTTTACTCCGACAAGCTTTTTTATCACTTTTTATTAGATGTTTTATCACTTAAGCTATCACAAGCAATACCCCCATCTCCCACTCATGCATTTCCTGTTTCACATACATATATACATTCACAATTAGTGACTAGAGCACTAAAACTATACAATAATTAATGCAATAGTCATTAGGAAACTCATTTTGCCATGTAAATCTCCTGTCAAAATAATCTCCGGAGCATTTTGTTTCCAGCTCTGTGTCCCCTTAATAAGATAATAATAAGAAGTAAGTATCTTGCTAATACTAAACTATATATTAGCTTAAAATCTACCATTTATTACTATAATTTTCCAATTTGGCACATTTTCTCAAATTTGTGCAATTTTTGTCATTTTAACATTGTTTTTTTTTTTTTATGAACGAATAGTCAATTTTATAAAGTTTCGAATGTCCCTTTCACTGGTAACTATAATTTTATCAATCAAAGATTTTTGAGCCACATAATGGAATTATCAAATTTGGATCTAGCTAATTACTTAACATATGCTTAACATTTCTAAGGGTTTGTCTTAATACACTGGATTTGCTACTAAGCTCATTTGTACTCTTTATTTGTCCATTAAACATTATCATTGACAATCTTAAGCATGAATTTCACTTAATTTCCACTTTCTTCTTCCACATATATATAAAATCACTCTAATATACCAATTTTCACTTCAAATTCCACTATATCACCTAATTTATCAGCTTCAACGGTTTTAAATTATCATGTCTGATCACATCCAAATCTCCTTACATAACACATGCCTTGGCCACTACATAAAAATGGAAAGACATGTAACGTTTCTCTATTTTCTCATCACTGCATTATGGTATCCACATAAATAAGCCAAATGCAATATCATATCTCATTTTCATTAGCTTAACTATGGAAAACTCAAGTGAGATCTTTCCTAATATGCATTGAAGATCTTGACCACAATAACAACATGGAGCATCATAGCATTTTTCTTCAAATTCTTTATAATACATCAAGGAAATCACATCAATGATTTCAATAACATCTTATATATTAATTTATTACCCGATTTGATAATTCAACAATTTTCGTTAAAGAATAAGTAATTGATCTCTTCTTATCAAGCATTAGGAGTCTCGACTAAGGAAAAGGAATGGGCAAGCATTGTGTTTTCTTAAACTTTTTGCAATTTCCTTAAGTAAGCTACTCCAATAACTTTAATAGCATCCTATAAGATTATTCAATTTTGCAAATATTTTAGAAATTTCAACTTAAAATTAAGGGGAGTCTATAAATATATCATTTGGTATAAATCTCAAGCAGATACATTATAGATTTAAGGTATTTTTTTGTCTATTTAAGGTCTTTATTAAAAATAATTACTTAAACAAGGTTTAATTAAAATTAATTACCAAACTATAGTTGAAAAATCACAGGTTTGAAACAAGATGTTGTGAGGTACTAACATTGCAAGTGTAAGATGCAAGTCTATAAAGGAAAAGTCCATATCATGTTTTATTAATGCAATTGGAGGTCCCGACTATACAATCAAGGGGGGAAGGTGGGGAGGGGCAAGTTGAATTGATTATGTTAAACTCTTCGGCCCGTTTACTTCAACTTTGGAACAGGCAAGAAATAGAAAAGTTATTCCTTGGGAATGATATTACCGGTAATAGAGTAGGAATGTTTATTTCTATGTTTACTTTGTCTAAAGTTTTATTACGGGGAATACACATTCTATTGTTTACTTCAACTTATTAATTCTAGCATTAAACTGCTAATAAAGCTAAAAATACCATTATGCCCTTATTGTGGTATTAATTCTAGCATTAAACTGTGAATAGAGCTTCATAACCTCTTTTTTCCCTTTTCTACTTTATTTTTTTAAAACATATTTTTTATAGTTTATATTTTTTTCTTTATACTTTATTATTTGTTCCCCTGTATTGTTTTTTTATACGGATGTATATCGTATATATGCATATAACATATGTGTATATGACATGTATTATATATGTATATATATATTAAACATCATCATAGTCCTTTGATATCATGGAAATAAATTTTCAATACACCTTTTTTAACCCTCCTTGAAAGTGTTTATATATATATATATATATATATATATGTGTGGAGTTTTGTAAATCAATTTTTTTTACCATAGTTGCACCTCCTTATACATACATGAAAATAATAGCTTACATAATGTATTATTTTTTCCTTTTTAAAAATTGTTTTAAAAGTTAGGATTTTAAAAATACCTTAATAATTTTTTTAATTACGTTATGTATTTAAAAGAGAATGTTTTAATAATTATTTATAGCTTAGTCCTTTGATGGTAGGTGAAAGAAATAACGTGAGAAGGGTTTTTTGTTTTAGGCCTGTGATATTTTGTCAATATGTAATTTAATTAAGGATAATTTGGACAGGGTATTTAATTTTTTATTGCTTTAGGAGTGGGAATAGAAAAGGAATAAAAAGTTCCACCTGTTAGATGGAACTTTTTATTCTCTATAGAAGGAATAAAAAGTGCATGGGAATATTTATTACTGCTCATTTAATGCAAGTAAACAAAGTAATAGAGGCATTCCAGCAATAGAAATTCTATTCCTCCTCTATTACCTCCAAGTAAACAGGCCGTAAACCTTTTTTTGAGTTTATCAAAACTAACCCCTTGATTTTGTATTGATAAATTACCACAAATAATGTATATATAACAAATAATTTAAATATGTGAAAAATTAAAAAGAGTAGCGAAAGAAGATCAAGTATGTCAATTTATAGAGCCTTTTCATTATAAGTTAGTTCTCTCTTCCAGCTCCATGCAGCGGATCCAATCGTCTTCACTGGTTGTATTGTACTATATCAAATAAAAAATTTGAGAGTTCAATCAAGCCAATCACTTGGCAAAGTCTCACTGTTGAGCCTATTAAACTACCTAGTTGTTCACTCAACTGTAGTGATAAGATAATCTCTTAAACTATCTCTTAATAAGTATTCAAGTTAAAGTAAAAACAAGGATAAAATGTAGTTTCCTCTACAATATGGGTTTAAATATTAAATTACAACAAAGTCTAAAAGCTTAAAGAATGTCCTCTAGAATTTGTTTACTAGCTCAATTTTTGTTCTTTTAGCAGTCGTTGGTCTAGTCGTAATAGTCTTACCATATACACTAATCTATGATAGAAGCTAACAATTTAGCTTCTATAATAACTTAGTATATATAAGGCACAAACGATTATTCTACTCTGAAGCAATGTTAGCTCAATCGTAAAATCTATATAAATACAATAATATATGTATAATAAATTTCATACTAATATAGAAAAAAATTACATAATACTAGTGAAATTGTTTGTAATTACTAAGTTTTATTTTAGACAACAAATCAAATTGGGTCACCAGGTTACTTAATTGACTTCAGCAACTAAAATGAAAATAGAAAGATAAAAAATAGTTCTTCTAACTCTCTCTATTTCTCACTATAAATACACCTAAGTAGCTATAGTAGTATTAGTAATTACTGCTTAAATCAATCAAAACCTGTAAGGAAATTTGTAAAGGATTAGGCAACCACAACCCAGTAAGGCGGACAAAGATGAAAACGCATTCCAACAAGACAAACAGAATTATCAAACAATTAATTAATGAAATGCATGAAAACCCCCAAAGTTTCACGATCAATTAACTTAAACCCTAATTAGAAGATCAACAAAACCCTAGTTAGACATGATAATTTAAGTCTAGCAATCCCGTGTTCGTAACCCTGAGAGAGTAAGTAAGAAATTAGTATGTAGAATAGTTAGTAATGATATAAGAGAGCTTAAAAATACCATATTAGTCAAACCACAATTCGTTTTGAACCTAAACAGATACAGTTTTTGAAAAACATGTCTCGACGATTGAAATAGTAAAAATATTATAGACGT
This sequence comes from Combretum micranthum, assembly GCA_024138025.1. Taxonomy (NCBI): domain Eukaryota; kingdom Viridiplantae; phylum Streptophyta; class Magnoliopsida; order Myrtales; family Combretaceae; genus Combretum; species Combretum micranthum. Next base: position 532,664 of record JAMXBD010000097.1, on the reverse strand, counting down.
ACCGTTAGACTCGTAAAAATATAAGGTTTTCAAAAATACCGATTTTATAATTTTTCGGTAACTAAAGATATCATATATCATATTTATACGTGTATTTTCTTACTATCGGTATTTTATTAGTCACATGTACATTACATTATACTATTATTTAATATTCTACACTATTCATCCATCTCTACTTTTTCTACCACCTACTCTTACACTCTACATACCTATTTCCTTACTTTTTTACCTTTCACATAACTTTTATCACATCTACCTTACATATTATTACATTTAATTAACAAAAAAAAAAAATCACATCTCTCCTCTCCCCTTAACAAGCCCGCCCCCACCCCCCGCCCAACATCCCCCATTTCACTCATATATTTTTTTTCTTTGTTCATTTATTTTAATCACACAATTTCACTCCTTATTTTGCTATAAATACCCTTATCTTCTTTCATTTCTTTCACACTTCATCTACCCACAAATTCACTACCAAAATTCCTCTCAAAACTCTCTCCAAATACTCTCTCTGAAACTCTCCTAAAATATTCCCAAAACTTTCTTCTTCTTCACACACAAAACCTATTTATACATACTACTTCCAACTCCCTTTAGGTAAAACTTCTCTTCATATTTACTACCATGTCATGCAACTTTATATGACCATGGTGTGAGTTCCTAAACTTTTTGTTATGGAAGCTACACTATGTTCATGTATTGTTCTTGTTCATGAAAATCTGTTTCTATATATTTATGTTTTGCACATATTATTGTTATTATGCTAACTTCTTAACTACATATAAATAAATATATTTATGTATCTATATATATTCTTTAGAGCATATAAGCTCACTTGTAATTTATTTATTTTCATACAATGCAATTTATTTACTTTCATGCTATTTCAAAACAAGTCTTTCTAGTCTTAGACTTGTCCTCATCAAGTCAAAACAATTTTCTTTTCTTTTCGGGACTAGTCCATTTCTTAGTCCGAGAGTCTTGATTCAAAGCTAAGACTGTCAATACTTGACTTATATTATTTTGCTTATTATTTTATTGTTATAATTTTGCTTGTTGTTATTCTCATATTCATGCAAAATAAAGGTTGTTATCTAAATCGCCAAAGTTTAAACTATACTCTTTACAAAAGAGATTTTTGTCACCAAATGAGAGTTCTAAAAAAAAATTAGAAATTTTAAAATTAATAAAAGAAATCCATTTCTTTAGGAAGAACTCATTATAATTTTGGAAATACTATTATATTGAAAGGATTTTCTAAAACCATAACCATGGTAGAAATAGAGTCGTTTTCTAAAATTTAGGAAGATGATTCTTTATTAGAAAAATGTTTTCCTTAAAAACATAATGTAAAGGAAACCCTATAAAAAGGAAATGTAAGTTTTCAAACTAAGATTTTAAAAGATCAAAATAATAGTCAAAGAGACTACATAAAAAACTAATAGGAAGAGTGACACTAGTGTTAGAAGTTTCAAAAAGGAAAAATAGATATATTTATTTTTGAAGAAAATTCATCAAAGGAAATAGTGAGGTAAAAATAAAGTACTCTTTGAAAACAAAAGAATAAAAAGCTTCATTTTTAAAGGATCCACAAAAGGATTTCTTGTAAATTATGATTTTTCCAAACTTCTAACTAACATTGCTTTTACTAAAGAACTTTGTTTGGACAACAAATCCTTGAAAATGAATGAAAAATGAGCTATACATCTATCAAAAGGAATTTCTCAACTATATAGATAACTAAGTATTTATCAAATCAATTTTTGGATGATTTGATTATTGAATCAATTGCTTTAGGATTAGAAATTTCGTGGTGAATCTTATCGCCACTGTTCTGGAGCTCATGTGACCTAGTTTGATGAAAATAGTTTTAGAAATGGATAGATCTTTTCGAATAGATAGAAAACGGTATATTATATGTGCAATTTGGAGTTAAAATGACCAAGTTATGGCCATTTTAAGTTAAAATTATCTTCTACACGAATTTTGACATTCTTATGACATAGTTTTATCAAATTTCAAGAGAGTTATCAAGAAATACTCACTATGGGTATTTTTCTTGACTAGGTGATCCCAATGAAGAATATCCATATCTCGATGACTATTTTGACTAGTGGATTGTTCGATCGACTCTTTCATTTAGAAGAAGTATCGCCATGGCAACATGGGTTTATTTCCTTAACTTATGTACTTGATTGTGCTTGTAGTATAGATGCATTAGAATTAAGGAAAGATAAAATGCTATGTATATAAAGTTGTATGAAAGAACACTAAGAATATCAATGCGGGAATTGATTGTAAAGATTGCTTGTCTTAGTATAGAATTTGATATGTCTGAAATTCTATGACCATCCTAAAATTGACAATAACGATGCTATGATATCTTAAATAAATTGATTCATGCATACCACATAGTGAGTCGTATTGCATGGGATTATTATCCTTAGGTGAATGGATAGTAACAAGGTCGAAAGCAATGCTTGGCAATAATGATCGAAAGCAATGCTTAGCAACAAGAAATTTAAAACAATGCTTGGCGGTAATCTGAAAGCATGGCTTAACACGAGTAGACTTAATATGCTTGGCAGTAATGATCGAAAGCATAACTTAACTAAGACGACTCGTTTTGAGATTACTTATTATCACCAAACCCGAATGGAGGGCGTAAATCCATTCAACATATAGTTCCCCGAAAACCATATGCCTTGTTTGCTCACGTGCATGTTGCATTTCACTTGAATGCTTAAATAACTTGTTTGAATTATGCTACTCAGTATTTACTTATGGAAATAATTCTCACTAAGCCTGTTAGCTTATACCCCTATAGATATCTCTTGCAATTTAGCTATTTGTGGTTGAAGCTACGGGTACCTTGTAGTCAGGTATTTCCCTTTTTGGTTAAGGAATTTTAGATGAAATTTAGCATTAGTTTAGATGTAGACTTCATAGAAAATTTTCTTGTAATAGACTCTAGCATTTTTTATGGGGGGAATGCCCGTAAGGCTCGTAAGATAATTATTATGAATGCATGAATATTATGATTTCCATTTCTTAATTTGTTATTATATCTTCTTAAGCTTTATATTTAAAAGTATGGTCCTCTAAATATTGTAAGAGCATGCCTTACACCTAATATCGAAGCTTATAGGAATGATTAAGGTTGTCATACTTAAGCTTTAATATTAAGTGCAGCAAACTGTTAGGTTTAGGGTACCCTTTGGGATGTGACAATGCATGTACAAATATATGCAAGCCGTACGACGTTGTCTGGTTTACTGTGAGACTAAAGAAAATAAACTTACTTTAGCTAGGACGAGGAGTTTATAGTACAACAAAATGACTATCAATCAAACTTAAGCTCGTGCAATGGAGCCACGGCTTCTCCCAAGACCTCATCAAACGTACTCCCAACCTCATTGTGGCCTTCTCTCTAGTCACTTGGTTTAGCCTTGTGGATGGGAAAAGATTGCTTTACTAACTCTCCTCAGGGTTAGTGTTTGATCATAGGATCCTAATAGAGCCCCTATTGGGTTGCAATTCATAGCATTTTAAAGGTTTTGTTAAAGTTCATTTAATTTGATTTAAATACAAATAATCAATTTGCAGACACTTTAGGAAATCACAATTCACAGCGACACAACATAATACATAGGTTAGTTATCAATCAGCAAGTTAGGAACATGGCATCGCATGTGTGCATCTAAGCTACTTTACAATTACAACCATAAAATGAGATGAAGCATTGATTCTATTTACCTGAATGGTGATCATTGAATTAGTTCATAGTGTCGAACTCCTTGTCATATGTCATTCCTATAAATGAAATCTATCTTAAGTTTTCATATTATTAAGAAACATGATGAGTTATTCTCATAAAATTATTATGTTTTTGTAGTTGTTGTATGGTAGCATAGTTAAGGGGAAATTTTATAATCACATCATTAAATCTAATCAGAATTGTTCTATCGACCATTTAACATCTCATATCTATATCTAACTGTGATCACATTACTAAAATAGTTAATATTCTAATTACTTTATTTTCTTTAATGGTTAGTTGATTGACTGGATAGTCCCATCGACAAGATTATAGAAGCTCACTATTGTTCAGATATATATTTATCTTCTTTCTATTTATCTTTTATATGTCTATAGGTCATAAGTATACGTATATATATATAAATTTATTACGTATATTTGATGAACATTCTTTACTTTAGCAAATGGAGCCTAAATATGAGGTTGATAATTAATATTATAACTAAGAATTATTTATATGGTTTAAATTAGAAAGTGTTGTAGATATCGAATCACCGATAGAGTTTGGGGGTGTGGGAGCACCGTATACTCGTAAACATCGACGTGGCCCCTCTTGACACTCAAATTAGTTGTGGATTCTTATGAGTGATAAGGAAATAACTAATAATAGCACTAAAAGTTCAAAGAGAGTCCTCCTTTACCTCATACATGAGGGTTCCTTATATAAAATAGTCATAATGGAATATGGGGGGCCACAAGGGATTCGCTTTCCACATGGCAGATTCCCCATGGTCGTTAGCTGTCATGATCCTTGAGACACTACTATGCCAGTTATGAATCACGAACTATGGTAGAGATGGGGTACGAAGTTGTCAGGTATGGAGGGCAGTCAATCCAACGTGAATTACTAAGGGATACCAAAGTTAGATTACTACGAGCCCCAGCAAACCCCCCCCCTTCCCCTTCCTCTACATCGAGCTTGGTGGGGAAGTCGTAGTGTTGTGCCTTCAGGAGATGGGCCTCATAGGGATTGTATGAAGGCTGAAGAGCTTATTAACCCGAGGCTTTGGCCTAACAACCCTTAGTAAAAAATCTTATGTCAACACTTGCATAACCCTCCCCTAATCCACACATATACTGTGGTTACTGATGAGTAAGGGGAGCGACTATCGTCATGTCATTTTTTTTTCAACTAAGGTGGTAAGTTTGTCTTTTGCCATTTGAGTTGCATCTCAAGTGAGATTAGATTATGGTTCGAGTCTCATGGGGTTGAGGTCTGTAATATGAGGTCACACAAACAACATCATGAGGGGCGGGAATCAAACAGTTTTAAAGTTTGAAAAGATGTGTAAGTTTGCTTGCGAGATAACTAACAACGTGTACAACTGACAAGATTTATCATTTGCCAAGACGTCTACACCTTTTCCTACGGAAACTTTCTCAAGGGTCATTTGTTCACTTATTAATGGATACTTTGTCAAAAATTTTGACATTTTCCTTTTCTTTCCAACTTATTGAGTCCTCTCCTTTTGTTATTCAAACATGTATACCTCTCTTCTTTCTTTCCCCTTCTTTTTTGTTTGGAGTAAAAATTCATGGTAGCTGGGATTGTTTCGGTAGGTTCTTTCAGTGATCTCTTTGATAACCCTTCTATTACCGAATCTTGTGTGGAGGCATTGGAGTGTTGGAGAGGCTGCCCAGTGGAGACAATCCCTCCATTGAACTCGCTCCCTCATCTACAGGAGGTGAGATGATAGGCGAAGAGTCACATCCGGTAGCCAGTTTTGCTACTGTTCGAGGAAGGAATGCTATGAGAGAAAGTGCTGGTCCCAATGATGACAATGCAAGCGATGAGTTCTATGGTGATTTTGGGAGCATGATGAGAAACCTCATGTACCTACGTTGACGAGCCGGGTTTTTATGTGAAGTAGGGGCAAAGGGTATATACCTACTAAATGGGGATGAACTAAATCTATTAATCCCAATTTTAGTGAAGTAATTATGGGTAACACCTGATGGAATTCAGAGTATGGTCACTTCTTAGGAGACTAAAGACATCGTGAAGGACCATTTGGCTAAGGTTCCCCTCGCCTGGAAGGTATGTCAACCCACTGAAACCGATAAGGTGTGTTTATTGGGTCATGGGAGGTTTGCCCTAGATATGAGGGTTGTTCTCGATTAGGTTGAAAGTGCCCTTCATTAAATTCAAAAGGAGTGTATGGTACATTTTCAGACTTTCTCGGACCCAAATCCTCCCTAATACATGGATGTTTATCATGGCATTTGAGACTTTGTGTCAGGCGCTAGAGGTAAGGCCCACCGCGACCCTATTTCATTATCATGTCACGCACAAGCCTTCTCCGGGAGAGTAGAATTATTTTGCCAAGCACTTGGAGTGCAACCTAGTGCTCTTTGATGGCTTGGATAGCTCAAAGCGGATACCAAGTGGTGAGTGGTGAGCATTAGAGAGAAGCATCGATATGAGCTCAATTTCTAGGTGCTTTGGTGTAAGCTTATTAGAAGTTAGAACTTCTAGGAGCTTAGCCCCAATGACTAGGTAGCGACCAAGAAGATCACGAATCATGAAGGAGAGAGTGTGGTGCTTGTTAAATACCAAGATTGTGGTAGAGAACTATATGTTGATTTCCCTATTGATCGTGAGCCTCTAAGGAAAGGTACGGTTGATCATCTCCCCTCTATCCCCTCTTCTTACCGTAGTTAGGTTAGGGGCTGGTGATGCCATTTTTTTTCACTCTCTCTTTTCCTAGTTTTTATGTTTGGTTGCTTCATTCTATCATTCTTGTTTCTTATGTGTAGAGTTGCTTACGAAGATGTTGCTAGTTTATTTGTTGATTAGATTGGTGTCCCATCGAAGAGGAAGGGGGAGGGAAAAAGAAGAAGAAAGAGGAGAAGGGGAAGAACATAGGTATTTTGAGGGAGGTCCGTTGATGTTGTTCCTGTTGCTAAACCAGCTAATGTGTTACTACCTACAAAGAGACCTAAGTTAGAAGCTTCTACAAAGGATTCTAATTCTAAGGAGGTTATGTCGTTGTCACGCCCTTTGTAGCTAGAGCACGTAGTGGGGTGCGAAGTTTTCCTTATGCCTAGTCCAATAACGATGGTAATTGTCTCTCCTTTGAGTGGCTTTTAGTCGCTTTCGCTTCATGCTTTGAGATGGAAATTGCTAGCAATTGTGCTCGAGGTATAGAGTTTTTAAGGACATACTACCCACAAATGTTATTGAGGTTGGAGTTTGTCTTAAGGTTCCTATGGGACCAATGCAGCTAATGGAGCACTAGGTTATTTTTTTGCAAGAGGCCAATAACCTCAACCACACATTGTTGAACCTTCTGTTGATGTTCCTGGTAGTAGTGGGATATTCATCTTCTTGAATAGGAGGAGGCCATCACTTAGTCCCTCTACAAGAGGGTTATAAAGCCTTTGGATAACTCAAGTTATAAGACTCCTTTAGAGAAAAAGTTGAAGGCGTATGGTTCGGTGGAGGGGATACTAGACTTTCTTACGCGGATGGGTTATGAGGTAAGTGTATAAGCCCCTTCCTTGTTTGTCTTGCTCTGCCTCCCTTAAGAATTCTTCTCACTATGAGCTTTTACGTTTAGTTTACAATCAGTATGGTACAAGCCCTAAGTTTCTTCTGAGAGAACGAACTACTGGCATAGTTACACATCTTTTATTTAGGGATAAATCTCATCGGTACGCATGATCATGACCTTTTACCTTTATTTTGATTGTAAGATTCACAGGTTTCTCCTCACAAGGTGTAAAGTGGGAGAACAAAGTTCAGGAGGCCGAAATGAAGGCTAACGCCCATGCTGCTAAGATCTACAACCTCATTGAGAAGCATGCTAGCCAAGTAAGTGAGCTCAAGGCGTAGTTGGCGACATCTGAGAGGGATAAGGTTATTGTTACTGCCAAGGTCAAGATGCTTAGGGAAGGGTTGCCCAACAAGAGGTTGAAGCTAAGCAAGATGCCAAGCTCTCCATGTGATGATTGAGCAGAGCGACGACTTATCTTGTAAGTATTATGAGAAGAGGTAAGTCCAAACAAGACTTAAGAGAGATTATTTGCAAATAGAGGAGGACCAAGCTATGGCGGAGGATGAGGTGGGCTAGGGAGGCCAAAACTATTAAATAACCTGAGTGGGCTCGTCGCTAGGTTTTCTCTTCGTTTGTTGTCATTTCCTCTTCTTGTGCTAAATTATTCTTCCTTTGTTTCACTTCAGTGCTACTCCTAATACGTGGAGCTCAGAAAGATCATCCCCTATGGTACTAAGGATGTGTTCCTGGAGAAGATAAAGGGCAACTAAAGGGTGTGACAACCAAAAGAAAGTTGCCTTAGAGACCATGGAGCTCGCCTAGAAGTTAGTTCTCGAAGCATATCCCAACCTTAACCTGGACTTCCTAGGGTACACCAAAGTAAGATGCCTGGAGATAATGCAGGTAATGAAGAGAGAAGAAGAAGAAGATGATGATGATGATGATAGTAGTGACGACAATGGTGAGGCACATGAAGAAGTTGGCGGCGTTTCTGTAATAAAGGGCTCAAATAGGAACCTCAAAATTAACTGCATAGTTTTTCGTTTTATTTTTTGTTTGTTGATTTGGAGGACCAATATGCTGGCCATTTTCTAACTTGGATGTAAATTTTGCAAACCTTTAATCCCAAAGTGAATGCAATCTTTTATCATGCTTTCACCCCTTTTATGCATCTTAGTGTCTCCTTCCTTGTATATTGGCCCTTCGGTCCATTTTTATTTTGTTGGTACCCATGCCTTTACTATTACCTTTGCTTCGTGTAGTTCTTTGGATGTTCCCTTTATTCTCCTTACAGGAGCAATACTTAGTTCATGTTGTGATGCATTTGATGAGCTCGATGGCATTCATCGGTTCCCTTGCTAAGGTCGTTGTCGCCTTGGGCTCACGAATTTCAAGATGTATAATGTAGGCTTAGTCGTAGGACGTTTCCCAAAGGACACTTGTGGTTGGACAGGGAAATCGGTCCATTTATAGCCCGTTTATGGGAGCCAAGTCATCTAGTGGTCTTAGGGGACCCGTACCAATTGAGAGGATAAGATGACATTGGTGTTTTGTGGACATGCTGTTTGCCTTCTGCATTTACCATTCCCTAATTTACAATTTTCCCATGCGTTGAGCATTAACTGCGTACAAATGCTTTCATTGCGTCTTTTCAAGTTTGATTACGTCCCTATCTGTTAGATCTCCTGCTCCGCATCTAACAATTAGGGAGCGTGGTAAGTGAGAGATTCCTTTTTCTTCCATTTTTACATATTTGTTACGCGAACCCCATTCCCTTCCACACCCCCCCCCCCCCCCCCCCCCCCCCCCCCCCCCCCCCCCCCCTCCCAACACACAAACTATTGTTATGAGAATCAGGATCAGGATGTGTTACCTAAACCTTTGGCTTAAAAGGTCAACTCGAAAGAGGGCTCATATCAGAGTAAAAGATATCGATTGTTCTGTTATCTTCGTTTATGAATGTTGACTACCCCGTTATCCTTGTTTACATGGAATCTAAGAGTGGTAGAGGACTGGTGTAAAGGTTGTCTCGTGCCTCTGCACTGCTTTGTCTATGTTGTCCTTTTTCCTTCTGCTTCTCATTTGTGGGCCTTTGGGGTATGCCCCCCTTAAATATGGCTCTAAGGGCTCAAAATGGATCAAGCTAAGTGAATGGGGGTAGTCGGTTTTTCCCCTTTAGATAACTTATGGGCCTTCCTTGACAAGGGCATTTCATAATGTTGTAGATATAAGTAGTTAATGTTTCTTATGACGCTCAATGAGCTTAAGAGCCTCCATTATTACTAGGATGGTAAGGCAATCCTAGCCACCAACTTTGTCGTGGGTTTGTGGCTTCGTATCTCCTTTGGAGTCCTCCGCATGGTTTTCTATGCAGCATGATAGAGGCAATTTACTATACTAATTTAGGTTAAATTATGGTTGATCATGCTTTAAACCATGCTTATTTAAGAGAATTGGTACTTAATTTGAAAATATATTCATTTTAGGTTTAAAAAGAATAAACATCAACATTTTGATCAAATTGAGCAATGATTGAAGTAGAGAATATCACTCATACATAATCACACCCATTATGAGGACATGATCGTCTCATATATGTTATAAAGGAGCTATAATGGGCATGATAATGGTAAAAATAAGAGAAATTGGACCATTGAGAAGATCATGAACCTCAATACGGCCATGACCTAGATGGTGATCTCCACTAACCATGCAAATACACTTGATATGGCCATTATTTGGAGAAGAGAAGGAATTCGCAGAGGAGATAATGACCTATATCACGGTCATTACCTACGTGGTGATCTCCTATGACTGTATAGGAGAAGCTTGATACGGTGCTTATTTGAGGAAGGGAAGAAGGCTACAAAGGAGATAACGATCTTCAATACGATTGTATCTAACAGGACACCAATTTGTAGAGTTTCATTAAGGCTTATTACGGGCATTGTGGTAGCTTGATTTTATAATCCGATGATATAACGGGTTATATTATAGCTGTAATCTATATTGAATAATGAAATTCGAGAAGATAACGAGCCATTATATGACCGTGATGGCGGCTACTTATTGAACATTTTCACGCCAATTCAGATTCAAGTATCATTTTAAAGGGAGACAAAGGCCAATTGATACATTACTTCACCAAACAAATGTACCCAATGGAGGAAGCATATAAATAGTTTTCCAAACATTGCAAAAGATCATTCACGAATTCATTCACCACTTGTATTGCTAATCTTTGTAATTCTACAGAGGAGTATTGAGTGCATATTATATTATGAGAGAAAATAGTGTCAGTTCATCTATTCATGATCGTTGTATCAAGATTACCCAGTGTTTTCACTAATAAGAGTTGCTTCTATGTTCCATTCCTCTAATATTTCCTTTTATTGTGTTGAATTGTGTTTCTGCATTATGCATGAGTAGTAGTTAGGAATTATGAAACCGTGATTATCATGTACGTACATGGATTAATTGCCAATTGTTGTTGATTTTACCAATCTCTATAGTAAGTTTAAAGTACTCTAATTCTAGGTAGTGCATGACTTAGAATTAGACAAGATTTCCATAGGATGCCATTGGGAAATCCACCTGTGGAATAGATCTAATGAAATAATCTAATTTATTCGATAATTAAATTTTTATGTGAATATAATATTAGTTCTAAATATTAAGTTTGAAGTAATTTTGATATATGAAAATGAATATTAGAAATAGGTTTGATATATTATGTTTATTAATGTTAATTATTGATATATGTGAGTATGTGTAATGAGATTTATGTTATTGTTTTATGTATATTAATGTGTGTATAGTATAATTAATGTTTGTGTCTTTTATGAATTAATATGTATGTGTTATTTTAAAATTATCAAAACAACTTTTGAATTGTCCAAATAATTGTTAGCATAAATTTTCAAGAAATTTAGCCCATTTTCAAGCTCAAATTAACTCCAAATTAAGCCAAACTCATATATACCCCAAAAGTCAAACTTAAGATAAAATTGAGTCCCAAATTTGATCAAATATGGCCAGCATTTATTTTTCAAATCATACGCCGACCACTAGGGCTTCAATGCCGCCGGCCTTTAATCTGTGTTGAATGCAAACAAAATCAATTTTTTTTAACGTCGGGCTTAACGCTCTGGTGTATAATTTCAATGCTGCCAGCGTTCAGTTCAATTTTGCCAGTGTAGATAGGCCACGTGTCCCCTGAGTTTTACAAATTTAATCTTCTTCAATTGTCATTCTTTACTTCATATATGGTCTTCTAATGAATCTATAAGCTATACAAATATGTTTTATGTATGAATTATATGCTAAAACTATATGTTAGGTTTATTGAATCTCCTTATATAGTTAACTTAAGATTATGTTATATATATATATATATATATTCTACGTTCGATTATTGATTTGTGTTGATATTTCTTATTTCAGTTAAAGGTTCCTCAGTTAATTCCCCTCCGAGTGAATATAATAATACACTTTTGGGTATAGGTACGCAATAGCTTGCTTGTTGTATGCTAGGAATAAGCATTACTAAAATTGACTTAATTCAATCCGATTTAATACTTTGATGAACTGGATGTCTATTATGTTGTTTAATCTGGTCCGAGGAGCAGCAAACCTGTCATAATGCAATGACATGTTAGTTAAGCACTTTACCTAAGTCATGATGCAATGACTTTACCATGATGCAATGGTACGCTATGATGCAATAGCGATTTGTTTTTGGTTAAGTGGATAGCCGATTGGGAGAATAGTATCCGAGTAACGTTTACTTAAACTTAGGGGGAAATGTCATGGTTTAGTTCAAAGTTTATGGGAACTTGTGAACTAGGCTCATGTTATGGACTGAGTTTAAGTAAAGTCGAGCAACGGCTTTTGAATCCTAAATGAAGCTATTTCTTTTTCGAATAGATATAGGAGATATAGGTATTCGGACTACTTATATCAACCTCCTGAGTAACTGCTGTTACTCAGGACCCTTAAATTCTCAGAGCGTGATTCCAGGGTTTGAATACTCTACTGTTGTTTTGTTAAAAGAAAACTTGATCAGATAATGACTTGACTGTTGATGCATTTCATTTGATTCAAGTTTGCTTGACAAATTGTTTTTGTATTTGTTATTGCGTACTGGGCCTTTGGCTCACTTTTACTGCTTTATAGGTAATGAAGATAAGTTGTATGATGATCTGAGATATGGGTCACATTTTGAGAAATTCATGGACGAGTGGGACGAGTAGGACTCGAATGCCATTGGATTTTGGAGAAGCTTTTGTTTAAAGCATAATTCTCTGTATAGAAGGCTTGTTAAATAAGTCTAAGTTGTAAAAGCCTTTAAGATCTATTTAGGTTATCTTTTGTACCAAGAACAACTTGTAATTTTGTAATGTCTTATATTGACACTAAACTTTGTACATATAATGCATATATGTATGGATTGCTTTTATTAGCAATCTTGTTTTGTTTAAAAGTTGTTTATAAAGTGTTAGTAGATTTGATCAAACAATTCTCATGAACTGTTAGTTTTAGGACAACCTTACATATAATGTGAAAATGTTATATGTGATTGGGGACTTGGTACTCTAAATCTCGAGATTTATAGAGTCAGGCCTTTACATCTAAGCTATAGGGAGAAGTTGCTCACGTTCCTAGATATAGATTTGTGAAACTTTCTGCAGATATATGAAGTTTACATTGGGTTCAAGTTCTTAATGCAATTTTATTCGACTGTTAACTAAGAAGAAATTCTAGTTGACAAGGCTATGATTAAGGATCAATAATCTTAAGAGAGATATTAATCTATTCGATGGAATCCCATAATTAACAAAGGCACAATAATTATTAGATGTTGTAGTACATGTTAATACATTGGTGAAGTAAATCTAATGTATCTATTGTTTGCTAAAGTAATATTAATTTAATGATTATATTAACCACATTAGTTGTAAATATTAATCAATTTAGTTAATCTAATACTTTTATCTAGTTCAATTTTTAAATTGCTAGATAATAATCAAGAAAGGGGAGTGACAGTACTTGTCGAGAAGCCAGAGGAATACGACTCTATAGTTTGTTCCTATACTACACACGACAGGTATACTTGCCTAACACTGACCAAATCTTAGGAATGGATAATAGAACTTAATCATTTAAAACTCCATCAAAAAGAAGTACACCAAGTTTTTGGCTCCATTATCGGGGATCCATTTGGCAATATTAGGAAAACCTGATTGTTATTAATCTAGCCTTTTTATTTTGTAATTGTTATTTTTATCTTTACTAAACTTTGATTTATTCTTTGATTGTAGGTTTATGACTTGAAGTCGTGCAACCAACTTAGCCAAGTTCAATTCAGAGCCTAAGAGAACACTTCATCAGAATTTGCGAAAGATCAGAGAAGTTCTATAAAAATCACCTACTTGGGTGAGAGAAACTAAACTAAAATCATCAAAGATGAGTACAAGAAATGAAAATGTGAAACAATAAGGGGTGGATGAGGTTGAGGATCTAGGGATTGTATATGAAAGAGTACCATTAGTGAATGGGGATAATCTTGTTGGATATGATGGAAATAATGTGCAAGATGCTAGAGCTAATCACCCTATGGCTCCTAAGACTATGATGGATTACTACCAATCAAACTTAGATGGTGCAAGTACCAGCATAGCATGTCCTAGAGTAGCTGCTAACAATTTCGAGATCAAGCCGAATGTAATTCAAATGATCTAGCAATACGTTCAGTTTAATGGGTTTCAAGATGAGGATCCTAATGCAAATCTCCAATAATTTCTAGAAATATTTAACACTTTAAAGAACAACGAGGCCTCAAACAATGCAATCTGCCTGCATTTGCTCCCTTGCTGTTTAAGGAACAATGCAAAAAGTGGTTGAATGGATTACCTAGACATTCCATTACCACTTGGCAGTAGATGGTAGAGTAGTTTATGAGAAAATATTATCTACCATCAAGGACTGCAAAGTTGAGGGCCGATATTTCTTTATTTAGCTAGATGGATTTAGAGAATTTGTATGAGTCCTGGGATAGATGGAAGGAATTGTTGAGGAGATATCCCCATCATGAACTCCTTGAGTGGCATCAAGTCTAGACATTCTACAACAATCTGAACAATGATACCAAGCAATTGATTGATGTAACTGTTGGGGGATAACATCAATCACAAGTCACTTAAATAGTGTACCCAGTTGTTCGAAGACATGGTTAACAACTACCATCAGTGGTTACCCTCACGTTTTAGATAGAAGAAACCAGTAGAGACGTATGAAGTGGATGTCTCAACATCTCTAATAGCAAAGGTTGAAGTGCTATCCAAGAAGTTTGATAGTTTATTCATGTCCCAAGAAAAGTAGGTGGCTAATGTAGATGTGTCCAATATGATCAACCCACAGACTAATTAGACAAAGCAAATGGATTACGTGAGAAATCTAAACTAACCCGTAATGATCCATGTAGTAATAACTATAACCCAAGTTGGAGGAATTATCCTAATTTTTTATGGAGCGACCAAGTTGTCAAGCTGCAAACACTTAGCCTCCTGGATTTCAAAGACCAGTGCCTCCCCGTCAGTCCAGACTGATGTCATTAAAAGAGATTCTCACTTAGTTTATAGAGACTTCAAATGTACGCCAGTAGACCACTGAAGCAATTCTTAAGAATCATGGAGCATCTATATGTAATTTAGAAATACAAGCTGGTCAGATAACTAAGAAGGCACTTAAAAGAACTCAAGGGTCATTGCCAGGAAATATAGAACCAAACCCCGAGAAGCAAGGGAAGGGTCCTATTGGCTAAATCGGAGTAAGAAACTTTCACGTCGAGCTAATGACGTTAAACAAGTGCTACATAGGAGGTAACCCATGTTTAGTTTAAATTTGATATGTTTTGTTTTGTTTTGTCTTATTTTAAAATTTCAATAGTTTTATAGTATAATTACATATTAAATGTGGTCTAATTTAGTTAATGTTGTTAATTCTTAGATATTTGGCAATTTTTGGTCAAGTTCGAGGCAAGGAAGATCAATTAGAGGAGATAGATCACGCTTAACTTGAAAAAAATTTGATCTAAGTATACAATATGAAGGGAAAATGTTATTAGAGGGGATAACACCCCTTATTATGCTCGTATTGCACCAGCGTGACAAAACAAGGAGATTTGCTTGTTAATAACAGGCACAATGGGGTCGTATCGAATAATACCTACCGTGATGGAGGTAAATCAAGGAACTCACAAGGCTCAAAATCCATCGACATCCATAATATAGCCATAACAAGGGACTCATTAAAAGATCCAAGAGGATCACAGCCCTCATAATGACCATGATCGAGGTTAGTAATTATTATCGAGGTTAGTAATTCTTTCAAATTTTGCACATAATATATTGGCCTTGTAACGGTCGTTATCTAGGATAGTCTGATCTTAATTTTTGCCCAAAGGAGATCACTGATTGAACAACGGCCGTGATATGGCCATGATCTTGAGCACGACCAACAGTATTTAAGCACCATTTCAGCTTCTCTCTCCTCACTTTCAAATCTAACGGGTATACTCTCTTGTTTGTTTCTTTCTATCACTCATACTCGTAGTTGTTAAAATTGTAAGTCAAATATATGTTTTTACTAGTTTAAGATTTTTTATATTTTTTCTTAATTAAAATAGATATAAAATTGATTAGGTGCAGACTTTATATTAAATTATGAATTTAGGTGAACATTTTACACGTTTACGATTTTACCGGTTTTGCACGATTTTATGCATTCCAATGAACAGTAAAATAATGATTTTGATAACCATGCTCACACTAAGTATCCTTACATACATCTACTCTAAATCACCATTTTCATTTTTTTCTATTTACATTCGCAAGGCTAAAACCATCAAGGTGCACGATGTCTCACTGTTATTCCTGAGCTATTCATTAAAATCAAAGATTCATGAAGATTTTTGGGTTTTGTTATTCCTAGTAAATTAGTGCTTTCATGTTAATGCATGTTGATTTTGATTGTTTAAGTAGTTATATGCATGCCTTTACTATATATTTCATCCTAGGATTTCGTAGATTTCATCATGAACCTTGGTTTCACCAAAATTAATAACTTGATAAAATATAAGGCCTTTTGAAATTGATGGTAGTTTATTGATGTAGAGACTAAATCTCGTGGATTTGTAGTATTATAAAATATTTAGGCATAGATTTGGGGCTCAAATGGTCAGAAACCCTAATTTCGTACAAAAACCTTAATTTTCCTCATAGGGGTTTTCTAACTTTTAGTACTTAGAATTATAAATATCATGTAATGTGAAGTTTGTTGGTGCTAATTTGAGATATATATATATATATATATATATAGAGAGAGAGAGAGAGAGTTAATCATACTTGGTAATTGTAATATATTTAAAGTATTGGATTATCTCTAATTTTATTCTTCACCCATGAGAAGCTCTTGGGCATACTAGTATATAATATCCAGTAGTAAAAGTATTGTTTGTAAACCTATTTAGTCTTGGCTTGTAGCTTGATTGCAAGTTTATAACATATATCCTACTGGTATTGATGGTTGATAAGTGATATTGCATTCATAATCTTAAATTAGTAGGATGTATTTGTTTTCTTTTATGTGGCACCCAAGAAAGAGGCTGCTCAAAAAGGGGTCACGCATTCACACACAAATTGGTCACCAATTAAGGGTAACGTGGGTAGTTCTAGTGGTGCAATAAAACCACCAGCGGGATAAAGGAAAACCACCAACACCAATTCGACTAGTTGGTTCAAGACAAGAAGCTAATGGCCAACATGTTTTTAAATGAAAAGGTGCTGAGGGAGTATGGTATTTTAAAAGCCTTTGAAGGCTTCTACTTGAAGGACCCTAGCTTAATTTTTCACTATCAAGGAGGAGATGTTCGGGGAGACAGCTTTAGCATTTATGGCATCATTTGAACTGATTCTCTAGTATCTACTTCAGCACACATAATCGTGTGTCATTTTTTACTTATGAAAATATTATGACATGACCATGACAAAGTTCATCAAATGTATGGGCATATACACAGATGTTGAGATTGAGTTTCTAGAATTTCACAGGATGCCCATTATTATGCCTAGAGAGGTTACCCACATTACCTTTTGAAGGGAGATATCCATGGAATCAGAGTTTTGCTCTTGCAAGTCCTAGGGTTCAAGCTTCAAATTATTAAGTCATCGAATCCTCCACTATATACCGGTAGGGTTGTTAAATCTAAGATTAGAAAGTTTAGGAGTTATAACAGAGATAGATATTTTCCCCTTTTATAGTATTATCCAACCTTATAAGGTAAATGTTGGGGTTATTTTGGCATTTACATTTAAGCATCGAGCCTTTGATTCTAGCACAACAATCTACTTTGGGCCTTTCATTACTAGGATTTTAAAGAATTTAAAGATCTGGCCAAGAAAGTATAAACCTAAGGATAAGGTCAGTGCATCAAGACCTTTTCCTCTAGATCCTTTTCGCTAATGGGAAATCCCCAATGTGGCAAACCTAGATATTGATATTGAGGCATCGTGTCAATCCAGTAATACATCTCCTAGTTCTACTTACTCTAGTGGGAGTATTGCAAGGTTAGAATAAAAACTGGTTCTACAGCAGGAAGAGATGATAAAGCAAAATAAAGAGATTGCTGCATTGAGGGAAAAGAACAAGGGGTTAAAGCAAATTGTTAATGAAGGTTTTTAGGTGGTGTTTGAGCGATTGAAGATACCAATACCCTCCTGTTTCAAAGGTAGCCCCACAAAAAATGAGGCTAGTTCTCATGAGCCCCTTAGTGTAATTCCAGAAAGAACCTTACCTCCAGCTCAAGTGTATCAAGTGCCACCAACACCAACACACCAAGCTGAAGGTAAGGAGAGTGATAGTGGCGAAGAGGAGAATTCTGATGAAGAGGAAGAGCAATTACAATAGAGAGTCATCGTTAGAAGGGAGATTGGTTAGCAGTAGGCTATTCAGGCTCCTAGGTAAGCTCCAAAATAAAGACCTCCATGCCCAAAAAAAAGAAAGAAAGAAGAAGGAGAGAGTAGTGACTTAGGATCTAAGGAAGACAATGGTAGCTTAGGATCAGGACTTGGTGATGATGATGGTGATGATGGAGAGTGGGGGGAGTGAAGAAGATAAGGTTGTGAAGGAAGATGACACCAGCAGCGAACATAACCCCTATAATTAACTTGTTCATTTCTTTTATTTTGAATATCTATTGATGAGCTAATTCTCTACTGTCAAATCTTTCTGAAACTCATAATTGTATTATTTTATCTTTTGTTTTGCTATTTTGTGTTTGTTTTGTTGTTTTGTTAATTGTGGATGGATCATGGTTTGGTGCGTCGGTTGGAACTTCAAACTAAAATTTTGTGAACTGAATGTATCCAATAAAAATAGGGTAGTTTTATTTCCTTTCTTTGGATTTTTCCTTTATTCCTTTTTCCTGTTATTTTTGTCTTAAGACATTAGGGACAAATCTATCTGAAGTGTGGGGAAGGGAATATGTATATGGAGTGTGGTTATGTTACCTAGTATCAAAGTTCTTCTCAGTTGAGCATGTTTTAGGAAAACTCCTATGATGCAGAATTATTAAAAGTTTTCATTCTAATATCCCTCACGAGTAACTAAGTGGTTGGTTATGAATACTATCCAAATTTATTACTTGCTTTTGTACTTTCATTAATATGTTAGAATTGCATGGTAGAATCTAAATGGTGTAATCTTATTTGTCATTTAAGTAGGAACTCATGTGTTGATCAGCATAGAGCTTTAAGTAAAGGATAGTTAGTTAATCTCCAAAACTCAACTTTTTGTATATTTTTCATTCAATTATCTTGCAAGCCTCATTATCTTAATGACAAAAAATATAACTGAGCTTATTGAAGTATCAGCCTCCTATTGTGTTTATATGCACCAAAAAAAAAAAAAAAAAGGAAGAAGCAGAAGTTGTTAAGGATGTGGATATTCGATGGGGTCCATTTAAAACCCAGTTACCTCAAGTCGTTTGGCCTAAGGTTGATCGACCTAGAAAACATACTTAACAAAAGAATTATTGTTTAGAGAGTCTTGTACCTCGAGCAATTAAGCCCATGAGATGCCCTATAAGGGGAATAACAACTGTTAACTTAGATGATGAATTTGAGATTATCTGAAAGCTTGTTACATGGGTTACGAGATTCACCAAAAACTAGAAATTTAAATATATATATATATGATTATAAAAGGATAAGGACGTATAGATTGTCACTTGAACTGAAATAGGCTTTATTAATGATTGATGATTCTCTATACTTTGATGCTGGGGAGATGGGATTGGCAAATTCTCTTTACTTGGAGATCTTATATTTTTTTTTCGATAAGTGAATCTCTATTTAAATGATGAAGGTCAAGGCTAGATTATTTGGATTAACCTTGGAATTCTAGCAAGATCAACAAAGGAGCATGTCATAGCAAGTCGGATAGGAAAAAAAAAAAGCGTAAAGTCGCTTAATAGAATTTCTTTCAAAATTCAAAGAGAGATACATTCATCATTATTCATCATAAAGACTACATCACATGTTAGTAGTTTTCCTACCTAGGATGGATTTTTGTTTTATTCTTTATTAGCTTGTTTGCTTGAGGGCAAACAAAGCTAAATTTAGGGAAGTTTGATAGGAGCAATTCACCATACTAATTTAGGTTAAATTATGGTTGATTATGCTTTAAATCATGCTTAGTTTAAGAGAATTGGTGCCTAATTTGAAAATATATGCATTTCAGGTTTAAAAAGATTAAACATCAACATTTGGATCGAATTGAGCAAGGATTAAAGTGGAATATCACCCAGACATGATCACGCCTGTTATGAGGACGGTGATCATCTTGGATATGTTATAAAGGAGCTATAACAAGCGTGACAATGGAGAAAAGGAAATTGGACCACGGAGAAGATCAAGACCCTCGATATGGCCGTGACCTAGGTGGTGATCTCCATTGACCATGCAAATACACTTGATACAGTGTTATTTGGAGAAGAGAAGGAATTGCAAGGAGATAACGATCTATATCAATGCCATTACTAGGTGGTGATCTCTTTGACTATATAGGAGAAGCTTGATACGGTCGTTATTTAAGGAAGGGAAGAAGGCTACAGAGGAGATAACAGTCTTCAATACGACTGTAATAAATAAGACACTAATTTGTAGAGTTTCATTAAGGCTGATTATGGGTGTTATGGTGGCTTGATTTGACAATCCAAGGAGATAACGGGTCATATTACGATCATAATCTACCTTGGATAATGGGATCTAAGATAACGGGCCGTGATACGGCCCTGATAGCAGTTATTTATTGAATATTTTCATGCCAATTTAGATTCAAGTACCTTTTTAAAGGGAGACAAAGGCCAATTGATACATTTCTTCACTAAACGACGTATCAATGAAGGAAGCATATAAATAGTTCTCCTAACATTGCAAAGGACCATTTAGGAATTCATTCACTACTTGTATCACTAATCTTTGTAATTTTAGAGAGGAGTAATGAATGTATATTGTATTGTGAGAGAATAGCGTCGATTCATCTATTCATGATCGTTATATCAAACTTTGTATCAAGATTATCAAGTGTTTTCACTAATAAAGGTTGCTTCTATATTCCATTCTCTAATCTTTCCTTTTATTATGTTGAATTGTGTTTCTGCATTATGCATGAGTAGTAGTTAGGACTTGTGAAACCGTGATATCACATACATACATGGATTAATTGCCAATTGTTATTGATTTTACTAATCTCTATAGTAAGTTTAAAGTACTCCAATTTTAGGTAGTGCATGACTTGGAATCAAACAAGATTTCAATAGGATGCAATTGAGAAATCTACCTATGGAATAGATCTTTTGTTCACTTAATAAATAGAAGATGGATATAAATATGTATTATATTGGAGATATTAATAGATAGATATCGATTAATATAGATATACCTAAAATTTTGATAGATTTCATTATAGATATAAATCGTGAAGTGATTATCTACACATATTGATGGATATCTCATGTGACAACAGTTTATGGCTTTACTATAAGGAGTGTAAGAAGCACGTTAAGTTGTTCTTGTATTAAGAAGCACTTATCTCTACTTCAGTCTTTATGTTTGTATAGGACGCTACTATAATCAATATATTATAAAAATTTTAATATAACTTTTTTTATAAGTGAGAAAATATATTAGAAATTTTTTAAGAATTGCACATATGGCAAGGTTTGATCTCTTGTATAACCTATTTTTTGAATAATTAATTATTTAAGTTACAATATCTAGTACCAAAAACCTAATTTTTTTGTGATGTGATTTTCTTTTGTCAAAATTTTAGTTATGAAAAATATAGTAACATGATTATTGCTGGAATTTTTTATTGTTAAAAATTAATGTATGATATAAATTTAAGTGTCATATAATTTTCCATTTTGATGAATTAAATGCATTATTTTCATCATTATTAATTCATTATAATCAATTAAAGGGTTTTAAAGGTGATCAACTTAATTTCATCATGATATCATTCTGTCATATTAAAATGATAATTGTAGAAATATAAAACATATAGTAATAAATATAAATTGTCGCTATTGCTAAAATAACATTACTTATAATGATAAATTTATTTTATAATAGTAAATAGTATATATTATGACAAAAAACTTGTGAAAATATCATATATAATTATATATAGTGACAAGAATTTAGTGATGGAATATTTTATCACAATATTTCTTTTACAAAGGTGCAAAAAATATGTTGGAAAAGTTTTATTATGAGAGACTATGATAAAATCCTTTTTATCACTAAATTTTCATTAGTTTAATATGTCATGACAAATATTATGACAAATGTTTTTTTTTTTTTTGCCACAAGTTTGCTCTTTTACTAGGTTTGAAGTGACAAATTCTCATTTTGTTACAATTAGAGTATTATCTGTGACAAAATTCTTATTGTCAAAAATAATTTTATCACAATGTATCAAATTTCTTGTCGTGGGGAGAGTCCCTTCCATAACATTATTATGTAATCTTTAGCTAAAATGTTTGTTAAGACTACTATAATCAATTTAGAAGTGAATGAAATTTGTCGACTTGTCTTTAACATTTTTTTCTTTGTGTTTCTTCTTTCTCTTTCTTCCTTTTTTTTTCTTTATTTCTTTCTTTTCTTCCTTTTTTTTTCTTTATTTCTTTCTCTTTCCCCTTTCTTTTCTCTCTTTTCTTTTTTTTTTTTTAATGTGTATATCATTGGCTTTTTTCCCAGTGTTTGCATTATATTCGAAGTTAGAAGTTACCGTTGATAAGGCTTCACCCAACCAACACATAAAAGTGAAGCTCATTAGCTTCCAAGCCCCCTATTAGTTTTAGCGATTGGGAATTACCTTGAAGAGGAAGTTACTTAACCAGCACATGAGGGCAAAGCTTATTTGTTTCCATATGCCTTGGTAGTTTCAGTGTTTGGGAGTTACCTGACGAGCACATGAGGGCAAAGCTCGTTAGCTTCAAAGTCTCTTGCTAGTCTTAGTGATTAGGAGTTACCTTTGGGAGAGAGTTACATGACCAGCACATGAGGGCCAAGCTTATTAGCTTCCATGTCCTTTACTAGTCTTAGTGAGTGGGAGTTACCCTTGGGAGGGAGTTACTCGATTGGCACTTGAGAGCAAAGCTCATTAGCTTCCATGTCCTTTGCTGCCCTTCGCAATTGAGGTTACCCTTAGGAGGGAGTTACCTGTCCAAGACATGACGGTGAAGCATGTTAGCTTCCATGTCCACTGCTAGTCTTAGTAATTGGGAGTTACCCTTAAGAAGGAGTCATTGGACCAGCACATGAAGGAAAAGCTCATTAGCTTCTATGTCCCCTGCCGATGAGCACAAGAAGGCAGAGCTCATTGGCTCCCATGTCCCCTACCCGTTACCATCGTAGGTGCAGTGGGTTGAACCTGCATGTGGGGGGTTCATAGAACCCTAGTTTGACCAATCAACACATAAAGTAGTTTATGTTGAAACTTCAAAACTTCATTTCATTGAATTTCCATGTAGTTGGGCTTTAACTTTGAGAATCTTACAAAGAGGTGTATCGTTGAGAAAGGGATTATCCAAAACATCATGTCTTCATTATCGAATGTTGTATTTACCCAAAAAAACTTCCATAATTTGTTAGTTTCCAAGTTTCAACAATGAGCTCCCCATCCAATGTCTCAAGTTTATAGGCTCCATTGCCTAAGACCTCCTTGACTCATATTAGGTCCTCTCAATTAAGGGATAAGCTTTCCTTTTGCCTCTTCTAAAACCATTGCCTTGAGTTTTCGGCAAACCAAATCCTTAAGTTGAAAAACTTTATACTTAACCTTTTTCTCATAGTAATGAGTTGCTCAGTGCTGGTAGGGGGCTACCTTTTTTCCAATGAAATCTCTATTCTCTTCTATTGCATCAAACCCTGCCCATAATCCAAGCTGGCTCACCACTTTGTTGAAGGACTGCACTTGGATGTTAAGCAATTTAATCTCGAGGAAGAGCACAACGTCGGTTCCAAAGGCCAATCTAAAGGGGGTTTCTTTTGTTTACGTTTGCCTAGTTGTTTGGAACCCCCACAGGATACCTGGGAGTTCATCTGCTCACTTGCTACTAAGGCAATCCATTAGGCTTTGATACCCCATAATGGTCTTGTTTATAGCCTTAACTTATCGTTGGCTATGGATGAGCCATTGACGTGTAGTGTGGCGTGATCTTGCGCTTGACGCATAAATCCTTTACAATATTGTAGTTAAATTGTCGGTCATTGTCCTTGACCAAAGAATAGGTTACCTGAATCTGACTAGCATGTTGTTGTATGAAATTAAGCACACTCCTATTCGCTCCTTGGCTACTGTAATGGCTTTTACCCATTTGATGAAGGAGTCACATCCAGTAATGATAAAGTTCCCTTGTCCAGTTGATACTTGTAATGGCCCAAAGATGTCTAAGCCACACTAGGCAAAGGGTCGAAGGCTAGTAAGGCAGTAGAGGTTTATGCTTAAAGTGTGGTTGAGTGGGGGCATGTTTCTAACAACTTTCACGCCTCTTTACAAACTCTTTGGCATCCTTCCTCGTGGTTGGCCAGTAGTATCCTACTCATACCAGTCTGATGTATATGGATTACATCTTGATGTGGTTGCTACATTCTCCTGCATGCAGCTCCTTAAGGATGTGGTACCTTTCATCCTGGTATAAATATCTCAGAAGAGGAAAACTAAACCATCGCTTATATAACATTCCATTAATAAGTGTGTAGTTTGCCACTATGTACACGATGCTCCTTGCTTCTTTTTATGTTTAGTGGTAAGGTCCAAATTAATTTACGATTGGTTCCATCTAATTCGATAAGGTCAACTTAAGTCATATCTCAAGAACCTCGTGGACATGTTCTACTGTCTTTGGGAGGTACTTTATGAATATTCTTTCTCATGTTCTTCCAAAGGTTTGTAACTGCTACGAATGCGAGTTCAAAGAGTTTAGTGACCTAAGAGTTTTCAACTCTTGAGATCTTGATGATATCCTAAGGGTCGAATTCTAGAAGGAGAGCTTGCACAATGTTAAGGTATTTAGTCGTCCCTTCATTTTTGGTCTACTCGCCTTTAACTTAATATACCACTAACATTGAATCTGGAAAAAAATTCTATTTACCTGCTCTAATGTCTTTTGCTAACTTTTATCCTACTACAAGAGCTTCATATTCAACCTTGTGGTTACTTATTAGAAATCTAAACTTTAGGGCAAAACAAACTTTAACTCCATAGGATCCTTCCAATACCAATCTAGCCCCATCCCCCTTTTAGTGGAGAATCCATTAATGTGGAGAGTCTATATTGAGAGGTCGCCCTCTTTGAAGCTGGTATACTTGGTTACAAAGTCAGTTAGAATCTAGGCTTTAATGGCCTCTCTAGGTTGGAACCATACATTATATGCGCTTAACTTGATGGTATACTTCATCATCTCCCCCTAGACGTTGGGTTTTTGGAAAACGGTTCTTAGAAGGATGTCCATAAGGACTATAATCTGGTAGGCCTGAAAGTGCAAGCTAATCTTCAGACTAAAATGACCATGGCCAGGGAAAATTTTTCAAGCTTTGAGTATCTTTCCTTTGTTCTCCATAAGGCATGGCTCACATATTAGATGGGTCGATGCTGCCTTTCGTTAGCTTACTCGAGCACTGAAAAGAGGATACCCTCACTTACGATTAAGTATAAGAAGAGGTCTTCCCCATATATCAGGGTAGATAACACATCCTAAAGACTGATTGGGTTGTCCTTCTAAGGATTCCATCAACCGGAAGCGATAGTTGACCATAAGGAAATCAACTTAACGAGTCATGAAGTGCTCGTCATCCTTGAGCTGAAAGGGCAAGGTGATGATTCATCAGAGCCTAATCGGCTTGTTTTCAACATCATAGAGCTTATGATCAAAAGGCTTTATCTTGGCTTTCAATGTGTGCTTCGTCTTTTTGTATGCGTAGTTGAATAAGATGTCAACATTACTACTAGTATCCACCATTACCCACTTGACCTTCCATCCCGAGATCCAAGCTAAGGTCACCAGTGTGTCTTAGTGTAAAGATTGAACAACATCGGAGAACGATATGGAGTTGTCTATCTTCTTCCCTTTTGGTTAAAGGCTTATCACCTCTTCTCCTCCCTTCGAACTTGGGGATGAGGAGGATCCTGGTTGGTCCATGGGGGCCAGTCCATCTACAATGGTATTGATTTTTTTAGGGCACTCCATGTCCCTTTTTTTACTTGTTTTTTACCTCGTTCGTCTTTAGTCTATTTACCCCATTCATCGACATTTTTTATGCATCTCTTTGGGGCCGACCTATCTAACTATGCATTGCCTTAATCGATGTAGAGCTTAAGGTGTCTATGTTAAACTACGTCCTTGAAAGCATTTTTCAATTACTAGTAGGCACGCCTGTCATGTTCGCACTCTTAGTGGTACTTATAGTACTCTTTTGAGTCCTTTTACCTCATGTTTACTCTCATGGATAGTAGTGGAAGGATGAACCCCTAGGCCCTAGCCTCAAGGAAGACGTTGTGGTGGGGCTTTGTTAATTTAGGGGGAAGGGGGTGAGTTCATTGTATAGTAAATAATGCTTCCTTTGCTCGCGGCTCTAGCCTTTGGCATGGTTATTCGAGCTCCGACTTGAGCTATGTCAATCTCTGGGATACCCTTGTCCCTATGGCGATTATGGTCATCTTGGGCAAGCTTAGACCTAATCTTGAACTCCTTCATGGCGTTCTTGATGTCTTCTTATTTGATATATTTTTGTGCTTTCTACCTCAACCATTAAGTGTGGTGAGTTGACACTCGGAGATGGAATTGAAGAAAGGGCTCTTAACGAACACTTCTTACTTAATTGTCACTAAAGCCACTCCTTGATTAAGGTTTGAGATCTTGAGACATGCTTGGTTAAACTAAGCATAGTCTAACAAGCGCTCGTTCGGCCTCTACATGAACTCGTTTTTCTCGAGGATTTGGTATACATGAAGTGAGTCCTGAATAGTTCACTGAACTGCGTGAAAGATGTGATGGCCCCTTCTGAAAGCTTGTTGTACTAGGTCCTAGCGGGTCTCTATAGGGGGTCATGAAGGTCTTGCACCAAATAGTGTTTGAGAAGCTGTGCAACATCATGATGGACTGAAATTAGGTGAAAATGATCATCGGTATCGGTTATCCCATCATAATCCTCTAAATGTGGGATCTTGGTCTTGGTGGGTAGCATTGCAAACTGTGCAGTTGCAATGAAGGGTAATTTGGTCATTATCACTAATAAGTGTCTTAAGACCCTTAACAATTTTGCTTTATTAATCATATTTTGTATGATATTTAGTCTATCTATTAAAGAAAACGATACTTATTAGATGAATTGTTCATTTCAAGGCTAAACAATGAGTAATTGAGCTTTTTAAAGGATCGCTAATGAAACGAGTGAACCTTTGATGAAGTTTGGAGCTTTTATTGCAAAGTCAAAAGTGCACTACCAGGAATACATAGCTGATGTACAATCATAGAGCACAAAGCGAGGAAAAATTGGGTTTCTAAGGTACACGACCTAAGTACATGAGTCGTGTACTTCGGGGTCGTTTTTGGGTTGTGTACAATCAATGAGCAAGAACTACGTTAGTTCTAGTGTACACGACCCAGGTACACGGTCCTGTAGGAATCGTGTCTATTTGACATAATATATATAGCTCTATTTCATTATTTAAAAAAAAAAGCTAATAGATATATTCCGTTTCTAAGCCTAAAGAACGAATCCTATGGAGCTTTTCAAGGGAAAATTATCCAAAGTCACAAACTTATTTCCAAGGGTTTTATCAATCATATTACCTCTAGATTCTTCTATATTTCCTATTTTTATTGTTTATTCCATGGAAGAGTAGATTTTGTACGCCTTAGGTTTTATGAAACCCTAAACCATGTATTGAATTTCTATTGATTAATGAAAGGTTGATGTTGAGTTTATTCATGTGATATTATTGTTTATAATTTTTAGCCAAGACTATTCCATATCGATTCTTGTTAGTTAGAAAGACATTTCAACCAATAGGATATGAATAAAGAATTTGCATGTTTTACCTAGATATAGGCAAACTTTAAATTTCTACAATCAATATCTTATCCTAGTTAGGGATCATGAATTTCATGCAATTTTACATTGACGTTAGTGAAGGAAGACATTCCCACTATCTCATGTAGGATTAAGAATCAATTAACTTGGAAAAGAGTAATTGATTCAATGAAGAATCCTTGCAGTTCAAGACTCAACTAACCATTAATTAACTCTATTATAAGAATTTAAGTTTAAGGTGGATCAAAACTAAGGACATCGTTTGTGAATTGATTTAAAAACCAAGAAAAAACTCATATATTTAGTTAGGGTCCTTTAGCTGTTAGTTTAATCATGGTTAGTAAATTAGAATTAACATACTCATCTTGATAAGTTAGGCTAAATAGTAGTAAAAGGAAAATACTATTACTTACCCATAGATCTTTAAGGACACCACCTGCTATTAATTCTATATACCGTAAGATAGATACGTTTGCCTCTACTAGATTTGAGGACTATAATAGGTTTTATTTATTATTCTTGATACGATCAAAGGAGCAGCATCAATCACCTTTATCATCGAGGATGCTTTCAAGTTATCCTTTAAGGTAGAGTTTCTACATCATCTAGTTAACCTCTATCAAGATGGTTAAGGGTTTTGTGTCTATGATTGGTGGGTGATGACATGCATTGCCTTCATGAACTCTCATGGAGTTAAAGCATGTGCGAAGTGACTAGGGACAATCTTCATTTCAATGTTCACAGCTTTGCCTAATCGCCAATGCTTGGGGTCTTTGAGAAATATGAAGTTGGCCTAAGTCTAGTCCTGTGAATCAACAACCTTTGGTGGTTGCGCGAGACATGCTTAAAGGTCACTAAGTGACTACTAGAGGAGACCCAGTTTGGAGCAGAGTCAAGGACCATCTGTTGGTTTGCCTGGGCAATCTCCTTGATGACTCCTATATGGGTCAAAGATTTGGCATTTCGTTATGGGTACACATATTCCTTACCTCTTCAAGATCTATAATTCTCTAATGAAGTTAGATGTTGGTGTTCTAACACTCTAGGTTCTATTGTGCTAACTATGGACATAAGTTCTCTAGGTTCAACTACGCCTTGAATATATGGGTTCGACCTCTATCAGAGCTAAGAGTATTGACTACTGTTGTTCGTTAGTGGTAGGTGTTGCAACGACTTTATTGTTGCTCTTTGACTACATTCTACCCTTAAGTAGTTTCTACTAGTGATGTGCCCTAAGCCATCAGGAGTTTGATGCCATATGTACTTTTATCTTTATTTAATAAACCATTTCATTTATCATGCTATTGTTGATAGTTTTCTAACATGATAAAAGGTGTCCATGGATAGCTCATTCCTTTTTATGTCATTGAAGTACATGACTTTGATAGCACAACTATAAGATAGTAAAAATGCTATTCTAAATTATCCTTGGTTGCTCATTATATGGAACGAAATGAATTAAGACTAATATGTAAGTTGATTAATGATTAAAATTCGCTGATCATGGATATGAGATATCAAGTCAGCACATAAATACATGTAGGGGTACAATGTATAGGATTGACCCACTATGAGAGTATCATATGGATTTTTGTTATGAATATTTCTCTTCCTATGTTGTTATTGTAGTCATTTAACCGATGACGCTATGGATCCCTATGTGGTAATTTTCATGTTTTGACTCGGTTCTTCATTATCTTTAATGGATGATCATAAGACTAAGATTGGATATGAGAATAAATTATGTTGAAGGATATGAGTGTTTGTGAAGAAATTTATCCCTCTCACTAATTTAAGGGAGATATCTTTTTGGCTCTATTGAAGAGTGAGATTGAGAAAAATTGCATGGTCGAGCCCAAATGAATCAATAAGTAGTTATTAACAACATTTGGTTTATTTAGTCAAAATCAGTGATTATGCATATATGAGAGATATGGTCCATGCCTCATCGTTTAATCACTATATACCATGTGACAAAGGGACTAAATAATTAATTGTTTAATAGGTAAATTCAGATCGTTGATCTTTACTTAATTTGGATAGAAATATTGTCTTGTTAGAGGTCACTTATGTCGTATGGGCTAGAAAGAGGTTTTTTGGCCTATTGTCAACACTAATTGAACCTAACACAAAGAATGAATCAAATGCATCATGGGTTCAATTTGAATAAGCCTAGCAAAGATTATCTAATTATTTACTAATCTTAATACGATTAAGAATAATAAATAATAATGTAAAATCGTTATTTTTCAATAGAATGATTTAAAAGGGTATGTGTCTTTTAAATGGAGAAACCTTAATTAGATTAGGGATCATCTTGATGTCAGTATCGTAATTCATAAGATACTATCACAAGTATAAAAGGAACATGATGGCTCTCATATAGATTAACAATGCTTGCCATCATATTAGAGTTGCAGAGAAAATCTGTACAAAAAAAAGAGGAAAAACAAGAGAGCCTTTTGTGAGTTTTTTCTCGCATGCATCTAGACTAGATCCTGCGTGCTAGCATAATGCAAATTCCGTTTTAGTGTTTTTCGTTCGTGTAGATACCATAGAGGAAGCTTGTGTGATTGTTGCCCACTTTAGATCCGACATGATTGAAAATCGAAAAAAGGTATAACCTTTGTCCCCATCGATTTATTTTAACTGTTTGGATCCAACTAGGAATTAAGGGTTTTCAAAAAAATTAAATTATTTTCACTCCAGATTCGTGTTTCGAATCGTCTAAATTCCTAATCGTTTCACCATGTGCTAGAGGCAAAGGATAATGGTGTGTGTGGAGAAGTTGAGTGCAAGCTAGGGTAGCAACCTAGTGACTATGTTATCAATGTAGCAAGAAGAAGAAGACTAGTTTCTTATAAATAGCACCAAGTGTTGCGGGTGATGAATCATTAGTAAGTTTTGGGGGTATGGGAGTACTGTGTACCTACAAACATAGAAGCTTGGTTAGTGATGTGCTGGAGGGTTTTCCAGCACGACTACTCTAACGCTCAAGCTAGTTGTGGGTTCTAAGGAGTGCTAAGGAAGTAACTAAGAACAATACTAAAAGTCTAGAGAGAGTCCTCCTTTACCTTAGGCATGAGGTTTCCTTATAAGGAATGACTACAACGGAATACGTGGGACCATAAGGGATTCTCTTCCTATGTAGCAAATTCTGTTAGAATTTGTGGCCCATTATGTAAGTTTATTTAACAAGAGTGACTTTTAATCTAAATGACATGACTTTTCGTGATAGGATATCTTGATGGGAGACATCCATTAACTATTCATTAAGAGGTATAGTTCTCTCTCTGCCTTTTATATATAAGTGAAAATTAAAGGAAAAGACAGACTTCTTACATTTTTTTTCACATTTACTCCATCATAAAGTAAAAGGTCAAGAGAGAGAAATTATATTCTCTTGGAGAAATAAGGTTGGATTGGAGGGATAATGTATCTATTAAAGAATTAAAGACTCTTATTAATTGGAATTCAATACAATATGATTGCTATAGAGAAAGGTATGCATCATTTATTCATTATGAAAATCATGAAGTTCAAAGATTCTAAAATTGATGTTAATGAAAGAATCATATCATGTAAATTATAAAATTATCTTATATGTGGTATCAGAGCATAGTTTAAGAACACATGATTTTCTAACTATAATTGAATTTCATTTGCAATAAAGGATTTGCCTTGATATATTTAATCAATTGTGAAATTCATTTGGAGTATGAGATGTAAAATGTTATTAATGTTTGGCCAAACAGTATAGTAATGAAAGGAAGCATTAATTCCTATATGCATGAAAGGTGAAAAGGCGAATCCTATTTTAAATTTGATAAAACGACATTAATTAACTGCTGGGGAAGATGAAACAAGAATGGCGAAAAGTCGTGAATTTATATTTTCAGACTGCTTCAAACAATGCCACTTATGAAAAATTACATTACAGTAATGTACCATTTTAATAAAAGAAGAATTTTCTCGTCTCATCACTTTGGTCCAGTTTTTACTTGATGAAATGATAGGCATTTATACTTGTCTGCAAATTTAACTGTTAAATTAATAACGACAATAAGGAAATTTTGAACTTAAAGATGGTCCGTGATTGTTTAACAGATAATCACTAAATGAATTATTAATGGTGATTTGTAAAATTAGTTTTAAAATAATTTAAGTTATTAATTTTTTTTATATTTTATTTCATATGAATGTGTTTATATGAAATTTTAATATCATTATAGATGAAATTTATATGATAAATGATTTGTTAGTCACCAAAGTGACCAAATCATTAAATCTATATATTTCATTACTTCATAATATTTTTAGATTTATCCATAAATTTTATTTGAATATGATATAATAGATAAGATTTGGATAAATGAAAGGTTGTTATTATAAGATATTATAAATCATCCAAAGATGGTTTCTGTTCTTATAATACATAATGCAAGTGTTTATGATAAGTACATTTTATTTGATTTATTTTTATATTCAAAGATAGGAAATATACAAGGAACATGAAAAAGGACATAGAAAATGAATATTCGATATAGAATAATATAGTATAGATTTTTCGAAATTATAAACAAACATTTAGATAACTTAACTAAATAGAAAATTGAATATAAGAAAAAAACCAATTCAACTCCTATTTTTACTTATACTTATAAATTAAATCATTTTTTTGGATCATATCGAAATATTATTTTCGGAATCGGAAAAAGGAATAAAAAAACCATGGATAAATCCAAACAACTCTTTCTTAAATATCAAACTGCATGTCTACTTTTTTGTTGTGATTAATGTTTGTATATTTTTTAGTATCACCCATAGGTGGACTTTGATATATATAATTATGTTATTCCATAAGTTG
The DNA here is from genome assembly GCA_024138025.1 of Combretum micranthum. Taxonomy (NCBI): domain Eukaryota; kingdom Viridiplantae; phylum Streptophyta; class Magnoliopsida; order Myrtales; family Combretaceae; genus Combretum; species Combretum micranthum. The sequence goes on along the minus strand of JAMXBD010000097.1, from coordinate 499,815 downwards.
ATTGAATATAAATTTGTATAATTGTTCGAAGCATTAATGTACATTGTTTCTTTAATTATTGCAGTATCTATTCATGTTTCTTTGCATTCTCATGCTTTATCTGTTCCGATATTCAATGGATTAAATTTCTCAGAGTGGTATGAGCAGGTCCAATTTCAATTAAGTGTTTTAAATCTTGACTTATCTCTTAAAATTGAAAAACCCAGTGCTATCATTGATGAAAGCAATGATGAGGAAAAACGTCTCCATAAACTTTGGGAGAGGTCGAACAAATTAAGCTTGATGTTTATGAGAATGACAGTAGCAAACAATATTAAAGCTATTCTTCTCTAAATTGATAATGCTAAGGAATTCATTAAATTTGTGGAAGAGCATTCTCAAATTGCTTACAAGTCTCTTGCTAGTACATTGATGGGTACTTTGACCAATATGAAGTTTGATGGGTCTCGTACTATACATGAGCATGTTCTTGAAATGAAAAATATAGCAGCAAAATTAAAGACTTTAGGAATGATTCTGGATGAGTTCTTTTTGGTATAGTTCATTTTGAACTCCTTGCCTCCTAAACAGTATAGGCCTTTTCAAATAAATCATAACACTATAAAGGATAAGTAGAATATCAATGAATTAACTAGTATGTTAATTCAAGAGGAAACAAGATTAAAGAACCAAAAGACTCATTCTATTCTTTTTACAAATCATTAAGAATTTGCATCAAGTTCAAAGAAAAGGGCTAGAAAAGGCAAGAACAAAGGTTTACACAACCTGAATGAATCTTCTAAAGATGCACAAATCCACAATAGGGAAATCAAGTGCCATTTCTGTAGAAAGGTTGGACACTTGAAGAAAGATTGCTTGAAACGTAAGGCTTAGTGCAAAAAGAAAGATAAGCCTTATGCTTTTTTTTTTTTTTGAATCAAACCTTACAAAAGTTTCTTATAATACTTGGTGAATTGATTCTGGCTCGATAACTCATATTTCCAATACAAATCAGGGATTCCTTACGATCCAAACTATAAAGCCACATGAGAATTTTGTGTTCATGGGGAATGGAAACAAAGCTTCAATTGAAGGAATTGGGACTTATTGCTTGATTTTGGAGACTGGGCATCACTTAGATTTGTTCCAAACCCTTTAGGTTCCCACATTTTCTTGCAATTTAGTTTCTTTATCAAAACTTGATGTGTTAGATTTTTCTTTTAAGTTTGGATTTGAATCTTTCAGTTTGCATAAGGATAATAAACTGTATGGTTTAGAAATTTTATGTGATGGTCTTTATAAGTTTAAACTTGATGATTATTTTGCTAAGAACTTAATGATCTCACATCATAATATTAGAACTAAACGTAGTTTGATTAATGATAATTCTGCTTACTTATGGCATAAAGGCTTAGATCACATATCCAAAAAAAGATTGCAAGGATTAGTAAAGAATGAAATTCTTTCTACTTTGGATTTTACTGACCTTAGGATATGTGTTGATTGTATTAAAGGAAAACAAACTCAACACACTAAGAAAGAAGCCACAAGAAGTACACAACTTCTTGAAATTATACATACAGATATATGCAAACCTTTTAACGCTCCATCTTTTGGTGGAGAAAAGTATTTTATCACTTTTATTGATGATTTTTTACGTTATACTTATGTCTATCTTTTGCATGAAGAATCTCAGTCTTTGAATGCCTTTAACGTGTACATTAATGAGGTTGAGAGACAATTAGATAGAAAAGTAAAACTTATAAGATCTGATAGGGGTGGTGAATATTATGAGAAGTATGATGAATCGGGGCAATGCCCAGGTCCATTTGCCAAATATCTTGAAAATCATGGCATATGTGCTCAATAGATTATGCTAGGCATACCAAAACAGAATGGTGTTGCAGATAGGCAAAATCGTACATTATAGGATATGGTTAGGAGTATATTAAGTCATTCATCATTACATATATTCATGTGGATTTATGCATTAAAAACTGCAGTATATTTATTAAACAGGGCTCCTAATAAAAGTAGTTCTAAAGACCCCTTTCGAATTGTGGACTGGTAGGAAACCTAGTTTATGATACCTACATGTGTGGGTTGTCCTGCAGAATTAAGGATTTATAATCCAAAAGAAAAGCAATGGACTTTGGAACAATTAGTGGATTCTTTATATGATATCATGAACAGTCCAAGGATTACTGTCCTAATCATAGTACAAGGATTGTTAAAATTGGAATTTCCAAGTTTATTAAAAATGGTGAAATTAGTCGGAGTAAAGAACGACATGATGCGTATATTAAAGAAGTTAGGGTAGAAGTTCCTATACTTTTACCTTCTAAGCCAATTGATCCTAATATTGTAGAAATTCACCAAAGTAAAGAACAACAAGTAATGGATCAAATGTGTCATGAAGTTATAAACGATACCCCTATAGTGGAGGAACATGAAACAGCATTAAGAAGATCTTAAAGAGAGAGAAGATCTGCTATTCCTAATGATTATGTGGTTTATCTACAAGAGTCAGAACTTGACATAGGAATTGACAATGATCCAATTTCATTCTCACAAGCCATTGAATAATGATTCTATTAAGTAGGTAAATGCCATGAAGGATGAGTTGAAATTTATGGATCAAAACCAAGTCTAGGAACTCGTTAAATTGCCAAAAGGATGTAAAAGAGTTGGTTGTAAATGGGTCTTTAAGATAAAGCGAGACTCAAATGGCAATGTTAAATGACATAAAGCTAGACTTGTTGGCAAAGGCTTCGCTCAAAAAGATGGCATTAATTATAGAGAGACTTTTTCACTGGTCTCAAAGAAAGACTCACTTAGGATCATTTTGGCTTTGGTTGCTCATTATGATCTAGAGTTACACCAAATAGATGTTAAGACCACCTTTCTTAATGGAGATTTGGAAGAAGAAGTTTATATGGACTAATATGAAGGCTTCTCAATTAAAGGAAAGAAGCATATGGTATGTAAACTTAAGAAATCAATATATGGACTTAAACAAGCTTCTCACCAATGGTATCTTAAGTTCAATGATACCATAACTTCTTTTGGTTTTAAAGACAACACTATTGATCGGTGTATATATATGAAGGTTAGTGGGAGTAAGTTTGTTTTTCTTAGTACTATATGTTGATGATATCCTGATTGTTGCTAATGATTTTGGTTTATTACAAGAAACCAAAAATTTTCTTTCAAAGAGCTTTAAAATAAAAGATATAGGAGAGGCAACATATGTGATAGGAATTGAAATATTTCGTAATAGATCACAAGGATTGTTAGGCTTATCCCAAAAGGGTTACATCAATAAAGTTCTAGAAAGATTTAAGATGGAAAAATGTTCGGCAGGTATAGTTCCAATTCAGAGAGAAGATAAATTTGGTAGTATGTAGGTCTAAAGAATGATTTGAAACGAGAACAAATGGTGACAATTCCTTATGCATCTGTTGTTGGGAGTTTGATGTATCTTCAAACTTGTACTAGACTCGACATCAGTTTTAGTGTTGGGATGTTGGGTAGATGTCAAAGTAATCCAGGATTGGATCACTGAAAGGCTGCTAAGAAAGTTTTGAGATACTTGCAAGGAACGAAGGACTACATGCTTACTTATAAAAGGTTCGATCAGTTAGAGGTGGTTGGTTATTCAAATTCGGATTATGCTAGATTTGTTGATACAAGAAAATCCACATTTAGTTATCTATTCTTATTAGTTGGAGGGGCAATCTCATGGAAAAGTGCGAAGCAGTTTGTCATTGTTGCATCGACTATGGAAGTAAAATTTATAGCTTGCTTTGATGCCACAATTCATGGCTTATGGCTGTAGAATTTTATTTCAGGGCTTCAAGTTATCGACACTATTAGTAAGACACTGAAAATTTACTGTTACAACTCTGCAGCGATCTTCTCAAAGAACGACAAGTATTCAAAGGGCACAAAACACATGGAGATCAAATACTTGGCCATTGAAGAAGAAGCTCAGAAACAAAGGGTATCAATCGAACATATTAGTACAAAACTGATGGTTGTAGATCCAATAACAAAAGGATTAGCGCCTAATATTTTTTAGAGAGCATGTTGAAAGAATGAGCATTATGGGACGTCCTGATTAAGATTATTGTATTTGTTTGTATGATACTCTCTGGCTCAATTATAGTGTTTCTGATATTTCCTATTTTCTATATCGTATACATGGTTGAAAGTAGAATTATGTTAACAGGAATTGTCTTTTATAAATACATTGAGTAAGACTTTATTTATCTCTTCATTAAGTTATGTTTAGATTATGAATTAATTATGTAGTACATGGAAAGGACTATGTCGAGATGATGACGTACAACCGCCATGACTCTAATTAATTTTTAATTTAATTAATGTGATAAAATGGTACAATCAACATAATGAAGACTTAGAATAATGTTATCGTGCACATTATATTTATTCTAAGTTATTAATAAACATATATGGGCCAAGTGGGAGAATGTTAGAATTTGTAGCCCATTATGTAAGTTTATTTAAGAAGAGTCATGACTTTTAATCAAAATGATATGACTTTTCGTGATGGGATATCTTGATGGAAGACATCCATTAACTGTTTATGAAGAGGTATAGTCTTCTCTCTGTCTTTTATATATAAATGTGAAAATTAAAGGAAAATATAGACTTTTCACATTTTTTTTTCACATTTACTCCATCATAAAGTAAAAGGTCAAGAGAGAGAAATTATATTCTCTTGGAGAAATAAGGTTGGATTGGAGGGATAAGGTGTCTATTAAAGAATTAAAGAATCTTATTCATCGGAATTCAATACGATGTAATTGCTATGGAGAAAGGTGTGCATCATTTATTCATTATGAAAATCATGATGTTCGAAGATCCTGAAATTGATATTGATGAAAGAATCATATCATGTAAATTACATAATTATCTTACAAATTCCCCATATTCGTTAGTTGGCCTAATTTGTAGGACACTATTATGTCAAACGTGGATTGCAAACGTAGGAGAGATAGGGTACGAAGTTGTTAGGTATGAATGTCATCCAATTTAACATGAATTTCAAGGGGGATAAAATGCGTTAGATCACCATGTCGCCAGCTCAACCTCATTGCCATGAGCCTCCATCCAAAGAGTTGCAATTGAGGTCATCATGGAGCTCGGTAGGGAGGTCGAGGCATCGTGCCTTCATGAAATAAGCCTCCTTGCATGTTGGCTTAGGAGCTTGTTAACATGGCCCTTTAGCCCAACGAGCCTTCATAAAAAATCTTCTATCAATAGAAAGTATTTGTCTTATTAATATAAATATATATATAAATGTTACTTTATTATTATGGTATAAATATTACTACAAGTTTGTAAAAATACTCAATTGTACCTAAAAAGATTTTAGTCTCGGGGATACATTTCCGGTCATGAAAAATACATTGTTTTCCATAACTATTGAGCAATCGGGGTCCTTTAGACACATAATTGTTTTTAAAAAAATTTATAAAATGATGCTAATAAGTTTTGTTCAATTTCTATCACACAACTACCATTTAGGTAAGCATACCTACCAAAGTAGTATAGAAAATATTAAGTTGTATTCCTTAAGGATTGTTAGCATCTATCGTACTCATTTTATCTATTATCTAGCTAAAAAAAGATTTAGAAAGAAATAGCAGAAATTAAAAAGCTAAGCTAAAGTTAAGACTAATTATATACACGTTTTCAAGGCAAATTAAAAAAAAAAGTTTGTTAATACAAGACAGAGCTTAATATTTGCTTCACCATGTCCTTATCATGTGATTTCGTGACAAACTCAAATAGTTCTTCACTAGTATATATATACTGTCGGATTCGATAAGGTAAGCTAAAGCCTTTCTTAAGGTTAGAAACTCTAGATCTAGATTAGACCACTAGAATCTCTTCCAAGCTATCAGCAACCTAGATCCATATAAAGATTAAGAATCCTTTGTTAAAAGTCATTTTGGCATTTAAAACAAGTGATAAATAGTTTCACCATCCCTATCTCTAGGCGACTATGAGCAACTCTATTAATAACTTAGATCTGTTCAAAATAATGATCTCTCAATCTATTCGGTTGAAATTAAACATGGATTTAAAAAGTGCACCGCGTGATTAAACTCACAAAGATAAGTTTAAGCTACTAATTACAAATACACAGTCAATACTCAATAAAACACGTTAAAATCATACGAATCAAATCTTATATTCACAAACCCTAAGTTAAGATGATTATTTCTACATAAATTCAAGCATTAAGCACATATTTATAAGAAATAATATGAAAATAAATATGAAAATTTCAAATTAAGCACACAGATTTTGCAAAAACAAACTTGGGTTTAAAATGAATTTACCTATAAAACTCTGAATTCTTGCAAGAAGAAGGAATTTTCTCACTAAAAATTCTCTCTCTACACTATGCTATATTATGTTAGAAAATTTGTTACATATGATACAATTCATTATTATGTGTCTGTATATGTTTATTTATAGGTGATAAGACACATAAATCATGAAGATTTTATTCGCTGATATGGCAGATTCTTTATAACAAATTTTATCCTTATTCCCACACGTGAGTGCAGGGCAACATTTTTATGATAGCGAAGACAAGGCCACTTTTTCTTGGTTTTAATCGTTGGCTCGAAAGTTGGCCGCGATATGAGTTGTATCTTTTCATCAGAGGTGCGGTTATTGCTCCACTTCAACTATGGGTAAAATCGCAAGCTCAATTCTTAGGTGCATCATGGAATGTAAAGCTCGATTGACTTGGTGCAAACCGCGGGTATAATCAAGGGTACAATTGATGGTGCGGTTTGGGCTTTTGCCTTGTTTTCTACCCCTAGTTGGAATTTTTGGAAGCATCGATTGAGTCTGTCTACAAACATTGTTGTTGTCTTGCTCCAACCTTAATTTAAACCACTTTATTTCTTCTTCTTATAATCCTAGGAGGTGAAAAAATAACATTTAAATTATAAAAGCACAAAATAATATGAATTTATTTAAACAATGGATCAAATAAAGCATAAATTCTTATGATGGAATATAGTATAAATGGCTTATCAACTGTATAAGAGAAATGTATATCTGACCATATAAATATCTAGAATAAAAAAACATTGATAATGTTGAGTTCATAGGAAAGTAATAAGTATTGATATAAATTTAGTACCTCCATAATTAGTACCAAAGTGTCTCTTACTTATAATAATTATTCTTAGTTAGGGAGAAGTATCATTCCTTAAAAATTATTGCAAAAGCACGTAGGATGTCAATACTATAATTCACAATTAAAGTATTATGTATGTGCTTATAAAACAAGTGGAGATCATTCTAGACAAGCTTTATTTCCATAAAACAGTAGATATTTTATAGTAACTTCTACAGCTGTTAACACTAAATCAAGTTCTTATTGATAAATGCATGCTATATATATGAAAAGACAATTCAAAACATGATAAGTATGACAATACTATATATGGCCGGGATACAACATAAAATAAATGGTAGTAAAACGTCATGGTAACTTTTATATTAATCAAGTAATAAATTCCTATTATCACCATTACATGGTACCAGTATATACTAACATATATGTTTTATTAATCGAGATCAAAATTTTCTTAAAATGGAAATGGTACATATGGTACCACATCTGGATGTACATGGTATTAGTCTTAATATTCCATTACTAAACCATAAATGCCTACTATGAGCCTTTATTTGTAATCTCATATTAAATGCATCTTCTTAATATGTCATTGTTCAAAATTCATATACTCTTTAGTCAGGCAATTTTAAAGTAGTTTATTCGATAACACTTGTCCCATATTAGTACTAAAGCATGCTTCCAAGAATTAAATTTTATATTATATATGTGGATGCTAATTTCATAAATATTGCTTTGAATCAATAAAAATTTTTAAAATAAAAACTACTATATTTATATTAAATAATATGGTACGAGATTCAATTTCTATTTCACAATAATTACGGTCTTTTGCATGTATAGGTGGTGTATGATTCAAATAGAGCAAAGATGCAAAACCAGATCTAGTGGACCATAAAAGTTTCAAAAATCGTTTTACTTCACCGGCAGCTATACGACACTGGATTTGCACTACCACTTTTTCATTCATTATATATATTTATACTTTTTTAAATAAATTTTTTAAAGCAAATATAAGATTTTTAGTAAATTATCAAAATTTTGCACGGAAATGAGATCTCACCTATGTGATCCTCCTTCATCGGAAGGTTGTCAAAAATATTGTCCCAACACTATAGAAGGTCGTAGAAAAGTAAATTTCTACACCTTATACAAAATAGTTTTAAAAAACTATAAATATATTTACAGAAATCGTAAAAAATTTTAAATGCATAATGGATATAAAAAATAAAGAAATTAAGTTATTTTTTTCATAATAACTATTAATCCGTAACATAACATACATAAAAAGAAGAAAAGCGAGTAAAGTCACAATGAAGGGTTTTTCTATTATTTTGTTTGAAAAAAGTTATGAATCAAAAGAGAATCAAACTTTTCAAATAAATAAGTTCGTAGTTATAACTTGACTTAGATGAATTCTATAAATATAGAACAATGGGGTTAGCAGGGGAGGGAAAGAGATAAAGAGTGTGAAAACAAAATTAAAATGCGATAATAAAGATGCATCATCCCAATAGTTGATGACTTCGGAGAAACACAATTGTATTTTTTTATATTTTAGCCTATTTGACTTAACTAGGTAAAATTAGTAAACTCAGTTCAAAACGAAAGGATTTGTTAACTTTGCATATAGACTTGGTTAAAATCGTAAGATTCTATAAAAAAAATAATAATAATTTTACGCGCAAGTCAACTTAAAAGTAACCTTTAAAACTGTTAGCTTATAGAATCATATGAGTAAAATCAAGATTTCAACATCTATACTTGTATCTTTTAGTGAACAAAGCTAATAGTTTGCATGGTTCAAAGTGCATATCCATACATTTTGGAATCAATGTTGCTTAAGAGTAGAATTAGGTGTCAACAAAATGTTGATTACATAATAGAATTGGGACAATTGTCATTCCCCTTAACGAAGAAGCATTTATCCCCTTGCTATAGTTGGCACAGTGACTTCCCAAGCAAATTTATGGTATATGACCAAATTTATAAACTATCTATTTATGAATCTAATTTTCATTCGGATTTTTTATTATATTATATTTATTTTCTTAATTATATATATTCACTTTGTGTGATATACTATATACTACATACTACAATTGAACTATCATGCCCTAAGGAGTATCCTAAATGTGGTAATCTACCGTACACTATACTAAAGTCTAAGAATGACTACCTTAGTCACGCAAAGACTTCCATTTCATGCAACGCGTACATCACAACCAAGAGAATGCATCGGAGTAATACAATTTACACTGATAATAATTAAGTAATAAGGTAAGGAGAAATCATAAAACATAAAATGGTTGATTACAAATCTTAGGGGCAGACCCTCGCTAATATCTTCAAGTCTATATAAATACATTTCTTAGAAATCTCCAAAATACTAACATAGCATACATTACATATAAGGAATTTACAAAATAACTTCGTCTTATGTTCCCATTACCTCTATAAGAGTTTAAAATCCATCAATGACTTCCTTAATGTCATGATCTTCGAATAAAGCTACGGATATACTTGTTTCAATAAAAATCTATGGGGTATAAGCTTACAACTAGCTTAGTGATATATTCTCTTTCATTAGCACCATGATTTCAAACAAGTTCATTTAATTTTTCACGTATATGCTATGCAACAATCACATGATTACATAAATATATATAGTTATTTGGAAACCATATATAGAATGGATTTATCCCTCCGTGTCGAAGGTTAGAGAATTGTTTATGAAGATTCTCGATCTTCTACTACTAGTCCCCAAGCCCTTACCCAAAACATTCGATTGGCACGGCTTTGAACCTCGAGTCGTATTTCCCAAGCGATGTGGATTCTCTAGAAAGGAACGTAGCCCATGTCCTAGTACGACAATAGCTAATCTAACTCTATGCGTAGGAGTAACAGTCTTCCGAAAGAAATTTGACTCCATGGATGCTATGCGTGAACGTTTTATTTTTCTTAAACCAAACCTTATTAAGGTTTCTTAAGTGCAATCAAGTAATTTAGCAAACAATAAGCAAGCATCTATGTAGGTAGATAAAATACTTAAAAGAACAATTCGAGGTTGCGATATTCTTAATTCTCATTTCATTGCATAAGTATAGAATCACATATATACATATCTCTGAATTCCCCATACATAACCATTTTTATCCTTTATTGGCATACTAATGCCAATATTCTACATATACAAGCAAGTAACGAATTTAAGAAGAATAACTCACTCGTCCATTTCGCAAACTTCTTAGTTGTAGTAATCATCACGAAGGAAAATCTCGTATTTTTCGTCATCTATACAAAAGAAATATCCGGGATGAGTATTTCGTAGGAGTTCTACTTAAGCTTTCTAATTCTATTTTACTATATTTATAAAAAATCGCGTAGAATGAAATTCCAACTTAAAATGACCATAACTTACTCATGTTAACTTAGAATTTCACATATAATATACCTTTTTCTACCTACTCGAAAATATCTATCCGTTTCTAAGGTTATTTTTTTATAAAAAGCCATTTTGGTTTGGAAACGGTGAGATACAAAATCATTATGAATTTTCGATTCCTCAAAACACAATTTTTCAAACTTTTTCCTTATCCAAAAATCTATTGGCAAAAATACAGATATTTATATGTTTGAAAAAAAAAACCTTTGAATATAGATATATAGACTCATATTGTATGCAAAATTCCAATGGTGTTGTTTCAACGATTATATTTCGTAAAACAATATTTTACGGTGTTAAAAACTTGAACTTTAACAATTTTCTTTCTAAGTGTTTTAAAAGAACATTATAAATTCTTGGGTTATTATCAATGAGTATATTCTTATTTTGTTTTCTAATTTCTTTTCTAAAATAATAAATTTTCTCTTAGCTTTAGTCTTCTACAAATCTTATTTTTAGTGATAAAAATGAAGTTTTCAAGATTTTTATTAAGTTGTTGATAACTTATAATAATTTGAGTTGTGTATATTTTCCTTTTTAAAAATGGCTTCGATAAACAAGTCTTTTTCTTTTTATATTTTCATTTTTCAACTTCTTTTAAATTATCTTCATTTCTAAAACTTGGTATTTTAACTCTTTGACTACTTTTACTTGAAAGAAAATCATGTTTCAATATTTTCTGAAGTTTTTTATAATATCTATTATTCTTTTGTAACTTGTCATATTTATATTTCTTTTTATTTTTTTGAAAACGGTTTATCATTTAAAAACTTAGCAACCTCTATTTTTCCAAGTGGGTTTATAATTTAGTGAGTTGATTTTATCTTAACTTATAAGAATTAGTCTAGTTATTACTTTTTATTATGGAGTTAGTAAAGATTTCTACAAGTAAGCTTTTTGAGAAAAATTTATTTATCAAAAAATTATTATTGCTAAGTTTTAATAAACTTTATGTGACTTACCATAATAAAAGAAAATATTTATTTTGTTAGTTTCTTGAGAAAACCATATTCTTTGTCATTTAAGAAAAGTCTTGATGAGTTTAAAAATGAGTTGGAAAAATAACTTGTTTTCGTGTTTAATAGCAAAATCTTGATTTAGTGACAATGGTATATATATTAAAAGAGTTTGATTTCATTTCCTTTATTATAGAAAATTTCCTCTTAACTTTTATTGAGACAATATCATTATGATTATGCATGTACATGAGTATGTAGTATGAAGATGATCAAATATAGGAAAGATATAAGAAGCAAATAATAAGTAAGATAATAATATTAAGTATTGGGAACCTTAGCTTCATCAAGATAACCCGTAAAGTATTAAAAGCCTTAGCTTCATCAAGGCAACCCGGGACTAAGGATAGACTAGTCCCAAAAAGAAAAAGAAAAGGAAAGAAAAGAAAAGAAAAGCAATAATAAAAGCATTAAGAATAACAAAAGTAAGTTAGTAAGAGTTAGTGATCATTTAGGCTCTATTTATATAGATATATACATATATATATATATATTGTTAAGTTAGAAGTACAATAATAATAGTAACAACATAAAATCATAATAACAAGATAATAACATTAGAATTTCTTGGCATGTGTAAGAACAAAACATGAACATGTTGTTGCTTCTACAACTCATATGAGTTTTAAGAAACAATACCATAGTCATGCTAAGTTACATGACATGGGTAAATAGATGGTTGAAATCTTTACTTAAGAGTGTTTTTGTTGAGTGATGGAGATGATAGGTGTAAATTATGTGGGTAGTAATATGTGGTAAATGGTTTATGTGTAGAGAAGGATTTTCTAGAGAAAGATTTTGGAAGAATTTAGTTGTAGAGAGTTTTGGTCTAGAGGAATTGTGGAGAAATTTTGAGAAACTTTTGTCATGTAAACTGAAGGTGTGAAAGAAGTTGAGGGAAATAGGGTATTTATAATTGAAGATGGAGGGAAATCACATGTAATTAAATAAATTGAAAAAAAAAACCGATGGAGATGAAAGAGAGAGGGGATGCCGATTGCATAGGGAAAGGGAAAGAAAAATGATTTAATTTGTGTTTTGTAAGAAAAGATAAGTAATGTGTAAGATATGATTTGATTATAGATGTATTGGAAAAGTAAGAAGTAAGAAAATATGTATATAAGTAGTAAAAATAGGTAGTAAAAAAAGTAGAGATAGATGAATAGTAGAAATAGTACTATGAATAGTAGACTAGATAAATTAGTACCGGTAGTAAAGAAATACGTGTAAAAATGCAATGATTGATATTTTTAGTTATCAAAAAATTATAAAACCGATATTTTTGAAATCTTTGTATTAATACGAATCTAACGGTGTCATTGGAATATTTTTACTATCCGGTGTACTGGGGCATGGTTTTCGAAAATTGATTTGGTTCGAATCCAAAAGACACTGGAAATTTGCAAATCTGATATTTTTAAGCTTTCCTATATTATTACAAACTATTATCAATAATTACTTCAGTTTCGTTGTTTAGGGTTTAAGAGTGCGAGATTGTCGGATCTAAACATTAGGGTTTGTTGTAGACTTTGTTGATTTTTAGGGTTCCGGCTTGACTTCCGGCTTGTTGATTTATTCGTAAGATCATAAAATTTTAGGGTTTTTGACCGTGTTATATTTTTTGTTCAACATTTATGTTTTATTTTATTATTTTTTATTTATTTAATATTTTTCAGTTTTCGGGATTGTTTAATTGAGTCTAGGGTTATGGTTGACTCCGTTTGACTTTTTGTGGTAATTGAATTTTTTTTTATTCTAAAATTCACCGAATGATCTAAGGTTTTAGTATTTTTCCATTAAACGTTATTTAGATATATCATCATGATTTGCATGTTAGGGATCAAATAACTGATTTAGTTGGCATATGGATGTTGAATCAAACGATTGTTAGGTTTTACATTTTTATTTTGATGGTTCTCTTTTTCTTAAGGTTAAGAATTTTCGTATTTGATCTTATTTAGAATTTGGTTTTAACATGGGTCGATTTTTAGGGTCTCGGTTTTGGTGTTTAACTTCTAAGATTATTTTCTAAGAATTATGAAAATTTTAGGGGTTTACAACAATTGAACACTACAAAAAGTCCTATAAATATTACCATGTCATGTCATTAATTTTTTTTTAGCATCAAATAATTTATCTCCTAAATATTTCAATGATTAAGAAATAACGAACTACACTAATGGTTTTGATTTTATAGAAAGCACAATATTTTATTTTTCTGTTTCCAAAATATAAGTTCATAAGATCATTTTGCTTGATTATTGTGATTGTTTTAGAGCTTTTATACTTTAATGTGATACATTGTTTCAAAAGTATTAGTTTCAAGTGTTATAATCCTTACGTTTATTTTAAGTGTTTACCTCCTTGTCTTTTCTACAAACTTAGGCTTGAGCTTTGCTTTAGTGGCTGAAGAAGAAGCAATAAGTAACACATGTTCTTTGGTTTTCCTAGCACAACATGGAGATGCAGAAAATTAGAAAGGGCATTCACCGAATTTGAGAAGCAAACTAACATATAGATTTTAGAGTTTAGACTTGCTCCAGCATAGTGGTTGTTACGGTTCGAAAGGTGGTTAAGGCTAGCTTTTGTAGTGGTGTTGCATAGTTGTGATCGATGTAGTGGTCATGTGGTGTAGTGCAATAGTAGGTGGCGTGTTTCACTTGGTGTAGTGCAATGGTGAGTGGTGTATTTTGCATTGTGTAGGTTGAGTAGGGTGTTGGTCAGGGATGAACACAAAACTATGATACTAGAGGGGATGAGTTTTGCTCTCTTGACTCAATATTGGATTTATTCATCAAATTAATTCACTTCTTTTCATAATCATATATATATTTTATTATAAATGTGACAAAATAAAATTATGACATCATGAAAAAAATAATTATTCAATTTCTCATAAGATAAACAATCTTTTTTTTCCTTTACTATTTTCAATTTTATGTATCATATTTGGAAGACCAATGTTAATACGATTATATTACAATAACACTAGTCAAATGTCACTTCTCAATCAATCCTTACACACTCGTTAAAATACTAAGTACACAAAGATTGTTTTGTGGCTGCAATAAGAAATGACTTGTTATATTTACTAGACATTTGGTAATATCATATCTATCTATAAAACATTTATTTTCTTGAACATGTAGAAGATAATATCTTCATTACCATTAAATTACTATCCATTAAAGCTGATGTAGACTGCTTTTTGTTGTTATTAGAGCTTGTTTTGTATATGGGACTCTTTCATTGAAAAGTTTGTACTTACCCAAAAAAAAATTTTCAGATGTCCTATGAAAGTAAAAAATAATTATTAAATGAATCCTTAATGTAAAAAAGGAAAAAAAAAAGAATGTCTTGGTAGAATTCTTTTAAAACCTACTTTTTGCATTTGCGAAATGCATCATTATTAATATGTTTTATTTATACTGTTTTGATAAGAACTAATAATTTTTTTAGAATACTAACTAATAAATACCCATATAAAATATTTTTAACTATGTGCCCCATAAGAACTAATAATTTTTTTAGAATACTAACTAATAAATACCCATATAAAATATTTTTAACCATGTGCCCCATAAAAGTTGATTAACGATATTTAATAATATCTAGTAAATTATTAACAAGAAGGTGAAATTTCCTTTCTTATCCAAATAGATTATTAATTAATTAATTTTTAAAGAAGCACATGCATTTTTAATTTTTAAGCAAATAGAATAGAGATAGAATAAAAAATACATAAAGAATGCAACCTTTTTTTTCTTCCTTTCCCTTACGAAGAATGCAGCTTGGTATTGTTATCTTTCAATTTTAATATTTACTATTCTCAATCCACTACATATAAATTGATGTGAAATAATAAAAACAAAAACCAAAGTTTAACATTGTAAATAATAAGGGGTGAAAGAGAAAGATCAGTAATCAATTCATCTTATAAGCCCTTGAGCAAGTAAACCATCAAAGAGATGTATAATAAGAAAACAACTAGTTTGTAATAAATAAAAATGAAATCATATCTTAGTTATTTGCATAAATATTTATATTTGTTTTAATATTATAAAGAAGATGTAAGGTTTGTTGAGATATTTAATATGTTAGACAAACATGTAGGAGAAAAACATAGAAGACTAGAATTAATAGGTTGTCCTTCTCCTTCATGTAATAGACTATACATGGAATTTTTTTTTTTGGCATTCTATTATTTATTATGTAACTTTAGTTTGCCTTTAGAATTCTCCATAGGATATTTTTGAGTTGGGAAGGTTGGGGCCTCTATGGGCCTGTTGCCTAGTGTTGGTTATTATTCGGGTTGGTGGGGATGGTTGTGAAAAAGCATAATAGATAGGATGATGGATCCACTTGTTGAACTTTGTTGACGTCTGGATTTTATTATAAAAGCTTTAAGCCTGGTTTGTTATTTGGATCTAACTCTCAAGGGTAAAGTGATAGGGCTTAGAGAGTTAAATCTAATTATATTGGGATGATCATGGAAGAATTGGTATAGTATGGTATGTTTGGAGTAGGGCCCGTTGGAATTGACCTACCCAATTCCAACCTTTTTTAAATTGGCTCACACACTACAAATGAAAAACCTTAATAGGCCTGGGTCCACAAGGGATCCTACACCCATATTTACAATGAAAGGAACTCATCCTACTTGTTGGTTGTCTGTCTCATCTGACAGACGACATTGATAGCTAGATTATTTATAGATACTCTTAGTCCTTACTTCATTTGGATAGATGAAATCTTGAACAAACGCTATCGTGCTGTCGGATTTGCATTTTTGTGAATCAATTACTTGGCTCACTCAAGAACACACATGATATTCATGGACCTAGTGAGGCTGATGCTTTATAACTCCCTCGCCTGCCACGTGTGTGTTAGAGCTTATTGAGTTTGCCTACTCTTTTTTCCTATACGATTCTCTCTTGATCATCCTTACACGTGTTGTTTCCCTATGTCATGTGTAACGCAATAGTCACGCGACACGCACGTGACCGTTGCATCCGGAATCATATCCACACAAACTTGAATTTTTTTTTTTTTTTTTTTTTTTTTTTTGTATAAGGAATGAATTCTTAAAGAGACAAAGAAAGGATTGGGTAGATTTTTTCTTAAAGAGAAAGTTGAAGTGTGAGAGTAAAGACGATCTTTATTTGTATTATTTTATTTTAGGGTTTGAATTCGACTATGCACATTTTGAATTGACTTTCCTTAACTCATAGACTAAACGAGTTGAGTCGAAATAATATTCTTTAGGTTGAAATTTTATAACTATTTTATAGTGTGGTTAATGAGGCTAGCTTTTAAGATCTATCTCTACACAACTTTAGCGATGCAAATAATGAAATTAATCAAGTTATTGTTGCTACTTGCTAATAGGCAAAAGTTGTAATTAAGTATACTTTAGTTAGGGAGAGTTGAGATGTAAAGTTGGGAAGAGCCCATGTCATGTATTACGCTTATTGGTTGAATAATAGAAGTATAACTGATCGGAAGTGTGATAATAAATATGCTAAATAAAAATCCCAGTTCTTATAGTATTTAACAATATTAAACTTTTATAAAACAATAAATAAAAGCTCTGGTAGTGAATTTAACAGTATAAAAGAAAGTTATGGTTCCATTGGTTATTTATATCTTAATCCATTTGGACAAGTTTATCACACACACGCTTTCTAGTTTGTAAAAGAATCTGTGGAATGCAAGAGCGTGAAAATCTTCTATAATATGGCAGTCCATAAAGCCAACCCGAAGTGACCGACCGGTGACGAACTGATCACTCTCTTTCTCCCTCGCAGCAAACAAACAAACAGCATCGCATCCTAGTCTGAAAGTGACGCCTTTTTCACAGCGGAGCATTCCGTAATCATTGCTTTCGCCCACTTTCTCTCTCTAGATAATTTTCCAATCTTCCGGACCCCTGATCTTCAATCTTAAAAACCAACCCTCCATTCATCTCTCTCTCTGTCTTTATTTAAAGTTCCAAACTTTACCATCAATGGTAATTAACATTAGTGAAACTCACCAAAAGCCCCAAACCCAAATCCGCTGATCTCTGATCAAAATCCATCGAACTGGGGGCGAATCAATCCCACCACCGTCACCGAGCCGCCGCGCAGTCGGGACTCTGGTTCTTCCGCCACAACAATGTCCCCAAATACCAAACTCTAGCTTATCTCCCCCAGTACGAAACCTTAACTCGCCACCCACCCATCCGTAACCCTAATCCTGCTCAGATGGACTCATCGAACCCTAATTCTGCCCCAATTCAGGCTCCGGTTGAGGAACCGGAGTATCTGGCCAGGTTCATGGTGATCAAACACTCCTGGAGAGGGAGGTATAAGAGGATATTATGTATATCGGGTGCAGCGATCATTACGCTGGACCCAAATACTCTTGCCGTGACGAATTATTACGATGTTGGGAGCGATTTTGAAGGTGCGGCGCCGGTGATTAGTCGGGATGAGAATTCCATTGAGTTTAATTTGAGTGTGAGGACTGATGGTAAAGGGAAGTATAGGGGGATTAAGTTTTCATCGCGGTTTAGGGCTAGTATATTGACGGAATTGCATAGGGTTAGGTGGGATAGGTTGGGGGCTATTGGCGAGTTCCCGGTTTTGCACTTGCGGAGACGGAACTCGAAGTGGGTTCCTTTTGTAAGTTTGAAAAATTCTATAGCTTTTTTCACGTTGTTTTAGATGCATTGTGTTTGTATGTTGTGATAATTGAGGTTTAAGTAGGTGGCAAGCTATGCTATATACTTTGATCACTAAATGAGATAGTGAAGTTTAGAGCTGTACTGCCTACGAATTAATTGGTAGAAAATGGTTTTTCCAAGATAATTATTTTTTTTTTTGGAGTGCTATTTTATTAAGCCGTTGAGCGAACATTATAATGCACCTGAAGTTGAAGGTGTTTGTTGTTAGTTTGAAGTTTATTAGATTGGTTTAAGGGTATATGGTTATCATTTGTGACAGAATAGTTCTATGTTGTTGTAAAAGTAGTGAAGTAGCCCCCATTTGGGAGAAAGCTAATGAAAAATGTTGAAGCTTTCGTCTTTGTGGTAAAATGATGATTAGTTTTTGGGCTATGTATGAAAACCTTCTTTCAATATCTTGAGTAATTTATCTTTTGGGTTTATGGATTCTAATGACTGAACAGAGGATCAATGAAATCTATAGCAAGAAGGTTAGAGGGGGTCCCCAGTTATACATAGGTAGCTCATGCTTTTAATTGAGGTCTTTCAGGTTGGCTATACATTTAGTTTTCTTTTTGGGCTTCGAAGACCTTAAACTTGTCAGCAAAAGTTCATATTGCTGTTATTGACTCCTTGAAGAATCCTGGATACCCCTCTTGAATGGATACAATAAATATTTGATGTTAGGTTGAACACTTTTCACCATAGATATTAAAGGTAATTTAAAGAAGTTCACTATTGCTGCTTTGTATTTCCAAAAAAATAAGATAGGGAGATATAAAGTTTATGGTGAAAACTGACATAGTTTGGGTTAATTTCAGTATGCGTATTAAGATGAAATTTATTGTGGAGAAATCCCTATTCAAAGTGAATCAGTTTGGATGAACTAGAAAATTGAAAATGGGTAGTCCAGGTTGTTGTCGAAACATTGGTTGGATTTTGTCTGTTAAGCTTAAGAAAAAACTACCTTCATTGAGGACTTTCCCACCAATTCATAGTTTAAAAAAGTTATGGTTAATCTCCTGCTGTTGGAAAATATGTGAAGGCAAATATTGATCAAGGGTCTTAAGACTCATGCATGGCTTGAAGGAAGGTTGAATCATCATCGACTATCTTACATGTCTTCCCATGGTTCAACTATATATAGGGTGTTTCTTCTTGACTTGAATAAGATATTTGATCTAAGAGAAATTTATCTATGTCATGCAGAAATTAAAAGTGACTTATGTTGGGGTTGAACTCATTGATTTAAACTCTGGAGATCTACGCTGGTGCTTGGATTTCAGAGACATGGATTCCCCAGCCATTATAATGCTTTCTGACATATATGGCAAGAAAAATGGTGGTTTTGTTCTCTGTCCTCTATATGGGAGAAAATCCAAAGCTTTTCAAGCTACTGGAGGGACCACAGATGCTGCTATAATTGCAAGTTTGGTATGGAGATATTCCTATCTCTGTAATTTTTATGGGAAGGATCGCTTGTTAATTTGATTTGGAATTGTTGTACCGTCGAAGAATCTCATTTATAATTTTTTTTCAATGTGAAATTGAATCGGTATTGAATATTTTCTCACATTCATCTGTACAGACAAAAGCCGCTAAATCCACTGTTGGGTTGACTTTATCTGTGGACAGCTCTCAATCTCTCACGGTGGCAGATTATATAAAGCAAAGGAGTAATACCTTATTGACCATTTCTGAATTTCTTATCTGTTTCTAGCGCCTCTCTATGTTTCCTCCTTCGTATGTTCTGCACCTGTTTATATATGTAAGGGTAAATTTTCAGATAAAGAGGCCGTTGGAGCTGAAGAAACCCCTTGTGGGGGTTGGTTGGTGACTAAACTGCGGACTGCAGCACATGGAACTTCACATTTTTCTGGTTTGAGTTTTACCATTGGCCCTAAGGGTGGCATTGGAGAACATGGTGATGCAGTGTCTCGGCAACTTATTCTTACAAAGGTTTCTCTTTTTGAGAGGCGGCCTGAGAACTATGAAGTAAGTAATGAACATGTTGAACTTATGCAATATGATTTGATTTGAGGGTATCAGTGCTTTCTTATTCTTTTTTTTTTTATTTATTTATTTTTATTATTATTATTGTCATTATCTTATTTTATAGATAAAACAACTCTTCCAAGTTGAATATTAACCTCAGCGAGGAAAAGGGGGAGAACACAAGAAAGGCCGTTATCTAGCCATATTTAGATCTCAAAAAAACAAAGTCTTTAAAATAAAGGAAAGGAAAGAAGAACCTACTTTTTTTGAGTGAAAGGAAGAGCATACTTTAAGCTCATAATAAACCTCCATTCTATAACTTGCTTCTTCTCTCAATCTTAAGTGTTTAATATCTCATTGCAAAAAAAATAAAAAATCTTATGACCTAGCAATCCATTGAGCACACACAAAGTAAGAACATGTGCAATATAGACATGCAAAACCCATTAGTGCACAAATTAAGCCCCAGCCCACACCAAAGCAGGCTAATAGGCAACATCACCTCATCTGCTTCAAGGTACTGTTTTCTGTAAAGGCTTTAGAGCTCTAATTTATTCATCCCCATAATTACATTAATTTGTTTTGGAGACTTTTGAAGGAAAGGAAGAGTTCTGATTGCATGGAATGTACTGGTTTAGCTTTACCTGTGTTCAATCTATAACATACTTGTACTGGCTCTTAGGTAGATTGGCCTAATATATTTTTGATAGTAAATTCCTATAATTTAATGAGAATCATAAAACACATGACTCATGTGACATTGCTGTTACCACTGTTTGAAGATAATCATTATCAACATGGAAGCAAACCGTTTTGGTGTGTCAGTGATAATTTTTCAACAGTAAGTGGCACACAAGCTGATGCACTTTGGATGTGGTGTTCCTGTCTTTTTATTCATTTTGATAGTTCAGTGGGTTTGTAATTTTATAATTCTAAATTAGTGTGCAATACAGGGATAGCCTTTTTAACAAAAACAGACCATATCAGGTGTGGAAATAATACTTAGAGAAAATTATACACCAAGGGTTGAACCTTTAGGGTCAAGTTCAAATAGAGGATGGATATTACTAAAATTGTCCAAATAGAGGATGGGGTTATGCTCACATAGATAATGAATGTTTTTTGTTTTTAATTTGCCACGTACTAAAATTTGTTGTTGTCACATTGGAACCATAATTTGATCCTGTATTTGCAAAATGGTTGAGGTGGCACTTTTAGTTTGGCATTCTAGCTTGTGTGGATTGCTCCAACTTTTTTGTTAATCCTCTGTGCCCAAATATGATATTATTGCAGTTGCTAAATCGATCTTGACCTCATGGGCTTAAGTCTTAAAGAGTGGTATTTGTTTTTTGGTGGTGGGGGGAATAGGAGAAATTTGTGGGACTTAGAATTCTGATTGCATGGATAGCATTCTATATGTTCTTTATACATTGAAGCACATGTCTAAGCTACTTTAGTAGGATTTTTGTGGACACGAATGTAGATCTTAACGGGCTGCCTTATTTTTTCTTTGCTTTCCTTTTATTTTTTTATCTTTATTATTATTTTTATTTTGAACACAGTTGCATCAGATGTCTGACAAGTGAGTGTATCTACTTTGTCTGGCTTGCAAATTTCTTTTACTTTTGCATGGTTGATGCTTATGCAAGAAGGTTGTTTGGCCTTTTATTTCTGTCTAATTAATTCATTGGAAATATGCATTAGAGCATGCATAAGTATATGGTCAAATGCTCATCTTTATCAATGTTGAGTCATTCTTAGATTTGTGCAGGCTGTTATCGTTCGACCTTTAGCTGCAGTTAGTGCTCTCGTTCGATTTGCGGAGGAGCCACAGATGTTTGCCATTGAATTTAATGACGGATGTCCTGTTCAAGTGAGGATTTAAATTCTTTATGGTGGATTTATATATTTTTTATCTACTACTAGTTTGATTAAGAAATTATGTGTCAGGTTTACGCAAGCACATCTCGGGACAGCCTGCTTGCTGCTGTTCGTGATGTTCTACAAACAGAAGTGAGTAGATTCTTTCTCAGGTTATAGATCATAGTATTCTTAACTCACACATAAATTGGAAATTGATAATAGATATAATACTGCCGGATTAATTGTTGTTTCTTGATAGAAGGGGTTTTTGCTTTTTTTTTTTTTTTTTTTTTTTGGTTGGTGGCCATTCTGATGGATGCTTCAAATTATTATCACTGATTATCTGTAATTATGGCCAGGGTCAATGCCCAGTACCTGTATTGCCAAGGCTTACGCTGCCTGGCCATCGAATTGATCCACCATGTGGGAGAATTCAGACTCCTGTTCATCAATCGATTTTTGGTGGTCCACGTCCTTTTGGTGATGTGGAAAGTGCCACAATGCATGTGAAACACTTAGCTGCATCTGCCAAAGATGCAGTTACTGAAGGTGGTTCAGTTCCTGGTTCAAGAGCTAAACTTTGGCGTAGGATCAGGGAGTTCAATGCATGTGTCCCCTACAGTGGAGTGCCTCCTAATATTGAGATACCTGAAGTTACACTGATGGCATTGATAACTATGCTACCTGCTTCTCCTAATCTTCCTCCAGAGGCCCCTCCTCTGCCACCGCCTTCTCCAAAAGCAGCTGCCACAGTTATGGGTTTCATTGCATGTCTGCGTCGACTACTGGCTTCTAGAAGTGCAGCTTCGCACGTTATGTCCTTTCCTGCTGCAGTTGGAAGAATAATGGGCCTACTTAGAAATGGGTCAGAAGGTGTAGTTGCAGAAGCTGCTGGGCTTGTTGCAGTTCTCATTGGTGGTGGTTCTGGTGAGTCAAATATGATGACTGACACCAAGGGGGAGCAACATGCGACAATTATGCATACCAAGTCTGTCCTGTTTGCTAATCATGACTACATCATTATCCTTGCTAATAGGCTTAGGCCCATGTCAGTTTCTCCACTCTTATCAATGTCAGTTGTTGAAATTCTTGAGGCCATGATATGTGATCCCCATAGTGAGACTACTCAATATACCGTTTTTGTTGAGTTGTTACGTCAAGTTGCTGGTTTACGCCGTCGGTTGTTTGCATTGTTTGGACATCCAGCCGAAAGTGTGAGAGAAACTGTTGCAGTTATTATGCGAACGATTGCAGAAGAAGATGCCATTGCTGCAGAATCTATGCGGGATGCTGCCTTACGTGATGGCGCATTGTTGAGGCATCTATTGCATGCATTTTTCCTTCCCGCTGGGGAGCGACGAGAGGTTAGTCGACAGCTTGTTGCTCTCTGGGCTGATTCCTATCAACCTGCCCTTGATTTACTGTCTAGAGTTTTACCTCCTGGGCTTGTTGCTTATTTACATACACGAACTGGAGCTCTCCAAGAAGATGCGAATCAAGAAATATCACTTATGAGCAGAAGGCGGAGACGTTTACTTCAGCAACGTAGAAGTCGTGCAGGGAACAGGTTCCAAGAAAATTCCTTGCCATCTGGAAATAATTTTGAAGTTGGAGATAGGGTTTGGCAGAATGCTTCTGGTGCTAAAGGTGTAGAACACCATCCAAAATCCACTTTAGATGCAAGTATTCAACCTTCAACCACTTTCCCTTCTACTGCTTATACTGGTGAAGGTGAAAATTTGGCTGTTGACATGAACACCACTGGGGTCCCTGGTGCCGACCTTTCAGCTTCCACTACTACAGCAAATGTGCAATCACCAAATTTGCCTGAGTCTACAGAACCCAATGTTTCTAACTCTAATGATTCTGATCCTAATGCAGTCAATCATCTGGACAATGGCCTTCCTGCTCCTGCTCAGGTTGTTGTGGAGACCACACCAGTAGGATCTGGGAGGCTCCTTTGTAATTGGCCAGAATTTTGGAGGGCCTTTAGCCTTGATCATAACCGTGCTGATTTGATCTGGAATGAGCGTACCAGGCAAGAGCTAAGGGAGGCTTTGCAGGCTGAGGTTCACAAGTTAGATGTTGAAAAGGCACGCACAGAAGACATTGCTCCTGGTGGTGCAACAGTTGAAATGTTGTCTGGTCAAGATAGTGTCCCACAGATCTCTTGGAACTACTCTGAGTTCTGGGTTAGTTACCCCAGCCTAGCAAAGGAAGTATGTGTTGGGCAGTATTATTTACGTTTGCTGCTTGATAGTAGCAGCAGTGGCAGGGCCCAAGACTTCCCTCTGCGTGATCCAGTTGCATTTTTTAGAGCTTTGTATCACAGGTTTCTATGTGATGCAGACATAGGGCTGACGGTAGATGGTGCTGTACCTGATGAATTAGGAGCTTCTGATGACTGGTGTGACATGGGAAGATTGGATGGATTTGGAGGAGGTGGAGGCTCCTCTGTGAGAGAACTTTGTGCAGGGCAATGGCAATTGTTTATGAGCAGCACTTCAAGGCAATTGGTTCTTTTGAGGGTACAGCTCATATTACTGTTCTCTTGGATAGAACTGATGATAGAGCTTTGAGGCACCGCCTTCTTCTTCTTCTTAAGGTATGTGCAATCAATCAGCGATCTCTCTTTTCTCTAATATGTTCTCTTGCTGGATATGTTTAAGCTTTTTTTTTTTTATAATAACTGTACAGTACTGCTGCTTCAGTGAGGTTGCTTGAGATGTCCTTTTTATATCAGCAGTGTTGCTGGAGTTATATTATTTTATTTCTGTATATATGAGTATTGAAGTGTAGCATGAGTTTGGAAGAAAGTGAATGAGTAAAAGGAATTTGACCAACATAGTGAATTTACAATTACACATGGATCTCCATTTCATGGGACTGCTCATTAATTCAAAATGAATCCAGACCTTTGAAAATTCAAATTGCAGGCTCTTGTATCTTTTTTGATGGCTATGTGGAAAGAGAATGGTTATTGAAGAATTTTTGTAGTGTCCTGTCTTCATTTGTGGATCTTCTAATCTTTATTTTTGCTGATGCTTGTGGGAATTTCAACTTGTGTGACATGTAAAATTTATATCTTACAGCTGGAACTTCTTTTATTATTTGGTTTAAATATATAACATTTTGTAGTCGAGACTAATTTACTGTGTTGATGAAAAAGGTCCTAATGAAGGTTTTGCTGAATGTTGAGGCTTGCGTCTTGGTTGGTGGATGCGTATTAGCTGTTGATCTTTTGACAGTAGTTCATGAAGCATCCGAAAGAACTGCTATCCCCTTGCAGTCCAATTTGATAGCAGCTACTGCTTTTATGGAACCCCTCAAGGAATGGATGTTTATTGACAAGGATGGTAATGAAGTTGGACCTGTAGAGAAGGATGCTATCAGAAGGTTTTGGTCAAAGAAATCTATTGATTGGACAACTAGATGCTGGGCATCTGGGATGCTAGACTGGAAGAGATTGCGTGATATTCGTGAACTGCGTTGGGCATTGTCTATTCGTGTTCCTGTTCTCACGCCGACTCAGGTACAGTTTTTTGTATGCTGTGTATGCAATAAGGTTCATGTAAAATATAGGCTTTGCAATGTTCAATTAGACACATGTGAGTTGTGCATGTCTGTACTAAAGACACAAAAGCTCAATTGAAGAAAACCTATTAGATATAATATTTGCAACTCCTTTTTGAACATTTAGACATGTTTCCTAATTGGGCAGACATGATCATGGAAAGTGCACGCACCTTGAAAGATTCTTTTGCTTACATGAAGTCTACATCATAAAGGACAGAAGATGTGGTGAAAGAAGTTGTTATTTTACTGTTTAGAGCAACTACATGATCATGCAAAGAATACACACTCTTGGTTTGCAAAAGCAAAGCATTTATAGAAGATATAAGTCAAATTTGTGAAATAGTTAAAACACATGTCATGAATATGCCATAGTAGTGTATAGTACATGTAAACAGTTTTTTGCTGGATGCATTTTGATTTGTCTGATACTAGTGGCCGCTGCACCTGTTATACGGGTGTTAAAAATTATATTAATACAAACCGTTTGACAATATCTTGTCTTTGCATGCTAATTTGAAAGAAAATATACATGCTTGTAAAACTGCTTCTCTTTTAGTCTTAAAGGTGACATATTTGTATATTTATTTTTTTATTTTCAAATATATTAAAAAATTAAAAATTACTCTAGAATGGAGGAGGAATTGTACAAGCTACAAAAATGTGGAGTTGCTGCGCATGACTGAAAAGCAATATAAAATTACAATAACATCCTTTAAAGTTTTAATATTTTATGATTGGTAAATATTTCAATTGTTTGTAATATTGTAATCCCTAGGGATAAAAGATGGAATTTAAGAAGAAATTATTATTTTTAGCACTAAAGACACCAAAAGGAGCCTTTTTGCTTTAATAATATAGAAATATTGATGTATTCAGCCTATGTGGGATGTTGAAATGGTTCATTTGAACCAGTAGGGGTTGGTATAGTGGTTGAATGAGGCCCAAGAGGTATCTTGACAATTTGCATAAGGTTTAGGGATCGAAACCCAATACGGGTACTTCTTGGTGCTACTTACATAATGTAAGCCATACTTAACCAGTCCATGCTGGAGATAGTTGGTCTAATTATAATCGTGCCCCTCCATTATTTTTTTTTTAAAAAAGAAAGGAATTGGTTCACCTGGGATTGAGTACTGTCTTCGAGTTCCAAGATGTACAGCTTCTGGGCCTGCCACCTTTTTCATGTTCAAACTAACCTACGGAAGCTACATTCTACAAGCAGTCTTTTCCCCCCTTTCTGGTGCATACCATTCCAGAAAAGATTTTGATTTTTGCTTTTAAACAGCTTTTGCTTGTAAATTTGTACAAATAAAAATCATATGCATGTAGAATAGGAAAATATTGTGATTTGGATAGTTTTTTTTTACTTTTAGGTTCAGCATATATCTGCGTTTGTTGGCTATTTATCATTTTGATGGTTTGGTTTCTATGCAGGTAGGTGAGGCAGCATTGTCCATATTGCACAGCATGGTATCTGCACATTCAGATATTGACGATGCTGGAGAGATAGTTACTCCAACTCCAAGAGTAAAAAGGATCTTGTCAAGTCAGCGCTGCCTTCCACATATTGCACAGGTCTCTAGAAACAATTTTTTTTGAACTTCTTCACTCATTCTGTTGGATTGGATTCCTTGTGGGGCCAATTACTCTGAATTTGACTCTTCATCTTCTGTGGGCTCTGTGGCCATTTAGTGAATTTTGATTAATTACAAGTCTAATTTGATTAAATTTTATCTCCTAAAGATAGGATCATCCATCTTATCAGTAATATTGCCAAGAAAAAGGGTTAATTTTGAAATTGTTTAGCTAATTGATGCAGTAGGTCTTTTTGCAATCCTGATGCGCATCAAATTAATGTAGTATGGAGTTGTTCCATTCTACATGACGATAGGCTAGGGCTGTGTCTTATAATCTTGGGTTCATTGATTAAGAAAGGAAATGTACTTGCTCATAAGAAATATTAATTTTGGTCGTTCAGGCCAGATGCATATTATGATTCCCCAGTCCCCATTTTCTGCGCACTTAAAATGGGAATGTGGCTTGTGGTCCTTAACCGGAGCCTATATTATTTTTCTCTTCTATATCAAGATCGATATAAATGTGCTACATGCTATATTTTTATTTTTGTTCTGTTCATTCAGTTCAAGATATTTTCAAACTTTTTTCTGATAGTTAATGTGAAATGTGTTGTTAATCTCTTTCATAAAGGTATGATGGACTTTTTCCACCAAGCTGGAACTTTTTTCTAGAAAATGTTCTATGAGAACAGTGGCTTGTGACTTTGTCCAAGTGAATTTTTTTTTTTTGGGGAAAATGCTCAATTTGTTATCTTAACTTTGACGAGAAGGTTAATACGTGTCGGAATTTAAAAAAATTCAATTTCATACGCAATTGAACTTTTTGTATCCCTAAACATTAATCTACTTTTTCATTGCCTCTTTCAGTAATGAACATGTGTCAGACACGATTTAATGGTGTTAAGTGGGCTAGTGTTTAAAGGCATGAAAAGTTCAATTGGGTATGGCATTAGACTCTTTTAAAGTTTAGGTAACTGATTGACCTTTTTATCAAAGTTCAAGTACCAAATTAGGCCTTTTTTTTTTTGGCTTTTTTGGGGGGTGGGGTGTTATTACCAACATCTTGTTCCCCAGGTTTGACTGTCATGACAACAACACCCCAACCCAAAAAAAAAAAAAAAAAAATCTTAAGACAAGCAGGACCAAAGTATACATGCATGCTTCTCATAGCTACTTTTAATGTTGAGTGAATATATCTATGAATTTTGAATTTTGTTGTACTTACGATAGCAATATGAGTAAATTTGGGTTATGATTTTTGTGTGGAAAAGTAAGGATGTTCACAGAGATAAATATCAGTGTAACCGATGTATTTCCTTGTAAACGTCTTGATAGCATATCTGTTTCTTCTGCTGAGCTCAATATTGTCCCAAAAAAGCTGATTGAAGGGTGTTATAGTGACTCTGCATCCAATTATATGGTAGTTCCTTTTTAATGAATCTTTGTATTTGTTGAATGGTGCTTGCTCTGCAGCCATCATTTCATAGATGGCAATTATCATTTAGTTAATAGCAGTGTTTTGGCAAATTTAGGCCATGCTTTCTGGTGAACCGAGCATAGTGGAGAGCGTGGCTGCTTTGTTGAAGGCTGTTGTTACCAGGAATCCAAAAGCTATGATACGACTCTACAGCACAGGGGCATTTTATTTTGCTCTTGCATACCCTGGATCCAATCTCCATTCAATTGCTCAGCTATTTTCAGTGACTCATGTTCATCAGGCATTTCATGGAGGTGAAGAAGCTGCAGTTTCTTCATCATTGCCACTGGCGAAAAGAAGTGTGCTGGGTGGACTTCTTCCAGAGTCCTTATTATATGTTTTAGAGCGTAGTGGCCCCACTGCATTTGCTGCTGCAATGGTTTCTGATTCAGACACTCCAGAAATTATATGGACGCACAAGATGCGAGCAGAAAACCTTATTCGTCAGGTGAACTCTTAAATATAAGCTAGATCATTACCACAAGATAATTATCCTCCTTGATTGTTTTTCTTCATTTTTTTTTAATTTTTATTTAAGGAATTATTAAAAGTTAATGGACTTAGTTACGTCCTTATTTTCATATCAGGTTCTGCAGCATCTTGGTGATTTTCCTCAGAAATTGTCACAGCATTGTCATTCTTTATATGACTATGCTCCCATGCCACCAGTGACATACCCAGAGTTAAGAGATGAGATGTGGTGTCATCGTTACTACCTTCGCAACTTATGTGATGAAATCAGGTTTCCGAATTGGCCAATAGTTGAACATGTGGAGTTCCTGCAATCATTACTTGCAATGTGGCGGAAGAGCTAACAAGACGACCGATGGACCTTTCAGAGGAAGAAGCTTGTAAAATATTGGAGATATCACCTGAAGATATATCTAGTGAAGAAGTTAGTAGAAACATTGCTGTTGATAGAACTGAGGAGATATTGAACATCTCCAAGCAGATTGAGAATATAGATGAAGAAAAGCTGAAGCGACAGTATAGGAAACTTGCAATGAGATACCATCCAGATAAAAATCCTGAAGGAAGAGAAAAGTTCCTTGCTGTGCAAAAAGCATATGAGCGCCTCCAGGTAGACGTAACTCTAAAAATTCTGATATGTAATGTTTTGATTTCATAAGCTTCCTAATTTATAATCAAGCTTTAGTACTTCGAACTACAGTCAAATGATGATCTGCTACTATTTCACCCAAAATGATCAGTATGTGAGAAGTGGACTTTGATGCCTAGTCTGGAAAGGAAATCGACCCCCTGCAGCTTTTTATTTTCTCCATAGACTGGCCTTAGAAGAGACAATTCAATCTCATCCAACAAAAGGGGATGAATGTACAAGTTTTTCCACTTCCGATTTTCATGTTTTTTGCTATTGAGCTATTGCACTAGTATCAAACTGCATTGGGAAGGCACCTTTTCCATCCATCTCTGATCAATTCCTTTGTGAATTATTGACCAAAAATGCCAGTGGGTTATCACATGAACATCTCTGCATTGTGTTGTGAAGTTAAGCTTTTTCTCATTAACAACAACAAAAAATTCATTGTGGGTTTTTATGATTCAGTATTCTTTTTTTCACCCTTGGATTTTGAAATGTTGTCCATGGATAATTCTCTGTTGCTGAAGAATTAATTATCTTTGTATGGTAACCCCCGATCAAGATTCTGGGCTTTGCTGCAGTGTCAGAATTAAGTAATTGTTTTCATTGTGTTGTAGTAATTTAGCTAATAACAATAGAGGACTTATTAATTTATGTATTTATGATAGAATTAATCATCTATGAGACAATTGTGGCACATGGTGCATTAATATGTTGTATATATAAATATGTATATATGTTTTAATTTATATATTTACAATATAAGCTATTATTGTGAATGTTATTTTTTTTTGTTTTTTTTGGTTTCATTCCTAATCAGTTGAGGGGGATATAATTAGTAATTTAAGTACTTTGACATCATAAAATGCTATGCATTGTTTGTGATTATTAAATTATCATATCGCGTTATATACTTAATTATAGTAATTTTTTTGATTAATTAAAAATTTAATTGCATATACATGTGTCTAATTTCTTAAACAAATTTTCTTGATGTTATTATCCAATCATTTTTTTTTTTCTTTTTTCTAATTTGATTTTCAAGTTCTCTCTCTCTCTTCTCTATGTACATACATATTTGCCATAAGTGAATAAGTAGGTAGGATGGCTGTATGGAAAAATTGGTGCATCTAGCAGCAATTTCTTTTGACAAATAAGAAATTGAGATACGCATATGGTCGCCTTTTTTCCATGTTAGGCCTTAGTATCCTATATGTTATTAAATTTATGAAAGAGGTACCTCAAAGTAGGAGTAACAGGTTACACCTACTTCCTCTCCCCATTGAACCCGTCACTGATTTCCTCTGCCTTGTCCTCCTTTTTTCACTTCTCTTAATTCCTTCTTTCCCTCTTTGTTGTCTCCAATTTTGTAACATTTATCAATGGTAGACCTCACTTGAAATACAATTTTCATGTGGTGTAATAGATGTGCAAACTTTTGTCCATGTGACCTGGCACAACGTAATGTATTGGTTGGTTGATCATTACTTGTTTTTGTTATATATATATATATATATTGCCAGAGGATGTCTTTATCTCTGAAGGACTTTTGAGCTGAAGTGCAAAATAAATCCACATGTCCAGGGACAGTGGTGAAAAATTGTGTATTCTTTAGTTTAGACCTGGTTAATGGGGATTGTAGTTTTGTGTCATCAATCTGTGCTCGTTGAATGTACATTTTACTGAATGTCCACAATTTTTTTTTTTCTACATATGTAGGCAACTATGCAAGGGTTGCAAGGTCCTCAATCTTGGAGGTTGTTGCTTCTGTTGAAAGGACAGTGCATCTTGTATCGTCGTTATGGAGATGTGCTCGAGCCATTTAAATATGCTGGCTATCCTATGTTGCTTAATGCTGTTACTGTGGATAAGGATGACTACAATTTCTTGTCGCTGGAAAGAGCACCGCTTCTCGTGGCTGCATCAGAGCTACTGTGGCTGACGTAATTTCCTCTAATGCATATGTTTTTACTTATTATTAGCAGATACTTAAGACTGACTTATATGAGCTCTACTTGTTTAAGACTGACTTAGATGAGCTCTACTTATCTTCCTGATCCTTTAAACCTTTGCTAGGTGTGCATCCTCATCACTAAATGGTGAAGAGCTTGTAAGGGACGGCGGAGTTCATCTTCTTGCAACCCTTCTTTCTCGTTGCATGTGTGTGGTTCAGCCAACAACTCCAGCAAATGAACCATCAGCGATCATTGTTACAAATGTGATGCGCACCTTTTCTGTCCTGAGTCAATTTGAGAGTGCCAGGGCTGAGATGCTTGAGTTTTCAGGTCTGGTTGATGATATAGTACACTCTGCAGAACTTGAGCTTGTACCTGGTGCAGTTGATGCTGCTCTTCAGACCGTAGCTAATGTCTCTGTATCGTCTGAGTTGCAAAATGCCTTGTTGAAGGCAGGTGTTTTGTGGTAAGTCACCCTTGTTTCAAACGTGATGATCTGATATGCTTGCTTGACTCAAGATGGGATTGGAATTTAGTATTGTTTGCCTCTATAAACAGTTGTAAATATGAATAAAAGGGGAAACTGAAGGCATTATCTGATGTTTGTACTGAATTAGGAAGTATTGAATGAAATATTGCCTTTTACCTCTTGATGTATTACGTGTTTATTTTGCAAGCACTGGCCAGTGTAGCCTGGTTGTGCATTTGCACTAATGTCAAAATATGCCATGATATGTGTTGACTCGGGTTATGGTTTCCTTTGTGTTTGAGTTTTATCTTTTCATGAAAATATTATATGGTTGGATAATCTTCTTGAAAATGAAAGTTTAATCAAATGGTGAATTCATACTCTTTCAAGCCTTTTGGATATCAAAGCAAGATCCCCAAAGGACTCTTTCTAACAAGTTGGGTTGGTCCAATCATCCTTTTTTTGAGATATTGTCTAATATGGCTTTGGGTGGCCTAAGTTCTTTATGTGGAGCAAAGTAGAATATTCTTGCATAATATGTCTAAATGTTTAGTCATATCAGTTATCCCAAATGTGGTGCATGTTCCTCTGGATTATTATTTATTGGCTTATTTGATTGCCTGGGGACTTTGCCTTTTTTTAGGTATCTCCTGCCACTTCTGCTTCAATATGACTCTACTGCAGAGGAATCTGATCCCAGTGAGTCACCTGGTGTTGGTGCAAGTGTACAGATTGCCAAGAATTTGCATGCTGTGAGAGCAGCGCAGGCCCTTTCCAGGCTTAGTGGTTTGTCTGCTGATGAGAGCTCAACACCTTACAATCGGGATGCAGCTGCTTCTCTCAGGGCCTTACTAACTCCTAAGCTTGCAAGCATGTTGAAGGATAATATCCCTAAGGATCTGCTTTCCCGCTTGAATGCTAACTTGGAATCACCGGAGGTATAACCTGCATTTATGCATCTGTGTCTCATTGTGCAAAGTGATTCGAGAGCATCTTATATAGTTGCTGTAAAGCTGGGCGGTGAATTTTTAAATGATAGTCATGTTCTAAGTTGCCAAAGCAATAGCTTTAGGTTTTATCCGATGAGCTGTATAGTCTATATGTTTGTTGGTGTGGGTATTTATTGGTGGTTAAATTTTCCAAACTTACCATTTGGTGCAATTAGATGACCATTGAATTTCATTTTTTTTTTCTTTTCTCTCTCTTTTTTTATTTTTATTATTTATTATTCAAGTCTTTTTGGTGTTTGTTAAGAACTCTTGTAGTGAGTGATGGGATTGTGATGCGGAAATATATATGTATGCTGAAACCTAATATCTGCAATCGTTTCCCATATTGATGTATTAAGGGCTTCTTGATCTTCTTGTTTCTTTTCTTTTTTGAGGGGGTCGTTTTTCCTTGGTTGGGGGTGTTTGTTGGCCCATTGACATTTTAGCTTTGTGTAGTAAACACAATTAAAGCAACACTTTTTATTTTGTAGATTATCTGGAACTCATCAACCAGAGCGGAGTTGTTGAAGTATGTTGACCAGCAGCGTGCTTCTCAAGGTCCAGATGGTACATACGATGTGAAGGGTTCTCATACTTTTGCTTATACAGCCCTGTCAAAGGAACTCTTCGTTGGCCAAGTCTACTTAAGAGTCTACAATGATCAACCAGATTTTGAGATAAGTGAACCAGAAGCTTTCTGTGTTGCTTTGATTGAGTATATATCGAATCTTGTACATGAGCAACCATCATTAGATTCAGAAGTACGAGATGATGGTGATCAAAGTGGTTCATTCACTGAGACACCTGATGAGAGTGAAGTTGTTGATGAGAAGCCTACATCGGCTGAATCCTCAATAGTAAATGATGGACCGGTGGCAGATAAGGAGGAGTCTCCGGTGGCAGATAAGGAGGAGTTTGTCTTGGTCAAGAATCTTCGATTTGGATTGACTTCACTTCGGGTATTCTTCATTTTTTTTTCAATTTTTATTTTTTGTTTCATCTCAAGCCACAATGGGAGATGTAGCTGAGTTTTACTTTTCGGCTGTTGAAATGCAGAACTTGCTCATAAGCAATCCTGGTTTGGCATCTGTTTTCTCTTCAAAAGAAAAACTCCTACCAATTTTTGAGTGCTTTTCTGTGCCTGCTGTATCTGATAGTAACATCCCTCAGCTCTGTTTGAGTGTCTTGTCACTATTGACTACATATGCCCCTTGCCTGGAGGCCATGGTTGCAGATGGATCCAGTCTCTTGCTTTTACTGCAGATGCTGCACTCTGCCCCGAAATGTCGAGAAGGTGTTCTCCATGTTCTTTATGCATTGGCAAGCACTCCAGAGCTTGCTTGGGCAGCTGCGAAGCATGGTGGGGTGGTGTACATTCTTGAGCTTCTTTTGCCTAGGCAAGGTGGTAACATTCTTGTTGGTCCATTTATAAATCCCTCACAGAAAATTCTCATGCAGTTTTTATTGATATTTCCAAATGTTGTACTTGCAGAAGAAATTCCTTTACAGCAAAGGGCTGCAGCAGCCTCATTATTGGGAAAGCTTCTTGGACAGCCAATGCATGGCCCTCGAGTTGCTATTGCTCTTGGTAGATTTCTTCCAGATGGCCTGGTATCTATTATTAGGGATGGGCCAGGTGAGGCAGTTGTATCAGCTCTGGAGCAGACTACGGAGACTCCAGAACTGGTATGGACTCCAGCAATGGCAACATCATTATCTGCACAAATTGCGACCATGGCATCAGACCTTTATCGAGAGCAGATGAAAGGTCGTGTTGTTGATTGGGATGTACCTGAGCAGGCATCTGGACAGCAAGAAATGAAGGATGAGCCACAGGTTGGTGATATTAACTTATATAGGTTTCTTCTGATTGTTAGAGATACTGACATACATCTTCTTGTACAGGTTGGTGGCATATATGTCAGGCTATTTTTGAAAGATCCCAAATTTCCTCTTAGAAACCCAAAAAGATTTTTGGAAGGATTGCTGGATCAATATTTGTCATCAATTGCTGCCACACATTACAATATAGAAACTGTTGATCCAGAGCTGCCCATGCTTTTATCTGCTGCTTTAGTTGCATTGTTGCGTGTTCATCCTGCACTGGCTGATCATGTTGGATATCTTGGGTATGTGCCCAAGCTAGTTGCTGCAGTTGCTTATGAGGGAAGGCGAGAAGCAATGTCCTCAGTGGGGGTGAATAATGGCCACTACACAGACAAGCCTTCTGAATCTGAGGATGGATCAACGCAGCCAAATCAAACTCCTCAGGAGCGCGTTCGTCTTAGCTGCTTACGTGTTCTACATCAACTTGCAGCAAGTACTACATGTGCAGAAGCCATGGCAGCAACTAGTGCTGGAGCACCTCAGGTATGTGTTCAGCTTTTTCCCATTTTCAAAGATTGATTCAGTTCTCATACTCGTGCCATCATTATGGCAAAGTTTAGGTCAACCTGCAATCATGATAGTTACCTTGCCTCTTCAGATTAATTTTCACTTGTTATACATCCATCGTTGATTCAGTGCTTTCTTTCTTTTTGGGTGGGGTGGGATTTGCAGATGATTCTTCTAAACTTTAACCTTGGTGCTGACCTATCTTTCAAAGGTTGCAAATAAACTTTTAAATTTTAATAAATTGCAACATAAATGACATTTTTTTTTTATTTTTCTATTTTTATAAATAAAAAACATTGGGTTCAAAGTTTGAGGTTGTGTTAAAGTATACTTTGACAAGTTTGAGGGGATGTTTTCGCACCAAGGTCAAAATTTAGGGGGTTATTTGTCAATTTATCTAAGCTTAAGTGGCCTATTTGCAACATATCTGCACCAAGGACAGTTGAGAAAACTATTTGCATGTTTCCCTTATGCTTTTTTTTTTTTTTGTTGGTTCTTTTCTTAATTTTTAGTTAAAAGCAAGGGTTGTGCTCCAATTTTCTGACACTTTTTGTTATCATGATTTCTTCCCAGGTTGTCCCTCTTTTGATGAAAGCTATAGGATGGCAAGGTGGAAGCATATTAGCACTTGAGACACTAAAACGTGTTGTTGCTGCTGGAAACCGTGCTAGAGATGCTCTTGTTGCACAGGGACTTAAGTAAGTGGTTTGATCATCGAATGAAAGTTATTCTCTTTGTTTGCTTGTAAAATATCACATCCATTTTAATTTAACATATAGTAAAATTTTACCTGGTCCAGCATGAGTATGTGGACAAGATATGCTGCTAGGTTATGATGTTTGCCAAAATAATTTTCTAAACTTGGACTTGCAGGAACATTTATAGTTAGCTTATTAGTTAATTTTATGTAAAATGAAACCTTGGAAATTTTTGAGGCATGTAGATGAATACCTTATGAATCTCTTGCACTATCAAAGCTGAGATCCTGGTAATTATGTTTCTTCGTTGAGATGTGTATATGTTGTATATCCAGCGTACTTTTCTTGTTCCTGTTCATAAGAATATTTGCATTCATTATTTTCAGGGTTGGTCTTGTTGAAGTACTACTTGGTCTTCTTGATTGGAGAGCTGGAGGCAGAAATGGGTTATGTGCACAGATGAAGTGGAATGAATCTGAAGCGTCCATTGGCAGGGTACTTGCTGTTGAGGTCAGAGAAATTGTTTATCCTTCTCCCTTCCTTTCCAGCATTGATTTTCGTGCAGTTAAGCTTGAGTGTTGTCTTCTTACACTTACGGAAAAATGCACTGAAAGTAGACAATGTTTTTACCCTTTTGCCGTTTCATCACTTGTGTTTTCAAAATTTTCATTTCATGACCTAATTTTTCAAATAGGGTCAAAATTCTCTTCATCACTCCTTTTTATAAGTTAGCACTTGAAGGATCTAGATAGTTTGTACTATACATACATTTATCTATATTATTAAAGCAAACAAGGCTCACTTTTTGGTGTCTTTAGTGTAGATTTAATTTTTTATAATATGATTTGACGAAAATGACTCTTGCAGTTTAAATTTATACTTTTTTTTTTTTTAAATAAAAGTTACTTCCTCCTTGATCTTTTTTGAAACCATAACTACTCTCCTTACCTTTTTTACTTTTAAAATTGCATTTTAATGTAAAATAAGGATAATAATGACATTTAAATATATTATAGGATTGAATTCAAAACCTAGAAAGGATTTTTTACAGTTGAAAATTAATATTTATAATAAATATTTAGAATGTTTTACGGGTACTATTAAATCGCAGGTGCACCATCCGCTTGTGTCTATTATTTTATATATTAGAATCCCTATTTTCATACTTTTTCCATCTTAAGACCTGGAATTCAATATCACTCAGAATTTTCTAGTGTATTTTCCTCCTTGTAGGTATGATTGATCCTTTTGAACCTGTTCTTGAAGTGTCAATCAAGTATGCTATCATTAAGACGAGCAGATTACGGCAATCCTTACTGCTGATTAAATGCAGTGATTGGTCTCCGCCTGCTCAATTTGATTTAAAATTATTCTTGCTGATTCTTCTGAATAAAATTAGAAAATTGTTCCTTTAGAGCATTTTTGGTGTGAGTAGTGACTTTGGAGCTTGCAAATGGGTTAATATAATCTATTTGATTTACATGCTTGATTTAGCTTTTGGTTTTACATGTGTTTTCTCAGCAAAGATTGATTGTCTCATGTGCTTTTACCTTCTCTACGATGATAATTTCCACTGATGATGCATTTGTGCTTTAATCTTTGCTTGATTTTTCATTTCCAATGATATGTTTTGATATATTTAATTTTCTATGCTTGTTTGTCTTTTCAAGTGCTATAACTTTGCTTACGGGTGATGTGCTTATCCAGGTTTTGCATGCATTTGCAACAGAAGGGGCGCATTGCACAAAAGTGCGTGACATATTGAATTCTTCAGATGTGAGTGAATTGCCCTTTTTCCTCTTCCCCATTGTGTAGCAATTGTTCTGTCAATTTGATTTTGCAAGTTGGTTTAGGAGTGCACAAGAGTTGAGTGATGGTACACTATTGATGTCAAGTGTGAGACCAGGTGCCACTTAATGAGTTTGGGCTTGATTTGATTAAACTTGTTTAGGTCCTGTTGTACATGCACTGTTGTCCCTCAGACTATTCTAAAATCAATGCTTGAGTCCAACTTGAGCTCTTCTAATTCATAAGCTTGACTCAAGTTCAATTAGGCTTGTGGACTCGTTGAGCCAAATACCATGGACCTCGTCCTTGACTTGATAAACCTTGAGTTGCTAGACCTTGAGCTTGGCTCAGCTATGGTGGAATTGAAATGAACAAATATTATGCCAAGCAATTTTTTGAGTGGATTTAACTCATCTACGTCCTATGTTGATCCTGGTTGGAGAATATGCACTTCTAAGAGTGTGGCCGCATTGGCATGGTGAAATGGTGTGTTCTGGTGCAACAAACATGTAGGCATTAGGCGCCTTAACACCTTGAGAGTACTGGGAATCATCAATATATGCAAGTTCCACTGATGGTGTTTAGGTGTGCGGTTTACATATACGTATGTAGTTAGCAGATGATAGTTTTTTGTTTTTTTGTGATACTGGTGATGCATAATGCTAAATCTTGCCTATCGCCATCTTACCTGTTTTCAATTTTTTTTCCTGGCCTCAGCTCTCTTACCTGGTTATTTTGCCTGGATTGTTAGCCAAGGGTTTCACTTACCATAGGACACTAGCAGTCGTTTTAAATCATGAGAATACCTGTGTCAATGCTTCTCTTTGTTTGATGAGTGATCTCTTTTTTTTTTTTTTGTTTTTAATTCATTGTAAGGTTTGGAGCGCATATAAAGACCAAAAGCATGATCTTTTCCTGCCATCCAATGCGCAATCTGCTGCAGCTGGAGTTGCCGGCCTGATTGAGCATTCATCCTCATCCAGACTTACCTATGCTCTCACAGCACCTCCACAACCATCTGCACAAGGAAAACCACCTGTTGCAGCAACATCTGACAGCAACGGAAAGCAAGACTACTCATACAGTTGAAGAAAAGGAGGAGTTGATATGTATACATAGTCCCCCAATAGTGTACAGTTTTTTTTCTTTTCTTTTCTTTTTTGATTATATATATTTTAAATTCCCCATCTAATGGGCACGGCTTGGCATCTCCACTTGAAGTGATTTTAGGGAAAGCTATTCATTGTTTTTTTGTACATAGGGTGTTAGTGATTTTTGTATATTGGGTTTTTTTTTTTTTTTTTCTTTTCCCCCAACCCATTTCATATATAATAGTTGAGCTGATTTTGTGTATATACCTTCTCAATAATATTTTGATAAAGTCATTTCCTTGTTTCCGAAGAGTAAGACCTAATTTTTGTTAATATATGCCTTTGGCATGGCTTCTCTCTTTTCTGTTGTAAGCGGTAACCCATTGAGGGATCACTTAAGCGGTTTGATGTATTAATATATCACTCTAGTGTGGGAATCAGATAGGATGGGAGAGTGGATTTATAATTTGTTCGCTTCCTATCCGAGCATTTTACAGCTTCTCTCTTTATTGGGTTTTACTCTGTAAGGTATAGTTACGTGTAGGAGTTTGAAACAGGAAAAGGGTAAATTATGTGCAAAATACAAAAATAAAGCTTCATCATAAAATCTCAACCAACTGTTTGATTGATCTATAAATAATTAATTTAATAAATGATATCATTAAATGTATTTATTACAATATAATCAAAGTATAAAAAATTATTAAATTAAAAAGAAATGGTGAGGATGGAAAAAATTATATTTCCTTATTTATTATGCTGAAAAAAAAGACCTATTAAGTTGAAAATATTTTTTCTTGCAAAGAAAAATAAATTTTTCACCAAAGAGAAGACGATACTCTTTTAAAAGAAAAGACCTACTAGAAAATCATTTTCCGAATTATTTTTTTAGAAGTATTCTAACTCTAATGTGATATTTGTTTGATTTTTATCATAATTAACTAATAAATTACATTTTAAATATGAAAATCAATAATGGACCGAAAAAAATGAAAGCTCATTAAATTATAAATATCAACCAAGAGTTTATAAATAACTATTATAAAATAATTCGTACTTAATACTTTTAAATAACATATTATTTGTCATAATGTAATTATATAGTAACTTGCTAATAATAAGTTGTTTACATATGATGACGTGTTACATAATATTTGTAGGTCTAACATCGGAAATCTTTTTTCAATATACTTTTACAAGAGCAATCAAATATATATGTATGTATATATAATATTATTTTCAGAAAGTGTACATAAAGCCACCCAAACAAAACAACAGCATTGCATCTTCATTGTTGATCAATTTTTCAAGGAGATCAATTAAAGCAATGGGATATGGGGAATAAAATTCAAATAAAGCGTAAGTATCAACTGTCATGAAAGTGTTATCACATATAGTTGTATGTGGTATATGAATGCATAAAAGCTCAACCGTACCAAAGCCTATTTTGTTCCTTTCAGTCTCAGGCCCCATTTGTGCAATAGAATACATCATAAATAATAATGTCACATAGCTAGATTATACACAAAGCAATATGAGATCACGAGGGGATACAAGGCGTCATGAAAAATAGTGAGAACTAAAGAAAAAAAAAAGAATTACTTAAGTAAATGTTGGTCAACCAGCACGTCTTTTTTATAATTAAGGGTTAACATAAATTCTATCAAAGAAAAAAAAAAGTAAAAATCAACACCTGGATTGGAAATTCTCATGGAAGACATAAAACAATGGCAAACGAGAGAAAAAAAAAAAAAAAGCCCACTTAGTCCAATACTATTGACGAACTAACATCGACCTAATCATTAGTGCTTTAATCTTTCCAAGAGGCAAAACTTCAAAATGTAAAATCTTCATGCCAATACATTGATAATGTTGCTAGCAATGATTGGTTCTATATACTTATCTGTATTATCTAATCGATATATTTTTTTAATATTATTGACTTGTTGTAGATGTCTAGCATTGAGGATAATGAAAAGCTACAAGAGATTGCTATAATTTTGCAAGGATCAAATAGGAAAACTGAAAAAATATTTTAAGAAAATGTCTTGAAGAATTTGTCTTACTTCGGATACATGGACATTCATTTATAACTTGTCTTATATGTGTCTTACTGCCCATTTTACAGATGATGATTACAAAATACATAAAAGAATTATTGCTTTTTGTCTTATTGCTAGCCATTCTAGGGAGGTAATTGGCATGGTTGTTGAGAGGTGTTTACTTAATTAGGGAATTAATAGGGTGTTTACTGGAACTGTTAATAATGCATCTTCAAATGATGTGGGTCTACAACATTTGAAAAGACTAAGTATTTAGAAGAGAACCATCTTGGGGGGTGAGCATTTTCATATGAGATGTGCTACACATATTTTGAATTTGGTTTTGAAAGATGATTTGTGTGAAATAAATGACTCTATTGTGAGAATTAGACATGCAGTGAAGTATGTAAAATCTTCTCCATCTAGAAACCAAAAGTTTAAGAATTGTGTGGAAAAGGAGAAAATTGATAGTAAGAGTCATTTATATTTAGATGTGGAGGCTAGATGGAACTCAACATACTTAATGTTGGAGGCAGCCTTGAAATTTCAAAAGGCTTTCGATTTGTTAGAGCTCACTGATAGTAAGTATTCTATGGAACTTACTATGAAGAAAGATACTCTAACTTTTGAGGATTAGGAATATATTAGATCATTGCTGCCTTTTCTCAAAATTTTTTACGAGACTACTTTAAGCTTTTTTGGCACACTTCATGTCACTAGTAATGAATATATGAAGAAGATTTATGGTCTTGGCATGATGATATCTAATATGATTGAAAAAGGTAAAGATCCTAGTTTGAAAGCTATAGCTATTAGGATGAAGATGAAGTATGGCAAGTATTGAGGCACATATTAATAATATCAATGTTTTATTATTTGTTGCATCGGTTCTTGATTCTAGATGTAAATTGAGATATGTTGACTACATTGTTGGTGAATTTTATGATGTGGATGTTGCAAGCAATTAAAAGAAAAGGTGAGAGTTGTTTTGGAATCTTTGTTTGAATCCGATAATATTTCCAAACTTATATCTAGTGTTCAAACAAGTGGAGAATAGGAAGAAGTGGACTCACCTGTGGTAATTGATGAATATCAAGAGGTAGGTTAATATTCAGATGATAAGTACTTGAAACATGGTGGGGATGAAGGAAATAAGGATCCAAAAAATGAATTGGAAAAATATTTATATGATGCTTGTGAGAAGAAGGTACCCTCTTTTGATATACTGGGTTGGTGGAAAACAAATGCATCCAACTACCTAATACTTTTCTTGATAGTAGGGGATGTGTTGGCTATTTCTGTGTCTACGGTTGCTAGCAAATCCACTTTTAGCACTGGAGGTCATTTGCTTGATTCATTTCGCAATGCTCTTACACCTAGATTTGCGGAGGCTTCAATTTGTGGATAAAATTGGTTAAGGAATTCAAGTCAACCCATAAATCTTGAGCATATCTTGGAACAATTGGAGTTGGTATCTATAGGTAAATTTATTTCTTCTTTGTATCTATTTTCGTATTATATTAATCTTTTACTTGTATATTGAAATTCTTTGTTTTTTTTTCCACCTTGTTTGAAAGCATCATACATTCCGGAAGATCATCCTCTTTTCACAGTTGATAATTGAGAAAAGTGTGTAAGTTAATCTCTATTATTTGTTTTTTTTTATTGATGCAAATATTAATATTTGTTTGAAATGGTTTAAAGAGTTAGTGCTCAATTGCAGATCTGTACACCCCACTATCACAAATCATGTCATTGTACCTTGGTAATGGGATTTGGAATAAAAAAGATTAAGATGGATCCTTCATTAGTTTATCACGTCCTTTGGCGGGATTACTTCAAATGATTACATTATGCTGATATGTGCTAATTTGAACAATTATATTTTAATTATTATGTTATTGTCGTATTGTAATTTTTATCACTTCCTTTGGTGGGATTAATTTCTAATTTGTTGTTGGTTTTATATTTATTTAACTTGTTGATTTGCAATTTTTGAATGTACTTGTGATATTTAACTTGTTAATTTTCAATTTTTGAATGTAATTATGAAATAAAAGGGGTTTCACTTTTTATAGACCAACGGAAATATAGTTAACCGCAACTTTTGGTTCTTCATTATGTTAAATGGTTAAAAACACAAAATTGAAAATATTAATTGAAAAAAAAGGTTAATTGTTAAAACGGTTAACTGTTAATAATGGATTGATTTAGGTATGAGATTTTAAAAAAGTGATTATTTTGGACTGGTTAAAAAAAAAAAAAAGAAATAGGGTCATGGACTGGTTAATCAGTCCATGTCTAGCCCAATAGGGAACTAATTACCTAATGGAGAAACTAGGACTGCCCTTGTTGACACACCATTTTTTCCCCCATTTTAAAAATAAAAATAAAAATAAAAAATTCAAGAATCATAAAAAATCCAAAGAAAATAGAAAATACAATAAAAATTGAAAATTACCAAAAATACAAAAAATATTAGCTAAGTGTAAAATTAACAAAAAGGAATAAAAATTACAAAGTTAAAAAAAAAAAGGAGAGGATTAAAAAAATAGAAAATTAAAAAGTTAGAAAACCTTTTCTTTTAGTAAATAAGCATTTTAAACTTAAAATGAAAAAAAAGGGACAAGACATAGCTGTTAAAAATAAATAAATAAATAATTTGCAATTTTATAATAGGTGTGTGGCAGCATGAAGCAAATTGCATCCGGAATTCTCTTCGTCAATGGTGGCAATTTGTGGCGGCAACATAATTCTAGAGTTGTCCAACAATATGAACGTGAGTTGTAATTTTTAGCTAGCATTATAGGATACATAACACAATGTTTGACTTTTCAAACATATATTCCTTTTCTTATTTTGCTTCTCCACCGTCAATGCATGTCTATAAAAGGAGATACTGTGTACCATTTTTTTTGGAGAAATGTAACTACAATAACCAACATATATAAGAGCTAATGATATGATATACATTTAACTCTTGCTCTTCTCTCTCTCTCTCTCTCATGCTCTAATTTTATTTTTCCCTCCTTATAATTTTAACATATTTTGCACCCAACATATTTTTGGTATCAGAGCCAGACCTCTTTTTTCTTATACACATACCCAAACACTTAAACACTATACACACAAATATTTGCAATGGCATCAACAAGCAGTAATACCACATTTAATTTTTCCCAACAAGGTATTCCCTTGTTTATTGGTGAAAAATATGATATATGGAGCACAATGATGAAAACATTATTTATCTCACAAGATTTGTGGGAAATTGTTGAGGAAGGTTATGAAACCGCTATTGCTAGTCCAGAGGTAAAAGCAACCTGGACAGTACCTCAACAAAAAGAGCATAAAGAAAATGCTATGAAAGACGCCAAAGCATTGTCTTTCATACAACAAGGGGTTAGTCAATCAATATTACCACGAATTATGGGTGCAACCAC
This sequence comes from Combretum micranthum, assembly GCA_024138025.1. Taxonomy (NCBI): domain Eukaryota; kingdom Viridiplantae; phylum Streptophyta; class Magnoliopsida; order Myrtales; family Combretaceae; genus Combretum; species Combretum micranthum. The sequence continues at coordinate 455,021 of JAMXBD010000097.1, read as the reverse complement.
ATCACATGATGCTGAGATTCTAAGGAAGCAGTATGGAGGTCATGATAAAGTTATATCAATTAAACTCCAGAATCTATGGAGAGAGTTTGATAATTTATTCATGAAAGATAATGAAGAGGTGCAAGAGTTCTTCTCAAGAGTTACAATTATCATTAATCAGATCAGAGGATATGGAGATAAAATTCCAGATAAGAGAATTGTTGAAAAAGTCTTGAGAAGTTTGCCAGCAAAATTTGAGCATGTTGTTGCTGTTATTGAAGAATCCAAAGATTTATCACAATTGTCTTTGGATGAGCTTATGGGATCATTGGAAGCCCATGAAAAGCGTATGAGTAGATTTTCTACTCAAAATTTAGAGCAAGCCTTCCATTCGAAGGTTAATATTAATAGGCAACAAAATAGTGGCAAGACAGGTATGGAAATAATGATAAAAGTTCCTCTAATTTTGCTCGTGGACGTGGCAGATATCAGAATTCCCGAGGTCGTGGTAGAGGAAGAGAATTCAACATGAGAAGCAATACATCTCAATGCTGAATATGCAAAAAATTTGGCCATGAATCCAAGGATTGTCGGTTCAAATGAAAAAGATGTAGAAATCCCAATCATTCTGAAAGGGATTGTTATTACAAAGATCGAGAAGGTGACAAAAATGCAAACTTTTTGAGGAAAATCAAGATAAACAGGTATTTTATTCTTGCATGAATGCTGAACAATTATTTGAGAATATTTGGTATGTTGATAGTGGATGTAGCAATCGTATGACTGGGAATAAGGAGCTATTTGTTGAGTTTGATGATAAATTCAAATCTGAAGTAAAGCTTGGAGATGGCAAGAGTCATGAAATTATGGGAAAAGGAGCTATTGCTGTCAATACAAAGGAAGGTAATTCCAAATTGATTTATGATGTTCATTATGTCCCTAAATTAACTCAAAATTTATTAAGTGTTGGCCAATTATTACAAAGAGGTTATATGGTGAATTTTGATAATGGCGAATGCATTGTTTCTGATAAGAAAAAGAATTGTATTGTGGCAAAGGTTAAGATGAGCATGAATAAAGTTTTACCTTTATCTATACCTCTTAGTGAAGAATATGCTTTGCAAAGTGTGAAAAATGATGAAACACACTTATGGCATTTAAGGTATGGCCATTTGAACTTTAAAGGACTTCATTTGTTGAAGAAGAAAAATATGGTTATCGGTTGCCAAATATTTCATCTTCTGAAAAAGTATGTGAAGGATGTGTTTATCGAAAAATGCATCGATTGCCATTTCCAAAGCAATCTTATAGAGCCAAAGCCCCTCTGGAGTTGGTTCATTCGGATATATTTGGACTAACAAGAACACCATCCTTAAATGGGAAGGTTTTTTATTTTATTTGTTGATGATTATACAAGGATGATGTGGATATATTTCTTAAAGCAAAAATCAGAAGCATTTGCTACCTTCCTTAAATTTAAAGCTATGGTAGAAAGGCAAAGTGGACATAAGTTCAAAATTTTGAGAACTGATCGTGGAGGTGAATATACATCACATGAATTCCAAAATTATTGCAAAGATGTTGGAATTAAAAGGTAGCTGACTGTACAACAACTCCTTAACAAAATGGCGTTGCAGAAAGGAAGAATCGCACGATTGTAGAGATGGCTAGAAGTATGCTAACACAGAAAGGACTTCCAAATATCTATTGGGCTGAAGCAGTCAATACTGCAGTATATATATTGAACAGATCACCAACAAAAGCAGTGCTTAATAAGACTCCTTATCAAGCTTGGTATGAAAGGAAACCTCTAGTTAATCAATTGAAGATTTTTGGATGTTTGGCATATTCTCTCATTCCATCACAAAAGAGAGAAAAATTTGATGAGAAAGGAGAAAAGTATATTTTCTGGTTATAGTGATGAATCTAAAGGATATCGCCTTTTCAATCCAAAGAAAAATGAGTTGGTCATTTCAAAAGATGTTATATTTGATGAAGATGGTGCATGGGATTGGAAAGAGAAATCTCCAATTATGGAAAGAATTATGCCTCTAGGATCTAATGCTATACAGCCAGATCCACAATTAAGTTCAGAACCAAGTACTAATACTCCTAGTACATCATCACCACAAGGAACACAAGAATTCTATCCAGAATCAGAAAGTCCAATAAGAAAGGTACGTTCCTTATGTGATATATATGAATCTTGTGAATTCGCATTTTTCACCTGTGAACCACAAAAATATGAAGAAGCTGCAAAAGAGGAAATTTGGAGAATAGCCATGGATGATGAGATGGCAACTATTGAAAAGAATCATACTTGGGAGCTTGTTGATCTTCCAAAAGATAAGGAAGTTATTAGATTAAAATGGGTCTACAAGACCAAATATAGAGAAGATGGTTCAATTCAAAAGCATAAAGCTCGTCTTGTTGCAAAAGGATATTCACAGCAACTAGGTATTGATTTTAATGAAACATTTGCACCAGTTGACGGATGGAAACAATCAGAATTGTCCTTGCACTAGCAGCTCAATTGGAATTACCAATATATCAACTGGATGTTAAATCAGCATTTTTAAATGGAGAATTGCAAGAGGAAGTATATGTAGAACAACCTGAAGGATATATTATCAAAGGCAAAGAAGATAAGGTGTATCGCCTACACAAGGCATTATATGGATTGAAGCAAGCACCACAAGCATGGAATAGTAAAATTGATAGCTATTTCCAGAAAAATGGTTTTCAAAGGAGTCAAAATGAACCATCACTTTACATTAAAAAGGAAGGTACAAATGATTTCCTTATTGTATGTTTATATGTGGATGACTTGATCTATACAGGTACAAGTCAATCTATGCTAGATGAATTTAAGATGGCAATGATGAAAGAATATGAGATGACTGATCTGGGTCTTATAAAATTTTCTTGGAATTCAAGTTCATCAATCCAAAGGAGAAATATTTATTTCTCAAGAAAAATATTTGGATGATTTATTGAAAAAATATCAAATGAACAATTGCAAGCCAATTGCCATACCACTTGCAACAAATGAGAAATTACAGATGGAAGATGGATCACCAAAATTTGATGCAAAGATGTATAGAAGTTTGGTCGGGTCATTGATTTACCTGACAAATACAAGGCCGGATATTGTTTATCCAGTTAGTTTGATTTCCAGATTTATGCAGAGTCCAAGCAAGCTACATTATGCAACAGCTAAAAGGATATTGCGATATTTGCAAGGCACAAAAAATTATGGTATTCATTATGTGAAAGAAAAAGAATTCAAGCTTGTTGGATATACAGATAGTGACTGGGCTGGATCAATTGATGATCGAAAAAGCACATCTGGATATGTATTTTCTTTGGGATCAAATATTATTTCTTGGTCATCAAAGAAACAAAAAACAGTGTGATTATCATATCTGAAGCAGAATACATAGCAGCTACAGATGCAGCATGTGAAGCAGTATGGCTAAGAAGAATTTTGATGGATTTAAATCAGTGCCAAGATGCCCCCACAATTATCCATTGTGATAATATGTCAACTATTGCTATGACGAAGAATCCAGTATTTCATGAAGGACAAAACATATCGAGTTGCGGCATCATTATATTAGGAATTTGGTACAAGAAGAAGAAATCCAACTTGAATTTATCAATACAAAGGAGCAACTCGGAGATATATTTACAAAAGCTGTACCAGCTGAAAAATTTGAACAATTTAGAAGAGTTTTAAAATTGCAATTAAGAGGGGGTGTTAAAAATAAATAAATAAATAATTTGCAATTTTATAATAGGTGTGTGGCAGCATGAAGCAAATTGCATCCGGAATTCTCTTCGTCAATGGCGGCAATTTGTGGCGGCAACATAATTCTAGAGTTGTCCAACAATATGAACATGAGTTGTAATTTTTAGCTAGCATTGTAGGATACAGAACACAATGTTTGACTTTTCAAACATACATTCCTTTTCTTATTTTGCTTCTCCACCGCCAATGCATGTCTATAAAAGGAGATACTGTGTACCATTTTTTTTGGAGAAATGTAACTACAATAACCAACATATATAAGAGCTAATGATATGATATACATTTAACTCTTGCTCTTCTCTCTCTCTCCTCTCTCATGTACTCTAATTTTATTTTTCCCTCCTTATAATTTTAACATATTTTGCACCCAACAATAGCACATGCATGTGGTAGGGGACTTCGTCCCCTACCTGGCCGCCATTGATAGCTTTGGGAGCTCGAACGAGCTTGTTTCAAGCTCTTTCTTTTTGCTAGGGACGATTAAAAGTCGATCTTAGGACTATAAATTTAGCTTTTGATGTGTTTAAAAAAGGGTTAAATAAAAAATTGTAACCCTCGACGGTCCAAGTTCCATAAAAATCGACTATTAATGGTCGTGTTCGTTCCTCCACCTTCCTCATCGCTTCTATAAAATGAATGCCAGCTCCTCTCCAAAGAAACCAGATCTCTCCTTTGAAAACACCTCCCAAAACACAATCGAAAACAGAACCGAACTTAGAACGAGATCTCCTCCGCTACCCTGACTCCTCTCTCTAGCTTTTGTCCTCCTTCGCCTTGCTGGTGGAAATCACCACTAGTCGAGTCCAAACACCATCTCCATTCTCCACTCTAACCATCTTGAGTGAACGCAGAACCCAGCACAACACAACTCAACTCCGTCCCCATTACCTATCTACATTCGCATCTCAGAACAACCACTCTAGTTCAAGCTACCCAAAGCCTCAGTGACCACCAACATCACCCCATTTGCCACTCGACCTTCCCCTCAGTTCTATCGTTGACACTAGTTTCTAAAGAAACCACCCCGATTGCACCAGCGGCTACCACTGGCTTTTCAACTAAACCAAAGAGAAAGCCTATTTTATCTTTTTGTTTTGCATGTACCAAGACCCACATGCACTTGACATGATCTGATGCATCCTACATCGCATTCCAATCCGCTTTGACGTATAAGGAAGGTTCGATTCATGATTGTGACAAAGCTCAGTCCTTTTCCATGTATTTCTGCTTTAGTTTATAAGTTATCTTTGATTTAGGGTAATTTATTTGCTTGTTTTATACAATGTCTTACGTAGTACAAACATTTGTAAATGTAAAAAACCTAGAAAAACAGGGGAAATAGTGAAAACAAAAGAGCAAGGGGGGAGAGTGGGGGAAGAGAGAGAGAAGAAAATAAAAATATATATAAAAAATGAAAAAAGAAAAAAAAAATATATATATATTTATTTGTGCATGGATATATGATATGCATGTGATATTAATTTGCTATGATGATAGATGCTTAGTATATGATATTGAAAATTGAAAAAGAAATGGAAATTTAGGATATAAATCTTTAGTAAGATTAATAAATAATTTTAGGATATAGTTTGATCAATGAATAAGTTTTTAGGTTAAATTATGAAAACCGACAAAAATATATGTAGTTTTTTTTTTTTAGATTATTAGTTTCCAAATCACTTTTTTTATAATGTGTGACATTTGACACATGCCTTTTTGGTAATAGTTTCTTATATGAATTATCGATATGATTTAGCAAATTATCCATTTTTTTTAAAAATTAAAAAAATGAGAAAATTTCACAAACAACAAAAAAAATCCTTTTTTTTACCTTTTTCTACACACACACACACACACACACACACAATATTAGAAAATCCTTTTTGCAGCCTTATATATAATATTATCATCTTAGTTATTTTCTAAAATATCAAAAAACAAAATAAATGGGTATTTTTTTAAATAGTATATCTTTTAGGAAGTTTTCAAAAACTAAGAAAATCAAAATTAAATATTTTAGGTTTTTTTTTTCACAATTAAAGATCAAAATGGATAATTACTTAAACTTGGCGGGTTTTCAAAATTAAAAAAGACAAACAAATTAAAAATTTTATAAAAATCAAAATGAACATGGGGACCTGATTCCGCTATGGGATATGTAGGCACCTAAGGGGCGGTCATAACAACAATAAAAAACTCATAGGTTTTTAAAAAAAAAACAAAAAAATGTAGATATATGTATAAATCTCTTTTTCGAAAAAGATTAAAAAATTGAAACATTAAAAAAAAATCCAAAATTAATCTCTTTGTGGCTTATATGTTCAAAGTTTCTAAAGCCTAGATAATCGTTTAGGTTTTAAAATAGTAGCCCTTGGATCCATCCATTTCTAGTTTTTCATGTACTATTGGTTTAATCGAAAACCAAACCACCAATTTGATTTCTAGTTCACTCTTTTTCTGGCTTTAGCTGGTGGCGACTCCAAATCAAACAATTCTAGAAAACCAAGCTTTTTACAAAAATCCTATTGGTTCCTTGTCGAGTGTCTGTATCAAATGGGCCGGGTTTGATATGAATCGGGGCCTTTAGGAGAAGAGGAGCAAAATTTGGGCTCAACAGCTTGGTGGCTCTATTAGGGAAGATTGTATTTTCAGTGGGCTCGTCTAGGCCTAATGGGCTTAAGAAATTTTGGAATTTTTTTAATACGGGCCTTTATCCTCGTAAATATTTTGGCTATCTTGTAAATATTTCTAGCCCATCCTTTTGTTAGTATTCAGTTTGTTTTGTATGAAATCTTTGAAGACAAATATAGAATTTTTATTTGGGGGGTAGGTTTATTTTCAAGCACTTTATTTATTTATTTATATATCTGTTTAGACAAGTCGAACCCGAGCCCATTAGAAACTAAGAAGAGGTCATTGTGTAGCCCATGAGCTTATGTGATTTTATCATTGCCATATGGTGATCAAGCTCCTCCAACCTTGTTTCGATATAGGCTATGACTATTCCAATTAGGGACACTAAGCTTATAGAGCGAGGTACCCCTAGAGCCCACCCTGATATCTATGTAATTTATTTATTTATTTGTCTTTTATATATTTGAAAAATCAAACATCTTGTAATGGAATCGATTAAAAAAATGTTAGTTATCGGTCTCTTTATATACATTGTAAATATTAGTTTGTAATTAGGCCTCGAAAAAGGGTTGTAATTTTATTTTCCTTTTGTAATCAGTCATGACAAATCCCAACAACAAGCACCCTAACGAAGAGTTCAAGCAAATATTTGACCTTCTTGATCCCTTGTTTGAGTTAGAAATCTCAAACAATGAATCCACTGAAGATGACTAGTATGAATATGCTAGACCTAATTCCCCAAGTCCCTACTTGGGAAGGTTATTGGCGTTCGCTAACTGAGGAATAAATGAGACTTTGGGATGAGCCTTATCACCTACCACCAACTGGTGGGGGCACTGACCTAGAAGAAGAAGAGATGGATAAAGCTAAGGAAATAAATGAGGTTGACGAAATAACTGAAACAAAATAAGTAGTCCAGGCTAAAGCAGAAGAATTTGAGGATGAAGAAGCATGGTTGTGGAGGAGAGCAGAAGAATGTGAGTGCAAGAACAGGGCTTCCGTTTATAAAATCCTGGAACACCCGAACACATCGGTACTTTTAGGATATAAACTCTTGGAGAAATCTATCTAATGCAGATGAAGAAAACGACAAGAAATGATAGTGACGATGAGGATGATGATAATGACAAAGTACTTCCACATCTGATGAAGAGCTTTTTGCCATCTTTCGAGCAAGTAATAGGCTTGCCCATCAAATGCTCCCCAAACAACAAGGTAGGGCTAAGTAGAACAAAAGATGATGAAAAATACTAAGATCCATCCCCTCTTTTGAAGCAAAGAAAGTTAGAATGAAGCCAGTTTAGGTCTAGTCTTTTAAGTTCGCCTTTAGAGGTGCCTCTTTTGTAAATAAATAATCAAAGAAAATGTCCAGTTTGTCATGTTTAGTAATCGAGTTTGTAAAGATCCTTTAAGGTCCAATTTTGCTATGTACAAACTGATTACTAACATTTTGATTCCAATTTTTCCAAAAATAGGATGTCTTATCTTTCATTTTTGTATATTCTTAGTTGCTTATACCTATGAAAACTCATAAAAATTTTGACTTGACGAAATTTGATTCTAAATACTTCAGGTCTTATCAAGATTGCACGCAAGAAAGTTGCTAGAGCTCACAGTCCAATAATAACTAGGTCAAAATCCAAAATGTCAGGAGGACAACGGTGAACCTATGGAACAGAGAATGGCTGCTTTAGAATCAACAATCTACAAAGTTATGGAAAAACTAGACACTTTTGTTCAATACTATCTGGATATGGCTCCAATGCCTAGCCTAACTGATATCCCTACTGAGACACACGATCAGAGCAAAGAAACAAGATTATCGGGGGAAGAATCTAACAACATGGGCCTAAAAGTACAGGCCTGGGATGAAAGAGAAAAAGAACTAGAAAAGAAATTGATAAAGAAAATGAGTGATCAACTCAAACTATCTGAGCCTCACACTGACTTTGAAAAAATGGGCCTTTTCAATCTATAAGACCAGGATAAAAGGGAATGTCCTGAAAAATTCAAAGTCTTTGAATTTGAAAAATACAACGAGACTGACTGTCCAATGCTTCATACTCGCCTGTACGTTTGCAAAATGGGCAGGTACACCAGATATGAGTCTTTAATGGTGCAAACTTTTCAAGCCGGATATGAATGAGATCACATCTGGGAGAAATTGGCTCGAGCCTTCTATAACCACTATAAAGGTCTGTCTGGTTAGCTTTTTCCGGAAAATATAGACAATTTTTTCAAATTTTTTCTAACAAATTGTTTATCAAGAAATAGATACAGGTAAAAAAAAAAAAAAAAAGATGGTAGTTCTCATGAAAAGATCAAGTAGATCAAATATAGATAAAATATAAATACAAATCAGACATATTTACACATATCGTTTCGCTATAGGTATAGATATAGATGAAAAACAGACCATCCAAATAGAACCACAAATTTAATATTGAAGGGCTCCCTCAAGGCTAAGCTGAGCAAAATGACTAAGAGGAATAACGAAACATTCAAGGAATATGCTCAAAGATGGAGATGTAAAGTTGCTATGGTCACTACTTCAATTCCTGAAAAAGAGCTGACTACCATATTCATCAATACCCTGGATAACCATATTATTGGCATTTAGTGGGCATACAGCTACTAGCTTTGCTGATATAGTAGTAGCTAGAAGCAGGATTGAAGATGCAATCTTGTTTTACAAATTGACTAAACTGCACGATAAAAGGCCAACCTGAGCAATTGGCAAAGAAAAAGCGTCGACTATCACTGTTGTCAATATTGAATCTTTTCAACCGGTCAAGCCCTAGTTTCATATTGCAGGACCTAGTAAGCAAAATAGAGAACCTAACAAAGATCAAGAAAGGAGGAATCTTCTGCTTTGACAATTCATTAAGCTTCCTGTACCCCTATCTCAAATACTGCACAAACTCTGAGAAAAGAGAATACTAAATTTTGAACCTCCACTTCAAGGGTTCAAACTAAGGAACTCATATCCAACACTCAAATGCGAAAACCACATGGGGCAAGAGGGACATTCCATTGAAAACTGCTGGAGACTGAAACACCACATTTAAGACTTGATTGATGCAAAACTCATTCAGTTGGATTTTATTGAAAGCCTACGACCAAACGTCAATAACAACCCTTTGCCCATTCATGGTCGTAACATCAATATGATCACGGTTATCGAAAAAGAAATCCCCCAAAATTTAGATGAGATACTATATTCTCTATCCTAACTTGCCTGGAAACTCACACAAATGGGACATCTGCAACATGTGAACCTCAAAGACCGTACCAGGGTTAAAATTGAAATTTATAAAATGCTGTAGAACAGTACAATCACAAAAGGGGATATCTTGGAAATAATGACTCTAAAGTTGGAACAGAAGTAGAATGCAAAGGAAACACTTATAAAGAGTTGAAGGCAAGATGGCTTGCAGTGACCTTACTGTTGACACTTTGGGTGAATCCTCTAGATATCTGGTTGATTATTCATGGTTAGGACCCTGACTCCTTTGAAAGATGTAGTGCCCACAAGTTGAGGGTTTGAATTTGAAGAAGAGGATAATTGACTCAAACAAAAGCAAACCGAAATTGAGATGCCAAAAGAAGAGGAGATCTATATGCTTGATGGGGTTCTAAAACCAATTGTGATCCGATGTTATAAAGATTAGAAACCAAAAGAGGTTATTGTACCTCAAGTACCAAAAAAGTTGGTATTCAACATCCCGATTCAATCAAAGAATCACAAGGCTGTACCTTTTGACTATGAGAAATCCAATGCCAATACCGATGTATGCGGTCTAACTCGATTCGGATGAGTATATGATAGCAATGAAGAGGCTAGAAAGAAACCGATCCATACTGAAAGTAAAAAATATCCCATTCAAACGGATGATGATCCTAAAAAGACGCTGACTCATTCTTGAAAATAGTTAAAGCAAGCGAGTACAAAGCCTTGAACCAACTTGCTAAGACCCCTACTCAAATATCATTGATGGGATTGCCGCTCTCCTCTGATTCACACCAGAGTGCATTGATGAAAGTCTTAGGAGATATAAAAGTTCATGAAAACATACAGGCTAAGCAGCCGAGCCTGATTATTCATTTGATCTTAACACTGGATCAAGTTGCTTTTTCCCCAAAAGACTTAGGCAAAGAAAGTAATCAACATAGCAAAGCTCTGTATATAGTGGTGAAATGTAAGGGAATACTAGTAGCTTGAGTCTTGATCGACAATGGATCATCCCTCAATGTTTTCCTACTATCCACTTCAGAATTGCTTGGGATAAATAAGTCTGAAATCAAGCAAAGCCCATTAACTGTTAAGACATTTGATGGATCTAAGAGAGGCATCGAAGGGGAAATTTAGCTAGAAGTCGAGATTAGCCCTGAGACATTCAACATCCAGGTGTTAGATATTCCCAGATCTTTCAATTTGCTGCTAGGACGAACCTGGATTCATGCTGTAGGGTAAATACCCTCTTCTCTGCACCAAAAAGTCAAATTTGTGGCCAGGGGTAAAGTAGTGACTATGATGAGGGAACAAGATTACGCTATCTATCGCGAGATTGCCATCCCTTATATTGGCAATGAAGAAGTGGAAGACTTCGAATTGCAACTATTTGACCGGATGACTGTAATTTCAACGCCTACCGATACTCCATACCTGCAATCAAAAGTCGATAACTTGATAGACTATGCTCGCTAATCTAGCACTATTGAAGAAGTCAACAGCACTACTGAAGAAGTCAACAAGCTTTGAACAACTATTTTGCTATGTCCATTAACAATACTAGCTCCCTAGATGAGTAAGAATCCTAGGTGAAATAGGGTCAAAAATATTAAACCCTACTCTTTTCTTAATCCCTTTACAATTGTAATTAAATAAAACTACCATATGAATGAATTATGGACCTTATGCTTTTCTAACTCTTCTTTATCTCTCTTGCTTACATCCATTTTCTTGTGACATATATTCTTTACCCCTTCTTTACAGGTCTAACTTCACTACAAGTCCTTCAAGATGTCATGAATTTACAACAGATGAGAATATAAGTATCCATTCTAGCCCTGTTGGGTCATTCGTCGAAGCTGATACTAACAACATAGGGATTTAAGAATACTGGAATAAATATTATTAGATCTTTGTGGATGAGCCGATAATAGTGGTTAATTTGGGAACTGACCAGGAGCCTAATAACCTTTAAATGGGGGGAAATTTGAGTGATGCACTAAAACGTGAACTGTCTCGATTCTTAGTCGGCTATTTAGACATCTTTGCTTGGCCATATGTTGACATGCTTGCTTTAGATCCGTCGATTATAGTGCAAAAATTGCCTATAAGAGAAAATGTTAAGCCTAGAAAGCAAAAGCTAAGACGATACATACCCGATATCTTGCTCAAGATAAAAGATTAACTTAAAAAATTACTTAGAGTAGGATTCATTAAGGTCTTAGATTATCCTGAATGGGTTATAGTTATAGTACCATTCATGAAAAAGAATGGTAAGGTGAGGGTTTGTGTAGATTTTAGAGATCTAAACTAGGCTATACCCAAGGATGATTTTCCCCTACCTCACATTGATGTCTTGGTCGACAATACTGTAGGGAACCATCTCTTTTCCTTCATGGATGGTTTCACTAGATATAATTAGATTCGCATGGCGGAGGAAGACAAGACTAAGACAACTTCATCACTACATGGGGTACATTTAGCTATAAGGTAATGCCTTTTAGACTTGAAAATGTTAGGGCAACATATCAGAGAGTAATGGTAGCTTTGTTACATGACCTGATGCACAAAGAAGTCGAAGTTTATGTTGATGATATGATTGCAAATCTCGAGTTGAAGGGATTACATCGAGGTTTTACAAAAACTATTTTACCGGCTTAGAAAATTTCAACTCTAGTTGAACCAGAAAAATGTACTTTTGGGGAATCCTCGGAAAAACTCCTTGGATTTGTAGTTAGTCAAAGAGGGATTGAAGTGGACCTTGACAATATAAAATTTGTTTTAGAGTTGCCATCACCAAAAACTCTGGAAGAAGTGGGGTTTGCTCGGAAGGCTAAACTACATTTCCATATTCATGTCCCAACTTATAGGCCGATGTAAGTCCTGGTTTAAACTATTCAGGAAAAATGCAACTGTCGAATGAGATGATGAATGTGAATAATATTTCCAGCAGATTAAGTAGATCTGCCCCTGATATTGTATCTCACTATTCTCCCGGAATCCATGGGTGGTGTGCTGGGGTAAAGAAATGAGAACGGGAAAGAACATGCCATATATTATCTCAGTAAGAAATTTACACTAGGAGAATAGAAATACTCTGAAGTTGAAAGAACTTGTTGTGCCATAGTCTGGATCATGCACAGACTTCGTCAATACACTTTATACTACTCAATTGAGTTATTGACTAAGTGCGACCCCCTAAGATACTTATTGACAAAACTGCTATAATTGGGAGGATTGCTAAATGAAAAATGCTATTATCAGACTATGACATCATATGTCACACAAAAGGTAGTACAGGGGCAATCAACCGTTAGTTAACTAGCTGAGTTGCCAATCGAAGAGGTGACACTCGAAACAACAGTACAGTTCCCTGATGAGCAAGTGTTGGCTACTTAAAGCGAAACAAAAGTTAATAGTTCGAAAAGTTAGAAAATGTACTTTGATAGAGTCGCGAATGTTTATGGTTGTAGGATCGGGGCGGTATTGATCTTCCCCAAGGAAGAGCATTTTCTTGTAGATACTAATTTGATGTTCCCCTACACCAATAATATTGCTGAATATGAGGCTTGTATCCTTGGCATAAAAAAACACTGGAATTGGAAATTGAATAGTTAGAAGTGTATGGGGATTCAACTCTCATTATCCTACAAACTGTAGGCAAGTACCAAACGAAAGATCCCAAACTAGTGCCATATCACCAGCACTTAGAAGAGCTACTCAAATAATTCAAAAGCATTTCCTTCCAGTATGTACAAAGGATTCAAAATCAATTCGCTGATGCATTAGCGACACTGGCCTCCTTGATCAAAGTCAATGATTAGATAGAGATACAATCCTTAAGGATTGAAATTGAAAGACAACTAACAGTTTGTCTCCAAATTGAGTCAACTCAAGGTTAATCCCCATGGTATCAAGATATTAAGAATTTCCTTCAAAATGGGCAACTCTTAGATGGGGTAACCAAGAATGACAGAAAACTCTAAGGAGATTGGCATCAACTTTGTCATTAGTGGGAATACTCTTTAACGCATTTCATTCAATATAATGCTCCTCAAGTGTGTGAATGAAGAAGAAGTATAGAAACTCATGCATGAGGTTCATGAAGGAGTTTGTGGTCCACACATGAATGGTCATACTTTGGCCCAAAAACTAATGAGAATGGGATATTGTTGGCTAACCATGGAGTCAGACTATATTAACTACGTTAGAGCTTGCCACTCATGACAAATCTATGCAGATCGAAAAAATGCACATTCTCAAAAAACTGCATACTCTATCATCTCTTTGGCCTTTCTCCATGTGGGGCATTGACATAATTAGGCATATTACCCCAAAAGTGTCCAATAGGCATAGGTTCATTTTGATTTCTATCGACTACTTGACCAAATGGGTAGAAACTACCTCCTATGCAAATGTCACCAAACATGTGGTTGCCAGATTTCTCAAAAGAGACATTATTTCCCAGTATGGGGTACTTGAGATCATCATCACCGACAATGGAACTAACTTGAACAATAAGCTGATCGATGAGATCTATCAACGATTTAAGGTACTCCATAAGAATTCTACCCCATATCACCCACAAATGAATGGGCTAGTTGAAGCCTCTAACAAGAACATCAAGAAAATTATTGAAAAGATGGCAGTAACTTATAAGGATTGGCATGAGATGCTCCAGTTTACACTAATGGCATACATAATTACTGTTTGAGTTTTAACTGGGGCAACCTCATACTCCCTTGTGTATGGAGCCAAAGCAGTCCTTCCAGTGGAAGTAGAAATACCATCCCTTTAGATACTCTCTTAAACTAAATTAAATGAAGCAGAATGGTTTTGATGAAGGATAGAACAACTTAACTTATTGGATGAACAGAGGTTGTAGGCAATCTTCCATGGTTAATGTTATCAAAGTAGAATTGCTCGTTCATTCAATAAGAAACCGAGACCCAAAAATTTCCAAGCTAAGGACCTAGTTCTTCAAAAAGTACTGCTAAATGCTTAGGACCCTAAGAAGAAGTTCACTCCAAATTATGAAGGATCATACGTAGTCCAGAAAGCCATGATAGAGGGTGCATTGATATTAGTTGAAATGGATGGGCCAACTTTGAGAGACCTTGTAAATGTAGATACTGTAAAGTTGTATTATCCATGAATGAAATATAATGATGTTCTGGTGGTATGTCTCCTTGCTGTTACATCCTTATCTATTGTGAATGAAAACGATATCAAGAAAGGACTAATGGCGATGGACCATCTCACCTTATTCTTTCTTCTTTTCCCTAAGTAAGCCAATCCATTCTTCACAGTTGAAAATTCTCACAAAATCTCACTCTCATAGAAACTCACTCACATGCACTCCTTGCATGGATTAACCCCTTTCGTTGCCAGTTATGAAAAGAGATACTCTCCAAATGGGGTCACCTGTAAAGTAACAATGCTAATTTGACCGAATTTATGCAGTAGACAATTAATGTAGAATTTTTAGAACAATTTGAATCTAGATAAAGAATCCATGGACAACATGATTTGCAACAAATCCCAACAAAGCTCTTAATAGAAAGAAATGAAGAAAATTATTCAAGTGCAGTTGAAAAGATTAGGAGATGTCAGACCTGTGACACCTTTGAAGGTTATTTTGGATACATTGAATTGCCAATTCCAAAGCATTATTCAACCCATGTAAGCAAATTAGAATGATTGTTAAGCTTGTTATGCTTGGAATGCTCGAAGTTGAAAGTCAATAAACTTCTTATCAAAAACTCCAACATCAAGAGAACGACATTCATCTCTGTGCTGTAAGGATGTAATTCAAGTTTGTGTTAAGGATCTTGGGGCACGTTGTTGGTACCCAATAGAATCGAGATTTGACCTCTGAGTGATTATGGCAAAATTAATAGAAGCAACTGGAATGGCGAAATCTCTCCGATCAAGGTAAGTACACTAAACTCTATCCTACTGCATCAAATTAATCTCTCATGCGAATGTTTACCCTGTATCTCCATTGAAATAACACGACTCCGTAAAATCTAATGAAAATACATCCCCAGTGAGTAAAATTCTCAAAGTTTGTCAATGCAATCTTCCCTAGTGGAATCGGAACAAATAACATGTTTCTTTTAACAAGATTGCCTTTGTGTAGAATCCGAAAAATACTTTTTCTCATCATATCTTAAAATCTTTCCCTTCGGGGTGCATAATGTTTTCCTCTCGGGGTGCAAAATCCTTTCCCTCCTTCCCTTTGGGATGCAAAATCCTTCCCTTCAGTATGTAAAATCCTTCCCTTTGAAGTGCAAAATCTTTCCTTCGGGGGAGCAAATTCTTTATCCCTGTTTGGCAAGGTGTAGAAAAAAAAACCTTTATCCCTTTGAGATGTAAAGCTTTCAAAAATCCCTACTTAGCAGGGTGAAGTGTTCTAGTTAGAACCGCCAAGTTTAGGTTTTTTGAGCAAAAATGGTGTCTCTATTTGTTTTTATGGCGAAGTTTTGCTCAAACTCCCTCATAAAGAGTGGCAGCTGTCGACACCCCATTTTTGCCCCCTTTTAAAAATTAAAATAAAAATGAAAAAAATAAAAAATCATAAAAATTGCAAAGAAAATAAAAAATACAATAAAATTAAAAATTATAAAAAATATGATAATATTAGCTAAATTAAAAATTAACAAAAAAGAATAAAAATTACAAAGTAAAAAAAAAAGAGAATTAAAAAAAATTAGGAAATTAAAAAGTTAGAAAACCCCATCTTTTTAGTAAATAAACTTTTTAAACTTAAAACAAAAAAATATAGAAAAAAAAGAAAATATAAAGAAAAATTCACTTTTGGGCTTATTATAGGTCTTATAATGTTTTGGATGCATTTGGAAATTAACTTGGACCTTGGAGCGCACCTCATCTCGACCCATGTTAATTGAGACCATATTGGACCAAGTTCATGTGGTTTAAATATATTATGAGTGGGCAAATGATCTAAAAGCAAAGCAGCTTTAGTTAGTTGAGACAGGGGGAAAGCAAAGTAAAAGACCAGAGTTCGATTCTAGAGAAGGGGGCGCAGATTTCTTTTTATTTTTATTATTATTATTTTTATGAAAAAAAGGGGACAAGGCGTGGCACGTGCAAGGCACATGCCAGGAGACTTCGTTCCGTACCTTTCGTTGGCCACCGTTGATGAGCTCTGAAAGCTTGAACGAGCTCCATTCGAGCTTGTTTCGAGCACCTTCTTTCATTAGGGAAGATCAAAAGTTAATCCTAGGACTACAAATCCAGCTTTTAATGTGTTTAAAAAGGGTTAAATAAAAAATCCTAACCCCGATGCTCCAAGTTCCATAACGATAAGCCATTAATGGCCGCATTCATTCCTCTACCTTCCTCATTGCCTCTATAAAACGAACGCGAGCTCCTCTCCCAAGAAACTAGATCTCCACTTCAAAAAAACCTCCCAAAACACGATAAAAAAGATAATTGAACTTAGAACGAGATCTCCTCCGCTACCTTAACTTCTCTTTCTAGCTTTCGTCCTCCTGTGCTTTGAAAATAGCATCTCACATATCCTATAAAGCATTGTCTAAGCACATAAGGAAATAGATTAACTAACACCCATGAATCATGCATGATATTGAGTTATTTATGTATATAAAAGATTATTTCAAGATATAATGATAGCTAAGTATCTATCAAAGCTTTGGAATGATGCTTGGATTGAAATTAGAAATTGATTTGTGGGTTGGAAACCTCGTATAGCATTCTGTACCTTACTGTTCATGGACCTAATGACCTTGTTTGATGGAAATAACATTATAAATAGATAGCTCTCATCAAATAGGGAGAAATCGGTATATAATATGCGAAATTCTGAGTTAAAATGACCAAGTTATGGTCGTTTTAAGTTGGAATTTCCTCTTAGATAAACTTTAACGAACTTATTAGAATAGAATTTATAAGTTCATTCAAACTTCATAGATATACTCATTGGAGTTATTTCTTTTGATTAGGAGACTTGGGGGATGGACTAGACCTTCCCGAGGACTATTACAGTTAGGTGGATTTTCGCTATAGCAAAGTGAGTTCACTATCTTTAAATTACATACCCTTGACTATGCTTGTAATGATAGTGGAATTAGAATTAGGACAAGTTAAAATTGAAATGTGCATGTGAATTCTATTTGGTTGAATTGATGATAAGAATATTGAAATGGGAAGTGCTATGAATACTTGTATGATATAGTATAGAATTGAAGTGTCTGCAATATCTATGATCGCTATAATTCGCTTAAATTATATGTCATGATCTTATAATTAAATTGACCATGCATACCATATATTGAGTCACATTATATTTGTTATTATACCTTTATGGGAAGAAGACATAATAGCTAGGCAACGAGTGGGCCTGTAAACTCGAATATTGGCCTGAATTAAAATGGAAGTGGTGTAAGCACTTGTATCAACTACAAAATTAGTGAGTGGGTGGGCACCTGAATCAACCACTATATAAATGAGAAAAATTTAAATTTATGGTCGTATGGGCCTAAAACACCTAACCCCGAATGGAGAGCGTAAATTCATTCAACAAAGACTCTTGGAAAGTCATATATATTGTATGCTCATGTGCTTGTGCATTTCATATGATTGTCTAATATAACTTGCTTGCCCTATTATTTGATGAAGTATTTAATTTTAGAAGTGAAACTCACTAAGCTCGTAAGCTTATACCCCTATAGGTTCTTGTTGCAGTACAATTATTTATGGCTATCCCTAAGAGGCCACTTCCCTCAAATACAGCTTTTGGAATTTAAGGAGCCTTTTTAAGAACTCGGGACCTAGATGTTAGGCATAGACTTCTAGTTGAATCTCCTTAATCTTATATATATATGTTGATGTAAGAGACTTTTGTGGACTTAAGGACTCTAAATATTTTTACAGGGGTATGCCTCTTAGATCTTGTAATAGAATAATCTGGTTATAACTGTTATGATTTATATTCTTATTGCTATGTATGTCTTCTTAAGCTATTTCGATTCAGAGTAAGGTCCTCTACATGATGAACGTAAGCCTTACACCGGTGTCTAGACTCATGGAATGACTAAGGTTATCATATTTGAGTTTAAATATCGAGTATGGCGGACTATTGCATATAGGGTACCTTTTGGGGCGTGACAGAAACCCTATGTTTTTCTTTGAACTAAATTAGTCAGATTTTGTGAATTTTGTTTGTAGTCTCCCACATTGATGTGTCTTAAATGATACAAACACTAATCATAAAAAAATCAAGAT
Organism: Combretum micranthum; assembly: GCA_024138025.1. Lineage (NCBI taxonomy): Eukaryota > Viridiplantae > Streptophyta > Magnoliopsida > Myrtales > Combretaceae > Combretum > Combretum micranthum. Next base: position 436,095 of record JAMXBD010000097.1, on the reverse strand, counting down.
CAAATAATGTTAATGAAATCCAATTAGGTTCACCTACAGATCTAAATTGCAAATTTTTTCAAAATAACCCCTAAATTTTCAAGCACTAATTTATGAAGATGGCTTAATTGAAAATTTCATTAGCATTTCCAAGCTAGAAATAGTGGACTTGGATTTAGTTATTAACTAAATAATTTCATGAGTCATACTAAATGTTTGGAAATGAATATCATGCCATAGGAACTTTAGAATCAGAATAATGAGACCTTTAGTTCCACTACGCAATAATTATGAATTAAGTTAACTGAGTTCTTAGTTAAGGAAATTACATTTCCTCTACTTTTAATAGAACTTCACATGAATTAGCAAGCTGGGATTGTGGATAGAGTAAACTAAAGCCAACAACTAATACCTATAAAGCCATCATAGGTACTCCATGACTGCTTGAAAAATTTAACAGGGACGTAAATGAGGACTGCTTTGTGTGTGTGGGTGGGTGGGTATGCATGCTTGTGCTTGAGCTAGCATTAGAGTTTCCAAGAGTGCCCTTGCAATCCTAACCTACTCGCTGAGGAGCTTTCAGAAGCGCTCAAAAGAGCCACATGAGAGCACCTAGGGTGCCCAGAATTGTAATCTCGTGCATCAAGAGAACCAACAGCTAACACCTTCTTTCCTTTGCACGCTATAGCTCCCTCTTAGCTGTCTAACTTGTGACAATAGAGAATTTGTGCTCTAACAGGTGTCTAACGGAGGAGGTTGGCAAGCATGCGACTTAACACCTAAGCTCGGTTGGAGAAACTGAGTCGATCTTCTACTGTCAAGCTTTCCATCAGCCGTCCCTACAAGCATAAGTTCACATGACCAGTGTTGGTCATTAATATCAGAATCAATAGGAAATCTCAGTATTTGGACGAGAACAACTGTCATCATGCAACCATGACAGCGAAGGAAGTCGAATTCTTCACGCAAATAGCCTCTAGTTGATTTCCTTTCCTTCTTCTCCCTTGTTCAACAACATGTCACGGAAGAAGGCTCTTTATCCTATAATTCTTGTAAAGTGTCAGTGGAAATTCCAATGGTTGCTATTGTCTTTGGTTGACAGCTGTCCCCTTCGACATCCTAGATCCAAGATAAGTTGATATTTCATGAAATTCATATTAAACTGGAAGGGAATGCTCACTTTGACAGCTAGCATCAAGTCAAGGTACAAACATTTGATCCTCTGTTGAATCATGTCCTCTGTTTCATGAGAATCTCAGCAACCTCACTCTTGGATAGCTGGCTATGAATTGAATCTAGAATGCGTTAACCCCCATCAAATCGCATTGGAATCCTATATGGAGATTTTGCAACTTAACCTCCTTCTGTTCTTCAGAAGTGCATCAATTGAGCCATTGAGAATTGCATCTACGAGGATAGTCGGTACCTTAGGTGTCAAAATAGGAACAAAAAACTTTCTCTCATGACCTGTAACTCAAATGTATTCCTTGTAATTAGTTACAACAAAAACAGTCACCTATTCTTACAAAATGTACCCGACACTCCTATTGGTTGCTGTTTTCATCCTTGACTTTATCCATCTAGCAACTTAGGCAAGTTGACAGCACGGCAAGTGTCCTAGTGGGGCGTAGTTATATCCATGCAGAGCAACACCTCATTTTAAATTAATGGATCCTTATATCATGTTCCTTAAGCCATTAGGATCAGGATTACCTCCTCTTGTCCTATAGTATTCTATAAAAATGAGTCTAGCATCATCCTTAAAAAGATTATAAACCCCTCATAATGGCTGCTTGATGAGTCGGAATGTCAAGGCTTCTAAATACTCTCACCTCTCCTAAACGTAAATGTTGTCTCCATCCCACTGATGCCATTTCGGATCCTTAATTAGTCTTGGCTTCATGAATCCATAACTTTCATGCATTTCTCTCGACACTTTCAGCCCCTAACTGCTCCATGCCTTTCCTTTCCCATTGAATCTCCTCTCCGCCAGCCTTGTAATCTACGGAAGAGGAAGACACACATTATCATACTTGAGTAAGTAATCCTGAATTCTAGCTTATGGTAATCTAAGTAAAGTACACTTAGTCTCAAGTGTAACCCTATACAATGTAAGAACTCACTTGGCGCTTGTTGTAAGAATGATAAAAACACTTGAACATGGATGGCTAATTGCAAAAACATAGTGTAGAATGTTAAAGTTACGGGAAACTCCATTAAATTTGTAACCTAATTTTGCTAAATAAAAAAAGTTGCATTTTTCTTTTTCTTTTTTTTTAGAAAAACCAAGTACATCGTCAAATAGTATTCGAAAAACTAATTGGAATTGACTAATCATTTATTTAAAATGGATTAGAAACGAAGAAGCTCTGGGCAATTAAAGTTTAGACCTTAGAACTATAGAAAACTTAAAGCTTATGTAGTTTAGTTACCCAAATAGCTTAAAGGCTATTTTCTTATATAAATCTTGGAATTTTTACTATATCTAGGTGAATTAGACCTTGACTTTGACTTGCCCGAGTAATATTATGACAACTGAAAGAAATGGCGGAGTGAGTATATATCCTGTGATCTTTATATTTGCTTGTGCTTGTAATATAGGACATAGTAACTTTATGAATAATTGGAATCGCATGTGGGATTGGGAAATATTTGTGCTTGCATCATGTTGTGATAGTGTGTTAAACTTTTATAACTTATCAGAATGGATTTTGGTTGTGTTAATTAGTTAACTAGAATTATGAGTGTCTGTAAATCTATTTGGTCATATCATTCAATAGAACGTGAATCTAATTGACTAAAGTATAATCAATGAGACATTTTGCTCTTAGCATATTGCATAGTCGAAGGCCGTCATCGCCATGTAATGAGATGAATAGGCTACTGTCAAGAAGTGCAAGCACAGGCCATGGGCCCTGTCCTTGACAAGTAAGAACTAAAATGTATTTAAGGGTATAGCTTATTGTCTAGGGCCATTTCAATATCATTATTTGAGATTAAACCCACTTCGGGAATATATATATATATATATATATGTATACTCAAACTTTATGTTACATGTTTGTTTAAAATAAGTTTTTTGTGATAGTTCAGGTCCTGAAGCCGAAAGTTCCTGGGAATTAACGATAATCGAGTTTCCCCCCAACCCTTGACATGGAGGGCGTAAATCCATTTTAAATTTAGTTACCAATCAACTATATATATGCAGTCATATGTTTGTTCATGTGTTTGCTCCATTGTGTGCTTGTGCCAATAAATAACTTAATTGCCATTGCTTGATAATATAATGTGACGATTATACTTCACTGAGTTGTGGTTTGCTCACACCCCTACAGTTTGTTGTCACGAGCATATCTATGATATAGGTCGGGCGGGGGATTCCCTCGAGTTAGTTTTGGTAGACTGATGAACTTTTGGGATGGGCTATATTTTGAAGAGAGCTTTCTATCGTAGAACAATAGTTGTGAGATTATGAACTAATCCTAGAAACTTTATGTGTGTAACATGGTTTTGTTCATAGAGCAGCTTTGTTTTACTATGCTACTATAAATCTAGTGTAGTTGGGTGTTGTATGCTACCTTGATTACCTTAGGAATGGATACACTTCTGCACAAAAAGTGAAGCCTTTGAGTGACAGTAAGGTCATTCCTATGCTTCCTTATTGTGTATGGCGAACTGCCTCGCCTAAGGCACCATAGGGGCATGACATTAATAATAGTTCTTTAAATGAAAAATTTACAAGAAAAATCAAAACAATACAATTAGAGCCCATTTTTTTTGAAAAATTACAATTTTATCCTTAACTGGATTCTGGGGTGAATTAGCACATAAATTAAATTAAAATAGATAAAATAAATTTATTTGAGAAATTAAATCATAATACACACCAAAGATGTATAACAAGTTTTAAACTAATTAAATTGTCAAATCTTAGTACATGTAAAAGTAAATGATATAGATGATACCATGTGACACCATAAAATAATAAAAAAAAACCCTAGACCTTCCCATCTTCAAATTCGGATGCTGCCCCCACCCCACTTTTTCTCCTCTTCTCTACTCTTTTCCTTCATTTCTTCTTCACTAAAACCTCCCTAAGACCCATATAAGGTAGAATGCCTCAAAAATCCATTCTTTGAGCACTTTTAGGCCATGTTTAAGCTTGTATAATGTGAGATTAAGTTAGAATTATTTTTTTTCCTTACTTCTCTCAAGAGAATGAATAACACATGAACATCCAAGAAGTGTAAGAGCTAGCAAATTACGTAATACCCAAAAGTAAGGTAAGAAAAGTAAAGTAAACTTGAGTTTTAGCTTATTTTAGCACTTAATAAGCTCCCTTAGTGACTATATTGTTCTTGGGCGGTAGTTTAAGATTAGAAAATTAAGCAAATAAGATGGAGAAGCCACTCAAGATTCAATAAAATTCATGTCAAGGTAAGCATGAGGTTTTAAGATGTTGTAATGTGAGTAAATTAAGCATGAAAACTGACTTGGATGAGTTTATACATATTTGGAGTGTCAAAAAATCAAGTTTTAGAGTTATTTTGAAGTCTTAAATCTCCTTCCTAGCTAATGCAAGTGAAAACTATTGTTGGAATAAGGTAAGACATCAAAACTGACTTATTTGCATGAGATTATAATAGTTTCAAAGTTGGGTCTGCTATAGTAATGATATATGGTGTTTTAGGTATGATTTGGAGCTGGGGATTGTTGTAAGTTGATGTTAGCAATGTAAAATGATGAAGTCTTGTATGAGCATATCATAAAAATTTTAAAAAAGCCATGAAGATGGTAGTTTCCATCGATACGAGGTGTTTTAAGCTTTCAGTCATAATAAGTCATGTTTTAACAAATAAAGAATGAAAAATAGATGAATCTAGGCATGAATACGACCATCTAATACATTTAAAGTCACAAAAAGTTGTCCTAAAACATGTTTTTGACCAAAATATTAAGATTGAGCACGAAACCAGAAAAGCACAACATGTATACGAGTTGTGTACTTACCTATGCTTCTCATTGACCTTTAAAAAACTCAAGAAACAAGTTTCTCAAGAAGAAAAACACGAGTCATGTACCTATCATGTACCTATCGTCTACCTACCCATACTTCTCTTTAACCTTCAAAAACTAAAGAAACAAGTTTCCTAAGAAGAAAAGCATGAGTTGTGTACCTATTGTGTACTTGTTGTGCTTCTCTCTATCCTCAAAACTCAAAGAAACAAGTTTCCTAGAAGAAAAGCATAACATGTATATGAGTCATGTACCTTTTTCGTGTATTGGTTGTGTTCTTTCCAGACTCACTTTTTTTTTTCACTTTTTTGATCCAAATTGCATGAAACTTGACTTGATTCCTTCATTAGACTTAAACGACCTTCTAAACACTATCTTTAAGTAAAATGGCTAAGTCAAGGTGACCTAGATATAAGAAACAATACAAGAGGATTAAAGATAATTAATCATGACTGATTTCAATTTGAATTATCAACAGTTGTTGGACTTCACGCTTAGAAAAGGACAACAAGCTCAAATCGACCAACGGGTATGTAGTAATTGCATGTTGCTTGTTAGAATAGTTTTAATAACCGGATTGAGAATTTAAACATGGCTTAATTGAGTGTTGGTTGTTGCTTAACCGCTTACTCCAGGGTGACACCCCGGATTGGGTTGTGAGTCTGATCACAACTTCAGGATGATGTGGTAGTTTAGGTGCTTAGGCCGCTGGATGCATGGTTTGGGCTCGATGGATAGTTGATAGGGAAATTCCCAAGATCAAGCGGCTGACTAGGAGTAGGTGCGGAGTTGTAACAAGTTATATGACTTTATGAGACCCTATATAAAGCATTACAATGGATCATGCTTGTTGGTGGCAGCCTATGAGGAGATGACTTAGACGAGACTACTTTTTTTCCTTTTCCAGTAAGTATTGGTATCTCCCTCTTTGGTGCATGATTCACTGAGGGGACCCTACCACTTTTGTTTGGTGGAATTCATGAGTACTCTTAACCCTATCCTTTTTATTTAGCAGGAGTCATGGGTCCTCTTTTGCATATTGGTATTTCTGGGATGCTGGGAATACTTGTTTGCTAACATATAACTTAATTAAACTTAATTTATGCTTGTTGCATTAGCTTAGGCATGCTTGGTAAGCGTATATGTGTTTGGTTACTATATACTGGGCTTTACCACTCTATTTTCACTATTTCAGGTATCGACAATGATGACTTCGTGGACCTTCATCATGACTCCATGGATTTCGAGTCTAAGAAGTTTGGAAAGTGACTTAAACAAGTAGAGGGCCATATGGAATTTGAGAAAAAACTATGTGAATGTTTATATTCTTATTTTTATGGATGTTTGTAAACTTTAGGCTATTTTATTTCTTTTAGGCCGGGTACCAAACTTTGTAGTCGGGTTGAGCCTATCTCCCCTTTTGTGGCTACTATCTTAAAATGTTTTAGACTTTAAATTTTGTTTTACACTCTTAACTGCTTAGCTACATGTTTTGGATAAGAGGTTCTCAATCTTTGCAAAATTGTCAAACTAATCACAATTTCATAATAAAAATTGAATTGCTGCCTACCTAAATAACGGAAGCGTTGCACATGTTACTTGGAGGTGATATGTGTAGCGAAACAACCATGCCTTTAAGCACCCTAAGGGCTGGGTCATTTCAGCATTAGATAGTACTAATTGTAGTAGTGTACTTAGATGCATGTGAAGATTCGATGATGGAAGTAATTATTTGGCTCATGCAAATAAAGTGTTTGGTGAAATGTCAAGTACAAAGTGGTGGAAATTGTATGAAGCTATGGTAATGTGTGGGAAAAACTAAGAAGCCCTAGAAAAAGTTTAAGAAAAAAAATAGTGTACCGCATTTGATTTTCATTTTTTAGTTCTTACCATTATCTAATTGCAAGTGTTGACTCCTTAGGTTTGGAATGGCAGATTTTGTTCACTTTATGGTGTATGCTCATGGAAACATTATGACTGGTTTGCATGGGCTAGAGTATAATAGGCCTCCATTAAGGAAAATTAGGATGATGATGGATGTCAGTGTTAGTGTAGATCCAAGTATTGGAGGCATTGAAATAATACAGAGGTACCCTTACTATATGCCAAGTGGACCTGCTTATGTGCTTGTATCAATTGTTGATGATGAGAGTGTGGAAAATCTATTGACGTAAGCAAAGGAGTTAGGTGTTTGCTTGATACAAGTGTTCTTTATGCCAATATCTGGCCAATTAAGTGCACCACATGTGATGCCATCCTCACATACTAGTTTGGACTCGCAAGTGCATAAATCAACCAGTGCACAAGTTAGGGTTGATGTAGACATCCAAGCTCATGAGGAGCCACCTATTGGGCATATCCACTCGGCTCAGCCAAGTCCAAGTAGATATGTGCCCCCGCCAATGTCTTACTCACCTATGCTAGTTGAGGAATACTTGCCAATGCCAGTAAATCAGTCATTGACATTGTTGGAAAATAGAATACAAGAAGAAGTCATGTCTGTACTCAACCCTAGATTTGCTGATGAAAATTGGGATGGTACTTACCATGTTAATCAGTTTGTGGATACCATTGAAGATAAGCAAAGTGATAGTGAGGATGATGATGCGGCTAAAGAGGATGGTCAATTAAATGAATACCTCCACTAAATTGCTAATAGAAGAACCAGCTGGTTCCGTAGGTATACAAAGTGGTGATGGTCCATCCAAAATGTTTGTCATAAGGGATGGAATTCCATATTTCTATGTTAGTGGTGATAGTGGATACACTACTTTTGAGAAAAATCTCATAATTATATGTAGTAACATTCAAAGGAGTGATGATTTGGAGAAAGGCACGATGTTTATACAAAAACTAGCCTAATTCACCCTGTGAAATATTTTCATGTGAAAAATCATTGCAATTTCGAGTGCATTGGTCTTTCAGTAGCATATGGTCAACCTATTGCATTAAGCAAGAAGACGGTTATGCATGAAGCTTTGTGCTTGTAACAAAAAGCTAGAAGGTCTTGTTGTGATCACTAAGTTGGAAGGACTTCACTCATGGATTAATGCCATAACAGGTCAGGATCACTCATAAATAGTTTCAATTGTTCCAGCAATGGAGTTTTTAGAACTTCTTGAAGAACGAGCCAGATGTGAAGACTAAGACACTAGTGTCTCATGTAGAGACGATATTCGGGTACAAAGTATCACATAGAAGAGGCTGGAGGGTAAGCAAAAGGCGATTGCACATGTTTATGGTGATTGGGAGTAGTCAAACAATGAAAGAGCTGTGAGATATCAAAACCAGCATGGAGCATCAAGGCTGTTTACCCATTATCAACGTGGCTATGCTGCTAGGGAAGAAGAGGAAGAACACCATAGTGATGAAGACGTGCCTACAACGAATATACCAGAATAGGAGCAGAGAGCTCCCCAACGCCGTACCCAAAGTCCCTTTTCTAAAGAGGTGGTAACTTTAGGAGTGGTACATTTAAAGGCACCTACATTTAGCATACATCCCTATGATAGTGGTTATACTGATGGATACTTCCATGACACAGGTTCAAGACCAACTTATGGCATATTCTCTTCTAGTAGCAGCTATTCAAGGGATATTATCGATAGTTTGGGAGGTGTACATTGTCCCTATTACACACCGAACACTGAGTATACCGTTGGTCTAACACAAACACCCCTAATGCCATAAAGAGAGCGACCACATCCAAAAAGTGAAGCAAATATGGGTAAGGGTTAACTCAGCTAACTCAGGATTGCTACTGTCACACCCTACTGCAGTGGTGATGTGATGCTAGGGACATTGGCCTCTTAGAGTCCCCTCAAGCACTATAAAGGCACAATTAGGTATTGTTACGCATAGGTAGGGCATTCGATTAACTCAACTGGTGAGAGCTAGTCCCTTTGGGGGAAACAAAAGGCATAGGTTTGGGTTTGACTCTTGCCGGTTGCAGCTGGCTCAATCGAATGCCCTGCCTATGCATAACAATACCTGATTGTGCCTTGATATTTCCTAAGAGAACTCTGGAGGGCCAGTATCCCTAGCATCATATTGCCGTTGCAATGAGGTATGAGATAAAAGCTTAACTGTTGAGAGGCATTCGTTTGGGGGAAACAAAAAGCATAGGTATGGGGTTTGACTCTTAACTGTTGCAACTGGCTCTGCCCTACCTATGTGTAATAATACCTGATTGTGCCCTGGTAGTACCTGAGGGGACTCTAGGGGGTTAATGATGCATAATAATACCTAATTGTGCCCTGGTAGTGCTTGATGGGACTCTGGAGTGTTAGTGTCTCTGGCATCACATCGCTGCTACGGTGGGTATGGCAGTTACCCATATAGCCTTGTAACCCCACATGACTTCATGGAGTCACCTGAAGAAGAAGAAGGTAGAGGGGAGGAATAAGAAGCACATGAAGATGTTGGCAGCCGATGCAGAAGTCATTAGTGTTAGCATGATTTGGTTAAGCTGTTTTCAAGAGAGGGATAGGAAGAGAAGGGAATGATAGATTGTAGTTATTTTGAAAGTTCACTATGTATATGAAATATTTTAAAACTTGCTATTTTTCATTTTATGTTACATTTGACTACTTACTGCTTTATTAAATAATTGTTGTTTGGAATGGGAATTTGTTGGTAGGACAATTGTCTGGAGTTGACACATGGATGTGAATTTGCTATAGAAGAAGTTAGTTGTAATAAATTTGCACATTGTTATGTATTTATAGGACTTGTGTATAATTGCTTATGCTGCATGTGTGTTTTGTGATCCTCATTACTATGTAATACCTTTCAAATATAAGGTAGTATAACTCTAATCATCGAGGCACCTTTTTGTGTAATGGTTTAGAGTTCATTAGAACTCTAAAATTAAGCATGCTCAGGGTAGAGTACTCTTACGATGTGTTACCTCTTAGAAAATAATTGGCATCAAGGATAAAACTATGCGGCATTTTGTCAAAGTGTACAATACCTTAATTGGCGGAGTTCTAGGTCATTATAGGTGGTATTAAAATAGTTCACCAGCCGGAAGTAGGGGAAGTAAGTGTTGTATTGGGTAAAGCGTCTTAGAGTGGGGGTACCTTTGAGCTTCTATGGAGTATCTCTAGTGTCTTTCCTGTCTAGTATGGCTCTGGACCTATGTAATGCCTCTTAAATATAAGGTGGTGAAACTTTAATCATCGAGACGCCTTTTGGTGTAATGATTTAGAGTTCTAGTTAAGTGTGCTCAGAGAAAAGCACTCCCAAAATAAGTAACCTCATGAGAATAACTAGTACCAAGAACAAAACCATGCAACTTTTTGCCAAAGTGGATAATACCTTGATGGTAGAGATCCGAATCGTTATAGGTAAAGCATATGGCACCCATACCTTCTTCATTTTTTAAAGAATGCACATGTGGCACCAAGAACAATGCAACATCTTACCAAAGCGGATAATACTTTGATGGTCAAAGTTCCGAATAGTTATAGGTATAGCATGTGGCACCCGTGCCTTCTTCGTTTTTTAAAGAACGCGTATGTGCCGCATATGCCCTGTTAGTTTTGATTAAAGGTACATGTGGTACTCGCACTTTGACACATATATTTGAAAATACTACATGTTTAATATACTTTTAAAAAATTACATAAAATGAAATAAGAGAAAAAAATTACATGAATAGTATCGTTATATCGCATAATGATTGTGAGGTATAGGTTATGTCATTTGTATTGCCTCTTGGTTATGCGATACATGTGATAATATGTGTATCGCATAACATATATGCAATATATGTCTGACATATAACCTTTCTTACTTTTAGGGATGGGACCCATCCTGGTATCATCATAACTCTTACTCTCAGCCAAAAGTTGGTATTCAACACCCCAACAATCATATCTGCTTCGGAATGAGAATCGGGGAACATCACATACTCCCTCTTAAGTCCAAAAAACGCTGGGCTACAAAGTAGTGTAGAGCTTATAGCATAGCTTTGGCATAAACCCTAGAATCTCGGGTTAGGACTCAAGTCTCTCAACTTCTTCTTTCGTCAATTGTATGGAATAGCCGTGTAGGGCATTCTCGTAGGTGTAGATAATCTCAGGGGTGTCAGACATAGATTTGAGAGAGGCATCGTACCACATGGACTGATGTTGGAAGAAGGATGGCATTTGGACATGTGGATGATGCATGAAGTCCTTTTGGGTTCATTTTTGTGTGCATCAGAATAGTAAAACAACCTAGAAGAAGAAAAGTTGGCAAAGCTAGTAAAGTTTTAAACTTGGCCATTTCTAGAGAGAGAAAGATGGAAAGAGAGAAAGAGGGAGACCGTGTTTAGGGGTAAATATATAAGTGAGCAAAGGGTATTGCCAACTGGAAGTATGATATACAAACTTTCAAATTTTTGTTTATGCAAGTCATTGCTAGGGATGCAAGCAGGGTGGGTTATTATAGGGTACTCGACCGTCTAACCCGCTAAAAACCTTATAAGGTTTTGCGATTAAAAAAAAAAAACTCGATAAGTTATCGGGTTGGGTTTATTATGTAACCCATTAGGAAAACCCGATCCGACATAAATTTAAAATATAAAAATATTAAAAATATTAAGTTATTAAAGTAATGATCTCATTTATATTTTATATATGTGAAAGTAAGTGGAAATGAAGTGTTGGTATCATTTTATATGATATTATTGTCTAAAATGCATTCTTTCAATAGTATTTGTATCATTAATAACTTAAAACAAAATTCTTTCTTTTTCTTTTTTTGTTTTTAAGAAAAAAATTGAAAATCTTGGAGTCGGGTGGGGTCGGATCGGGTCAGGTTATGGGTTCATTAAAACCCCAAGCGGTCGGGTTTTGTGAATGATAAAAAAACCTAATAGGGTTTTTCTCGGGTTCTGGGACACCTATTAAGAATCAAATTGGGTTTGGGTTTCAAAAGACCCGTCCCAAACCCGCTCCGGTTGCATCCCTAGTCATTGTATTATAGTACTGTATGTGATACAAGTAAAATTTATAATATATCTGATTTAATATACGATATAGCAATGCTAATTTTATATTTATTTTTACATAATTTATATTTATGTATTTTTTTTAAACCACCATACGTACATGTTTCACTCTATATGTTTTGAATATATATTTTTCCGGTATTTCCATATTTAATTTCAAAAAGAAGTATTTCCGTACAAAGCCCGTATGATCTGCTACTGAAATTGACTGATTTACACAATCAAAAACCCCAATTCCCAAATCGTCGATTCTCTCTCTTCTCTCGCTCCCCCTTCCATCTTTACCAGTACATCCAAACAATATAATATTGAAAATCAGCTTCACAATTGCAGAACAACACCAAGAATCAAACCACCGTCCGAAACCCACTAAGGAAAGAAAAAAAAACAAGTTTCTTGTTCTGAAGAATTGTATTATTACGAAGGAAAGAAGGTAATTTCTATAAGTTGAGCAGCTCTTACTCAATTCTTTTTTTATGTGGAATTGATATATAATTTCCCATCTATTATTTTTTACTGAAATTGATCTCTGTATGCGTAATTTGTACTTATAGAAGTTTAATTATAAGTTTGTTATTGGGGAAATGGATGTTATTGGTCTTATTATTATTATTATTATTATTGCTAGTGATACTCATAAACAAGACTGTGATTTTAGGTGGGTTTGTTTTATGGAAGTGTATATAAACATAGATTTAGAGTCTTCAAATTGCCATATTAATTTCAAACAGTTGCTATCATCAGTGGTTTTTGGTAGCAAGTGATGGTGCGGGGCTGATATGGTTGTGATTGACCGTGATGGTATTTAACTCATCACGGACTATGAGTTGGAAAAATGGAGGAAATTAGACTTATTTTCCTTTACGTTTTAGTTTTCATTGACAATTTCCGTGATTGATTGCTACCATCTTTGGCCATTAGTTGTCACTTTCTCCTTTCACTTCTTACTAGAAGCCTTAAATTACAGCAACCTTTGTTATTACTGTAATTCTATTTGACAACTTTAAAGCTTTGATTATAACCAATGTCAAAAGCAATCCGAAAACTGCTCTCCAAGAAAGAAACACACTTTACGTTAATCATTGTTTCGGGGTAAAAGTTAGCCGTGGACAGCTCTAATTGATGTCAAGAGTTTTTGTAAGTTTTCATACAAATTGGTGTGTCATATATATTCTAAAAGCAAGGTATTATTTTATTCAAGTTTTTCCTCTTGACAACAGAAGTTGCAGGAACGCTAGATTTAATTAAATCCTTGCTAATGAGGATGATTCCATCTTGTATCTTGTCAGAAATAGATGATCTTGATTCACAAGTTAAGAATTTTAAGCTGGCTGAACAGAGTTATATGGTAACATGGTTCAGAATTAGTGGTAGGATATGTGGTGGAGTTTTCAATGTAGAATTTCAGTCTTTTGGTTTGGTGACTGACTCCTGCTTGTTGTCTTAGCTGCATATAAGGAATGACTCTTGTTTTCCTAATTGTTTTAAATTGATTTAGGATGAGCAGAGATGAGAATGAGTTCGATTAGTGTGGAAATACTAGTTTGTAAATGCTGTAGTTTCATATGGTCTGTATCTCAGCTATCTTTGGAGTGGCTGGAGTTCTTTATTTCCAAGTAATTTGTACAAGACTTTAAATTACCGAATCAGGTTCATTTTTCAATGAATAAGGTCTGCTGTATTTTTATCCATGTTGACTTTTTTAAATTCATGGTCCAGTAGCTTCTAATTCTGTTATCGCACTAGTCATGAGCATCAACCCTTTATATTTCAGTACTTTTTATGTAGATTTGCCCTACTGAGTGTATTAAACAAGAATCTTAATGTGTTTTCTCCTGGGGTGTTTTATTGAGAGATATGAAAGAAACAGTTAAGGCTTCCAGGTATGTGTTATCATAGTAATAAATCATATGAATTGTCCCATAGAGAAAAAAAAGAAAATCAATAACGGCATATTACAAATCTTTGAATTGTGCTACTGTTGCCTTGATTTCTTAACAAAGCTATATGGTCTGTGCTCAAAAGAATGCTAAGTTGCAATCAAGAAGATAGTAGGAATGTGTTTAGATTCATTTGTTCAGTTGAATCATTTTAATGTTACAATCAGATATCAACCAAATAATGATATTTTTCTAATTGATCCCTTAATCTTCCAGATGTCATACTCGGTACATTTTTGGCAGGATCTAGAGTCTCAGCTTCCTGTGATGATGTCTACCACCTTGGCCTTGTTTTCAGGTTTGCAGTGATTCTGAGGAGATTGCTTGATGATAATTTCAAGAGAATACTTCTAAGCGAAAAATTTGATACGCTTAATTTGATGGAAATGGTGGAGATATTCAGTTATACAGCATGCAGGCAGTTGTCCCAGTTGCTTGTATCGGTTGTCTTTTTTCACTCATCAGAATACGTCCTTGCAATTGCCTTTCATGGAAAGTCAAATGTAACTCTTAGTTCTCTTCTGTTAAGCAAAAACTATCTTTTAGCAATGCTTCTCTCTCTGGTCGAATATTTTGTTGAAATTTCTTTATTTCCAGCAATAAAAGAATATTGGTGGATAAGTAACCTTGGACTCGCCATGATTATACTTGGGGAAGTCATAAGGAAAATGGCGATCATAACTGCTGGCAGGGCTTTTACCCACCTGATCAAAATCTACCATGAGGAGCATCATAAACTAGTCACTCATGGAATCTATGGAGTTTTCCGTCATCCCGGATATTGCGGGTTCTTCATCTGGTCTATTGGCACACAAATAATGCTCTGCAATCCCTTGTCCACGATTGGATTTGTGGTGGTTGTCTGGACCTTCTTTGCTAGACGAATACCTTATGAAGAGTCCTTCCTGCGCCAGTTTTTTGGTGCAGAGTATGAGGAATACGCTCATAGAGTTCCTTCTGGTGTTCCCTTTATAAAGTAAGCGAAGTTGATGTATGCAGACCCTTAAAACTCTGGTTTTTCAAAAGAAAATTAGTATGGCCTCTGCACAACGATGACACACATAATATAAAGAAATGGTCTACAAGAAGAAAAAAGTTGCTTTCAATATCTATCTTGTAGCCTCGTATCTTTTGTCTAGTGTGGTAGTTTTTCAAGTTGTGTGCTGAGTTTTGTTATACCATGGAGCTTGGTCCTTAAGATGAACAATGGGTCGAGATCCAATTTTTGGTCTTGAAGGCTGTTGTGCCCTGCATTTTCTTTCTTCCGCATAGTGTTAATGGTGCATATCCTTATTCCTTATCATTAGCCTTTGTTCTTTTTGTTGGTCAAGGCTTAAGAAAAGTCTTTGGAACCTTTCCTTATTAGAAAACCTTAACATTTCTTTTTCAAGGACAATGATATATATTTTGGGATGAGTAAATTCTTTTTTCAAATCAATCTCCATAAGTCTAAAAATTTTAGATATGATTCATCCCAATTCCCAACTGACCTATAAATTGATGTGAATATATATATATATATATATATGAATTATAAGATTAAGCTACGAAGTTGGAATCACAATGGAGGGATGTCGTGATTTACACTTCAACTAAGGATTCTGATTCTAATGTATCCAATCAGCTGGACAATGACCTTTCTGCTCCTGCTCTGGTTGTGGAGATCACACCTCTAGGATCTGGGAGGCTACTTTGTAAATGGCCAGAATTTTGGAGGGCTTTTTGCCTTTGATCATAACTGCGCTGATTTGATTTGGAATAAGCATACCAGGCAAGAGCTAAGGGAGGCTTTGCAGGCTGAGGTTCACAAGTTAGATGTTGAAAAGGCACGCACAGAAGACATTGCTCCTGGTGGTGCAAAAGTTGAAATGCTATCTGGTCAAGATGGTGTCCCACAGATCTCTTGGGACTACTCTGAGTTCTGTGTTAGTTACCCCAGCCTATCAGAGGAAGTATGTGTTGGGCAGTATTGGCAGGGCCCAAGACTTTCCTTTGCGTGATCCAGTTGCGTTTTTCAGAGCTTTGTATCACAGTTTTCTGTGTGATGCAGACATAGGGCTGACTGTAGATGGTGCTGTACCAGATGAATGAGGAGCTTCTGATGACTGGTGTGACATGGGAAGATTGGATGGATTTGGAGGAGGTGGAGGTCCTCTGTCAGAGAACTTTGTGCAAGGGCAAGGGCAATTGTTTATGAGCAGCACTTCAAGGCAACTGGTTCTTTTGAGGGTACAGCTCATATCACTGTTCTCTTGGATAGAACTGATGATAGAGCTTTGAGGCACCGCCTTCTTCTTTGTTTTAAGGTATGTGCAATCAATCGGCGATTTCTCTTTTCTCTAATATGTTCTCTCTTGCTGGATATGTTTGAGCTTTCTATATATATATGTGTATGTCTGTCTGTGTGTGTGTGTATGTATGTATGTAACAACTGGACAGTACTGCTGCTTCAGAGAGGTTGCTTGAGATGTCCTTTTTATATCAGCACTGTCGCTGAAGTTATATTATTTTATTTCTGCATATATGAGTATTGGAGTTTTACATGAGTTTGGAAGAAAGCGAATGAGAGTCAAAAGAATTTGACCAACATAGTGAATTTACAATTACATGTGGATCTCCATGTCATGGGATTGCTCATTAATTCAACATGAATTCAAAACTTTGAAAATTCAAATTGCAAGCTCTTGTATCTTTTTTGCTGGCTATGTGCACAAGAGAATGGTTATTGAAGAATTTTTGTAGTTTCCTGTCTTCATTTGTGGTTCTGCCAATCTTTAGTTTTGCTGTTGCTTGTGGGAATTTCAGCTTGCGTGACCCGTAAAATTTACATCTTACAGCAGGAACTTATTTTAGATATTATTTGGTTTAAATCTATAACATTTTGCAGTCGAGACTAATTTAGTGTGTCGATGAAAAAGGTGCCAATGAAGGTTTTGCCGAATGTTGAGGCTTGTGTCTTATAACCTCCATGGGTACACTCTGGTCCTTTGAAGTACAACTCATTTCTGCTTCATCAAGCCCTGGGCCCAAAGAGTAAGAGCTCAGGAATGAATTATCAAGGCTGAGGTGGCTATTAGGATAAAATTGAAGAGGGACAAGGACTCTTAGTCTTATCTAACTTTCCATATTTGGAGAAGACATCGGATTATGTTAAGGGGGAATGCCCAATAAGAACTTTGATGAAAAACTCAACTAGGTACCTAAACTTTAAAAAGTCTAATTTTATACTTGATTGATTTTTTATGTTTCTAAACACTACTCCACACAATATTATTATACAATTGTCTGATACGTGTCAATTGCTTAAAAAGACAATGAAATGGGATTGTTAAGTGGGATAGTATTTGGAGGCATAAAAAGGTTCAATTGAGTATGAAATTAGACTTTTTAAAGTTCAGATACTTTTGGGTAAAAAAAAAAAATGTCGAGATACATGATTGACCTTTTCATCAAAATTCAAGTACCAAATTAGGCATGTTTCCTTATGTAAATGATTATGCTGGTAAATTTACTAAGTTAATTATTATTATTTTTTAACCAACCATTTTTACTTAATACAACTTGAGAAGGGGATTTTTAATCTAATTTGTTCCGTCCAATGGTTATGTTACTAAGTTATAATGATTTCAGTTCCTAAAGATTTATTAGTGGTGTTTTAAACAAATTTTAGTGTCTTAAAAATAATTTTTTATAGTTTATAATATTGAAATGTGTTTTAAGGGGAAAAAGAGTGCATTTTCTTATTTATCATTTCAAGCAGATGATATACCTACGATGCGTGTGCAAATAAAATAATCCAACAGATATAAATTAAATAGATATATTATTTTGATAGGTTGGAAGGTGACAACCTTTATTAGTCTTAAAAATTAGGAAATTAATTACAAATCATAATTATAATTGTATTTTTCACAAGTAACTTCTTTATGTTAGGTAATTGTCATGTATAAATATGATATCAAAGTTTTAGATTGGTATAAAAAGATACATGCTTAGGCTAAAAAAAAGATTATACCTATTTATTCTCTATTTAATTCTATTCAAATTTTATTTAATTTTATGATTTTAGAAAGATAAAAATATTTTATATCTATATGCTAAAAAAGAAAAAAATTATGTCTATTCAGTTCCTATTTAATTCTACTCAAATTCTATTTAATTTTATGATTTCAGGAATACCAAAAATGTTTTATGCAAAAAAGATTATATTTATTAAACTCGTATTTAGTTCTATTCAAATCTTATTTAATTTCATGATTTTAGGGATAAGTAAAATATTTTGTGCACATATGCTAAAAATATTATATTAAAAATACTCGTACTAAAAATGATTAAATTAAAGACACTAAAAGAGGTGGTTTTGTTTTAATAGTATAAATAATAAGTACTTGATGCAGCAATATTTTTCTTTTCCTATAATCTCTTAACGAATGCCTAATATAGGTATATATATATATATATATATATATGAAGCCTCGGTGATAATTTCTTAAAGGGAAAAGGCATGAAAATTATTTTAAAAAATGACCTCTATTATGGCATTATTAAACATCACTTCCCTTCTTCTCCTAGTGCAATTTTTTAAGTGCTTTGATAGAGCCATATATGTTACACCCATAACCCTTAAAAATCATCTCACATGCATACAAATCAGAAAACCCAAAACTTATGAATCCTAAATCGCTCTCTTTCCTTTAATTTAGAGCATTCAATTAGAAGTTTTTTATTAATTAAAACGTGATGTGAGTCTTTTTCCCCCCCTAAAATCATGTGTGTGGTGTGTAAATTCTTAAGAAAGTACTCACGATTGTAGAATAAAGAAGAATACATCTCCTGACTTTACTAAAAGGGGAAAAAAAACACTGATTTTTTGGTCCGTGTCAAAACAATCTACCATAATTGTAGCACCTAAATAGGATATGTTCAAGTCTAAAACAGGAGCAAGCTTTTATGACCTTGAAACATCGCCCTCCTATGAAAAATTGGGACAAAGCTAGTTTTTACCTTGGCCCAGCAAAAAGCTTTGGCAACAATTTTAGACTATTCCTACATGTGCTTTTCTGCTTTTTTGCTTTACAACAACAATAATTAATTGATACCACAACCTTTTTTTTCCTTAATTTGCCCATTTTTATATCCTTATCATATATATATACATATATATATATATATAAAGCAGACCACTCTCCAATTTTTTCTTTATTTTTTTTGTTTTGTTAATAAAATTGACAGAAATCACTAGACTTTTACTATCCGTACATTTTGCTATAATTGTAATTCCATTACAAATTTATTCCTTACGAATAGCTATTATAGTGTTTAGTTCACTAAATAACGATTCTATAATAAATCTCTATTACAAGAAACATTAAATAATCATTCTTTATTTAAACTTATAAATATCAATTCAATATTGAGACTTTTTTTTAAATACCACCAGTTAAATTAAAAATTAATAAAGAAAAATCTTATTACAGCTTTATTTCATTCTTCCATAATAGAAATCCCATTACAACCTTATTTATTCAACGAAGTGAATAAGTCCTTAGTGTCCTTGAGTTGAATTTGAAACAAAATGGTGCAAAGAAAAGAATAAGGACCTTTGTTGCATATTTTCTTGATTCCTTCACAGGCCACATGGGGTTTTTCTTTAGGTGCTTCTTTCATTTTCCCAATTGTTTTTGTAATTTATTATATAACTTTATTGTATTATTTAATTGAATTAATTACTTGTGAACAAATTCAAAGTTTGTACGTATTTCATGATCAATACAAATAGAAATGGAACAAAAGAATGTAAAGTGTAATGGTGCTTGATGAGCGAAAAAGGGTAAGACCGTCATGTGATGGGACTTGGGAGGATGTTCACAGGTTTAACTCTGGACGTGAAAGCTATCAAGTTGATAGAAGCTTTGGCAATGAGAGAAGCTCTATTGCTGGCGAAGAGTGCAATAAGCATTAAGGTCTGTGTTGAAATAGAGGAAGAACAGCATTTTAGGATGCAGGAAAAAAATAAAAGATTAAAATATAACAATATAGGACGTAGCAGTACTTGAGCAATCAGACCTGTGTTTGAATACATTAGCTCGCTTAAGATTCTTTGTTTATTCTTGTTCTTTGGAATTGTTGAAGGGAAAGGTAAATAGGTGTTTTAATTCAGGCTGTGTTTCAAGGCCGAAAAAGATGCGAATCTTTTGCTATTGGGATTAAGTTCTGTTAATTATGTATCCACACCATGGTCTTAGACATCGGCACGGTTCGGTCGATTCGGACCCGAACCGGAAAAACCGCCAGAGCGGGGCAGTTCCGTTCAGGTTACGGAACCGCGCTTCTAGCGGTTCCGGTTCGGTTCCACGAACGGTTTTTTTTTTTTTTTTTTTCGGTGAAAAAAAATGAAAAAAAACCAAACCTTACCCCCCTAACCCACCCCCCCCCAAAAAAAACTTTCCCACGCCCAGAATGGTTCTGGCAGAACCTGCATGTCTTCTTCCTTTTTTTTTTTTTTTAAATTAAAATTTATAAGGCGGTTCCGGACCCGTTGGAACCGCTGGTTTCGCCACGCGAACCGCTTGACCAGCCGGTTCCGGCGGGTCTTAGACGGTTCGGAACGTCACGACGCGACGGCGGGTTCGCGGGTCAGGAACCGGGGTGACGGTTCGGGGCGGTTCCTGGTTCGGAACCGCCCCGTGATGATGTCTAATGGTCTCTATTTAAACTTAGCCTGCAAAAAGCTAATCTGAGTCTCTGTGAGCTATTCAAGCTTATTTAGTAAAAAATAAGCTTTTATCTAAACAAGTTGAGTTCGAACTTTAATTTAGACTTGCGAACCAACTCGTGAAAAGATTGATTTAGGCTCATTAAAAAGCTTATTAGCAGATTTGTAAATTTTATATTTATGATATATTATATATAACTATATAATTAAAATGATAAAAAACTAATTTCTAATGTATATAGATATATATATTTTATGGGAATACTTATATGCTATTTTTAGGTTTGAAAAAAAAAAGATAGAAAACGGGCTATCTAAATAAGTTGAGCTCAAGCTTAAATTTCAAGCTCAATAAAGAGCTCGATTCAAATTCTAGCTCGATAAATTTTAAACAAATTGAACCCGAACCTTCAAAAATTTGGCCTAACTTGGTTCGTTTAGGGCACTATAAACTCTCTCTTAAAGTTTACCAAAGAAAAACTATCAGTTCGCATTTCTATTTAGACCGTTTAAAAATATCATTTGCTCAATGTCAGGAGGTCACACAACCACTATTCACTAAATTTAACCTTTAATGTAATAATGAAGGTAATAGAAAAAGATTATTCCATCTACATAGAATAGTCCATGCGAAAGTGGAAGCGGAAGAAAAAAAAAAGGTTTACATATTAACTTCAAAGATTAAATAAACTTAGCAGGTAGAATTTTAGGTTGATAAAATAAAAGGTGGATGTAATTTCGGGTTTTGTCCCAGAATAAGGGATTTTATTTTTTAAAAAAATCCAAAAATAATACAACTTTAAAACTTATTTAATAGGTATTGAAGGCACCTGCGGTATAAATTAAATTTATGAAAAAAGACTCATGTTATAGAAATAAAACTGAAAATTAAAGGTACATGTTGTACAATGTACACACGTTTTCAATACACTTCAAACTCTAATACTTAAAAGTAGTCTTTTTGTCCTTAATGTTAGGGTTTGTTTGTTTAAAAGAAAAAAAAAAGGCATATATACAACATGCACGGACTAATTTGTATTAATTGTTTTGAAATATTTTTTATGAAATATGGCATTTTGAATTTTTTCTAAATTCTTTATTTTCATACAAAGCCCATGTCACTTCTATGTACTAAAATTTGCTTCTTTTTTTTCGACAATTTCTGGAAAAAAAAAAAAAAACATTGTTTTTAACCTTGTCCCACCGATAGCATATTGCCGCATGTGAAAAACGAAGTAGGACATGATGCTTGCATTAAAAATATTTTATACGTGACATAGAGATCATATGTCCGCTATCTAAGGATATTAAAATCTTGCTAAAATTGTATGGGAAAACTTACTTCAGGTACTAAATTATTCAAAACAAAGCTTTAGGTAGGAAAAATATATGCGAAAATTTATTTCAAGTACCAAATTATTCAAAATTAAATTTTAGATATCTTATTAAATTTTTCGTAAAAGTTTAGGTACCATTTTTTATATCATCCCAAATCTTGCTTATATGGGAACCTAACTCTATCAAATAGGTATTCCTCCCCAAGAATTTCAATCAAAACATACTGAGTAATATTTTGAAATAATTATATGATTTGTATCATTTAAAATTTGTAGATTCTAACTGTCCGTTCACTTTGCTATAATTACAATTTTATTACAAATCTTATTCCTTATAAGAGTTATTACGATGTTTAATTGGCCATAATAGTTATTTTATAAGAATCACTACTATAAAAAAAATTAAATAGTTACTCTTTACTCAAACTTATGAATGAAAATTCAATATCAAAATTAGTTTTTTTTCCCTAATTATCCCATTTAAATAAAAAAATTAACAAAAAATATTATTATAACTCTATTCCATCCCTTAGTAATAGCAATTCAATTATTATTATTTTTTTCATTTAGTAAAGTGAGTAAGCTGTAAGTATGTCATGGAGCTTATGAATTATTTTTATGATAAAAAAATAATACTGTGCACACTATTATCACTTAAAAGGATAGAAAAATTATATTTCGAGTTTTCAATTTGCAATTGTTTGAGTGAGTTGAGTGTTGAACCCATGCGTTCAATGTGGATCTTGATGAGACAATCGGTTGCATAATTAACTATTCAATTGTGTTAAACTACTCTTAACAGTCAAAACAATATGGGATGAATAATATGCTAGCATATTTTGTGTGTGTGTGTGTGTGTGTGTGTGTGTTTTGTTTTGTATATATTGTTCTCTAGAGATTGTGTAGAATTTAGTAGGAAAAATTATTGTGCACAGCTTTGGTCGTAGGTCAAGCTGAGGGCTTGATAAGTTCATTCACTAAGGCTTGACAAGTTCATTTATTAGGGTGCGACAAGCTCAAGTCTCAAGCTCGAAGAGATCAAGATGCACGCCTTTAGTCATGGGTTACTTTGAGGGCTCGACGTGTCAATTAGTCAGGGCGTGGCAAGCTCAAAGTCTAAGGCTCTACAAGATCAAAGATGCATAGTCTTAGCTGAGGGTCAAATCCAAGGCGCGATAAGTTCAAGACACGACAAGCATTAGGGCACAACAGCTTGAATCCAAGGCTCAAAAAATCACAGACTTGGTTGAGGGTCATGATTAAGGCGCGATGAATTTGAGGCGCGACATGGAGCCAATGAGGCATAAAAAGAGCCGTTACGCACATTTAATGCTTGGTGACTTAAAAACGTTGTCTTTAAAGGACATTTGAACTTTAGAAGATTATAAATACATGTTCCTTTAGAGATCTAAGAGAGGACAATGGTGAAAAGAAAAAAAAAACCTATGAAGTGGTATATCTTTTTAAGAGCTTTTATTTACAAACATACAAATCGAATATATCTATCTTTATCCTTGAACTCTTATTCATTAATTTGCAAAATCTACAAAGAGAGAGAAAAACATTTAAGTGCTTTATTCTTGAGCATCTTGTGAGTGAAGAAAATATTTTATTTCATGTGTGTTGTAAAGTAGTGTGTTACTCAACTTGAGCTTTGTGTGTTGTGAATTAATAAAGTGGTTGTGAAGTCCTCGGTTGGAGGCATTTGTGAATTGTAGAGAGTAGTGAGTGGGCTGAACTCCATGTTAAATCTGAGCTTCAATTTTCTATCCCTATCTCTTTTACATTTCTCTTTATAATCTATTATTACTCTATCCGCTACTTTCCTTAACCCCAATTATATAGGTCTTAAAAGCTAGAACCTATATATTATTTAGAGTTTTGACACAACTTTCTAAACTGGTAAAATATCATACATTATCGAGTGTTGTTATAACTAATTGAGCACTTTGAGCAAGTATTTTGATCAATCTTAGAGTATGTTTAACTTGATGACATATGGAGAGATGTCTAAGAGAGGGTCACAAAGGAGAAATGGACAAATTTTGATTCATAGAGCACGTATATTGGTGGATTAGATATAATATTGTTGATGTGTTATTGATTCACTCTTGATAAGGAATCTAATTTGATCTTCTATGGAGGAATTCTATCTAAGTAATAGTGATTGTGCAAAACTCATTGAGATTTCAAATGTTGCAATTGAGAAAGAGGAGGGGGTTCCTATATATAAATTTAACCTTTAATCTTGACTATTAAATGAAGCTGAGATGAACAGACTCGATCAACTATTGCTGAGAGCTATTCAATAGATTCCTTATGATTGATGGCTAGGGATGCAATTGGGGCGGGTCGTTATACGGTACCCGCTCGCCCGCCCCGCTAAAAACCCTATAGAGTTTAGGGTCAAGTTTTAGGTTGTACTCATAACCCATTGGGAAAACCCCGACCCAATATAATTAAAAAAAAATTAAAAATTTAGTTTAAGGAATCTACTTGTTCATTAGTTAAATGATGCTTTTCATATAATCATTTTGTTATTCATGTATTGAGTCACATGATAGGATATAAATAAGTCTATATATTCTCATGAGTAAGGATAATTGATTGATTTTTCTTTTTTTTAATTATTTTTCCCAGCATGTACAATTAGTAGTATTAGTTTCCTATGAACTTTAATATGATTAGGACCAGTTTTATCCAATGTACTGTCCACAAGATCTAGGATAAGGAATTCTACTTGCAGTTCCTCGATAAATAATTTGCATGCCTTATATATCCAAGCATCGATGATGTACAAGTCGATCATTAGGTGTTATGTTATGTCGTCCAATTGCTGTTGTTTTCAGCGTTTCTTTTTTTTTTTTTTTAATTTTATCATTTTAGTTAATTTATTAGTAATAAAAAATATATGTGCATGTACATAGTATTTATTATTTTTAAAATATTATTTTAATGTTTATTAATATGGATATCATAAAAAGGTTAAAGAAAAAAAAATATATAAAGAAACTTTCTTCAATCATTAATGAATAAATTGAAAAATTTTATTAGAATAGAAGTTTTTGAAATATTATCGATGTAGCACTTAAAAAATTTTCTAAACAACTTATCATGGTATAAGTGATTTGTATATTTTCATTTATTGGCGTATGTATTATTTTTTTTTTAGTTAGGTTAGTTATAGCCCAAAAGCAAATAATAGGATAAGTTAGTGATTGGTAGATATAATCGGGAAGGTTGATTGGTAGATATAATCGGGAAGGTTCGGGTCGGGTCAGGTTTTATAAAATCGAGATGGGTCAGGTTCTGGGGCACTCTTTATAATCGGCTCGGGTTTTGGGACAGAATGACCCATGCCAGACCCGCCCCATTTACATCCCTATTGATGGCCCATCTTAAGGTCTGTTAAAACTTATAACAACAATGGGTTTAGGCTTGGATGATGGACATGGTTGGATTTAACTCCTTTTATCCTTTATAAGGCTTAGCAGATTTTTATATTAAGAAATTTACTTATTCAAATAATAAATCTAAAACTTATTAATGCCATATAAAACTCAAATAGAATCAAAATGACGTCTCTTTAAGTATACTCACCAGCACAAGACATTCCAGTAAAACCAAAATAACAAAAATGGGTTTTGACATTTTTAACTCAGAGCCGACTAAGTTAAATCTTTCTAAGACGTCCTTGATTGGGTTAAATTTCTTAGGTCATATCACTAATGTAGCAAATCAGCCTTTGGTATTAAATTAAGCTAAAAGTCCAATTACAAAAATAGCCATCTACTCACTTGTTGTATGTTACGTTGTGATATTATATTTAAAAGATTTAAAACAAAAAAATCATACTGCAAATTCTATAATCATTCATAAAAAAAAAAAAAAATCCCTTTAAAAGGCCTTAGAGTATAAGGGAATGAACCTAGAATGGAATAACAATTCCGAGTTTCATTCACATTCTTATATGTGAATGCATTTTTAAAAACTAAAATCACAATTTCGAAGAATTGACAATTTGAATTTGAGGAGGAATTTGATTCCATTGAATTAGATTGTGCCTTTGGAAGAGGAATTGTGATTTTGTTCCATCTTCATTAATGATTATTATCACAGTTGTCTATTTATTACCTTACACATCTATTATTGATTATATTTTTTTACAAATACCATGTCAATTCTATTTCCATTCCATTCAATAATATATCCAAACAAAAGAATAGATTTATCATTCCTGCCATCTATTCTATTTCTCCCATTCCAATTCATTCCATTCCGAACAATTCCTACATACTGAACATGATATTATAGATTTTGAGGTTAGAATACATTACTAACAAGCACACTTATCAGATGATGTATGAAGGAATATGTTCGATGTAGATCTTCGCTAATAGAGGATTGTAACAAAAGTGGACTTAGATTGTCTTGGATCAATGGTAGTAGACTTACAAGTAGAGGAAAACTTTAGTAGGTCAAGGCGTCACCCGATGTGGTCAATTCAATGCTTAAGTTAGTAAGGTATTTGAGGAGATAAATAAGTAGAGCATGATTATGAAAGTGCAAGTTGATTTTACCAAAGCCCCCTTACTAGGGGATGTTTATGGAGGAGAGTTGGAGTGGCTATTTCAAGCAATTGTCTTAATCCTTAGCGATTATTTGTAGACAGTTGTTTTTATCGATACAACCATATCCAAGAATGTTGGAGGTTGTGACTTTCACTGAAAGCATGTCTTGAGATCACTTGGGGTGTCTAGAAATGATTACCAGGTTATTTATGTTATCCTATAAAAGACTAACTTATTGAAAGAGGTCATATAGGTGAGATTGCTAGGGGTGTCTATAAATGATTAGCAGGTTAGTTATCTATTGAAAGAAGTCGAATAGATCGGAATGTTGTTAGCCTAAATATTTTAGGCTCTTCTAAATGTTTTAGAAGCTGATACATGGGTCTAGATAAGTCAATGCATGATCTAATAAGAAGAGAAATGGGAAATTAATCCTCTACTATTTATTATATTTAGATTGAGTATTTTAATTTTTTTAAAATTTTATTTGAGACTCCCAATAAGAGTCAATGTAGCCATATATATCACTTTAAAGAAGTAAAAAAAATATTGCTCCAACTTTTCTTAGTTATTGCTACTGCCATTAAGTACAACTGTAAATAAATCGAGTTAGAGTTTAAAATGTAACATGATTTCAGATTAAGATTTCAAAACTCAAGCTCAAAATTTTATACTTGAACTTGATTTGAACTAGCATTTAATATACAACTCAACTTGACTAAATTTATCTAGACTTTTTGTCTTTTTTTTTTCCAAACTAAAATTGGTTTATTTAAAAGTATTTTTTGTTTTAATTAAAATATATCAACATCCAAAGTAAGTTTAAACTTGATTAGACTTGCAAGCTAGTAAAGCTAGATCTAACAAAACTTGAATTCAACCCAAAAGATAATTTAAGTAAATTGAGTTCAAGTTGAACTAAATTACTATCGAATTGAGTTTGCGTGAATATTGAAGTAATTTCAAATTTCTTACTAGCTGACTAATCATGTAGTTTGATAAATATATATATAAGACCCCTAACTTTGAAAGTTGAAATAGAATTTAATCCTTATCAACATTAAAGTTGACTTAAAGTCATGATGGACTGCAAAAATTCTTTTGCCCATTGTCTAGCCTGGATTTTGATTTCCAATTTAATTCTCTTTAATCTGATTTACATCAAATTCTAACTGTCTGACATAAGCCCTCCACTAAGAATTAAAGAAAATTTTAATCTTAAAAATTTGGAGTTGCCACATGACTAAATTCAGGAAAAAATTAAGATCAATGGGTATGTTGATCCTAATTTAGTACCGAGCTGCAAAAAATTGTTTTCTAAAACAATAATAAGAAATTACTTGATTCGGAAGTTAGCCTATTAAAACCTAAACAGCTACCCCATTTAACTAACCAACTATAATTTGTTTCTAATTATATCATTTATAATATTCCTATATCTATAAGATATTTACAAGGTATTTATTTTTCTATTTTATTTGACATTTACAAAGCTGGTCAAGCACATTAAAAATTTATCAAAATTCACAAAAGTACATCAAACACACTAAATCTTACAACAAAGGCAAGTGATATCTACATGTGGCAAATTAGGAAACTACATTTATATCGACTTCACAAAAAAGAATTTTTCCTTTTTTAGATTCATTCATTAGGTGCCTACGTACTTGCTATTTGGGATCACACATCACGTAGTTTTTTTATAAAAATTTTAATTTGTTGGTTAATTTTAGAATTTTAAAATCTTATCTCTTTGAATTCATTAAATTTCATTTATTTTAAAAATTTGACTTTCTATTGTGAATCATGAATCTATCAAATTAATTTTTAGCAATTTATGAAAAATTAATTTTTTTGAGTAATAAAAGATTTTTTTTTGGACAATAAACTAAAAATCATATGTCATAACAAGCATGGTAATTCTCTCAAATCGAATTACATAAGAGATAACAACCAGCATATGGCCAAGCAACAATATCTCAAATTATATACATGGAAAGATTGAATAAAAAAATAATCAATTACAAATACAAGTTAAATCAAGATTTTTATGACAATATTATTAAAATAAGATTGTCAATTGAACACATTTATCATTATGGCAAATATCACAAGTTATCAATATGCCATGGTAGAGAAGAAAAATCAATATAATGCGTACATATCATAGTAAAAATCTCATATTACAACATTCTATTCTTTGAAGGAATTTTTTTTATAACAAATTTATAATACAAACCTGAAAAGAAAATTATTCATGAATTAAAAAAAAAGCAATTAATATTATCATAACTATAAGTTAGATTTCCAAGAACACATATAATATTACTAATATTAACAACACCAAATTATTATTATTATTATTAAACAATAAAAAAAAAAGGAAATAGAGCAAACCTGATCATAAAATCAGGAGCACACGGATTGGAGAAACTCGATTAGATGACCAAATCCGATGATGGCAGGTAAGCGGGTTTTGGTGGCTAGAGGGTGGCACAATCGTTGGGTAGTGATTAGACTGAGCAAGTCAGGGATGGTGAACACTCTAGTGTGACTAACTTGCTAAAATATGCCTTAAGCGGCGTTTTGAGAGCCTAAAGGTGGCAGTACTCTCTAATGACAGCTCTTTGGTGGCTATTTACAAGATTCAAGATTTTTTTTAATCGATAAAAAAAACACCATATTTTTTATTATTTTTATCATCTATTATATTATTATTATTATTATTATTATTATTATTATTATTATTATTAAAAAAGGAAATAAAGCACTTACCTGATCGTAAAATCGGGTGTGCACGAACTAGAGAAACTCGATCAGACAACCAAATTCGATGGAGGCGGGCGAACGGGTTTTGGTGGCTAGGGGACGGCATAGTTATTGGGTAGTGGTTGGACCAAGCAAGTCAGGGATGACGACTACTCCAGTATCACTAGTTTGCTTCAAAAAACACCTTAAGGTAGCATTTTGAGAGCCTAGATGTGACGATGGTGGCAGCACTATCCGATGACAGCCCTTCGGTGGCTGTTGATGAGATCCAAGGGTGCAATCCTATAGATTTCAACCTCAGGAACACTCCTCTGACCTTTAATTCCTTCAATTAACTTGTATAAACACAAATTAAGAGATCAAAAACCAAAACCTTAAGTTACAATAACGAATTTACATTCAAAGATTCAAGAGGAATTATAGTAAAACCATCCTTAGCAGGGTCTCAATTTCGTCTAAGAACTTGCTAATTTGGTCAATTCAAAATCTAGGGTTCTTAAGAGTATGAAATTTGGGAATCTCTCAAATTACAATGTAATTTTTTAATTAAATTAGATAGTTGATACTTATACACATATGACAAGTGTCCTATATCTTCTAACTTTCCTAAAAAACCCAAATTTGATGTTGATTGTGATTGTTTAGGAAAGTGAAAATGTGACTTTTTTCCAATTTTTAAGCTTTGATTTGACCTAGCAAATGTTCACTTAGTAGATGTTCATAAAAACTCGCAAACTTGGTATAGATGGAAACTACCACAAGTCTAGTTTGCAATTGCCGCAATTTAGTGAAATTGCAAATGAAATCAAAATAAAAATGGGTGCGAAGTGGAGGGTCCAGGTTGGTTTGTGTGCACCTTGAGATAGAAGATGACACTAATCATGCTGACATCATCATCATCATCATCATTATGTTAAGCTTATGATTTAGGAAAAATATTTTTTTACTAATTAAATGAATTATATCACATTAAAACCAAATAACTTTTAAAAGGCTAATAAAAATCAAAATTTCTATGCCATCTTGAAAATATTAAATTGTGAAATTTTGAGTTTAACGTGATATAAAATTTTAAGCTTAATTAAGTAAAAATGAGGTATCTACATCTACCTTTCAATAGTAAATTTTCTAAAAAGGGAAAGAAAATTTCAATAGTGGATAAACACATGGAATGAAAAAAACAAAAAAAAAAAAAAAACTCATGAGTTTTTAAGGAAAGTTAGAAAATTTAATGCATGATGGATCCTAGTAAAGTGTTAGGTTATAGATCCAACTTATATGGGTCTATAATCAAGGATATCTTAAGTATATTGCATGTTTTTTAAAAAAGACTTGGAAAATAAGTAGATTTGTGCAAAACAAAAGAAGATGCTATTACAGCAAGGACCAATACCGTCGACCTTGAATGGATATTTGGCAGCCTTGAAATTAGCAATTTTTTGCTGAGAGCTACCAATTGGCTAAGCCGGCTTTAATGCCACCAACATAGGCCTAAAGATTGTCGGCGTTTAGCTAGCATTGAAACATCATTTTTAAGAGCTGCTAGCCTTCTTTTAATCAAGCCAGCCTATGTGCCAGCTTATGTTTACAGCATGTTTCCCTCTATGTCTTGGTATAAATACTCCTTATTTTGTTCTAGGGTCTTATGAGAGGTTATCCTAAAACCTAGAGAGAGATTCTAGAGAGAGGGAAGGGCTCATTGTTGTTGAAATCCACTGTTAGTGGTGAAGATCCGTATGATCCATTAGTATTATCTAGTGAAGAAAAAATTGCACATCCCATTATTACTGATAGTGGAGAAAATTTGTGCGATAGTTCTATGGTTTTTCCCCAAATTGGGGTTTTTCACGTAAATCTTGGTGTTATTGTTTTTCTTTTTTTTTTTTTCTCTTTGTTGTTTTGATTGTTGTGATCGCTACAGGCAAGAGGAAAAATCTACTTTTGCTTCTAGGTTATTGGTTGATTTTTCCTAACAAAGTGGTATTAGAGCCTCATGTTGAAGTTAAAAGAGAATTAGGGTTTATCATCTGAATTGCAAACATGGCTAAATCATCAGGTACGATGATTAAATTGAATTTATCAAATTACTCTATCTGGAAGTCTATGATGGAAGATCTGCTGTATTGCAAAGATTTGTATCTACCTTTGGGTTGTCATTTTGTGAAGCCAACAGATAAATCTGATGCAGATTTGGCAATCATGCATAGAAAGACTGTCAGATATATTCGGCAATGGGTTGATCAAAGTGCATATCATCATGTTGCTTAAGAAACCAAAGTTGATGTTCTATGGAGGAAATTGGAGTCCATGTATGAGGGGCAGACTGCCTTGAATAAAACCTTCTTGATTAAGAGAATGGTGAATGTGAAATACAAGGATGGATCCAATATGACTAAGCACTTGAATGATTTTCAAGGGCTTGTGAATCAACTGGCTACTATGAAGCTTGTGCTTGATGATGAGATTCAGTCACTTTTGTTGTTGAATTCACTGCCTAAAAGTTGAGAGACACTTGTTGTGTCTGTTAGTAATTCATCTTTAAATGGAAAGCTTCCCCTTTCAATGGTGAAAGATAGACTGATGAATGAAGAGGCAAGAAGGAAAGATCTGGGTATAAGTTCAGAGACACAGGCACTTGTTACTAACAAGTATGAAAGGCATGGTAGAAGCAGGAATAGAAGCTCTAATGATAAATCTGATAAGTCTGATAAATCCAGGAGAAGATCCAGATCAAGAGGAAAGAAAAAAATGCTATGCCTTTACTGTGATAAGTCAGGGCATTTCAAGAGAGAATACAAACTGTGGAAGAGAGAGCAGGGTAAAGGTAAGGGTAAAGAAAAAGATGAAGACACTACTGCTACACCAACAGGTGGTGAAATTGTTGTTACTTAGGATGAAGATTGTGTTAATCTTGCAAGTTATGATAGTGACTGGTTTATAGATTCTAATGCCTCGTTTCATGTGACAACACATGGTGATTTTTTCTCGTCATATGTTGCTATTGATCATGGTAATGTTAGGATGGGAAATAATGAAATATAAAAAGTTGTGGGCATTAGAAATATTATTTTAGAGACTAACACTGGTTGCAGGCTCATTCTTAGAAATGCCAGACATGTTCTAGATATCCACCTGAACCTTATATCTATAGGGAAATTAGATAATGAAGGTTATCATAGTCATTTTGGTGAAGGTGGATGGAAACTCACCAATAGTTCTCTCATTATGGCTAAAGGGAAGAAGAATGATACCCTTTACTTAATTTTAGTAAAACTAAGTAAATGAGATGTGAATCTGATTGATAATACTCCAATAGAATTGTAGCATAAGCGACTTAGTCACATGAGTGAGAAAGGGCTTCAAATGTTTGTTAAGAAACAGCTTCTACTGGATGTAAAAGATACTACTTAAAAACTTGCACTAATTGTCTTGCTGATAAACAACATATGGTTGCATTTTAGAGAAATCCACCTGCTAAGAAATCTCATATATCAAATCTGGTTTACACTGATGTGTGCTATATGAAAGATAGGATAGTAGGTGGTGCTCTTTATTTTGTCACTTTCATTGATGATCACTCTAGGAAATTGTATACTTTTGCTTTGAAGTTTAAGGATCAAGTGTTAGATGTTTTTAAGCAATTCCACATTAGAGTGGAAAGAGAAACAGGACGGAAATTGATATGTGTCAGAGCAGACAATAGTGGTAAGTACAGAGGATCATTTGAAGAGTACTGTATAGATCAAAGAATTAAACTAGAAAAGACAATTCTAAAGACCCCACGGTATAATGGTGTCCCAAAGAGAATGAATCGCACTATCACAAAGTGGGTGAAGTGCATGCTATCTCATGTCAAGTTGCCTAAATCCTTATGGGGTGAAGCTATGATGACAACCGTCAATTTGATATATTTGGTTCACACTAATGTGTTATATGAAAGATAGGACAATAGGTGGTGCTCTTTATTTTTTCACTTTCATTGATGATCACTCTAGGAAATTGTGGACCTTTGCTTTGAAGTTCGAGGATCAAGTGTTAGATATGTTTAAGCAATTCCATACTAGAGTGGACAGAGAAATAGGAAGGAAATTGATATGTGTCAGAGTAGACAATGGTGGTAAGTACAGAGGATCATTTAAAGAGTATTGCAGAGATCAGAGAATTACTGGAAAAGACAATTCCAAAAACCTTACAGTAGAATGGTGTTGCAGAGAGAATGAATTGCACTATCATAGAGTGGGTGAAGTGCATGTTATCTTATGCCAAGTTACCTAAATCATTCTAGGGTGAAGCTATAATGACAGCAGTCGATTTGATAAATTTGTCTCCCTCTTATGTTCTTGATGGAGATATCCCAGAGAAAGTTTGGACAGGTAAAGAAATTTCTTATCATCATTTATGTGTGTTTGGTTGCAGGGCTTTTGTGCATATTCCCAAAGATGAAAGAGCTAAACTTGATGCAAACTCAAAGCAGCGTATTTTTCTAGGTTTTGCAGATGATGAGTATGGATACAAGTTATGGGATCCAGCTGAAAAGAAGATTGTTAGGAGCAGAGATGTGGTCTTTCTAGAAGATCAAACAATTGAAGATATTGAGAAAAAAAAAGTCAAAATCCTCAGTTAAGATCCCTACAAATGTAGATCAAGTGCCCTCACTTAAAGATTCTAATGATGGGGGAGACGTGGGAGATTTAGATGAAGAGCCCCAAGAGCCTCATCAGCAGGTTGAGTTGAGGAGATCTTCAAGAGATAGAAGACCATCAGTGATATAAAATCGAAATGAATATGTAATGCTGACTGATGGGGGAAAGCCTGAATGTTATTAGAAAGCCATTTTACATGAGCAAAAGAAGGAATGGGCCAAAGCCATGCAAGAAGAGATGAAGTCTTTGCATGAGAACAAGACCTATGATCTGGTGGAACTGCCTAAGGGCAAGAGATTTCTGAAGAACAAATGGGTTTATAGATTGAAAACTAATGAAAACAACTCACAACTAAGGTACAAGGCAAGACTGGTTGTGAAGGGGTTTAGTCAAAAGAAAGGGTCATTTTGATGAGATTTTCTCACCAATGGTGAAGATATCTTTCATTCGGGTTGTACTAATTATAGCAGCCAGTTTAAACCTAGAGATTGAGCAAATGGATGTGAAGATAGCATTCCCTCATGGTGACTTGGAGAAAGAAATCTACATGGACCAGCCTGAAGGGTTTAAGGTCAAAGGGAAGGAGCAACTTCTTTGTAAATTGAAGAAGAGCTTATATGGGCTGAAATAAGCTTCAAGGCAGTGGTATAAGAAGTTTGACTCCTTCATGTTTGATCAGGGTTATACCAGGACTACATCAGACCATTGTGTTTTCGTTAAGAAGTTTACTAGTGGTGAGTTTCTTATTCTCCTACGATATGTTAATGCTAAGCAAATTTAAAAGCTGACGATTGCAAGTCTTTTTTCCTGAAAGACTTATGACCTAGATGCCAAATTCTTGGTATGAGAATCATTCGTGATAAGAAGAGTAAGAAATTATGGTTATCACAGGAGAGATGCATAGAAAAGGTGCTGGAGAGATTCAACATGAGCAAGGCGAAACGTGTTTGTTTACCACTCACAAGTCACTTGAAACTCAGTTCTCAGTAGTACCCTAAAAGTGAGATAGACAAAGAAGACATGAAAAAGGTTCCTTATGCTTCTACAGTTGAGAGTCTATGTATGTTATGGTGTGCACTAGACCAGATATTGCTCATGCTACTAGTGTAGTTAGCCGCTATCTCTTAAATCCAGGCAAAGAGCATTGGACCGCTGTTAAACGAATTCTCAGGTATCTTAGGGGCACTTCTAGATTAAATTTACAATTTGGTAGCAGTGAGCCTGTATTGGAAGGATTTTCAAATGCTGATATGGCTAGAGATCTGAATTCCAGGAAGTCCACTTCAGGTTATCTGATTACTTATGTAGGAGGCGTTGTCCTGGAAATCAAAGTTGCAAAAGTGTGTTGCATTTTCCACTACTAAAGCATAATATATAGCTGTAATTGAAGCCTACAAGGAGATCTTATGGATAAAGAAGTTTTTGGAAGAATTAGGTCAAGAGCAAAAAGACTTAAGGGTCTTTTGTGACAGTCAGAGCGCTATACATCTCAGTAAGAATCCAACATTCCATTCTAGATCCAAACACATTGATGTCAGGTATCATTGGATTCAAGATGTATTGGAATCAAAGCTTTTAAAGTTTGAGAAGATCCATACTTATGAGAATGCTTCAGATATGATGACTAAGTCTCTACCCAAAGACAAACTTGTTAGTTGTAGGCAGACAGCAAGTGTGATGGAATCCTCCATATGAGTTAGAGGAGAAGGTTGTTGGGTTATAGCTTCAACTCATATGGGTCTATAATCAAGAATATCCTAAATATATTGCATATACTTGGAAAATAACGAGATTTGTGCAAAACAAAGGAAGATGATTCTGATACTGTACATTGGCACTGCAGGGACCAAGACCGTCGGCCTTGAATGGATATTTGGCAACCTTGAAATTGGAAATTTTTTATAGAGAGCTATAGATTGGCTAGGCAGGCTTCAATGCCACCTGTTTAGGTGTGGTACGTCGCCGACGTTGAAACGCCAATTGTCAAGAGTTGCCAGCCTTCTTTTAATCAAGCCAACATATATGCTAGCTTATGTTTGCATCATGTTTCCCTTTGTATTTTGGTATAAATACTCTTTGTTTTGTTTTAGGGTTTTATAAGAGGCTATCCTAAAACCTAGAGAGAGAGAGAGAGAGAGAGAGAGCCTATTGTTGTGGAAATTCACCATTAGTGGTGAAGATCCATGTGATCCACTAGTGTTATCTTGTGAAGAACAATCAGCACATCCCATTATTACTGATAATAGAGGAAATTTATGCAGTGGTCCTATGGTTTTTTCTCAAATTAGGGTTTTCCATGTAAATCTAGATGTTATTGTTTTTCTTTGATTATGTTTGTTGTTTTGATTGTTATGACCGCTATAGGTAAGAGGAAAAATCTGTTTTTACTTCCAAGTTATTGGTTGATTGTTCCTAACATAAAGAAATAGAAAAACCATGAATGCTTATTAAAACTTTCTCATATTATATGATTTTAAACTCATGCCTTGAATATCTATCTAAACTCAAAACCATGAGATGTTTTTAAAAAGCTACAAAGTAAAAATGTGAAAAAATGTTATCAAATTAAAGAGAGAAAGTCAATGAAGATTAGTGACACCTCCCATGATCTTTCAAATGAGATCTACAAGTTCTAATCTCTTCTACTCTGTTATAATGGGAAAAAAAATATGAAGAGAGAGAGAAAAAAAAAGAAAAAAAGAGTGACATGATGCTAACGAATTGAGCTGGTTTGAGAAACACAAAGATTTAAAAAATGCGTTATCATCATAAGTATTTTCACATTTTTAATAATTTAACTTCATCACATCAATTCTAGATAGATATATGGTAAAAATTTGTTGTTATTGAATGCTCTAATGTTTTGACGATTATAAACATGTTTAATTATTGTTTAATTTTGTTTAACTGTGCTGTTGAAATTAAGTTATAAAAGCTTTATATAATAATGCCAATTTAATCTTTCTTTCTGAAGTAGTTGGAGCTAATCTATCCTCTCTCTCATCTCTCCTCTTCAAGTAAACCCTTATTACAAAAAATCCTAAGGGGTGGCTGCCATTATTGGCTACCCCCCAACATCTCATCATTGTCTCACCTCATTTATTTTCTCTTTTTTACTTTCAAAACCCAATAAAAACTTACCAATCATCTTATCATCTTTCTTTTTTAATCTTTTTCTCTCAAGCATTTTAAGTTTATAAACTTATTTTTAGAAATTCTGAAGCTAGTGCTAGTAAAGGTGTCGAGGGATTCAATATTTAGGTATTGGCACTTCAAGATCTCAAACAAGTAGAGTTCTCAAAGTGAAAAAGAAGCCATCTTTTCCATCAAAAGTTTCTTTAATTTAGGTTTTTGTGTCTTTTATTTTATTCTTTTTAGTGCTCTATCCCTATGTAGATACTTTATTTGGCTAGAGTACCAATCTTTGTTCTCATGGTAGAGCTTTTTATGTTAAAAGGATTTTTAATACCCTCTTTTAGTGTAAGAGATCTGATCTTGTTGGCTTAGGTTTGTTATCCCCATCTCTTGTTATTGTTCATATTTCGGGCTAATTTGTACTTGTTTTATTCTATCAATGAATGAAGTTTCTTGTTCTTTAGCACAAAAGGCTTTATATAATCTTTAAAGTCTATGTGGAGAAGTTTAACAAGTTTAATGATTGTATGAGATCGTGCTAAATTGATTATGCTAAATCAATTGATAAGATAATTCTATTAGGCTAGATACAATTTGAGTTTCTTTAATTGAGTTGAACGTAAATTTTTACATTTAATTCACTGCATATGAGTTTTTAAATTTTGAAGAACACTTAATTTTGCTAGATGTAAAGATTAATGCAATGTTTAACAACTTTTTAAAAAGTGGAAATTGATGGAAACGAATGGAAAGAAAATAGTAAAAAGGGAAATTGATGGAAATGGAAATGGGTAAAATCTTTATTTTATGTTTAGTAAGTTATGAAAAAAATAGAAGAAAAAGGAGAGAATTAGTTAGTGATTAACTAAAATGCCTAAACGTTTAAAAATTATTTAAGTTTAGTTAAGAGCATTTTTATAATATGTCAACTTTTCATTCCATTTCCATTGGTTTCTTCCCAATTTTGGGTAGAAAAAAATGGGCTCCTTTTTCCCCTAATTACTGTCTCATTTCAGCAGCATTTTGAATTACCCAAATGTCAATTTTCATTCCATTTCCACATATTTTCTTATTCTTTTGCTTCTTTCTCTTTATCCAAACACAACATAAAGGTTAGTTGAACAATTGAAATGCAAGCTTAAACTACTTTAAAAAAATTCCATAAATATGATTTAGATATTTTGAATTTTCATATATCATCATAAATTGGTCTAAGTAAGATACATAAGCATCTGTGTTTTCCATATCTATAGATTCAATTTATAAGAGAAGTTTGTGGAAATTTTGTTTCAATGTAAGTAACAAAACTTATCTCAAGTAAGATTCTTTTTAGAAATCTTTGTGGATTTAATAATAAATAATAGGATTTAAATCAATCAAATGAAAATTTGGAGGTAGGGAAAAAAAGGAAAAAAAATGTAAAATTTGATATTGGAACTTTACATGAAAATTTAATTACCTTCTTGAACTTTAAAGTGATCATTTCAATACCCGATCAAATTTTTGTTGCTATTTATACTACACCATCTAATAATGCTTGTTCAGTTTACTAATATGGAAAAGATAACTTATTATTAAATTTTTACTAACCACATACTAATAGATTGCCCTTTTTACATTAGCTATTAGATCAAACAATGTCAATGATATATTAAAAATAATTATGAAAAATTTGTTTGGGTATAGATATCTCCCCGAAGCGGATCCAAGTCCTAAATTTATGGACTCGTAACTGCTCTATGTGGGTGGCGAGGCGGGTCCAATGCGTGGACCTGTTAGGTCTCAGAGCAAGTTAGGAAAAAAAATTAAAAATTAAAAATTATTATAAGACCCTTATGAAATTATTGGGTCTATAAATCCTATTAGCAGACTTAGTATGGACTCATGGACCACGGTGGGTTCGCTAAGTTGGTTTGATCTAGTATAGTTAGACTAGATCAGGTCCTAATTCAAACGTGACTTAAAAAGATATTCAACTAGGTATTGACTTGCCAATTCCAAATTTCCACATTAAAGTTTTAGATGCTCAATTTGACATTGGGGGTAAAGAATATATTCCATGGATAATGGGATTCAAACATAGTGTCAAAAGTGATGCCCGAATCAGATGACACGAAAAAGTCTACAAGCCCAACCGTGATGATTCTCTGATCTTTAAAAGCTATTTCCACAGAAATCTAGTTGTTATACAAAGAAAGTATGGTTGGAATATACCGATTTGATTGTTGAGAATGGCTGATACAGCTGGAGAATACATTGACACAGAATATGGAAAAACTAATATCTTGTTTCACATTTTTTGACCTTTTCTCTTTCTAGTTTCCAAATTTAGTTGTTATTTATTGCTTTTTTTTTTTTTTTCAGAACACTTAGTCGTTAGCTCAGTTACATTTGTTTTCCATAAAATTTTAAAGTAAGGGTTATTCGCTTCAAATGAATTAGTCCTACTCATAACATTAAATTAATGAAACCAATACAATAGTTGTAATACCCAACAAAATTTATTGAAGAAAGTTTAAACTACCTTTTAATTTTTATCTTGGTGCAAAATGTATCCCTAAATAATTTTTTTGCAAACAACCTCCTAAATTTTAATAAATTAATATCACATAAAAGTTGAAAATACTCTTTTAAACTTTAGCCTTAAAGTGAAAATGCTCTCTCAATCTTATGAAAAATGTTTTAGCTTTATTTTTTTATTTATTTTATCCAAACCTAAATTTTAATTTAACAAGTGTTTATGAATTAAAGAACTAAGAATCATTTATATTGCTGATTTATTAAAGTGAAGGATTATTTAAAAGTTCAGATTAAATTTTAGGAATAATTTGATTTTTTTTTTTCATTTTCTTTATTTCGAGAAAGGGATAGAGATAATTTATCCCTATCTTAATCTTACAAGGCTCTACCAAACGGATGCCTCAAGAAAATTTTTAATAAATATGTGCACGATTATAAGATTTATGTGCATGCTAAATTAATACTACAACCTTTGTTCATAATTAAAAAAAATTAAACATCTATTTGATACAAATTTCATATTTATTATAAAACATGCTCAACGAGGGAAAGAATAGGCAAGGTTGAGGTAAGCCAGTAAAACGGGCAATGTACAATTGTCTAAATTGAGGTTCTCTCAAACAACGTGTGGCGGACATACTAAATTTATTAAAAGGTGACTTGAACCAAATGGCAAAAGAACAACCTTGTAACACAAGGTCGTTTGTGGTTGAACAAACACAAATCTAACCACTACATTTAATAAAAACAACGAGTTTCTTTCGAATTTATTTGTTTCGTCATTTTTTTATCATTTTGGCTCTATCCTTCTATTATTTTCAAATAAAATGTTTATAAAAAATAGATACCAATAAAAAACAGATATCTTTACTAATAAATTGATCAAACAAACTAAATACTAATATAAATAATACTAATGAAAATCATCGTCCAACCGGACTGCCAAATCCATACCATAAAAGATATCCATTCCATGAGAAGAAACACATCCCTGCACATGATTCTGTAACATCCAACAGCTGTTATCAATTAATGTAGCTTTCATTATATTGGAAATGCCCACAGCGCACAACTTGGAGCATTATATTTATTTCATCGACATTTATGCATAACCGTTACCACTTCAATTATTTAGGCTTACTGTTATTGGTCACTGTCTACTTATTGCTTAAGATTTTTAGCACGTTTGATTGTAATTGTGTGAAAGTGTTGTTGCCATAATGACAAATAATGTGTTATTTGGTAGGGAGTTGCTTATTTATAATAATTTAGACACTGAGGAAGGTGAAGTAGCACTTCAATGGATCAAAAGATAATGAGATTATGACTGTTATGGTTTGGTCATGTATGAAGACGTGATTTAAAGGGTACCTGATACCTATTTAGCGATTTATATATTTAATGATGATTATAACATTTTTAAATGTTGACCAATTAATGATTTATAATAAAGTGCAATGATAAAGCCAGCCCTATCATATTTAGAGTCTTTGATTGTTTGTACTCATATGGAGATACTAATGGGAGCATTCGTAGATCAATGTCATCAAAATTCACCATAGGAGTTGAATTTTATGAATATGGACATTCATTGTAAATTATTATATTATTATTATTTTTTTTTTTTTGTCAATTTTGTAGATTTCTTCTATTGTATAAGTTTGACCTATCATATGGATTTGTAAGCTTAAAGCTTGTCAGTCTTTGTGATGAAGAGCCTACTATTGTGGGCTTTGGATTTGTCAACCCTTGATTTGCATCAATACCCATGCTCTAAAAAAACTTTTCAAGTTATGTATTGTTTTGTGTGTCATTAGCCATGTCCTAATCCAGATTGATATCAATCCAATTATAATTCATCTTTGATATACATGCTCAAAGTGTCAGCAAGATTATTATCTTTACCTTGAATGTATTCAATCTCTATTTCATATCCCTTATTTATCATAGTACCTACAAACTTTATCCAATGCTTTTGGGACATGCTATTTTATTTTTTGTTTTGTAAAATTTTGCAATGGCTTTGCAATCTGTTTTATTCAGAATTTCTTTTTTATTGATTAAAAGTATCCTAAAACCGTTTAGTCCATATATTATGACAAAATTTTAAACCCTTTTCACTAATTGTTCCACCTTTATGCATGCATATTTCTTCATTTTTGGGAGAGTAGAGATGGGCAAAAAAACCCATCAAACCAAATGAATCAGTAACTGAATGAAATCAAACAAAACTAAAAATATGGTTTTTAAAACGATTTAGTTTAGAAAATTCTCAAGTCAAACCAATCTGTAAATTTATGGTTTGTTTGAAAGGGTAAATTAAATCAATCCATAAAACCGAACCAAACTATATTAGAAAAATATAAAATATTTTCCTTACAATTATTAGAGGTGGACAAAGTGGGTAAACCGACCGACCCGGCCCGGCCTGCTTCGGCCTGCAGATTAAAGGATCCGGGCCAATTGAACCAGCTTTTAAACCAGCTAGATTTTATCGGCCCCAGCCCGACCCACATTAATGGAATATTTATATATTTTAAGGTTTATACATATTAACGATTAATTTTATTGCTATTTTGATTACTTATATATATAAATAAGTTTTTTAAATAATTTATTAAATATCATATTATGTTTAAATCAATAAATGTATATTTTAAAAAAATGTTATAATACTTGGTGGACTTTATGGTTCATGTGTCAATCTATCTTTTTTCATAACATATATTGTAAACCCCTGAAATTTTCATAATTCTTAGAAAATAATCCTAGAAGTCTAACACCAAAATCGAAACCCCGAAAATCGACCCAAGTTAAAACCAAATTCTAAATAAGGTCAAACACGAAAATTTTTAGTCTTGAGAAAATGAGAACCCTCAAAACAAAATATAAAATACAACTATCGGTTAATTTGATATCGTATACAAATCAAATCATTTATCTGATTCCTAACACGCAAATCAAGACGATATATCTAAATAACGCTCGACAACGAAATACTAAGATCTTAAATTCTTCGGTAATTTTAGAATCAAAAGTTTCAATTTTCACCAAAAGTCAAACCGAGTCATCCTTAACCTTAGACTCGGTTAAACGATCCCGAGAACTGAAAAATATTAAATAATCCCAAATAAAATGAGATAAACCATAGATGTTGAACTAAAAATATAATACAGGCAAAACTCCAAAATTTTATGATCTTACAAATAACTCAACAAAATCGGAATCCTAAAAGTCGACAAATCTTACAATAAACCCTAGTGTTTAAGATCCGGTAATCCCGCACTCTTAAACCCTAAACAACGAAATAAAAATAATTGATGATAATAGTTAGTAATAATATAAGAAAGCTTAAAAATATCATATTCGCAAAATTCTAATGTCCTTCGGATCCGAATGGGATCAATTTTCAAAAACTGTACCCTCGTACATCAAACGGAAAAAATATTTCGTTAATACCAATAGACTCGTAAAAATATAAAGTTTTCAAAAATATAAGTTTTAGAATTTCTCGACAGTTAAAAATTACAGATATCGCATTTATATGCATATTTTTATTACTACAGGTATTTTAATTGTCTAGTTTACTATTCATAGTACTTTTCTACTATTCATTATTATTGCTCTATCTCTACTTTTTCTTACTACATATTCTTACACCTACATACCTATTTTTTACAATTTTCTTTTCCTATAAAAATTTACATCATATATTATCAAACTTCTCTTACACTTTTCTTCTAAAATTAATTTTTAATCAAATTTCTCTCTCTTTCTTACAATTACCGTCCACATTCCTCTCTCTCTTCACTTCAATTATTTTCTTTTTCAATTAATTTAATTACATCTAATTTTCACTCCAAAATTCTATAAATACCCCATTCCTCCTTCATTCTTTCACACAACTCATTCTACTACCAAAACTCTCTCAAATTTTCTACACAAACACTCTCTACAAAATTTTCCTCTACCAAAAACTCTCTTTCACCAAATACTCACAAAATTTTCTCTATACACAATGCAACTACCATTTCTCAATAACCACATAACCATACACTCACTACCATCTTCATACCACATAAACACTTTAGGTAAAATTTTTTCCAACCATTTAGTTTATCCATGTCATGTAACTTAACATGACTATGGTATTGTTTTGAAACTCACATGAGTAGTAAAAGCAACAACATGTTCATGTTTTGTTCTTGTACATGAAAGTCCTATTTTATTATGTTGTTATTATATATGTTGATTTTATTGTTATTATTATGCTAACTTCTTATTCATATCTAACTAAATATATTTATGTATTTATATATAATCTTTAGAGCGTATAAGCTCACTTGTTATTTATTTGATTTCATGTCTTGCAATTTATTTATTTCATATTATTTTTAAAACTAGTCTTTTTAGTCTTAGACTTATCTATATCAAGTCAAAATAATCTTTTCTTTATTTTCTTTATTCTTCTTGGGACTAGTCTATTCTTAGTCTCGGGATGCCTTGATGAAGCTAAGGCTCCCAATACTTGACAAAGATACATTGATGAAGCAAAGGTTCCCAATACTTGATTATTTTATTATCTTGCTTATTATTATTTGTTATAGTATTTTCTCATATCCTTATTATTTTACATGCTCAAAATACTTGCATCTACATAATGATATTGTCTCAACTGAATTTAAAAGTAGAATTTTACTTTATTAAAGGAACTTAAAACTAAATTTTCTATTAAGCGACTTATCATTAAATAATGGAGTTATTATCAACAACAAAGAAATAGAAGTAATACAAGTTTTCTCAAA
This sequence comes from Combretum micranthum, assembly GCA_024138025.1. Taxonomy (NCBI): domain Eukaryota; kingdom Viridiplantae; phylum Streptophyta; class Magnoliopsida; order Myrtales; family Combretaceae; genus Combretum; species Combretum micranthum. The sequence goes on along the minus strand of JAMXBD010000097.1, from coordinate 391,668 downwards.
ATTTTCTCATATAACAAATATAGCTTTACCAAGAAAAAAGAAATAAACACTTTCTTTGTATATTATGGTAACCTAAGTTTTAGTAAAATAATTTGTTAGTTTTCAAAGTTTCCACAAAAAGCTTAAGATGAAACTCTTTTCAACTCCATAACAAAACTAAGAAACAAACTAGTTTTCAAAGTTAAGATAAAAATCAACCTATAAAGTTATAAACCCACTTAGGAAAAATAATGATTTTCAAAAAGGAACTTATTTTCAAAGAATATAAATATGATAAGATCAAAAACAAAGGATTTTATCAATAAAGAGGATTTTTTTTCAAATAAAATTTGTAGAGGAAATGAAATACCAAGTTTTAGAAAACAAGAACTTATATTTTAAACAAGAAATATAGAAAGAAAAGACTCATTTTCTAAAACCATTCTAAATACAAATTTATAAATAGGTTATTAACAACTCAATAGACTTTTGATAACTTTGATCTTTTATCACTGGAAGTAAAAATTATAAAAGACCAAAGTTAAAAGAAAATTTACTTGTTTTGGAAAAAAGAATGAGAAAAATAAAATGAGAATGTACTCATTTATAATAACCTAAGAAAATATAAAGTTTCTTCAAAATACTTGAAAAGGAAATTTGTCAAGATTTAACACTTCAAAATGAATTGTTTTATGAAATAAATTGTTGAGACACTACCATTATAATTTTTGTATAAAAAGTGAGCTTATCTATATATTAAATGGATTTATCAATCACATATATCTATATTTTTATTAAAGGATTTTTGAATGAAGTAGAGTTGGAAAATTATTTCGCAAAACCTAGAAAAATTCGTTTTGGACCTGAACCTACGGTTTCAGAACCCAAATAACCTTATATAACAAAAATAACCTTAGAAATGAATAAATCTTTTCAAATATGGAGAAAACGGTATATTATATATGCGAAATTATGAGTTAAAAGGAGCAAGTTATGGCCATTTTAAATTGGAATTTTCTTCTATATGATTTTGACGAGCATAGTGAAATATAATTAGAAAATTTAAGTAGAATTTCTACGAAATACATATCCCGGATATTTTTTTTTTTTTGTCTAGGTGACGAAAGATACGAGATTACCCTTCCTAAGGATTTCTACGACTAAGAAGATTACGAAATGGATGATTAAATTATTCCTCTTAATTTCGTTACTTTGCTTGTGCTTGTAAAGTAGTGGCATTAGTATACTAAGAAAAGATAAAAATGGATATATATATAGGGAATTCGGGGATATATATATATATATATATATGTGTGTGTGTGTGTGTGTGTGCTTCTATGCTTATGTGTGAGATGAGAATTAAGAATATCGTAACTTCAAATTGCCCATTTAAGTGTTTTGTTTACTTACTTATATGATTACTTATTGCTTGCCAAATTGATTGATCGCCCTTAATAAGCCTTAATAAGGTTTGGCTTAAGAAAAATAAAACACTCACGCATAGCATCCATCAAGTCACATCTCTTTCAGAAGGTTGTTACTCTTACGTATAGAGTTGGATTGGCTGTTAGCGTGGTGGATGACGGGCCATGTTTCTTCTTAGAGAATCCAAATCGCTTGGGGACTATGACTCTAGGTTCGGAGCCGAGCCAACCGAACGCTTTGGGTGGGGACTAGCAGTAGAAGGTCTCAGATCTTCAACACTGATTCCCTAACCTTCAATACGGAGGGGTAAATCTATTCTATATATGGTTTCTGGATAACTATATATATTTGTGTAATCACGTGATTGTTGCATTGTATGCACAGCATATGTGTGAAAAAAAAATTAAATGAACTTGTTTAAAATCATAGTGCGAATATGAAGTGTATTTATTTTGACTTGAAGACAATAGAGGGATATCCCCCTAAAGAATTGTAATTTACTATGTTTATGTTTTATGATAAGTATTCTCCTTGCCTTGTTACTTAATTATTATCAATGGAAATTGCGCTACTCCGATGCGTTCCCTTAGTTGTGATGTATGCTTGTACATGATATGAAAGGCTTTGCGTGACTGAGGTAGTCATTCCTAGGCTTTAATATTTGGTACGGCGGACAGTCACGTTTAGGGTACCCCTCGGGCGTGACATACATAAATAATCATTAATATGTAACTATGTTATTACATTATTCTTATTTTTAAACTTCTTCTTCTTCTTCTTTTTTCAACTTGGGTGCGAGCCAATTCAGCCCAGTCCGCTTTAACTCGCGAAATAAACGAGTTACGCCAATTCGACCCACTTTTAAACGAGCCAAAATTTTTTGGCCGTAACCCTTTTTTTTAAGTGGGTTAAAGGGCCAACTTGCGAGTCACGGCCTATACACCCAACTATAATAATTATAGATTTTTTTATAATGATTTAATTAAAGGTCATATATGTTCATATTATTTTATTATGATATTTATTATATAACGAATATTAGGTAATGTTAACATGTTCCTTTTTAAAATTGTTTTTTAGATTCAATATATATTCTTATGTTGGAAAATTAACATTATTTTTGTTAATCATTTGAACTCTATGAAGTATGGATTTTTTTATCTAGTTACAAATCTTATTATGTATTAATCATTCATCATATTTTATTAGCATATCACTTTTATTTATAAATATCTTTTGTTGGTAGATCTTTTTTATACTATATTTGTTAGTGGATGATTGACTTGATGATTTTTTAGAGGATTATAGATTATAGTTTACAATTTATTAGTTAGTGAGTGTATTTTGTTAGTGGATGATTGACTAATGACCAAATGATTTTATGGGATTATAGATTATGAATGTGATAGATTTATGAAGTATTTTATTGTGATTTATAATATAAACTTTGTAGAGTGACTAATATTTGAATATTCATACAAATGTAAAATATTAAAACAAAGTTTTTTTTTAATTAGAATTTTGATTAAATCCGCAATCTAACCCGAACCAAGCCATTATGTAATAATTTTAAAATTTTCTAATCCGTAACCAAACCATTATTTAGTAGTTTGATTTAAGATAAAAAAATTCAAACCGTAAATTAAGGTTTCGTTTTTAGTGAAAATCGAGCCAAACCGATCCATGTCCACTTCCATGGGAAAGTATTTATGTGGTTTTCTTTTTAGCACCACTCCCTTATGGTTTAACTAGAAAATAAATCTAACAATTTGTGAAGTACATCCTAGTAACTTGAAATAAATAACTTGTACCAATGTTTTAAGCAAATGGTTTTCATTGGCTCAAATGCATCATTAGAGTTTTGCTTCATTAATTCTTGAAGGTTCGGTTGGATAACAGAATAAATAATTTCAAAAGATGTTGGAAAGTTTCTCACATGTGAATTAAGACAAAATTTAAAGCGAAAGAACTTTGTAATGTCACGCCACTATCTAAGGAACTTTTTGTTACAAACAGACAAGACGGATACAAAAGGCAATCAAAGAGGTTAGAAGACAATATTGTAACAATATAGTTAAAGATAGTTGAGATAGCTTATCTAGTCAAAGTAGTTACAATTCATAACTAATAGATCTTAATAGAAATAAACAAACGTTAACAAGATCTGTTATTTATAAACATGCATATAAAAAGGGAAATGAATGCAGAAAAAGATCACCAAAAAATTTCCTTAGAACAAGAGTTTTCTTAAGAAGTCCTATGGCTAAGCTCGAAATAGCCAAGCTATCATCATGTCGTATCTACAAGAATATAAAATTAATTAGTAGCATCCAAAACCCTAATAGTCCGTTTACTTCGCTGAATGGAATAAAGGTGGAATGGAATTCCAATTCAAAGGGAATGTAATAGAGTTGTAATGGATATTACAATATTCACTTGGTGTAAAAAGTAAAACAAGTAATTATTATAGTAAAAAGGAAAATATCTATAATACCTCTTGTATTTATTATAGATAAAGGATAATTGTATAGGTGTTATTTTCAAGATAGGGATATTTATGAAAAAGTTGAAAAATAGACCATCGAATGGCAATTCATGGGTCAGAGATATGGATTGCTATTCATCATTTTACGTAATAGCAATTCATTATGAATTGTCATTCCTTTCAAGTGAACACATAATATCAGTTTTACATCAAACTAGGAAGGAATGAATAACTATTCATATTAAGTGAGCAGATTGTAAAAGAAACACAATAAAGATAAAGAGAAAGAAAGTACTTGAGTGAAAAGGAGGAAACAAATAGGAATACGAATCTTAAATACTTAAGGAAATTAAGTAACGTAGTTTGGACTTATTTGAAATAAAAGGTCGAACAATTTTTGGTGCTCTCACATGTTGGAACTATGCCTAAGACTAGAAGTTAACTTTAATCAAGTGATACGGAAATGCCTTGCTTAAGGGTATCAAACCAGAGATACCAAAGTTTTCTAGAGAGATGTTTTAGGATGTCTCTTTAAAGTGGATCAACTCTTTACATTTCATAAGAATGAAGAAGAGTAAAGAATTACCATAGCAAGCTTTGCACTTAAAGGTGATGCATTGCAGTGGTATTAGTGGATGTACTAGAATCACCGACTAAGTTCTTGGCTAAAATTTGTAGAGGCTTTGTTAGCCAAGTTTAGACCTTCTACTTTTGAAGATATGCAAGACACATTATCAAAATTAACACAAATCGTCATTTATGCCAGATTACCAATCAAAGTTTGAGACATTGTCCAATAGAACTATTGCATTATTAGAGTCTTTCCTGATTAGTTGTTTCATATTTGGATTATTGCCTGCAATAAGAAGAGAAGTTCAAATATTGAGACCAAAATCACTAATGGGTGCTATTCGGTTAGCAAGAATGTACGAAGACAAATTTGCTAATCAATATGATACCCTACAATCATAATCTTCATCATCCTTTTACTCAAAAACCCCTTTAATTTTCAAAACCATACTACTAAAAATTGTATACGAATATAAACCAAACACAAACCGATACACTTCAGTTACAAACACAGAACCATACACTGTCCTAAACCTTAAACACATAACTAACCAAACAAACATTACCCATAAAAAAAATTACACCAAAAGAAATACCAGCGAGGAGAGACGAGGGTTTAAGACATAATTGTGACGAAAAGTTTAGTAGAAATCATAAGTGTAAAGCACATTTCTTGTTGCTTTTATGTGAATCGGATGATGCAGGTATTCAAGAAGTTTCAAATACATACCAGAGATGCAAGAACAAGTAAGTACAGTAGCTATCCGCTATCATGCAATGACAAGGGAATTTGTGCCATGCACATTGCATTTCCAAGTTGTCATTTCTAGAAATTCTTTTTCAATATTGGTAGATATCAGTAGTACACATAACTTTGTACAAGGTAGAAAGGCAAAATATTTAAGGTTGACATTACACCATCACCCAACTTTAATGTGATGGTAAGCAATGGTCAAAAGTTAAATGTGAAGGCTAAGGCATTGGTGTTAAGATTAGTATATAGGGACTTGAATTTTTTGCCAATTTTTATGTCTTACCAATTTAAGGAGCGGATTTTGTGTTAGAGTACAATGGATGAAGAAATCTGGCCCTGTTACTGTAGATTATAATGATTTTATTATGTCATTCTGCTACAAAAGACTTTCTACAACTTTAGTGGGTAAGCAATTTACGAATTTGAGATAAATATCTCATCATCAATTGCATCGAATGTTTCAGGTCGATACCATAGCATCATGTTTTCAGTTAGTAGCTCAGTTTAGTTGATTAAATCAGAGAGTACCATCAGAAATCCTTCATTACAAGAGGTATTGGATAGATTCTCTCATCTTTTTGAGACACATATATCATTGCCGCCTAAATGAACTGTTCAACATAGGATTCAAATCAAACATGGTGTCTCACTAGTGAATGTCAAGCCCTATCGGTATGTGAATTTAAAAAAAAAAATGAAATAGAGAATCAGGTCAAAGAAATGTTACACAAAGGTACTATTTAGAATAGTAATAGTTCTTTTTCTTCACCTGTATTATTAGTATAAAAAAAGATGGAGTATGGAGATTCTGTATAGACTACAGGGCTCTGAATAATGCGGCTATTAAAGATTAATACCTAATACCTACTATAGATGAATTGTTGGATGAATTGAGGCATGCCATTATGTTTTCTAAATTAGATTTGAGATTTGGCTACCATCATATTCATATGCATGAGGACGATATACATAAAACAGCATTTAGAATACATGAAGGTCATTACGAGTTTCTTATAATGCCTTCTGGGTCAAGTAATGCATCTACCACATTCCAAACTATCAAGAATAATATATTTAAAACACGGTTATGCAAGTTTGTCATCGTTTTCTTTGATAACATACTTGTATATAATAATTCCATGGAGTTGCATATAGCAAATTTGACACAAATGTTTCAAACTCTGTCTGAAAATACTTTCTTTGTTAAGAAATCAATATATGCTTTTGGGTACCTAAAATTGAGTACTTAGGCCATGTGGTATCACAATGGGTTGTAAGTTCGGATCTAGCAAAAATTAACGCTATCAAAGCTTAGGAAGTGCCCACTTCGGTTAAGCAACTATGGGCATTTTTGGGGTTGAGTAGATATTATAGAAAATTCATTAGAGGTTATGCATCCATAGCAACACCACTAATTGATCTACTAAAAAAGGATTAATTTCAATGGTCTAAAGAAGCAACTCATGCCTTTGAACAACTCAAAGAGATACTAACCCAAATTCTTTCATTATCAAATTTGGCCAAAACATTTCTAATAGAAATAGATGCTTTAGGTTCAAAACTAGGAGTAGTACTATTGCAAGATGAGAAACCAACTGCTTATTTTAGCAAGAAATTCTCATCTCACATGCTAAAACAATCAGCTCATGTATAAAAATTGTAGGGATTGGTAGAGGCAGTATGCAATTGGTGTCAATACTTGTTGAGAAATCATTTCATTATTCGAACGAATCATAAGAGTCTTAAGGAATTACTTACTCAAGTAATTCAAATGCCTGAATAACAAAAATACTTGGTAAAGTTCTTGGGTTGTGAATATCAATGGTGTATAAAGCAGAAAAGGATAACTAGGTGGCAGATTTATTGGCTCTCTGAATTCCTTCTTTTGATATCACCAATCAATTGAGAGGATAATACACCAACAACAATGAGTTTTAGAATATTATTACTAATATGCAGTAGGGTAAATCACTAAAATGGGAGATGAAATGGCATAATGGCCTTTTGTATTGTGACAATTGATTGTTTTGTGTTCCCACTTCCAAATTAGTTCCAGCAATATTACAGAAGCTTCATGGATCTACCATTACTGGACACTTTGGACATTTAGCATGGATTTTATCACATGTTTACCCAAATCATAAGGATTTCACCGTTACTTTGGTTGTCGTTGATAGATTATCAAAATATTGTTATTTAGGAACTTTAGATTCTCATTTTAATGCATCAAAAGTAACTTAATTGCTCATTTCAATGGTGGTACGTTTACATGGTTTTCCAAGATCTATTGTTTTTTATAGGGATCCTATTTTCAACAAGTTTTAGAAGAAGCTTTTTCGATTGAGTGGCACTAAATTAGCACTTTCTAGTGCTTATCAACCTCAATCAGATGGCCAGACAATAGTCCTTAATCAAGTAATTCAACAATATCTACAATGTTATGTCATGGACTATCCTAAAGAGTAGGTAAAATATCTACCATGGACAGAGTTTGCTTATAATATTTCAACTCATCAAAGAGCTAGGTTATCTCCATTTGAAGTAGTTTATGGCAAAAAGCCTCTAACAACTGCTACTTATGTTAGAGGCACTAATTCTTTGGTTGCATTAGATGTTAAACCATGGATAAGAGATGAGATTTTACAAGTTTTGAAGGCTAATCTATAGATTGCACGAAAGAAGATGAAAAAACGTGCGAATCTTAAGAGATCCGATGTTTCTTTCCACCCAAGTAACCTTGTGTTTGTACTATTACAGCCATACAAACATCTTTCTATGATCTAAGGCAATTATTCTAAGCTAGCAAAACAATACCATAGACCATTTAAGATTGTCAAACCAATTAGGTCCACAACTTATGAGATTGATCTCCCTATTGGCTCTAAGATTCATAATGTTTTCCATTGCTCAGTTCCTAAGCAAGCTTTAGGTTACAATACCTCATTATTGGATTTACCTTAGGAATCTTATGAAAATCACCCTATTATACAACCACTAGTTATTGTGGGGTTTCGCTAGCTATTAAGGAATAGATTGAAGGTGCCTTGGGTTCTAGTTCAATGGTAGGGACTATAGCCAAAGAATGCTTCTTGGGAGGATTTTGATATGTTTTGAGCTATTTACCCACATTTCGACCTTGAGGACAAGGTCCTTTTTCAAGAGAAGGAGCAAATTATAACAAACAAACAAGACAAATACAGAAAACAACCTAAGAGGTTGGAAGACTATATTGCAACAATATAGTTAAAGATAATTGAAATAGCTAATCTAGTCAAAGTAGTTATAATTCATAACTAATAGATCTTAACAAAAATCAACAAACGTTAACAAGATCTATTATTTGTAAATATGCATATAAAAAGGGAAAATGAATACGAAAAGGGATCACCAAACAATTTCCCTAAAATAAGAGTTCTCTTGAGGAATCTTGTGGCTAGACTCGAAATAGCCATGCTATCATCGTGTAGTATCTGCAAGAATAGAGAATTAGTTAGTAGCAACCAAAATGCTAAAAGAAACACAATATAGATAAAGAGAAAGAAAGTACCTAAGTGAAAAGGAGGAAACAAAGAATACAAATCTTGAATACTTACGGTTCGTTCACTTGACAAGAATAGCTATTCATTGCTTCCTCATTCGATGTAAAGCTAATATCGCAGTAAATTCATAATTAATTGCTATTACTTAAAATGATGAATAGCAATTCATGTCTCAATCCCATGAATTATCATTCAATAGTCTATTTTTCAACTTTATAATAAATACTCCCATCTTGAAAATAACTCATATACAATTATCCCCTCTCTATAATAAATACAGAGGTTGTTATAGATATTTTATTTTTTATTCTAATAATTACTTGTTTTACTTTTTACTATAAATGTTGTGATAGTCATTATAACCTTTGAATTAGAATTTCATTCCTCCTTTATTTAATGATCTTGTAGGTCCCATAATATAATTACTTGTCCAATATCTTAATATCTTTTCGAGCTAATTTTAGAGTAAATAAGAAATGTTAAATAAGTTTGCAATACAAATATTAGGCAAATATATTTTTAATATTTAATTTATTGTCACAAAAATATAATTAATGAATTTAACAATTGCTCCAATAATTTTATAAAAAGGCAAAATGAAAGTTATCTCCTTTTTCTTTAATTTAAAACTTATACAAATCGAAGAAATGCCCTACCATTCAACTTTATTTTGTAGGTCCAAATTCCTGCCACACATGTTCAATCAAGTTGATTTTTAATTTATGATGTTTTGCTCTATCGTGTAACTAGATAAAATGTAGTAAAATATGGTGTGAAAATACATACATGTTTTCATCTATTTATGTAAAAACAAGGAGAAAAAATTAAAATTTCAAATGACCTATAAAATTTTAGAACCGTTAAAATTGCATCATCTTATATTTTCAGATGAAGAACATAAAATTTAGAACGACCACCCTCTTTATTTTCACCGTTGCAATATTCTCTTTTATAATTTGTGTATGGAAATTTGAATATACACTGGCTGATTTTTTATTTTTTTCATTTCAAATGTAAAAAATATTCAGAAAAAAAAAAAAATTGACACAAAGGTCCTTATTAGACAAACGCGGAAAGTGCGGGTACCCTGCTTTGTCCGGTAAGGGACTCGCACCTCAGTTCTTCATCTTGAGAAGACGAGCCAATCACCTTAGATAATGTTGGTCTAACAGGCTAGCATTTGTGTATAAGGATTTACTGTTTGTGTATGGCGTTAAGTTGGTCGGGAGTATTGGGGCAAATGCAATCCCTAGAGAACAATTAGTGTTGAGTTATAAAATCTTAAACTAAGTCAAGTTGTTTAGTGAGTGTGTCGGTTGGTTCATAAGGGGGCAACGACTCATGCTACTAAATTGATTGCTAATGTTTTACATGAATACTAGCATTGAAGAACCAGTGGCACTCTATTATATTCCTTAAATATACTGTGATATTCCTTAAATATAAAATAGAGAAACTTTAATTATCAAAATTGTAATTATTTGAAGCTCAATAAAACTCTAAAGTTAAGTGTACTTAATAAATAGTACTTTCACGATAAATAACATTCTTGAAAGTAGTTGACATCAGGACAATAACATTTTGCTAAAGTGAATAATACATCGATAAGCGGAGTTTTTTACCGTTAGAGGTAGTCTCAAAGCAGTTCATTAGCTAAAAATAAAAGAGTTAAAATAGACCTTAGTATCTGATGGCTCAAGTCAATCCAGTGCGAATACACACGGATTGGGTCGTATTGGGTCAACTTAGTGGATCATGGTCCAAGCCCAATGACCCATGTATTGTTTTTTTTTTTTCCATTCCAAGTACACAATTTGTTGAAACATTTTTTCTTTTCTTTTTTTTTGGGCCACATTTCTCTCTCGTTGAAACATTAATGAGGCATATTTGTTGGGACTTTGAACTGCCACATAAAAAAGGTGTACCTTCTCTTACGGTCATTAATGGATTTAGACGGTGGAAAATAGATAAATTGATTTTTTTTTAAAAAGTTCATTTGTTTGTTGGAATGTAAATGAACCCATGTCTTACGGTAGTTTTCTTTTTTTTTTTTTTTTTAATCCGCGTTTGATGTATTTGTTTGATGGAAAATATATAATTTGATTATCATTTATAGTCAAATGTAGTAAACGGTAATTTAGTTTAACTTAATAGGAATATCCATTATTATTAATGTTATTATGATAAAGTTTGGATACGATGTTTACCAAAAAAAAAAAAATCCTAAATTAATATTAGTATTATTGCTATTGAATCCATGTGTGAGGGTAATTTACCGAATTTGTGCATGTCTCAATGTCCGACACACACTCATGATGCGTGACACGTTAAAGCACATATTACATTTCCAAGAGCCCACCCCTTTGATTGTGATTGCCTGAACCACTGCTTTAATTGTACATATTAATCCCTACACAATTTTGTTCACGGCTTTTATTTTTCCTTCTTTTTTTTTTTTTTTTTTCTTACCCACATAACTCGGCAGGGTGGCGGATCAGCAGTGTTGAACCGCCAACAACCCAACTACGTGCTGAGTCACTTAATGGGTTAGACTCATCCAGCTAGACTAGGCTGGTGGATCATACTCGTAGATGCTAGGTCTGATCAAGTCGTGGGTTTGGTCCTACTTATGCCAAGATCTAAACTAAGTATTATACATGGCAAAGTATCTTAGGTAGCGTTTGATTGCACAAGTTTTCATATTACTAGACTGGACAAAGGTCATTGTACTGTGTTTGGTTTATAAAATATAGATGGAATTAGACAAAATTCAAAAATTTTTTCTCATATATTTTATGGTATAAAAATATTGAGACCTGATAAAAAGCAAATGCTTAATAATAATTTTGTCTTATGATGTCCAGTACCATGCATATCAAAAATAATACAAAGAGAATTGTATTGTCTAGTCCTCTTTATTATACCTAGTTTTTGCAATCAAATACTACCTTAAAGTGAGGGGAAACTTTTTGAACCTGTATGGAGTACCTCAAGTATCTTCTTAGCTTAGTATTAGTTTTGGACTTGTATAACGAAACTAACAAGGATGTCGATTAGGTAAGTGGGGGAGCATATGATATCCGTTAAATATAAGGTGATGAAACTATAATTATGAAGGCGTCTTTTGGTGTAATGGCTTGGAGTTCACCAGAACTTTCATGCTTAATGGAAAGCAATCTTGGAATGAGTGATCTCTTAGGAAGTATTTGACACTAAGGATAAAACCATACAACATTTTGCCAAAGTAAATAAAACCTCGGTAGGTGGAATTTTAGGTCATTATATATACACAACTATGCACACACTTATACGCAACTACACAACAAACATATAAAAATTTCCCTTTGTGCAATGCAAGCACTTTTACAAATAAAGTGTAGATATTTCTATAGGTGGGAAAAAAATGACTGAATCGAACTAATCCGTAACCAAACTAAACTAAATAAAAAATATGTTTTTTTTTAAACAATTTGATTTACAAAATTCTCTATCCGAACCAATTTGTAAATTTATGGTTAGTTTGAAGGGGTAAACCTATAACGGCCCCACCTCTAGCGTATAGGGCATGATAATTACGCCGCACATATCACCTCCAAGTGATACGTGCAAGATATTTCGTCATTGAGTAGGATTCTAATTAAGTTTTAATATGAGAAATCATTATTAATTTTATAAAAATTCTAGTATAGTGTCTATGGTTTGGGTTTATTAAAACCTATAAATTCAATCTGTTTAGAAAATAAGTATCACAAATAGTAATTTATAAATATTACCCATAGGGCTCATCAAATAAATGCAACTTAATTACAACACTTTTGGACTTAAAGGTCCATATCAAGTCAAACCAAAGTCATTGATAGTTTTTTTATTACAATTATCCAAATTATAAAATATGATTACAAAAAAAAACCTTTTCATGAAAAACTAATAAAACTCATATCTAGTATATCGCCATTTAACCAAGTCATCCCGCGTAGCACTCATTCCCATCGTACCACCAAAAAAACCTAAATATTAAAGAATGAGCTGCGAAGTCCATTGCACAGTAATACAAGCACACACCTGCATATCACATGCTCCTAATCTAATGTAGCAACCATAATTTAGGATATTTAATTTAAAGTCCACAAATAAGGTATAACCAGTATCCTAGAAATATCAACATGTACAAGAGTACTCATGACTCCCACCACACGAAAGGGGTAAGGTTCCTTCAGCGGATCACGCACTAAAGAGGGGGTTTCAATAAGTCCTCAAAACTTACCAGAAAAGAAAAGAAACCAATAGCCTTATATAGATCAATTCCATACAAATAGCCGTCAATGAGCACAATCCATTGCTACGTTTTATGCGAGAGCTCATACCTCTACATAACTCCATTGCAACTTCACACTAGCTCCTGTTTGATCGTCTAGTTTCGAAATATTCCCTATCGACTACCTACTTGTCTTTACCGCATACTCCGTGGGGGTCCAGGTGCCTACAACTATCGGATCATTCTAAAGTTGCAAGTTGTGATCAAGCCTGCAACCGAGTCTAAGGGTACCATTCCTAGAATAAGCAACCAAGTAGTAACCGACAATCAATTTATCTGGGTTTAAATCCTTAGTCCAGTTATTAATACTATCCTAGCAAGCAACACGCAATTAGTGTGTACCTCTTAATTGGTTTGATCTTTCAAATTCCTTTCCAAGATCAACATCCAACACTATTCATAATTGAAATTGAAATCAATTCATGATTAATTATCTTTAATTCTTTCGTATTGTTTGTTATATCTAGGTCACCTTGACTTAGCCATTTTACGTAAAGATCATGTTTAGAAGGTTATTTTAAGTCTAAGGAAGGAACTAAATGAAGTTTCGTGTGATTTGGATAAGAAAAAAGGGGCTGGAAAGAACACGACCAGTACATGGAAAAGTACATGACTCATGTATATGCCATGCTTTTCTGGGGAAACTTGCTTTCTTTGGTTTTAAAGACAGAGGGAAGCACGTATAGGTACATGGCTCATGTACATACCATGCTTTTCTAGGGAAACGCAATTCTTGAGTTTCTGAAGGTTAGAGAAGCACAGAGAGGTACACAACTCATATACATGTTGTGCTTTTCTGGGTTCGTATAAAATTGTGCTCAAACTTGATATTTTTGTCAAAAACATGTTTTAGGACCAATTTTGGTTATCTTAAAGGTATTCGATGGTTGTGTTTATACCTAGTCTCTTCTATTTTCACATCTCAATTGTTAAAACACAATTAATCCAAGTTAAAAGCCCGAAACATCTATTTTTTATAGCAACCACCAAATTCGTCATGGTTTTTTTGCAAATTTCAAAAATTTCATATATAAACCTTCATTTAGCATCTCTAACATCAACTTACAACAAAACACAACTCCAAATCATGTTTATTCTTTACTTTACACTATTATAACAACTTTATCTCCTTTTTATTGAAATTCCTTAACATAAATAGTTAGTTTCAAGATATTACCTTACTTTAAAGTGTAGATCCTCCCTTGTTTCAGCTAGGATGAAGATTCCGAACTCCAAAACCACTCTAACACTCTTTCTCTTGCAACCCATAACATAAACTAATATACCAAAGTAAGTTTTCATGCTTACATAGCGATAAAAACACTCAAAAACACCTTGAAATCTTAAGCTCTTGCCTTATTACGAATTTTGTTGTACTTTACGTGGCTTCTTCCACTTCATTTTCTTCACTTTCTAATCTCAAACTACCAACCAAGGATAATATAATCACTAAGGGAGCTTATTAAGTTATAAAAAGAGCTGAAACTCAAGTTTAGTACACTTTTCTTATCTTGAGTTTGGGTATTATGAATTTTAAAACTCTTGAACTCCTTGGATATTCATGTGTTCATCATTGTCTTGAGAAAAGAAGAAGAAAACTAATCTTAACATAATCTTACATTATACTAATTTAAATATGGACTAAAAGTGCTTAAAATATGGAATTTGAAGGCATTCTACCTTATATGGATCTTAAGGAAGTTTTAATGAGGAAGAAAATAAGGAAAGAAGAAGATAAGAGAAAGAAAATGGAAGATGGGGGAAGCCATCTTAATTTTTCAAAATGAGAAGGTTTAGGATTTTGTTCTTTTAGTCTTATGATACCACATGGCACAATCTAAGCCATTCATTTTTACAAGTACTAGAATTTGACAATTTGACTAGTTTAGGGCTTGTAATCCAATATAGATGTAAATTACGAATTGAATTAATCCACTAATTTTGTTTCATCTACTTTAATTGGAATTTCAATTTTTAATTCACATTGATTCCCAATTAGGGATAAATTCATAATTTCATAAAAACAAAGTCCTAAATAGGATTGTTTGATATTTCCTGCAAAATTTTCATCTAAAAAAAGATTTCTAAATTATAATAATACTTTACTTTGTTATTGTTTTTTGAATTTTCTAAATTTAGGCTTTCGGTTTGGGACAAATTTGGAAATTTAGAAAAATACAATTGTTTTTAAATTCATATGTGACTTTAATTGGTTTCCCTTAACTTCATTTGAATTTTTATTTTTTATTATTGGTGTTTGGATCATTTCAAAACCGAACCAATCCATGAAATCAAACTAAATCGTTTTAGACAAACATAAAAATATTGTACTTGTAATTTGTTATGATGATTGATTCAAAGTCATATATGATAAATATTAATTAATAATAAATTGTTTCTTTTTTTTTAATTGTTTTTTGGGTTCAAAAATATATTCTTTCATTAGTAACCTATTGTTGTTTTTATTAATCGTTTGAAGTCTATGGAGTATGGATTTTGTTATTTAGTTATATATCTTATTATGTATTAATTTTCATTGTATATATTTATTAGCAGATCACTTTTATTCATAAATAACTTTTATTGGTAGATTTTTTTTTGTACAGATTTATTAGTGGATGGTTGATTAAATAATTTTTTAGAGGACTATAGATTATATTTTATTATATATTAGTTATTGAGTGAATTGTGCTAGTGAGTATATGATTTTATGAAGGTTTATAAATTATAATGTGGTAGATTTATAAAGTATTTTGGTTAGATTTATAATATAAACTTTGTAGAGTGATTTTAATATTTGAATATATGTATAAATGTAAAATATTAGAATGAAGTTTTTTGTATTAGAATTTTGATTTAATCCATAATACGAATTAAACCAAACGTTATCTAATGGTTTGATTTAAGAAGGAAAAAGGACATAATCGTAAATTATGATTTGATTTGGTTTTAGTGAAAACTGAACAAAACCGATCCGTGCCCACCTTTAGATATTTCCACTCTTACAAGCATAAAATTCAAACAACTAATTCATGTCACTTTTTTTATGACACATTTAAAAGTGCAATTTTTTTTTCCTTTCAATGCGTTAATAAATTTGACAAGTTCTCTATATTATTGATATTGTGTTTATTGATCATTTTCTGGAAAATTTTACGGTTTTTCAAACAAGTGATTGAATTGAAGCTAATTCTAAACATTGAGAAAGAAAGAGAGACATGAAAGCCACCTATCGTGATGATTCGCGAACTTCACTTCAAGCATTATATGGTACGTGTAAACTAAGGATATAATGTATGGAAAATATTCATAGTTAAATACATATAGAAAACCATGTTGCCATCTGTTTGATAGTGCTCCTCTATATCATTTACGTGTAAAAGGTAGTCCTTGCCTTGCCATCTTTCTTATATCTTCCTCAATTATATAAGATGCTCCGTTTAGAAACTTTCCTTAAAATTTTTGTAGGTCATTAAAGACTTGAGCAATGCTGAGGTTTAAGAAAACAACTATAATGAAGCACGTCAGAGTTAGATAAAAATATATGGAAGACGAGGGCAGTGACTACCCGCATGTGATAGATATAGGATGTGCTCCAAAAAGAGATGGCAATGCATTTTGGGATACACATATAGCTATGAATAATTTTTATGCATTTTTACCATAATTTTATGTGTTTCATTTAGTGACGTTGATATAATAATCAGTGGCGTACCATAGTAGTCATCTTCTTCATCTCTTCTTAATATCTTCGATCAACTTGATTCAAATCACCTATTTTAATAGCTTATGGTTTTTAAAATAACGATATAATAACGGTGATTACAACATACGTTATAGTGCCACTTGTAAATTTTTATAATGTTTGAAAAATAAAGTAGCGGTTTTCGATGGGCTTTGTATGAATCTAGGGTATTTTCTAATTTATTTTTAAAATAGGGCATTTTTTAAACATATTCCCTATCTAGGGTATAACAAGATATTTGTGAAGCACATGCATGCACAACATGCACCTTTGGCGTCAATTTTATTAATATTGAAGGTGCATGTGTTGTTTGCACCTTTAATATATGCACCTTCAATATTAATACTAAAGGCATATATTTTGCATGAATCTTCGATGTTAATTTTATTAATGCCGAAAGGGCATATATGCATATAAGGAAAGGGGAATATAAGGAGAAAAATAAAATGGTAGTTTTCCAAAGCGTTTTTGTATACATCTTTTTTTTTTCCTCTTTTGTTAACTTATTTTCAAAGTAGAGGATTTTTGAAACATATTACCAATCTAGGGTATAGTAAGGTATTTGTGAAGACCATGCATACACAGTGTCACGATCCGAGAGTTGAGGACTTTATGAGAGTGTTTAACTTAGACATATTGAGTTATGAGTGGCATCAGCAGAGGGTTTGTTTTGGGTGTGGGTTACATCTGAAGGCGGGTCTAGCCTCCCATGGACAAATTGATTAGAAGTTGATGCCACTCTCTTGATGAGGCCAAGGTAGATCGAAACTAGTTGATATAGTTGAACCTTCCAAATATATGGGGGATTGTGGCAAAGTTAAGAGGGCGCTCCTTATGAGAATGTGGGGCTCGAAACATACTTGAAAAGTCAGGAAAGATAAGGCCGGCTCGCCATCCAATTTAGCAACAAATGATGATATGAGGGATGGTCGAGCACAGCACGGGAACTCTTTGAAGGGTGAAGCTCCCATCCTGTGACAAATGGTATCAAAGCCAAGGTTCCTAACTCCATCAGACCGCTTAAATGCTATCCAGAGTTCTTAATGAGTGGGTAATTCTTGTTGTGAATGTGGTTCATGTGGGCAAAGCTTAGGAGGAGCAACCACAGAGAGAAGACATTGTTACCAGAGGGCAGCTATGTTGCGAGTCGTGGAGACAAGATTTAACTCGAACCTTGTTGTCAATTCAGCTTGTGTGGATAAAGCCCAAGCAAAGCAGCCACCAGAGTGAGGACGTCGTTGCTTGAGAGAAGCTATGTCTCGAGTTAGGGTTGAAGCAAGATCTTATGCTCAAACCCTATCATTGGGTAACTCAACAAGAGGCGATTTCGGAGGATGGATGAATAGGTGAGGGCGAGAGGAAGCCTGTGAAAGCTCGAAGTCTTGGTGAGATGATCTTAGGTGTGTTGACAACGAGTGTAGAGAAGGGGTGAGAGCTTGAGAGTGGGTAGTGGCTGTAGCGACAACGAGTGTGGAGAAGGGGTAAGAGCTTGAGAGTGGGTAGTGGCTGCAACAAATCTGGCTCATGATGAGGACGTTATGAATTTAAGTAGGGGAGGGTGTCACGAACCAAGAGTTGAGGGCTTTATGGCCCTATAGGAGTGTTTAACTTCGGCATATAGAGTTATGAGTAGCATCAACAGAGGATTTGTTTGGGATATGGGTTACATCTGAAGGCGGATCTAGCCTCATGTGGACAAATTGGTTGGGAGTTGATGCTGCTCTCCTGATGAAGCTAAGGCAGGCCGAAACCAGTTGACATAGTTGAATCTCCCAAACATATAGGGGATCATGACAAAGCCAAGAGGGCGCTCCTTATGAGAATGTGGGGCTCGGAACAGACTTAGGAAGTCAGGGAAGATAAGGCTGGCTTGCCATCCAAATCAGCAACAAGCATTTGTCACGGGATTGGAGTTTCACCCCTCAAAGAGTTCCCGTACGGTACTCGACCATTCCTCATATCATCATTTGTTGCTCAACTGGATGGCGAGCCCGCCTTATCTTCCCTGACTTCCCAGGTTTGTTCCGAGCTCCATATTTTCATAAGGAGCGCCCTCTTGGCTTTGCCAAGATCTCCCATATGTTTGGGAAGTTCAACTATATCAATTGGTTTCGGCCTACCTTGGCCTTATCGGGAGAGCAGCATCAACTTCCAACCAATGTGTCTACGAGAGGCTAGACCCGTCTTCAGATATAGCCCATACCTCGAACAAACACTCTATTGATACCACTCATAACTCTATATGCCCGAGTTAAATACCCCATAAAGCTCTCAACTCTCAAACCGTGACAATCTTCCCCACTTAAATTCATAACGTCCTTGTTATGAGGCAAATTTGATGTAGTAATAACCCACTCTCAAGCTCTCACCCCTTCTCCACACTCACTGTCAACACACCCAAGATCATCTCACCAGGACTTTAGGCTTTCACAGGCTTCCTCTCGCCCCCACCCATTCATCCATCCTCCGAGATTGCCTCTTATTGAGTTTCCTATCGATAGGGTTTGCATATAAGATCTTGCTTCAACCCCAACTCGCGACAAAGCCGCCCTCAAGCAAAGATGTCCTCACTCTGGTGGCTGCTTCGCTTGAGCTTCCTCCACACGAGTTGAATTGACAACAAGAGTAGGGTTAAATCTTGTCTCTACGACTCGCGACACAGCTGCCCTCTGGCAACAATGTCCTCTCTCTGGTGGTTGCTCCTCCTGAGCTTTACCCACATAAACCGCATCCACAACAAGAATTACCTACTTGTTAAGAACTCTAGGTAGAATATAAGCACACTGATAGAGTTGGGAACTTTGGTTATGATACCATTTGTCACGGGATGGGAGCTTCACCCCTCAAAGAGTTCCCTTACAGCGCTCGATCATCCCTCATATAATCATTTATTACAAAACTGGATAGTGAGTCAGCCTTATCTTCCATGACTTTCCAGGTCTATTTCGAGCGCCATATCCTCATAAGAACCACCCTCTTGGCTTTGCCACGATCTTTTATATTTTTGGAGGTTCAACTATATCAACTAGTTTTCAGCCTACCTTGACCTCATCAGGAGAGCAGCATTAACTCCTAACCAGTTTGTCCACGGGAGGCTAGACTCGCCTTCAAATGTAACCTACACCCTGAATAAACTCTTTGTTGATGGCACTCATAACTCAATATGCCCTTTGGCAACAATGTCCTCTCTCTGGTGGTTGCTCCTCCTGAGCTTTACCCACATAAACCGCATCCACAACAAGAATTACCCACTTGTTAAGAACTCTAGGTAGAATATAAGCGCACTGATAGAGTTGGGAACTTTGGTTATGATACCATTTGTCACGGGATGGGAGCTTTCACCCCTCAAAGAGTTCCCGTATAGCGCTTGATCATCCCTCATATAATCATTTATTACAAAACTGGATAGTGAGTCAGCCTTATCTTCCATGACTTTCCAGGTCTATTTCGATTGCCATATCCTCATAAGAAGCACCCTCTTGGCTTTGCCACGATCTTTTATATTTTTGGAGGTTCAACTATATTAACTAGTTTTCAGCCTACCTTGACCTCATCAGGAGAGCAGCATTAACTCCTAACCAGTTTGTTCACGGGAGGCTAGACTCGCCTTCAAATGTAACCTACACCCTGAATAAACTCTTTGTTGATGGCACTCATAACTCAATATGTCCAAGCTAAACATCCCCATAAAGTCCTGAACTCTCAGACCGTAATACTCTTCCCTACTTAAATTCATGACGTTCTTGTCATGAGGTAAGTTTGCTGCAGCCATTATCGACTCTCAAGCTCTCACCCCTTCTACACACCCGTTGTCAACACATTTGAGATCATCTCACCAGGACTTCGGGCTTCCTCTCGCTCTCATCTATTCATCTATCCTTCGAGATCTCCTCTTATTGAGTTGCCCAATGATAGGGTTTGAGCATAAGATCTTGCTTCACCCTAACTCGCGACATAGTCTCCCTCAAGCAACGATGTCCTCACTCTGGTGGCCACTCCACTTGAGCTTCATCCACACAAGCTGAATTGACAACAAGATTAGGGTAAAATCTTGTGTCGACGACTCGCGACATAGCTGCACTCTAGCAACAATATTCTCTCTCTAGTGGTTGCTCCTCTTGAGATTTACTCATAGGAACCGCATCTACGACAAGAATGACCCACTCGTTAAGAACTTTTGGTAGCATCTAAGCTGTTGGTCCTGAATAAATAATCAAGAAGGGGTGTCGAATTGATTATTAATAAAAATTTTGCCTTTAAAAATTTTCCCTTGAGTTTTAAATATGCGAACAATATACCAATTAAACGACTTAATAATAAAAATTGCTGAAAATAAAAGATTAGGGAAAAAGAAGATTGGGCAGCTATTTATAGTGGTTCCGTCTTGTGCGTCAGTCCACTCTTCCAGCTTCGAGCCTAGGACCCCGATATCCTTCGGGTTTGTTCCACTATATCCAATGAATTCAAATTATAAGCTTGTACAATTCTCTCTGCTCGATTATCAATGATATCCACTAGCTACAAGCGATCTACAGAGTCTAAACTTGTAATTGAACTATCACTCAAGAAGGCAACAACAAGTTCCTTCTTTTTACAATCAAGAGGATCAAAGTCTGAAAAGATGCAATAAGAAAATAGTTTGCAAAATTTTGTTCGTAGGAGAAACAATAAAGAAGATGCTTTTCTCAACAAAAAAAAAATGATTTCGATCAAAAGGAAAGTAAGAGATCTTTTCTTTTGTTTTTGCAACGTGAACAGTGAAAGTTCTTATTTTCTCTTTGGTTTTCTACACATATATCCTTCTTCGTCTAACATTCAAAACTACTTGGAAGATACGATCATATCCCACTTTTCTCGGCTAAAGATCTATATTTCCTTATCTTATTCTGAATTTGAAATTCTGCCAATAGCTTTAATGAATAAAGCACGTTTTTCTAATCTCTTGTAATTCTATCTGATTCGAATTTGAATAACTTGAGGCGCTAAAATGAAGATAAGGTCTGCTTGATTCTCATGATTCATCCAAATCTGATTTTATCCACTTTGAAATTCTCCCATATCATTGTTCTGCTTGGAGATAGACTTTAGAAATTACCTGTTGCTGATATCTCAGTCTTCATCTTTATCTTCCTGTATTATCTTATTTTGAAGATAACGTTTATCTTCTTTTGATTTCCTTAGCAAGATCCATGAAATTAGATAAGAGATAACCTTGCTTTTGTCATAAATTAATACCGATAATCCCTTTGTCTCGACCTGAATCTTGTACAAATCATATATGATCTTATCCTTGAAGAATTGTTTCCGCTTGTAGAGAGAGAAAGTGAAAATCGTTTAAATCCCCTTTAGATATAATCCGACTTTAATGGAATAAATAAGTATATTACCCAAATATATTTATTATCTCGGAGCTAGGTCTTCAATATACTTGATTTGTCGCATATGAAATATTGTAGCTCTTTTTTAGGAAAATGAGCAGTAACTATAATTAACCCATAATTGCTGTTCAAGGTTCTTGAAAAGGTTCTGTAAAAACTTCTGCATTTTTGGAAAAAAAAAATCCTTTATCCTTTAAGAAACCTTCTGGAAAACATTCTGTATTTTTCTTGTCTTTTGAAAAAGCCTTTTTTTTAACAAACTTATGAATGCCTTATGTGTGCTTTATTTGAGTCAAAACATCCGAAATTCAAAGCATTCAACTTAAATATTTGCTCATCAAATTTCATCAATGTTCTGTGAAAGGTTCTGTCTAAAAACTCATACTTAAGGATAATTCTTCTACACATTAAAAAAAATAATTAGTTCATTGAGTATTTTGTTATCATCAAAACTTTAGATAATAGAGAATCAACATAAGCAGTCTGATGGAGTTGGAAAATTTAGTTCTGATACCATTTGTCATGAGACAGGAGTTTCGCTCTTTAAAGAATTCCCGTGCGGTGCTCGACTATCTCTCATATCATCATTTGTTGCTAAACTGGATGGCGAGCTAATGTTATCTTCCCCGACTTCCTAGGTCCGTTCTAAGCCCCACATTCTCATAAGGAGCACCCTCTTGGCTTTGGCATAATCCCCCATATGTTTAAGAGGTTCAACTATGTCAACTGGTTTCGGTCTGCCTTGGCCTCATTAGGAGAGCGGCACCAACTCCCAACTAATTTGTTCCCAGGAGGCTAGACCCGCTTTCAGATGTAACTCTGCCCCTGAACAAATCCTCTGTTGATGCAACTCATAACTTTATATGCCCAAGTTAAACACCCTCATAAAGCCCTCAACTTTAAGACTGTGACACTTTGTCATGGGGTGAGAGTTTTACCTCTCAAGGAGTTCCCATGCGATGCTTAACCATCCCTCGTATCACCGTTTGTTGTTGATTTGGATGATGAGCCATCCTTATCTTCCCTGACTTCCCAGGTCTGTTCTGAGCTCCACATTCTTATAAGGAGTTCCCTCTTAGCTTTGCCACGATCCTCCATATGTTTACGAGGTTTAACTATATCAACTGGTTTCGGCCTGCTTTGGACTCATCAAGAGAGCAGCATCAACTCCCAACCAATTTGTTTATGGGAGGCTAAACTTACCTTCAGATGTAACCCATACCTCGAACAAACCCTATGCTGATGCCACTCATAACTTTATATGTTCAAGTTAAACACTCTATAAAGCCTTCAACTCTCGGACCGTGACACTCTCCCTCACTTAAATTCATGACGTCCTCATCATGAGGCAAATTTGCTGCAACCACTACCCACTCTCAAGCTCTCACCTCTTCTCCACACACGCTGTCAACACACCCAAGATCATCTCACCAAGACTTCGGGCTTTCACAGGCTTCCTCTCGTCCTCACCCATTCATCCATCCATCCTTTGAGATCGCTCTGATACCATTTGTCATGGGACGGGAGTTTCACCCCTCAAGGATTTCCCGTGCGTAACTCGATCATCACTCATATCATCATTTGTTACTAATCTAGATGGCGAGCCAACTTTATCTTCCCTGACTTCCCAGGCCTATTTCGAGCTCCACATTCTCATAAGGAGTGCCCTCTTAGCTTTACCACGGTTCTCTATATGTTTAGGAGGTTCAACTATATCAACTAGTTTCAGCCTATCTTGGCCTCATTAAGAAGGCGGTATCAACTCCCAATCAGTTTGTTCATAGAAGGCTAGACCCGCCTTCAGATGTAACCCATACCTCGAACAAACCCTCTGCTGATGCTATTCATAACTCTATATGTCTAAGTTAAACACTCCCATAAAAGCCCTTGTTGTTAAATTTATTAATATTGAAGCTGCATGTGTTACCTACACCTTTAATGTTAATGTTATTGATATTAAAGGCTTATATATTGCTTGAGCCTTCAATGTTAATTTAATTAATACTAAGGTGCACGATTCTTTCTTCTTTTCCGTAGACATTGCAATCATAACAACTGATATGTTCCCAATAGCATTATGCTTCTCTCGACACCGTCTCTACCTTAATCTTAAGTCAATGAAGCCACTGACTTTTAAACCCATGCTTCACTATTCCACTCCTATGGATGCAGTAGTTCCCTCCAACAAGGCACCAAATTGCTCCCGTCACACAATTCTTCACGATCTCAATATGCTCACTGATGTGTATGTATGCAACCACCTCATTTATTAATATATATTGTAATTATGGATTTTTAGATGGTACACAAAAAGTGCTCCACCAAATGCTTAGGGGAAATTATATTTTTCAGATGGCTCTTATTAATATAAGTTTAACAGAAGGTTCAGGCGGCACATACACCTCCGTACAAAAACTATTAACATTGAAGATACATACATCACATACACCTTAATAATTAATAAATTTAATACCAAAGGTGCATGCACTAGTACCTTGGCACAGTAAAAAAAATGTAGAACGTGCAACTTCACTATCTAGATTAACAACATGTTTTAAAAATGCTTAAGAATCGTTGCTTATTGGGATGGTGAGGGTCATTGACCTACATATTTATAGCAACACCCTTCATTGAAGGCGTGCCACGTAAGAAAGTGTGACGTGGTACTGCATGTGGTCCCATAATTATATTTGGTGCACCTTCGATGGAGGGTGTCACCAAAACTAGGTGGTCTCTTTTCCTCTTTATAATGATGTAAGAACTAGTGGGTTTTACCTTAATCGCCAGCATAAACTCATGCCCTTTATATGGAATAGCCTATTATATGTCCTACTTTTTTAAAGAAAATTGTATGATTATCAACTTACTCAAATAAAAATTATATAAATATAGATTACATAAAAATAATTACTAAAATACCAATGCCAAATCATCTTTGATAGATGCGATTTAGGTTAATACATGAATTGCATATAGTATATACAGCTCATGTATAAGTATGAATCGCATATACTACATGTGACCATGCACAAGTATGAATATGATATTCATGTTAACATATGAGTCGTATGCAATAGATGCTTCTAAAATGAGATTCAGTGATGCACAACTTTAACTAAATCACATCTAGTGAATGTGACTATTGTGTTAAACAATGAATCTCATTCCATACATGCGATTTTGTATTGGTAATTAATTAAAATTAACTAATTTATATTTTGATAGGTTCTTTTTCAAAAGTTTGTAAACACACATTTCACCTTATTTTTTATATCTTGAACCCATAAAGCCTTTGATTTACATGGGGCCAAATATAAACATACAACTAGGGTCTAAAAATAATAAAAACAATCCATTTCATACCAAAAACATCTTTGTTCTAACGTAGTGAATTATATCTCCTCTTAGACATCATTACAGGACGGTTTCCCGCCATCAGTGGTTTCTTAACCGAGAACTAGCCCAAGGATGGTGAGTCTAAATCGGCTAAGGACCCACCAAACAATTCCACCCTCTAAAACTGCTTGACCTAGCAGTTTTGAAATTACCGGTTCAAGAACTTGCAGTTCCTACTATTCCGTGCTACAAATATTAGCCAAAAGAGAGAGAGAGAGAGAGACAGAAGAAGAAAAGAAAATTATAAAAAAAATATTTAAAATTATTTTAACGTGAATATTAAAATTGTATTTCCTATTCACAACATTTAATGTGTTGTTATTAACAACACAAATAATAAATATATTTGAAATTATGTATTGTTAAGTTTATGTAGGCTTTTAATCAAAGTGAACTTTTCTTTCTTAATAATGTGTGAATTGTTTTTGTGTTGTTAGGATTTATTTGTATGTTGAATATTTCATAGTACCATATTGCTAAGGTGACAACTAAAAAGTACAAATGATTGTACATAAATAAATGCATAACTATAAAATTTAACTAATGAGCTACAAACAATTATTAGTAGACTCAATATTATTTCAACTTAAAAGTTTATTTTGTATTTTTTTACTTAAATTAATTAAATTATTTTATTGATTTTTTTTTATTTTACAGTTTCCAATTCCAAAAGGACTCGAACCAAATCGCAAGAACCGAATCACCTCCCACGAGTCTAGTTCCTATTCCACCATTTTTGAAACCAACAGTTCTGGTTTGGTTTTGAACCTAAATTCACTTGTGGTTCTTTACATAAATTTCTAAATTATCTATTCTTTTATTACTATTGATTGATTGTATTGTAATAATCTATCCTTTTAAAATTTCTTACACACTGTACAGAAGAAAAGTTCTAAATTAACATTGGATTTAAAAGGGTAATCTAATTAACAAGGGCTAAGCTCTCAGCCTTTCTAATTCGTTGATATTTAAATATTTTAATCTCGTTTCCTTTACCAGTAATTCACCATTATAATATAGTTTAAGGTAGAAATTACAATAAATTAAAAGCAGCAAATCCGCCAAAGTAGACAAAGTTGAATTGATCGTTACATCTTACAGTTGGAAGTCCACGATTTGTCAATCGTCAAAGGCAGGCGTATATAGAATCTGGCGGCTGCGGGCCCTGGTTATTTTGTCTGTGGTGACTAATGAAAGACGTGTTTGACTATAAGTTTTAGGAAATATTTCCTTTCCATGTCAGTCAATAAGAATCTGGAAAAAAGGAAAAAAAAATGAAAGTGAACTCCTTTTTCTCTTAGGAGTAAAAAAAAAAGAGAGAGACCGTCATTCATTTATTATTATCAAACTATTATGGAAAAAAAAAAAAAAGAGTCACTAGTATTAAGATAGTACATGTCGGTGAGTAATGTTGTATTGGACCATTTAAATCAAGCATTATTGCACAATTATTAGAAAAATTCATAGTTTAAGCTTGATTTGAACTCTTCAAAAGAAAACGAAAAGTTTTTTTCCTTTTTAAATAGATGAAGTCCAACTTAGAGAATTATTTAATAAGTTTAAGCTTAATTATAAAGTTTATGTAAGTTTAATTACTTTAAATCATTACATTTATCTTAATTAATCTATATTAAAGTTTAAACTCGATTGGAGCTTAATTATTTTAATTAACTTTTAAAGCATATCTAGTCAAATATGTTAAAACTCAAACACTTGAATATCTTAGTCTCAGCTTGATAAGATATTAATATCCAAGTATCTTGAGCTCTGTCTCTACCTAACTATAGAGGAATCAAATTTAACTAAAGTAACTTAAAGATCAATTCATTCACAATCATATAATGACTTCAAAAATGAACCTCATAGCTGTTTTCTTTTAAAAGAATGTCTTACTTGAAGGGAAATTACTTAACATTAGTAATAAAAGGTTAGTCTAATTTTATAAAAAGTCAAAATTGAAGTACAATTTTATGAAAAGTCAAATTGAACTACAATTTTATAAATGATCAAGTTAGCTCTTCTTTGATGATTGGGACTCATGTCTTTGGTACTTTTATTTAATTTTGCACCTTAACATAAATATAGGGTAATAATACTAATAAGAAAAATTTTCACTAGCTTGTACAATTTCACATACTAAATGTTATTGTGTAAAAATTATGAAAAGAAGTGGGAAATTACTGATAGTGGATATGACATTAAAGTATTCCTTAGTTATTAAGGTTGCGCTTGTTGATGTGAGTTTAGTTCTTTATTTTCTAAGAGAAAATTATCATATTGAATAGCAATATAAGTCATCTGAACTTTTTGTAGAAAGCAAGTAACACTTGAGAAAAACATATTATGCTTAAAAACGATTTCTCTTCTAAACAAAAAAAAAAAAAACTAACTTATGCACACTAACAAATATAAAAAACAATTATAGTAAAGAGAGACATAGAGAAATGAAAGTTTGCACCAGGATATAACGTGGAACTCGGTTTGCCCCCTCATCTTCATGGTCCACAACAATTACCTCCTTCAATGGAGGACTTCGCAACTTTATTCACTAACTAATAAATTACCTCAATAGAGGACTTTAATACATCAGCAACATAAATTGTTTGAGTTAAGTTTTTACAAATTCAAACACTCTAGACTCAAGTCAAGATTTCACGTTAAAACTCTCTTTGAGCTAAGTATAATGCCTTTACAAAATGATAGCAACAACAAGATAAAATGGCATTATACTTATCTCTCTTTCTTAACAATACAAATCACAAATAATTCTTTAAGAGTGTTTACAAGATTTTGATTACAAGAAGTAAGGTCTATCAACCACAAAAAACTCCTCAAACATTTATTATTTATGGCTTCTCAACGGGCCAAGCCGTTGCACCTCAAATCTCTCTCTAACAGTCAAATTAAATGCTCTTAACACTAATGTTTTTGCCATACCGGCAAGTCAGTCCTATTTTCCACTGGCTGGCTGGTCCAAGTTGAGCCCTCGGCCTTCCCTTCAATTAGTTTTAATTATTTTTTGCATTATTCTAGTTTTAACTAGCGAGCTAGTATGTTTTGACAGCTCCAACGTGCTTTCGTATTTTGGCCATAACTTTCTCATCCAAACTCTATTTGAAGTGATTCAAGATGATACGAAAAACTTAGAGAGAGTTTCACAACTTACAAGTTTTGACCATTAAGAAATTTCAAAGGAATGAAGGAGTATAATGTGCTAGAAAAGCTTGCAACAACAGAGCACAACAAAAACACAAAACACATATACGTGTTCAAGCATTTTATCCATCTAACTTATGTAACTTAACACAATTGAGTGGTTAATTATGCAACAAACTTTCTCCTCAAAATTCGAGTTGAACAGAAGTTCAATAATCTCCCTTTTTTTTATGAGGACAATCATATACAATTAATCCCCCCTCAATTAAGCATACAGTTCTTAAAATAGTTTTCACAACTAGGTTCAAAAACCTAATGCTTAACTCAAGGGAATTACAAGTTACACTTAATGGTCAAACAAACACAATATATACTATTCATGTATGTCAGTTATGCATTCATTATTTCTTCCTCTTTGGACTCATTAAAAAGGCAAACTCAAAACATACCAAACAAAGAGAGACGTACAAGGAATATATAAGTTCTAAAAGATGTTTTAAACATATTTGAACAGCTCAAACTCATGAAAATACATATATCACAAATTATGCGAGTTTTTGTTAGAATTTGCATGATTTGTTTCTTAAGAGTGCACAAATTTGTCTAAAAAGCTTTTCAATCCTTTTCAACCATCCAAACAAGTCTAGAAAGCAACATTTAACCCGTTTAAACATTGCTTATGCATCAAAAGCATGCAAAACCAATCTCATGTGTTCAAAGCCCAATTTTAGCTTAAAATTAGTTCAAATCATGTATAAAGTCAACATGTCAATAAGGAATTCATGTTTAAGCATATTCAATACTTCAAGCGAGTTTAAAAATGTATATTAAGCATGTTGAAATTAAACAAACTCATATAAGTTCACACATTGCAAATTTGTGCATATTTTAGTCATCCAAGCATGATTTTTCTTTAAATGTACGCACAATTTTGTCCAAAAATATTTTCATGCAAATTTGAATTTTTGTACAAATTTGCTTCGATTTAATAAACATGAGAAAATGGGGTTTAAGCATAAAAAACATGAACATCCAATTTTGCTCATTTCAAACTCAATTTTAGCTTATTTTTAGCTCAAAACATGCACAAAAGCATCTTAACATTAAAAAAAAAAATTGTATATTTAAGCACATCAATACATTCTTATTAGAAATAACAAGAGCACAAATCATAAAAATCAAGCAAGTTGAGATTATATCTCATTTTTATCCTTAAAGCCCCTTTAAGTACCTGCATAAAACACATTTATCTCTTTAGTACTCATTTTTGCTTGGATCATTTGTGATTAGTTAAAACAAATATTTCTCTTTCTGGCACCCAACATATTTGCTTGTGTGACCCAAATGCATAGCTTTCCTTATTGCATAGTCATGTGCAATAGGACTAAGCTTGCCATAATAGTTGCATATCTCATGAGTAGCTCTCACAAACTAGGTTTTACAAGACTTGTAACAATTGTTTCTATCATAGCCAATTTCATATTTATTTGAATCAACTTTTTGCTTTCCAAGGAGAGTACTCAAATTATTCTCTCCTTTGGTAAATTTGGCCATGGTAGCATTTGCGTCATATAAGCTGGTTTTCAACCTTTCATTTTCGTTTTTACAATCAATTAGCTTTTTTAAAATCTCATCACTGCTATTACTAGTACATACAATATTATTATTATTTTTATTATCATCATTTAAAGTTTTAACTTCTAGATCAAGAAACTTATTTTCAATTGTTAATTTCTCATTAATCTTGCTTATTTTAACATTTTTGCTTTTCAACTTATTACATTTATTATTCATTTTATCATTTTCCAACTTTAAGATTCAATTTCTTCATGCAACTTTTCATTTTTTATTTTAACCTCATCATGCTCATTTCTAAAAACATTTAACTCATCCCTTACTTTCTTGATTAAATATTTAAGCATGTTATTCTTTTTCTCTATTTTAATCAATTTACTACATGCTTTATCATATATTTCATAAATTTCATCATAAAGAACTTGTGAAGAAATAGAGCATTGTGAAGGAATAGAGCATACCTCATCATCAAAGGCCATCAAGCATATATCTTCATCCAAGTCGATGAGTCTTCGACCCTTCATGTAGCCACATATGCTCTTTTCTTCTCTTCCTTGCTTCCTTTCTTTGTGTATGGGTAATATTGTTGAATATGCCCCGGTTCATTGTACTTAAAGCAAGTAATGGTCTTCCTTCTTGATTTTGAGGAGTTGGCTTCTTCCTTATTTTTCATCTTTCAGTTCACCTTAAAAAACATAGTGAACTTTCTAGTAAGCTTGTCCAATTCCTCATCATCCTTCTTATTTTCCTCTTCTTCACTTGAGCTTGAGTCAGAGTAAGGAATTTTTAGCACTAGTTCCTTCTTGGTTGACTCCTCTCTATGCTTCTTAATCATTTCATGAGTCTTGAGGGTTCCAAAAAGTTCTTCTTTACTCTTTTGGTTCAACCATGTGCTTCTTCAATGGCGGTTCCTTTTGCCTCTCACTCATGTGGCAAGGATCTAAGAATCTTGGAATTCATCTCTAAGTTAGTATATGTTTTACCAAGAATTGACAATTGATTTAAAATATTTATAAATCTATCATGTATATCATCAATAGATTCATTAGTCTTCATTTTAAAATTTTCAAATTCTCCACAAAGAAGACTAATTTTAGTATCTTTTACTTTTGTAGATCCTTCATAGGTATTTTAAAGATTTTTCCAAATTTCTTTAGCCAATCTACAAGTGCAAATTTTACTAAAATCACTCTCATTTAAGCTACAATACAAAATATTCATTGAAACTTCAATTTAATTGAATTTTCTCTTTTTCGATGTTAGTATAGTTAGATTCATTTTTGCCTTCAATAACTATGAGACCACTTTCTACTACATGCCATAGAGATAAAATTTGTGCTTTTATGAAAATCTTC
The DNA here is from genome assembly GCA_024138025.1 of Combretum micranthum. Lineage (NCBI taxonomy): Eukaryota > Viridiplantae > Streptophyta > Magnoliopsida > Myrtales > Combretaceae > Combretum > Combretum micranthum. Next base: position 359,996 of record JAMXBD010000097.1, on the reverse strand, counting down.
ATTCTACATTTCCAATAAGCATAATTTGAACTAATGAGGATAGGTGGTCCAGTTATAGCTTATCCTCCCATGAAACTAAGAAAGTTACTAGCCATTTTATTATACTTTAGATGAGATTAAGCACTATGTCTTAGAGTACTAGCTCTGATACAAAATGTAGAAAGTAAGTGACACTTGAGAAAAATAGATTACGCTTAAAAATGATTTCTTTTCTAAACAAAAAAACTAATTCATGTACACTAAAAAATATAAAGAACAATTATAGTAAATAGAGAGATATGAAAAGGAAAGCTTGCACCAAGATATAACGTACAGTTTGGTTTGTCTTCTAATATCTACGATTCACAACAATTGCCTCCCTCAATAGAGGACTTCACAACTTTATTCACCAACAAACAAATCACCTCAATAGAGAACTTCAACACATCAACAACACAAATTGCTTGAGTTGAGTCTTTACAAATTCAAACCCTTTAGACTCAACTCAAGATTTCACTTTAAAACACTCAATTAGCTAAGTATAATGCCTTTATAAAATGATAGCAATAACAAGACAAAATGACATTATATTTATCTCTCTCTTTCTTAACAATACAAATCACAAATAATGCTTTAAGGCTATTTATAAGATTTCGATTACAAGAAGCAAGCTCTATCAATCACTAAAAAAACTTTTCAACATCTTCTATCTATAGCTTCCCAACAAGCCAAGCCGTTACACTTTAAATCTTGCTGTACCGACAAGCTAGTATGCTTTTAACAACTCTGATGTGCTTTTGTATTTTGGCTACAACTTTCTTATCCAGACTCCATTTGAGGTGATTTAAGATACTACAAAAAACTTAGAGAGAGCTTTACAACTTTCATATTTTGACCTTTAAGATATTCTAAAGGAATCAAGGTCTAAAATGTGCTAGAAAAGCCTGCAACAACAAAGCACAACAAAAACACAAAACACACACATGCACACGCGCGCGCGCACACACACACAATATATTTAAGTATTTTGTTCATCCAAGTTGTGTGACTATTTAAGTGCAACTTAACATAATTAAGTGGTTAATTATACAACTAATTTTTTAATCAAAATTCACGTTAAACATACAAGTTCGACACTTTTAATAGCAGAAAGTGGAAACAAAGTTCCCTACCTTGAAATCTTTTCGCTATTTCCATCTTACCTTTAGATTATAGTAATTAAAGTTGGTGGTTTAAAAAAAAAACTATTGGATGAACAATTTTGTTTGTCTAAACAAAAAAAGGAAAAAAAATTAGAATTTTTTATTTTGATCTCTTTAATTGATTAATATAGGGATGATGTGGCATTTGGTAATGAACTTTAATTAGTTAATTTAATATCCAATTATAGTTTTTATAACCATTAATATTATTTAGCTAGCAAAATAGTGTTTCCACTGAGAAATGACACATGTCAAGTATCTAATAAAAAATAAAAAAATGGACAACTTAACAAAAGGATTAATACACATATTAATAAATTAGACAATTCATGTATTGCTAAGAGTGTCAATTTAATAAGCAATGTTACTTTGTTAATTGAGATAGTATTAACAAACACAAAAACTTTGATTAGGTATTAAGTATGTTCATTTAGTCAAATGCACATTTTATAGTAGGTCCAATACCAAACATGACATTAACCCATTAATATATGCATAGAGTTGTAATATTATCTTTTTCACTATTAGTCTTTTTTTTCCCCTTCCAATGGAGATATTAGAATAAATTTTGTTCTATTTTTTTTATCTTTTAAAATTTCTCTCTCTACTGATAGAATAAATATTAAGGTAAACATCAAATTTGATATCCAAATTTACACAAAAATTTAATTTGATACATAGATTTTGACATGATCAACCTAATATTTGGTTTAACTTTTTGTGGCCTTTTTTATTAGTTATTTAACATTGTTTGCTTAGATTGCTAACATGAAAGAAGTAGCCTCTCATTAAATTCTTATAATTTCTTTAACATCATCTAACTCCAATAGGTTATCCTTTCATGTCAGGAAACAGAGAAACGGTGTTAGTGAGATAATCAAATAGTAAAAAAAAAAATTGATTAGATATTAAATTGATCACTTTAAAGTTCAAGTACAAATTGAATTTTTGCATAAAGTTCAGGTACCAAATTTGACATTTTCCATAAATATTATAGGTATATATTAGACATAGAAGAAATTTGTGTTTGTAATTTTGAGTAATACACATATTAAACAATCACCATACTCCATGGTTAATTTTGTCTACTCTAATGTACTTTGGTTGGCCATGTACTCCTATAAGTTGATCGTGTTAGCTTATAAGTAGTCTTTGGTAATTTGTTTTAGGTCTTTAACCCATGTTTGAATCGAAATGGAGATATTGATACAAGTTCTTCCCTTCTAAATCATACAAATGACCATTCAACTAAGAAATCAAGTTATAGACCTAAAATTTTTAAATCTTTAGTATAATTGATGTCATATTTCAAATCCAACATGTTCCTTAAAACACAAAGTGAGTTTCCAATAAGTTTTTAACTTATCAATCCTTATTAGACTTTTTGAAAAAAAATTTATTGTATGTGAAAATGAATTGAGCTTTGAAAGCAATTGAAGAGATAGAAAACATAACTACTCATATAAAACAATAGGTCTCAAAAGAGAAGTCCAAAGTGTATAAGGTTACTCTAGGCCTATGTCCAATGTGAGTCCAACAAGCTATTAAATAGTCCAGTACGAAGCGATGTTTTATCCACATGACTAAACTCATAAGGCCTACAAACATAGCTCTAGTCTAAGGGTGCCCCTTTTTGGATTGAGCCAACACACACAAACAACAATAAATTAAGTTAGTCATGTTTACATATTTGTTTGTTTTAAATTTCTAATCTGACATGCAACACACAAGATGGTGCATGTGTCTAAACTAAAGATTGACCAGTGTTTAAATTTCTTGACTTGTTAGTTGTTTAATGGTAATTCAAGGCAATGAGTACTAAATATGAAACCTTTAATGGGTTAATCATACTGAAACATCATAATGTTTAGGGGTAAGTTCATTTAAGGCTACAATGTTTCAAGTTATTCATTTGAGGTCTCAATATTTAGATAAGTGGGATAATTGAGGTCACCATTGACATATATCAACGAGATAAAAATTTAATTAAACCTCAAAAGATCTATCACATTGTGACATGTTTTAATGTTGACCTCAATTGACCTACTTCCCTAAACATTGTGATATTAAATGAACCACTCAAAATGTTGTAACCTCAAATGAACTAAACCATAAATATTGTGAGATTCTAGTGTAATTTATCAATATTTGATATGTATTAATCCATTAAGTCTTATTTTGGTTTAAGTATAATAATCATTCACTTTATTAGGCTCCGTAAGGGTCATAAGCCCTAGAGGGATAATGTGCTTTTTTAATCTCAAACTAGATTAACCTACTAAGCTCAGTATTAACCATTAGTTAATCAATTAATTAAAGTACCTTTATAAATTATTTAATTTCATTCAATTAACTAAATTATGTTTCAAGGATAATTGAAAATGGCGATCATTTTAGGGTTTTAGAGTCTAGTTCCAATGTTGTAAAACTTGTAATTCTATACAAAATTCCCAAAAAAGTATGTAGAATTAGAATATAGAATCAAAATATAAAAGATTACAACTTATGTAAATTAGCTCAAAAAAACTATAGATTTGCTTATATTTTATTAAAAAAAATAAAACTTGAAATACATATTGAATATTTGTATAGTAACTCATAATCTATAGTATAACATGCTCGAAAGAAGGGTAGAAGGGCAAGTAGAATTAAAACCAAGTTTTTTTTTCTATTATTTTGTTTGAGAATAGTTATGCATTGAATCGGCACCAAACCCTTCAACTTATCTTAAATTCTTGACCATGTAAATGAAATAAAATAAATTATCTTGTAAATTTTACAACTAGAACTAAAACTCGAATGAAGACTATTAATGTCAAACAAGGGGAGAAAAAGAGAATGGTGAATGGAAATAAAATTGAAATGTGATGAGAAAGATGTATCACTAGAACAATTGATGTGCTTCCAAAAGTACAATTGTCTTTTTGATATTTTGGCCTAGATGACCTTTTTTATTTATGGGTTGGTGGCCTATATGACTTCAATAAAAAAAAAAAAATCGATAAACCCAATTGAAAATGCAATTAGAGTTCATGTGTAAACATAGTTAAAATCATAAGATTTTTATTTAAAAAGAAAAAAGAAAACGATTTTTTTCATGTGTTAACTTGGAAAAGGCCTTTTGTATCAATAAAATTGCAATTTCAACAACTATGTTTAGTTTATTGAGAATTGGTTTGAAGTAAGTGAACTAGTTTTTGGTCCATCTGGAGTCATACCAATTAATTTAATTAACTAATCCATATTCTGATGTATTTCATTAATTCAATTATATTCAACTCCAACTGGCTTGAGTGGATCAATTTTGAAAATATACCATCCTTAGTAAGTCAACTAGAATTGGGCTAGTTTGGTCTATGGTAACCCATCCGGCTATTATTATTTATTATTATTATTATTATTATTATTATTATTATTATTATTATATATTTACCTTTTGCTAGCCATGGATACTTCAAAAAGATCATATATAGGATTCGGTAAAGTTTAATTGAAAATCTTTTTATTTGAGAAGGTGTTTGTACATCTTGATTTTGGGTTTTTATAAATAAAGAAAAAATATATAAATTAAATTATACATAGAAACGTGATTAGCTCATATCTTGTGGAAAAACACAATTTTAATGAGTTTTAGTTATCCGAATGGATTAAAAATGATTTATCCAAGAATGAGTGTTCTTAGTGAGCATGAATGATATAAAGAAAACGTGATCTCATTTTTAAGAAAGTATTTTTTTTCATTACACTCTTCTACTAAATAGCTATTTATTTCAAAGATGAAAGACAATATAAAAGGTTAATGTCATAAATAGTACTTGAACTTTAATAAAATATACAATTAGGTATCTAAACTTTGAAATTGATCAATTTAATATCTGAAATTACTTTTCATGTATGCCAATAGTATGTTGACTACGTTATTATAGAAACTAAATTAATTTATTTTAAAGTTTTTCAGGTACTAAATTGATCAATTTTAAACTTCACGTATCAAATTGATTAACTTTAAAATTTAGGTTTCTAATTATATATTTTGGCAAAGTTCATATAGTATTTGTGAAATTATCCCCAATGTAAATTGTGAACAAGTTTTATCACTCCAAATATTATGTAACAATATCATCAATATTGTTAAAACAACCTCCATGATATAAATCTTTGTAAAAGTTTCAACATTTCACACTAAATCACTTATTAATCCAACGATTCATCATACTTAACATAAATGCCATATACATAATTAAATTCATCATTAATTACCTAGAAAACTTAACATATACATCTAAGCATCCTAGAAAATTTGAAAACCATACTCAATAAAACATAGTTTGCCTCTTTTATGCAACATGTATGTTCCAATCAAGCAATCAAGAAAAGGCCTTGAATTGGTTATTTTTTTAATTAAAACTTTGTTTTTATCAAATTTTAAAATCCCCTGATTAAATGTTGGTGAGAGAATTGATATGCAATAATATTTATGAACAACTTAAAAATTAGGCCAAGTAATGAGGGAAGAGAAAATTATGACATAGCTACATATAGTGATTCATCATGTGCTTACATCTACTTTTTCATCTCCAAATCAGGTATATGTTCCACTATATAAAAAAAAAATTTGATTACAAATAGAATGTCCAACGGTTTTCTTGGACTCGATGTCCCAAACAAAAAGAAATAATAATAAAAGTTTGTAAAGAAAGCTTTGATCAAACACTTTAACTCTTTTTGCAATTCATGGGTTAATGTAGTTCTGTTCTTGTTGTATTTATTAATTTCAAATTCTTTTTTGTATATATATTTTTGTCTCCAATGGCTAAGATGGGGATAATAACTATTGAAGCTTGACCAGGATGGGGATAATAACTATTGGAGCTTGACCATTGGATGAAGAATATCTCGTGATATAGTGCATCTCGATCTTATTATCCTCGTGAAGATTAAAAAAATTAACTTATAATTATTTGATGTTCCATGTGTCAGTACTGTTGATCATATTCTCCTAAAAATATTTTCTTTAAGTTCAATTAAATTGTGAAGAGTATACTGAATTTATCAAAGTTTAATAGTTCATTCCATTACATCTCTCATGTCTTGTAGCAGCTTGGATTTTATTTTGAATTTTCAACTCAAACTCCTTTAACATGGTCTTGAATTATCTTGATCACTCTCTGTGACTTCAAAGTGAAAAAATCAATACAACTTTTAATAAACTTGAAACTTCAAATATGACTTGAAATTTGCAGCTCATTCATATAATTAGGAATAGCTTAATAAAACTTGATGAAGAATTGATCTAAATACTTATGGATGTAAATCATACTTAATGGATCATTTGAATAATTACCCATATGTATCAAATCTTTATAATTGGGTCTTCAAATTGTGTTTAAAACGAATCTTAAACAAACTTGAACATTCAATGATTAATTCGTGAATATTCGAGATTTCCAAATGCATGCTTTGTTTAACACTCTATCCGATTCTTACTTCATATGATCTGTTATATATATGATGTACTTTTCTTGAGCACAATACTATGCTCTATATGTATTCAGCACACTCAATAAAATTATTGATAATATTTTATATTTTGCTATCATTAAAATCTATATAAAGAGAACCTAACAACATTACTAATTCTAACTTCTAAATCTACATTCACCAAGTGATTATCAACATGAACACATATTACACTAAGTTATATTTAACACATTAAAATCAACTCCTATGGATCCTATATGGTCACAACATGGAGGGACATTGGTTCTTCAAGTAATTTCTTAAGATAAATCAAACATATACATATCGTAAACAATATCTAACATCATATATCCATAAGAAGATGAAGAACACAAAAATTCTTACGTTGAGTACTTTAGAGATGATGACATTAGGGGTTAAGTTCCTCGTGCAATTTCTCTCGGCATAGATCATATACCTATTACAAACATAATTTAGCACCATATAATTAAGAAACAATTAAGATATTACAAAAATCTAACCCATAACCAAGGTCCATAACATTTAAGGGTTTTAGGATCTCTGTTCAAAATCTTTTAACAACATCAACTAATCACTACTCCTATACTAGTTAATTTTAATTAAATTAACATGTAAACTAGGATTGATTCTTAGCTAGAATAAAATTAAAAAAATATATTTTCTTTACTTCTAAGAGGCTTACAACAAAGGTAGGTGAAAGTGACTCTCATGCTCTTAAATCTTCTTCAACACCTCTAATTAATAAGTATGAAGACATATATATTAGTTGCTAATTACTAGATTTAAGGATGATTGCCGTTCTAAAAGTGGTAAAGCCCTACAAGACACGAGGGGAGATGGCTAACTATATGTGGAAGGGTAGGGCCAAGGGCAGATCTAGTGGGGGCCGATAAGGGCCTCGGCCCCTTAGACTCAGATAAAGTTACTTTTTTGAAATTTTAAATAAAAAAATATATATTATATGTATATTATAAAAAGCAAATAATAACATATAGATGAAGATATTATGGCGGTTAAGTATTTGGTTTAAAATCTATGAGTTATGAGCCCAAAACTTTTATTACATTCTCTTGTTCTCTCTCCCACTCTTTTTCTTAACTTTTTTTTCTTTCCTTTTTTTTAATATGTATTTATTACATTGGCTTTTCCTTTTTTTTTTAACATGCATTTATTACATTCTCCTTTTCTCTCTTTCACCTTTTTTTTTTTAAATTTTTTTGGGGTGATTAGGTATGACGAAGCACTACCTACCCTGTAAGATACAAAGTATTATATTTTGTATTTAAAACTTATTCTATGACACTTTATACATACCTTATACCACATACCCTATATTTTATAAATTATGTAGGGTAAATGATACCATGTGGAACCTATAGATTTTTCAACGAAATCTCTTTGTTTTTTTTTTTTTCTTAAACTTTAAGTCAATAGTATCTAATATGGTTTTATGTAATATATAAAACTACTGGGATAAAGTGCTTGTATTTTCAATTTTTGACAATTCAGTGTCTTATCTTTAGATTTTGAAAAATTAATGATTATACTTTTAAAGTATGTGTGATTTTGTATCTCTATTGAATAATATTTGATGGACATATATTTTGATAATAGAATAATGACAGACATTTAGTCAAAACTTGCAAAAATCTAAAGATTTGGTACTAACTACCAATAAATTGTCACTAAACTACCAATAAATTGTCAAAATTAAAAGCATAGTTAATTGGTTTGCCATTACTTGAAAACTACAAGCACTTATTGGCCAAAATTTAAACATGAGATACTAAATTGCTAAAAATTAAAAGTATAGGCACTTAGCCTGTTGTTATCCCAAAAGTACTTTATTTTATTATATTCATTATAAATAAAGGTGGAAAAGAATTTTGAAAGTAATTTGTTTATATTATAAGTTCTCTCCAACATTCAAATAGATTTATGTGTAAAATTTGAAACTCGTAACAAATACTTGTAAAACTTATTTGTATAATATTAAATAAAATTGTAGAACATATAGCAGATTCTAAAATTAAAAACTTTGGAACTACATCATTATTAATCAATCCTAAAAATTAAACAACATTTCTATATAATTAAGAGTTCATACATACAACCATAGTTTTTTTTAAAGTAAAAATAATAAGCTCTTCCAAAACAAAATGGTATAAGTTCTTCTATAATGAAAATTTTTCAAAAATAGTCTACAAATAATAATCTTAAACAAAAGTGGTTGCAGGATAAAAAAATGAAGTGTTATTGTTTAGATCTTATATATTAACATTATTTTATAATATTTAACAAGCTTAATATAAGATACCTTGGAACATGTACTTAGAAAAGTACATGTTCCATGGTAGGTACAAGGTATGAAAACCTTATAGAAGTACCCTATATGTGATAGTAAGTTCCTAAAATATGTACTTATACATATGTTGTGACTCTTAAAACCTACTCAAACCCTATCTGGTTAGGTAGGGCACGGGTAAGTACTCTGTACGACAAAGTTACCTGCTTACCCTTACTTTTTTCTTTCATAATAACTATTAAAATTAAATCCATTCATCATTGATAAGTGTCTAAAGACCCTTATTGTTTACATTGTTTTCATATGATATCGTATAGATTTTATGTGAATTATTAAAGAAAATGATACTCATGTGGTTAAAATGTTAATTTTAAGGACAAAGGAAGATTTTGAGCTTAATGAAGACGATTGGATGAGTTAAGCAATATTTTATTAAAGAAATAAGAATTTGGAAGATTTACAACATACATGGCTTTCTACACAAGTTGTAGAGAACATTGGTGTTGGAGAAAAAATGACCAACGAGCATTTTTAAAGTACATAAGAAGACACACAAACCATGTAGGATGCTTGTGTAGACGATAAAAAATGGACAAAAGCGATTTTCAATGAAAGCCAGCTTAAGGCCAGCGGCCCAACTCTCAAGGCCGGCGACGTAAATTTCAAAGCCGCTTGCATACAAGATAGCCTTCTTTCCTCCAACAAGATTTTTCACCAGTTTTCATATACACGGCCTCGAACACAAGCTATGTAGGATGGTCGAAAAGAAGACAAATTTACCTTTTCCTATAAATAGCGGCCTTAACTCTTCTTTTTTATATGATATCATAATCCTTCTTCCATTTTACAAACCGTAGAGATAAAAGTAGATATTTAAGAGTGGAGAAACGCAATGGCTTATCAGAGATCACAAGACTTCATTTTTAAGGGTTGTAATCATAACTCTTTACTATTTTTTCTGATTCTATCATTGTATTTCTTATTCTATGAAAAAATAGATCTTCTTACCCTAAATCTTCATAAACCTTAACCTAATATAGAGATTGGATTGCTTTGTTAATAGAAGTTTGTGTTTTTCGAATCTATTCATGTGCTTTGATTGTTCTTTGAATTAATATGCACACTATTACATTCGTTGTTTGATTCTTATTAATTTAATGAATGGATTGATTGATAAGATAGATCTCGCATGAATAGAGAAGTTTGAATGTGACTCTAAACATAGATTGCATGAACTTTTCTGCAATAAAGACTAAATCTTTTTAAGGAATCATGAACTCTAATGCAATTTTGTATACATCTAATGATGAAAGACATTTTCATTAGACATATAGGGTTAGAATTCAATTATCTTAAAAGAAATATTGATGAAACTAGGGATTCCTGCAATTTAAGAACCTAAACAATCATTAATGAATATTTTGTGAGGAATTGGAAATAGGGTTAGTGATGGATCAAGTTTAGGGATAGTTTTGTAATTTGATATTCTTAGAAGCATTGATACTCACTTTTTGTTAGGGTTAATTAACGAATTAGTTGTTTAGATATATTAAGGTTACTCGAATTAGATAAGCTAAACAGTAGAATTAGGGTATGTACTAATAATTATAGGTCCTAGTGGAATGGCCCTTATGTTTACATCGGTGCTATAATCAATAGGTACCCTCACCTAGGATTAGTCACAAAGTAGGAATAGGGTTTTAATTTAATTTAATTGATTGCGATTGAAAAATCCATGTCAAATTTTTTGGCATCGTTGCCAGAGACCTGACAATATTAAGAATGCCTGAAGTCTACTAGTTTAGCTAAATTTTCTATAATATATCTATATATATTTTTTGGGGTTATTCACTTTATTGAATGTGTTCTTGAGTTTTTCTGACTGTGTCAACTTTGATTGCATTGGATCTATATGTTTGTATTGTGGAGGTGATCACGAATATTATGAATGTCATAATCTATATTATTATCCCTTAACTCGTTTTATACAAATGCAGTCTCCCCTATGGCTCCTTATCAAGGTTTTGTAGATACTGACTCTATAACTCTCAATGATATGATTTGTAGGGAGTGTGGTGGTAGACATTAGACTTTTGAATGTCAAAGTGAGAGACCTATCTCACATTTTTCTCAACAATCACATTACAACCATACTCCATTCACATTAACCACATCATCTTCCTCTTTGAGCCATACTGAAAAATATCTTCAGGAAAAATCTATTTTGGAAAGGATTATCAATTTAAGATATGATAACTTAGAAATGTTTGTTATAACGATGCAAGCACTTTTTGAAGCGAACTCATGGCAATCTTGTGCTCTTATTCTTTACAAACTCATAATCTTAGAAGAATTGGCTACTCTTCTAGGGCCATCTGAAGAGTGGGTATCTAAGTTAATTGAATCTTTAGAAAATCTTGGAAGACATAAAAAAGCAAATAAGGAGATAATTGCAAGTCCCTTAAATGAATCAGGAGACAATGATCCAGATACACAACTTGAGGATAAAATAAAAGTGAAGGATGATTTGGTGGAGAAGGAAAATAACTTTATAGATCATAGGGTAGAACTAGACAGTCATGAAGATGAGTTAAAGCCTACCGAGGAAAAGCATAATTGTCAGGAAACTAATGTTTTATATCTTAATTCTTTTCATAATGCTCTAATCATTAAGAACATTAATCTAGAGGCCACTCCTCAAGTTACCTTAGAAGAAGAGATATTTGGAGAGATTAAACATGAGATAGAAACTGAGGATATCAATTTCTTTCCATTCACTAAGTTAACTTTAGAATTATGGAAGCAGGACATATTCCCACGGGATCTAGGTGGAATGGTTAACGTCGAGCTATCGACGTTAAATAAAGCACTTCATGGGAGGCAGTTCAATTCTGATATAGGTATGTTTAGTTCATTTTTCTTAGTTTTTTCATCTATATCCTTAATCTTTGCTTTATATTTTGTAGGTGTACGTGCTAAACTGTCAAAATTTGTGAGGAAGAGTTTATCCCTACAAAGGCTTTAAGCATGAAATTCGGTTGGGTTCTTATTTTTCCAAAGATGCAGCTGAAATTGGCTTCACTTGAATGATTTCCTGATGCTTTGCTATTTTTTCAATCTAAAATTGAGGAAGTCTCAGTTCCTTTTCCTTTTTAATTTTTCCTTTCTTTCTTTTCTTTTCGTTTCTTTTTCCTTGAGCTGATTTATTTTAATAGACAATGAGGATAATATCTCATTTTAAGTGTAGGGAAGGGCTAGATAAGAAAGATTTAGGATCTGGGCCATGATTATATTATTTTTATACACTTGTATTCAAAAGTCTCCCACTTAATGGACATGGATCGTTGAAAAAAAAAATTTCCAAAATCCCCAAATTGTACTCATTAAAATTTGAATTAGCATTCAAATGTTTAAAGTAAAAATGATTTTGTGTACCTTACTCAGCTATTTTGAACTTAGTCTATTTAGTTAAAGTTTTAGGATGAAATTTAAGTGGGGTAAATTTACCTGCTATTTAATGATTAAATCTAGGGTTATGGAAGGGATCGAAGTCCCTAGTTTCAAAATTAAATGGTTATGTTTCTAAGCTTCTTAATTAGTATATTTACTTTTCAAAAGCTTTGAAGCCCTTTTAACCTTTAGTAAAAAGTGTATATGAAATCAATCACTTAGTGATTTTTCTTGACTAATCTCTTTGAAACAAAATCAATCAATTGTTGTGCTAAACAATGATATAAAAGCTTAGTCAGTATGGGCGAGCTTTAGTCCCCTTAGAAGAGCGAAGTCCAACCCCACTATTGACTATATAAGCTTATTATAACCAATTGATAAAAAATAAAACAAAAAAACAACTGAGTTGAAAAGATATAGGCAATAACTTGTCAAAGGGAACACAAAAAGATGCAGGCTAAAACCCATCCCTATGAAGGTTGCTAAAAGAATTTTTGGAGAGATTTCGATTAAAGAGGAAAAAATTCAAGGGGAATGATGGATGGCATATACTTTCATTTTGGGTTGTTGTGCTTAGAGAGGTAGTTGAACTGTGTATATGCTATCTAATAAGTGGTGAGATGTAATCAAGCTGCTTTTGCTTTGTTTGACTTTGTGTTTCTTTTATGACTTGGAAGCGGTTATTAAATGGTGAGGATAACAATTTGATTTACTTTGATTAATCTTAAAAATTTGATTATCGTATGCTAAGTACGAGTACGAGTACGAGTACAATTATGGTAGGTTTGAGCGGTAAGCACTAATAAATCATTATTTGGAAATTGGAAGAATCCTATGTTAAATTGACTTTTTCGATAATTTTTTTCTTATAATTGATGATGGATTATCTTATCATTAATTGTTTACTTAAGAACAAACAAACGATTAAGTGTGGGGAAGTTTGATAAGTGTCTAAAGACCCTTATTATTTACATTATTTTCATATAATATTATATAAATTTTATGTGAATTATTAAAGAAAATAATACTCATGTGGTTAAAATGCTAATTTTAGGGATAAAGGAAGATTTTGAGCTTAATGAAGACAATTGGATGAGTTAAGCAAGATCTTATTAAATAGGAATTTGGAAGATTTACTACATACATGACTTTTCTACACAAATTGCATAGATTACTGGTGTTAGAGATAAAAATCGACCAACAAGCATTTTTAAAGTAAATAAGGAGATACACAAGCCATGTAGGATGCTCGTGTAGACGATAAAAAATGGACAGAAGTAATTTTCAATGAAAGTCGGCTTAAGGTTGGCAGCGTGAATTTCAAAGCCACCAGCGTACAAGGTAGCTTTTTTTCCTTTAGCGAAATTTTTACCAATTTTCATTGTACACGGCCTCAAACACAGACTGTGTAGGATGGTCTTACAGAAGACAAATTCGCCTTTTCTTATAAATAGCAGCCTTAACTAGTCTTTTTCATATGATATCATAATCCTTCTTCCATTTTACGAACCTCAGAGATAAATAATAGGTATTTAAGAGTGGAGAAACGCAATGGCTTATTAGAGATCACAAGACTTCATTTTTAAGGATTGTTATCATAACTTTTTACTATTTTTCCTCATTCTATCATTGTATTTGTTATTCTATGGAAAAATAGATCTTTTTACCCTAGATCTTGAGAAATCCTAATCCTAATATAGAGATTGGATTGCTTTGTTAATGGAAGTTTGTGTTTCTTGAATCTATTAATGTGCTTTGATTGTTCTTTGAATTAATATGTGCACTATGACATTCATTGTTTGATTCTTGTTAATTTAATCGATGAACTGATTGATAAGATAGATCTAACATGAATAGAGAAGTCTGAATGTGACTCTAGACATAGATTACATAAACTTTCTGCATAAAGACTGAATCTTTTTAAGGAATCATAAACTCTAATGCAATTTTGTATGCATCTAATGACGAAAGACATTTCTATTAGATATATAAGATTAGAATTCAATTATCTCGAAAGAAAGATTAATGAAACAATTTCCTGCAGTTTAAGAACCTAAATAACGATTAATGAATATTTTGTGAGGAATTGGAAATAGGGTTAGTGGTGGACCAAAATTAGGGATAGTTTTATGATACGATATTCTTAAAGGTGTTGACACTCACTTTTGTTGGGGTTAATTAATTAATTAGTTGCTTAGATATATTAAGATCACTCGGATTAGATAAGTGAGAACTAGTAGTTATAGGTCCTGATAAACGACTCCTGTCCTTACACCGATACTACAATCGATAGTTACGCTTACTAAGATTAGTCGAAAAGTAAGAATAGGGTTTTAATTTAATTTGATTGATTGTGATTGAAAAGTCCACATCAATCATAAAATTATATTTAACTAAATAATTCTTATGAACAACTATTTTTTATTCATAGTACATTATAACTAATAATGCATGTGTTTTTTGTCACAAAATGTATTTTTAAATAATACTTATAATATCGTGTATTAACTCTATTTTTTAATTGATAATTAATTTTCAGGTAATATATATACAATACGTTACCAAATGCGCCAAATATCCTTGATAATTTATTGAATGATTTTTTTTCCATATTTATAAAGTTTGAAAATATAACAGTGAAATCATTAATAATATATATAAGATGCAATATAATTATAATAGCAAGAGATTGCATATATATAACTAGAGCTGGACAAATAGGCTATGGCCCGCAGGCCAGCCCGTTTAACCCACTTTAAAAATGGGTTAGGGCCAGCTTTTTTTAGCCCGTTTAAAAGTGGGTTAATTTTACCCAACCCACTTAACCCGTGGGCTAAAGTGGGCTAGCCCACGGTTAAGTGGGTTGATCCATCAACCCACTTTTATAAAAATAAAATAAACAATTATAGGGTAAATATGTATTAATGAAGGTTATTCTTGAGATTTTTTATACTTGAGATTAAATTTATGTGTCAATTATAACAAAGAATGACAAATTGATGCACATGCACCATAAAATTTTATAAAATATATTATTATTGTTTTAAATGAAATATATTATCTAATGAGTTATTTTAGAAAACTTATTTTTATATAAAAAGTAATTAAAATAATAATGAAATTAATCATTAATATATATAACCTTATAAAACTCTCTTTTTTATTATATTTATCTTATTTAATTAGTATAAATAAGTTAAATGGGTCAACTTGGCCCATTTAACTCACAAAATATGTAAGTAGGTTAAAAGGGTCAAAAAGTGGGCTGACCCGTTTAACCAACGGGCTAAAGTGGATTGGGTTAGGGTCAGGTAATTTGGCCTGTTTTTAAAGTGGGCCAAAATTTTTTGGCCCGTTTAACCCACGGGACAAAGTGAGTCGGGGTCGGGTTGGCCCGTTTAACCCACTTGCCCATCTCTATATATAACTATGATATTAACTTAATTAAAATCTAACTCTTCCAATCGTATTATCCTATGTCTGTCCCCGTGTCGGGTGTCTTCATCTTTAGATTCCTTTAAAAATTTCATAAAGAGATTAAAGAGCTTGTGAAGATATCATGGCATATCGTGTTGTTTTAGTGGTGTCCTAAACTATATGCTTTCATTGCATTACGAAAAATGGGGATTGTTGCATCTTGCATTATGAAATATGACATTTGAAAAATCTAAATAATTATTTATCGAAAAAAGAAAATTTTGGAACTATAATAAAATATGATAACCAAATTTAGCTTTATAAGATTATATTAGTTATCTAATTTTATAAGAAGGTATACATATATACACATATGTATTATTCTTTTAGGTTACATTGACAAACACAATCTAGAAGCAACACGAATCAATCCTACTACTTCTTCTTCTCCTCATAGTTGAAGTACACGTGGACCAACGCAGTTATTGCTGTGCCATTATAAAATTAGATGAATATCCATCTTGTTGAAAATGATCCTACTCTAGTAAAAGTAGACGTGGAGAAAGATACGGCGCACGGGGGGGAGGAGGATTAATGCTTGCTATGTTAGGTCTGCCTTTAATAACACTAATACTTGGTTTCTCCCTTTGACAGGTTGCAACCCACTTTGTACCAAAGAGAGGTGGAAAAGGAAAATAGCATGTCTTTCTTAAATTTGCCTGTAGACTTTTTGACATGGAAACATCTAGACAATCTCTTTTTCTTACATTAATTTAAAATTCATTTTGACCATACTTTATTTCTTGGTAACTAAGTTATTAAATTTAATTATGATTTTGTTAACGAGCAAAATAATCATCAGATCTTATATTTCATACATATTAATGAAAAGATGCGATATTTTATTATTCAATTTTTCAAGAACCATAGTAAAAGACCTGATATGGTTAGGTGATAAATGATAGATTCTTATTTTAAATTTTTTCTGATAAATTATATATCAAGAAATATATATAATACTTCTTATAAAAATATCAAATAGATCAAATATAAATAAAATATAATCACAAATCAGATACTTTTACACATAAAATTTATATATAAATACGGATACAATCGAGTAGCAGCCAATCCAAACGGCCCATTATCGTATTTTTATAGTTTGAGAGGGACAGGACAGGGGAAAAGTCCCTCATGAGGCAGGACCAATACGTATTAAAGACAAAAAGTTGGCTTGCCAGCAGATGTTGGTAAACAGATCTCCAATTAAAACCTTCCCCACTGCTTGTTGTCCTGTACTCGTGTCACGTAGCCATGCTTTTCATAACGAGGATTACAAAGAAAATTTCCGGTTAGGAGTCATTGCACGCCCATGGCAATTTCTTTTTCTCGTTACTCAGCCTGCAAATTATTTCAAAAGATGTGCTTTGCCCTTTGTTGTCTGTACGTGGACACATACAAGACCAACATTAACGTACGTCCTTGGCGTGAATCCCGAGGTTGAACCGTAGTTTGGGGTCTTGTTGCTCAGGAAACCACCTCGTCAAACTACCGCATGCGCGTTCGCGCGCCCCGCGCGCATATAAATACGTTTATATATATTTACTTTTAAGATTTGGATCGTGTAATTTTTATTTTATAAATAATACAACCAAATATTAAAAATTTTAAAAATAAACATAGAGCTTCCTTGAAAATAGAGTTTCTTAAGAAGATGATGCGGTATTATAAACTCTTAAATAGATTTTTAGGAGTCACAGTGTTACATACCAAACACTCTCTTCCTTGCTTCAAATTTAATGTTGAAAAAATAAAGAAGCCATCGTATAACATGGAAAAATGTTAAATTACCATTTGAAATTTGGATTTTGTTTCTTTATATAGATAGAGTTTATAATTATCAAATGTCATATTTGATATAATTTTTATTTATCAAATTTACTATTTCACTACTTAGTTTATACGTGCAATAAACATCTATTATCATATATTTTCAAATATATCAATAATAGCAAATTTAACTAGTAAATGTTGAAGTGAGTTGAGTGAAATCTCTTTAATTTGAGTTTTATTATTATTTTCTTTTCACTTTGCTTTTGGTTTATTTGAAAAGTCGTCAATTTGGCTTTTATTACTTAATTTATTAATATTGAAGGATCATTATGGGACATAAATTGCTACATTTTGTGGGGAAAATTAGGGGGCTAAAAAACACCTAACTTGACTGGATTGTGGGCCAATATTTATATCAATTTTCAGTGTTCATTTATGTCGGTTTGCAAGAACATCATTGGTTGATGCATACAAGAAATCTAAGAATCAAGAAACCATTTTAAGCACCACCTAACTCACTTATTAACACGATTGACAAATAGCTGCCATAGCGTGCTTGATTCTTTTGCCCATTCGTCCGGGCATCATCATTCCCAGTTACATTATTTTTTTCAAGGAATAGGGCATTGCTTTGCTCTATAAGCTTTGTCTCTTATCCCCCCCTGGAGGTGAGATTTGTTTTTCTATATAAAAAAGACATCTACTTAACATTTATAGTATATATTCTGACACCTATTATTTAGCACCATTTTGAATAAGATGCCTAGATATTATAATATATTATAAAGATATTGAAAATAAGAGGAGTAATATTAAAAAAAAGAAGAGATAAGTTAAATATAGAAGGAAAGCATTTGAATTACAACAATTCTTATTTGAAATGGTCACATAGACAATGTTTTCCTATAGAAATGGAAAATGTCGATTCTCCTCTTTATAATTCCCTTTTTTTTTTAATGTTGATTAACTATAAATTTGACTGGCGATTAATTATTTATACAACTACCTTGAATAAAGGAAAAGGGGAGTTTCATATTCTCCTCGATGGAACCATCCTGTCATTAATCTAACTGTTAAAATATGTGTAGTAAATAGAATATTAACTATTTTAATGATTCGATTATGGTTGGGTATCGTGTGACCTGTTGGATAATAATGGGACCAGTCCCATCAAAATTAATAATGAGAGTATAGAATTTTCCAAAAATGGGTCTTTGCTTAGTTGCTTTGAGGATTTGAGGCCAAAATCAAAAGAAGAATAAATATGTATAATGTAATATGTTCATCTCCCGTGTAAAATAAAAATATTAATATTTTCAAATTGAATTTTTTTTGGGATAGATTACATAAAATGTCTCTAAAACTAAATATAAAACCAACGATGAAAAGGACATTATATTTTAGGTAGTGTTCTCTTTAAAGGTTAATTCTCTCTTATTTTTGCAGACATATAAAAGAACACACAATTTTCCCTACTTTTACTCCCATAGGGTCAAGACCCTAATACCTTCCATTTCCTCGCATGTCTCTCTTTCCTTCTTGTAAGTAACGTACATATAATTACTCTAAGTTAAACCACAAATCTCTTATATTCAACAATTCTTATTTGATAAGAAATAATTATCCTTATTGAAAATGTAAAACGAGAAATTTTTTTTAAGTACAAAATAGATTTATATGGAATTTAACCGAAGATGATCGATTTAAGATAGAAAAAAAAAAAAAAAGATTACACTAAAGCAGAATGGGAAAGAGTTCAATTAAATGAAGTAGCAATGGATATTTCATATTGCTCCATAAGTGAGAATGACTTTAGTAGAATATATGATAGGACTAAGAAATTTTGGGATGAATTACAATGTACGTATGAAGGAACTTCTATAGATAAAGACACTAAAATAAGTTTGTTATATGGAGAGTTTGAAAACTTCAAGATGAATTTGAGTGAATTAATTGATGATACGCATAGTAGATTTACTAACATCGTAAAT
This sequence comes from Combretum micranthum, assembly GCA_024138025.1. Lineage (NCBI taxonomy): Eukaryota > Viridiplantae > Streptophyta > Magnoliopsida > Myrtales > Combretaceae > Combretum > Combretum micranthum. The sequence goes on along the minus strand of JAMXBD010000097.1, from coordinate 340,317 downwards.
CAATTGGCCATTCATTCATGGTTATGATTTTATTGACATGGAATTGAATTATAAAATTCTTGTTTTTTTTTTACATAAGGATTGTGAAACTAAAAGGACAATAATTGAGGAAGTTATTATCTAAATAGGTATCCAAAGAGTAACTCCTTGGCACGCTTAAACACACAAAATATTCAAGAAGAAGGAGAAGAATTGGGGAAGAAAGTTATGGCATTAAAGGCCACAAGCTCTAACTCTAATGGTGAAGAGGATGATGAGTAGGAGGAGAAGGACTTAGCTCTAATGGCCAAAAAAATTCAAAAGTTCGTAAAGTTTAACAAGAAGATTAAGAAGAAGGATGAGCATGGAAATGCTTCAAGGTACAAAAAGAAGAAGAAAGATGTGCTAACATGCTATAACATGGTATAAGACAGGGTATATTCAACGATATTGCTCCATGCTCAAGAAGGCATTTGAAAAACTCAAGAAGGAAGCTCTCATCATCACTTGGAGTGATAATGATTTAAGCAACTCGGATAAGGACGCTTGCTTCATGGCTTTGGATGATGAGGCAGGTTCTTCCTTTTCTAGTACCTCATATGATGAACTTATAAATAAATATAATGACTTGTATAGAGAAATGATGAAATTGCACAAAAAAAAATCATTTTTTATAATAAATTATGCTGAATGTTAGGAATGGATTAAATGTGTTCAAGATTGAATATAATAAATTGAAGGATGAGAATGAAACTTGAGTAAAGACGATAAATATTTGAAATATAAAAATGAAAAATTGAAGTAACACAATGAGAAATTGAAAATAGAAGCTCACTTGCTCAAAATGGAGAATAAAACAATTAAAGGTGATGAAAAGAGCATTGCATGTGATGATAACTATATGGAAGAGGTAAAAGAACTAGAAATAAAAAGGGTTAATGTTGAATTTATTATTTAACTTTGCTAAATGTATAATTAAATATCTAAATTTTTAATTACTTAATTTAATATTTTATTGAACTTTTTGCATATATTTACACTATCTCAACTAATACAATTAGCCCTATTAGATGGCGTAATACTCTCAACCTGTGGAATCATACCACGTATCAGTTGATATGACCATCTGATTATTTTTTATTTATTTTATCATTATAATTGTTATTTTATTTGTCTTGAAAGTTATTATAATTTATAAGAACAAAATGATTTGAAACCCATTAAAGACTTCAAGCTCAAACTAACGTACATATATTAAGCTGGTACTCCTTATAATGTTACTGTTTCAATTAAACGTTGTCTTATTGCACATTATAAAAAGGCTAGATTGTCGAAATATTATTTATGTGACAAGGCAGTGTTCTTACTTTTTATTTTTTGCCCAAAGTGTTCTTACTTTATTCATGATAGTTCTCATACTTATAAGTATGATTATCTTGGTGATTTTTTCGCTTTGATATGATTATATCGGGCCTATTGTTGATCGACCATTTTTTTCTTTTTTCTTTTTAAATTAAAAAAATAACTTTTTATGAGAAAAGAGAAATTATAAAAAAAAAAAGAAAAAATAAAAAATAAAAATAAATAAAACAATTTTCAACTAAATATACTATTAAGTCTGAGAAAAATTTATTTTAGCCCATTTATTGAAATAATTATTTAACGTACGCATTCATTTATATACAAACACATCTACTTATAGTTGTGAAATTAGCAATATGACACAACACTCAACACACAAACAACTTCCACAAAAAAAAAAATAATAATAATCTAAAAAAATTCAATCATACAACTTTTTTATCGGATTTATTACTTATATTGTTAACAACAACAATGCATTTAATGTTGTGCGTAGTAATAAATTTTTATGAAAAGTGGTTTAAACATTCCTTTCTTATTTTTATTTCTTTTTTTTTGTTACCTTTTTATATTATCTTTTTTTTTAATAACCCAACCAATGAACAAGTTGCACTAGTCACTGGCTTGAACCGGCTTTGGTTTGGTAACCTACCGGATTTTTCGATACTTTGAGCGATAAACTGGGCCGAGTCATGTCGAGGTCTTGTATACCTTTTTTATCGTGTAGGTAGTTTGCAATATGCTTTAAGAATAAACTCCTGGGAATTAGGGGTGTTCATGAATCGATAAACCGGTCCGTGACCCTATTTTTTGAATCTAACCGTAATAATCGGTTTTTTAATATTCCGATCCTTAACTGGTTCATTATAAACGGTTAACCGCCTTAACGGTTAACTGTTTTATTCTGTTAATTTATTTGGTTTTCGGTTTTTAACCATTTACTATAATTGTTTCAATAAATCAAATTAATAATTCCGATAAATCTTATTTTTTAGCTTTTATCATAGAGTTTTTCTTTAAATTATTATATATATATATTATAAGAGCTAAAAAATAAAGAAAATCGAATTAAGGAAAAGGGGAAAAACAACATTTGGATGTATCATTATCAATAAAACCAAATCAAATCAATTACCATATTAACTCCATCAAACATAGGATAATAGTATTTTAATCAAAATCAAAGGAATATTAACATAGGTAAATTATATGTATATGTAAATCATACGTATATATATATTTAAAAATTCTTATCTGTATATGTAAATCATATATAAATATATTTATAAATATTAAAATGGTTAACTGTTAACCATTGGTTTTTTTTATGGTTACAAACCAAAACCGAAACCGAAAACCAGAAAAAATAAAAACCGTAATTCTAAATCGAAACCAACGGATTGGTTAACCATATTTTTTGGATTGATTTTATGATTTCGGTTCGGTTTTTCAGTTTGATCGATTTTTTGCACTCTCGTACGGGAAATTAGAAGAAAAAGAAAATCATAAATTACTTTTTAAACTTTGACATGTCGTATTCCTAAAATTTTAGAAATCTTAAATTTTGATAAATTGATAATATAAGAATCAATTTCTTTATTATTTTTTTTAAAGCAATGTGAATGGAAGTCTTAAAAAAAAAATAAGAAAATGCTCTTAGATAATTTAAAATATATATATATATATATATATTCTTATACCATGAAAAAAAAAATTTAGTATAGACTTATAACTTGCATTCGGATCCAAGTCGAGGAATTACTCGCATTTTACTATTTCATTTGTTTCTTTTATGTATAACTCCAAAATTGCTAGAGTTGTGTATGTGTATCCGGCTGACCCAAAAAAAAGAAAAAAAAAACATATGCGGGTTGAGTAAAAGATTTTGACCTGTTTAATGTGCAGGCCAAAATGGCCTATCCTACATAGGAATACAATAGGACAGGTCATTATAGAGTACCCAATCTACTAAAAGTTTTATAAGATTCGATCCTATAAGCCTATAGGACATGTTTGGTAAAAAAATTTGTAAAGGTTAGGTTCAAATTGTAGTTATGACCTTATAGGATTGGCTCAAATTGCTAAAAAATTACTATAAAAAATATAATTTAAATATTAAATTAAAAAAAACTTTAACAAACATTAAGATTTGTCATAACCCGTAGATTATCAAGTTGATATAGGTAAGTGGATTTTTTTTAACTTATATATAATGGTAGAGGGACAGGTAATATTATTGTTACCAACTTATTATTGGTGTTAGCAATTGAATATTAGATAATGTGTCAAAGGAATAATTTTTTTATTTTTAATTGTTATAGTTTATTACTTAATATAATATAAGGTGTGTATTTTATTAACTAAAAATATTATTAGGCACATATTTTCTATTGTTTTCGATATTTTGACATTAATGTCCTTTTTTTAAGTAAGAAAAATTAAAATGAAATACCACCTATAACTAAAAAGATAGAAGGCTAACTTCATAAATTTTGTACTATAAAGTTTGGAATAAAATTTTTCTTTTTTAGAATGGTGTTTACATTTGCATTATATTTAATCACATATTTTGATATAGGAAAAATGCAAAAGAATCGCATCTTATCCCACACCAAAATTAAATAAAAAATAAACAATTGCAAAAGAAGAAATATGCATCACAGATGTGCAACAACTTTTGATGTTACACTATCTTATTATTACACTTTTTTCAAAGGTATTGATATAAAATAAGCAATGTGGAGTTGATATTATATTATCTTGTTTGTCCACTTTACAAGAAACTCTACATAATAAGAATGAAAAAGGAAAAAAAAAAAGAAAGAGTGAAAACGCAATCAAGTTAGCGAGGCAGGGCGACTTTGGGTATTGCATAAAAAGCCCTATAAGGTCGTGGGTCGGGTTTGAATGATGCTATAGGGAACCAGATCGGGTCTTATATGACCAGTCTCAAACTCCCCCCTATTGCATCCCTAGCCCTACATAACACGCAAATTGAAGTAGGCCAACTCGCTAAGGGTCCGGTTAGCCCTCGAATCTTCACTTAAAAAACATAAAAGAGTAAATCTTATAAAAAATAAATAAACCCTAGTACATTACCCTATTTTTTCTCATTCACTTTACTTTTCTATTATTTAATCGTTGAATGTTGATTATGTGATTTTTACGGGTGTTATGTTTCAAAATTTCAACTTTTAAATTTGTTATATCCTTATTCTTTAGTCATTTTATCAATACCTTTTGTTTTTTATTTATTAGATATTTAATGTTCTATTTAAAATAAGCAATATAATATCAATATATAATTTTCATGATGTATTTTTTCTTGCCATGCTAAAGAAAAAAATTGGAATGTACTTTAATTTCTATTAGTTAAAATAAATCATTTCATGCTGAGATAAAAAATTTCAAAATAGACGTGTACAATATTTCCATACATGATTACCATTTAGGATTAATATATAGATAATTAGTAAATAAAAAGAAATATATTCTATATTTAAATCGTTAAAAATTTAGATTTAAATATAAATTTGAATTCTTATAATTTTTTTTCAATAAGAAAAATATTTGCATGTTTACTAGACAACCCATTTAACTCACCAACCCACGTAAAGTTGGTTGGACTAAAAATTTTGGTCCGCATAGCAATGTGGGCAAAAGCGGCTGACCTACATAACCCACAGGCTAAAGTGAGGCAAGACAAGTTGGCACGCATGACCTATTTACACAACTCGAATTGTAATAATTAGATAATTTATGATTATAATCGGCATAAGAGATTGTTGAATTTCTAGGATTTAATATATCGAATCTCAAGATAAGCCAATCTATTTTATTAGTGTAAAAAAAAAAAAAACTTATTTTTATCTCAATTCTCTCTCTCCTCCCTCCCTCCCTCTCTCCCATACCGTGCAAAAGAGTTAGGCGAGCCAACCAGTCCTGCCCTGCTCATGAGTTGGCCTACTTTAACCCATGAGTTATGCGAGGCAGGTCATTTTGCTCTGCACATTAAACAAGCTAAAATTTTTAGTCTAATATACATTTTCTTTGAGACATGTGGGTTGGCCCACATAACCTCGCCTAGCTCTAGTTGTCCGTGCAATTTTTTTATAGAATTTTTTGTTATATTTATCTCTTATATAATTGTTTAATATATTTTTTTCATTTTCATATTTATCATGATCCACTCTATATTTAATAACTGTTTTATATATTTGATTTAATCAGTGCCTTTTCTTTTTCATACGCAGAATTGATCCTTATGTCTGCTAGTAGATATATATAAGAAAAAAGGGGGAAAATTTATGGTGGTACAAAAAAATAAACAATTAATATTGAGAAAGGAGCAGAGAAAGAGAGAGGAAACTTTTAAAATAGGCCCAAGGGAAACAGCAACAGGAGAGACTTAGAGCGAGACAGCGAATCAAATAGTTGATATAAATAGGGTCCCACATCCTACCTGTTTCCTTTTCTTTTTCTTATTTCTTTTCAAATTCAATACGAGCGTTTAACAAATTACAAAACCACGAAGGCAAGTTGAATTCTCAAACAACACCCTCCTACATTCATAAATTTCGCATTCTTTGAATTTTGTCATTTGTTAATTCATTGTTGGAAGTTAAAAGCTTTTTCATGTTGTCTTTTTTGGGTGACGGGTATTTCATGTTCTAAGAGGTGTGTATCTGTACTCGCATGCATTTTTCTCTTCTTCGTCCTTTTTTTTTTAAATTTTTTTGAAGAAAATGTTAAAAAGAAAGGATTTTGATTTATGGGTTATGCTCAAAAAGTGATCTTAAGGCGTTTAATGTTCTCTTTCTTCATCTTCCTGTGGAATTGATTCATTCATGTTGAGTATTTTAAATTATTTTTGTTATATGAAGTTCAGATCTAGTCTCTTTTGGCTTCCTATTATTAATAAATCATGGGTTCTAACCCTTTTTATTTCATGGGATTTTGTCAAGTTCAATGTTTTATTTGTACATGTATAGTTTCCGTTTCTTTTTTTTTTTTTTTTTTTTGCGTGTAAAAAGAATGATCTTTGTTTTTGGGATTGAAGTAATTGCTGCAAAAGAGTATTTGAGGAAGATTTTTGGTTTCAACAAATGGCTAGGGAAGTTTCTTCAAGTCGAAATGTGAACTTTTAAGTCCGAGTTCAGTACTGTACGGTTCTTGAACTAAAATTTGTAATTTTTTTTAATAGTTAACATGATTGCTTCAGATTCTTACTTCTTTTCTTAGATTGGTTTTTTCCTTTTTTTTATGTTGCTTGTGTTGATTTTTGAAATAAAACTAATGTATGTTTAAAAAATCGAGACAATTTCAACCATTGTTTTGTAATCTGGACAAACCGAGGAAAAGTAAATGAACAGAGAGGATCCAAATCTATGGTATTATGCTGACACTAACTTATGTACCTTGCCTCTTTGCAGAAAGGTTGTGCTACAAGGTAACTTGTTTTGTTGACTACAGTGCGTAGAAAAGTTGCCAGAAGAAAGGATTAGCTTAATTAGTGATTTGATAAGTGATCACGGTTTGCAATCACCATGGTGGCTACAGCTACAACATCTGCGTTTTTTCCGGTTCCTACCTCCGAGTCTGGCTCAAAGAATGCGAAATCCTCATCAGGGCCGACTAATTTAGGAGTAATGAAAACAAAGTCTGCCTCAGGCAGCTTGCAGGTTAAGGCAAATGCACAGGCTCCTCCAAAGATAAATGGAAGCCGAGTTGGCCTGGCTACACCATCAGAAAGTGTTAAGTCTATGGATGACACGCCATCTCCTCCACCAAGGACTTTCATCAACCAGCTACCTGATTGGAGTATGCTACTAGCTGCCATCACGACAATATTCTTGGCTGCTGAGAAACAGTGGATGATGCTTGATTGGAAACCTAAGAGACCAGACATGCTTATGGATCCGTTCGGTTTGGGAAGAATTGTTCATGATGGTCTAGTTTTCACACAAAATTTCTCTATCAGGTCGTATGAAATAGGTGCTGATCGAACAGCATCCATTGAAACATTAATGAATCATTTACAGGTATCTGCTGAGTTGTATCTCATCATTATTTAAATGACCGCTAAATTTCTAATAATTGGTATTCTGTTGATTGTGTAATCTGTTGTATATTGCACTGCAGGAGACGGCTCTCAATCATGTTAAGTCAGCTGGACTTCTTGATGAGGGGTTTGGCTCTACCCCAGAGATGCATAAAAGGGATCTGATATGGGTTGTAACTAAAATGCAGGTCATGGTGAATCGTTACCCTACTTGGTGAGTAGCAAATTAATTATGTGGGACTATTGAAAGAATTCCCTTATCTGGGGTTTTTACCTAATTGGGTCACAAAGTTTAATTTTGTATATTCCAATGTATACAATTCTGATATTAAGGTGTGCTAATGCACCACTAGCATCCATCAGCAGCAGTGCCGCATGGGGATGAACCCTTTGAATTCCTGTAACTTGCAGTGGTAGATATGACTGGAGACATGTATCATGAAGTTGAATGAATGGATGTTATTTCTTACTTCATTTGTGAACTAAGTGAAACTTGTGTTTATGGATTTTAGGGGAGATGTTGTTCAGGTTGATACATGGGTTTGTGGGTCTGGAAAAAATGGTATGCGCCGTGATTGGCTCGTTCGGGACTGTAAAACAGGGGATATTTTGACCAGAGCCTCCAGGTATGTTAAATTTTCTTCTTTTAAAGTACGGAAGAAGAAGATAAAAATAAGAAAGAATCTTGGCTATACTTGTATGTGAATTCCTTCCCAATAGCTTTGTTACTATGGCAACTATGTGGTTTATAAAAATGTATGGACATTCTTTCATAAATCAGCTGTCAATGTTTTTCCCTCTTTTGTCTGTGCATTTTGTGTGAATTGCTCAATCAAACTGCCTTTTTTCTTTAAGTAACATTGGATTTAATTGATCTTACACTATGTTTGGCATTGGGGAATTGACAGAGAATGATTGAGGGGGAGAAAATGAAGGAGGATTGAATTCTATTTCCTTATTTGTTTTGAGAGGGGAAGAGGAAGGGAGGGGAAATGGATGTAATATTTTTCCTAGATCTCACCACTTTTTTATCCCCTCTAAAATGGAGAGAATTAGAAGGGAAAGAGACTTTTTTTTTTTTTTTAAGTTACTCTTATATCATTGTTTTTTAAATTGCCTATTATTTTTTAGAGGTATAAGTAATTTATCATTCATAGTATTTTGTGTTTTGTAATAATTAAGACCCCATCCATTTTTCTCATCTTCATTATCCAAACACATAAAAGATTTAAATTCTATATTAATTCATTCCCTCCATATTCTTTCCTTCTATAATCTTCCCTTCCTGATTCATTCCATCATGCCAAACAAAGTTTTAGCATCTATTTAGATCTGGAAACGCAGTACACAAATTCCACTTTACATTAATGAGCTTGTTACTGCCTGAAAAGTTAGGTAGTGGAAAGCCCTAAAACATCATTTATTGTCAAATAGCATTTATATACCGACTGGTCCGTTGTACCTTTCCCATAGGGGCCAATTCCTTGACGGCCCGTTTACTTCAATAAAGGGAATAGACAAGAAATAGAATACTTATGCCTCTGTAATATTATTACCAGTAATATACTGGGAATATTGATTCTTGTGTTTACTTTATCTAAAATTTTATCACTAGAAATACTATTTACTCCAAGTTATTAATTATAGTATTAAATTGAAAATATAATAAAAATATCATTATCTCCCTCTTGATTATATTGAATTGATTAAAAGTTGCATCATTTATTAGGGGCAAAATAGTTAATACGTATGTATTATATTTCCAATGCAGTGGGAATAGAGAGGGCATAAAAAGTTCCATCTATTAAGTGGAACTTTTTATGCCCTCTATAGAGGGAATAAAAAGTGTCTGAGAATTTTCATTCCCAATCAATTTTTATAAGTAAACGAGATAATAGATGTATTAGGAATGAATATGCTATTCCTCCTCTATTACCTCCAAGTAAACGGGCCGTGAGTGTTTTACATGATTTTTTTTTTCCCCGTGGTTGAAGCAATTTGTGTTTGGTTGCCATTTGGCTAACAGATCAAATTGAATTATGTGTGTTAACTTTTTGAAACATGTAATGCATGAATGAAGATACAATCTATTTTTCAATATGATATGGATTTCTCCCTTCCCGTTGGTACCTGAAGAATATGATAAATGGATTGGGAGTGAGAGAGTCTACAGTATGCTGGAATTTGGTGTTTTATATATCAAAGTGTGGATTAATTCACTGTTGGCTTTAGGTGTTGGTTCAAATTTCTTGTATATCATAGCTCAATCATAACTCCAATTTCTCTTGATGTGCAGCATATGGGTGATGATGAATAAAAAAACGAGGAAGCTGTCTAAGATTCCTGATGAAGTACGAACTGAAATTGAGCCTTACTTTCTGCATTCGGAACCTGTGGTAGATGATGATAGTCGTAAATTGCCCAAACTTGATGACAACACAGCAGATTTCGTTCGCTCTGGTTTGACTGTATGTCTAAAGTTTTCTCTCTCCTCTCATCATTTTGCGTCAGCAACTATCAAGCTCTTTTGTTGACAGTTTCCTTTTCTGACCAACAGCCTAGATGGAGTGACCTGGACATCAATCAGCATGTCAACAATGTGAAGTACATCAGCTGGATTCTTGAGGTAGAATTACTTGTGTAACTTTGACCTGCAGATCAGTCTCTTGTTGGTTTAAGTCTAGAATTAGCCTGTAAATTCTGGTGCCTTCTTAATTTCGTTTTAAACTTTCAATACAATATGTTATATATTCTGTGCAGCAAATTTTTAACACTATAATTCTGAAAGAATGTGGTTCTATACCTAAAATTACTGCCAATAGCTTTTACCAAAAGATGGTGATATCTCTTTACACGTTAATCAGATACTCTGGATGAGGTAGCATGAGCTCTGTTGCCAACATCAGCAGTAATGCCTCTTAGCTGATATATATTTTCTTCCACAATTATGATCCCCTTCGATTTTATTTTTATTTTTATTACAAAACAATGCCGAGTAATTTAATGCATGGAACCCTTGGGCATTAGTAACATTAAATGTAGCATAAAGCAAACAAGGGATATTACGAGACAATGAGATCACCTTTTCGTTTTGAAGTAGACACATCTTGCTTTCTGTTCAATTTATGGGAAGGACTCGATTAGTTTTAGAAGTTTCACCTTACGAATTAAGGTTTTATTTGGAACAGATCAGTGTAAACTGAATCAAAGCATCACCAAAGAACAAGTTTAGCTAATTTTATATATATATATATATATATGATGTCAAATTGACATCTTAGCTTTTTTGCTAGTTTTGTCCAGTGCATGTGTCTATAGTTGCAACTTATTTCATTAATAAGATTGCATTCATAAGAAATCATACTCTCTATTAAGTTAGTGAATTTTGTAATGGTATTTTTTTGGCAGAGTGCTCCCCCAGCAATCCTGGAGAGTCATGAGCTCTGTGCATTAACTCTGGAGTACCGGAGGGAATGTGGAAGGGACAGTGTACTTCAGTCTCTGACAACAGTTTTGGGTAATGGAAAAGATGGTCTGGAAACCAATGGCCTGGTTGAGTGCCAGCATTTGCTTCGCCTTGAGAATGGGGCTGAGATCGTGAAGGGAAGAACTGAATGGAGGCCTAAGTGTAGCACCAACAATGGAATAGTGGGTGAGGAGCCAGTAAAAAGTACTTAGAATTTGGTATGTATAAGTGGTTTGGCTATAGCAACTAGCAACTAGCAACTAGCAAGCATCTTAGACATAATGCTGTGGTTGACTTGCTTATGTAAAATCCTCTTCCTCCTCTTCAACTTCTTTATTCTTTCACTATTTTATTTATTTTTTAACTCATAAATTCCGTCGCGATGTAATTATTTTTAGTAGATACATTTCATAAGGTATCATCATCTATGTTGATCCACTCCCATTCCAGTGGTGATTGCTCTTACATTTGAGGCTTCTATCAACTATTCATCAGTTGGATGCCTATGGAATGTGGCCTCAGCGGTTGGCCTAAGGGGTGAGGTTGCTCTGGTGCTATTTATGTGACCTGGTTCCATGTTCAGGGGCGTGGTAAGAGGAGTCTTACTCTTACCCTTTTAAAGGGAGAAGAGGGTGATTGGTCAGTTTAATTATGTGTAGATGAGGCAACATGGGGAATGGCTTGCTTCATGTGTTCCAGGTTGTAGCTAGTACTGTCTATCTAGTAAGGACCACTTTCTTGGACAGCACAACATACAGTAAACAAGGCTGTATGGCAAAAGAAGCATCATAATAATTATAGTTGTTAAAATTGCTAGTGAATTTATTTGATACTGTAGTTTTATAAGTTCATGATTTTATAAGGATTTCGTCAATATACAAGAAATATAAAATTATATATATATTTTTACCAAAAATGAGTTTGAATCTGTTTACGAGTCTGATTACTCTGTATATATGATAAGAGATTCTTATTGATGAATTTAGAAGCTTCAGGACCACAATGACCATCATAAGCACCAGCAGTACGGAACATTCGGAGCCGTAAAGACTTGTCCTTGATGTTCAAGGCACAAATTCGCTTGTACTGCAGTTATGGAGTAATCTCCACAAGCATGTTGTTCCATTTTGCTGATAATAAGATTTTTTGTATCATGATGTTTGCTTGATAAATATTAGAAATATTTTGCCATAAGGGATACGGATTAGATTACACTTATAATAAGTAGCATATTAAAAGAACATTAGGGTTCATCAATGGATTCGTCTAGTCAATCACTTAATTTTTAAAATAAGTATCGATATTTTAATGATGTGATCACAATTAAATATAAATATATGTCGTCCAGTAATTAATGAATTGGTCCTTATTTTAAAAAAATGACATGACTGTACATTATTTTTGGTTTTCATTTTGTTCTAGTTTTTACAAGCTTCATGGATTCTCTCAATAATGCTTGAATTTGTAACGGTTGACCTTCATTCAAGACTTAGGTCTTATCTCTTAGATACTATCCCATTCTTTTAACTTGATTTTGTGGGTATAGATAAGATTTTTTTCCATTGTAATCTATTCATGATTTAGATGAAGATCCATAAAACCAACGAAAATATTAGATTTGCTTTGATCCTAAAAAAACCCACGGAATGCATGTATATCATAGGCCACATTTTTAAAAAGAGGAAAATTCTATCGATTAACTCAACTTTTAAAAAATTTGCACTCTCCCCAGGACACTAGTCGAGCCCATAAATATTGCTCATGTGACAGCATACAAGCCAAAGAAATCCGCACTAGAATTGCCATGTCAACTGATTCAAATAAAAAGTACATAACTCTTTTGAGAAAAACAAAAGAAAGTAAAAGAGAAAAGAAATGATAGTAACAAAACACAAAAGCCTGTCGTAGCCCAACCCATCACTGCCAATCGCCAACAATGCCTACATGTCTAATCACCACCACCGTAGACCAAGCCACTGCTTTAATCCATATCTTTACTCTTTTTAGGATGTAATTAGGTCGGCTGTTATAAGGTTTTTAACTTGCTCGATCCGATCCATACCTTTGCTCTTATTAGAAAACCTAAAGGATTATAGGGTTAGGTTCGAATGTTGTAAAATACTTGATAGATACTTGATTCAAATACTTGACCCGATAATAAAATAAAAAAAAATAAAAACATTTGTAAAACTCTAGCTTTAAGAAATATTTAAGAATTGAATTGATGCGGGAATGAGAATGATCTCATCTGTTTATTTGCTATTTGTTTAAAACTACACAAATCAAAATCTTGAAATAAACATATATACAATGACATCGTAAATTTATAATTTGATTGGAAAAAAATTATAAAAAAAAAAAAGAAAGAAAAGGAAAAGAAATTATATACGTATGCGCGGTCTCATGAATATGATGGTGATGAAATTTTACCCTATACACGTGAATTTTTTTTTTTTCTTTTTACTTGGGGGTTTGTTTGGATTGATGAAGAACATGCTAGGAACTCCACATACAATTTTTATTTTTCGTTTTTTTTTTATGTTAATGATACCCTGTAAATATTTTTTACATTTAAATTTATTAAACAATAATTATTCAATTATATATATATAGATATAAAATAAAGGGGAATATTGAATATGTTAAATCCATTAAGATTTGCAAATAAAATAGTAGGAAATAGTTTGTACATAGAAATTAAAAATAAATTTATGAAACTTTGGTTTAATCTCATTGAATTAGGTTTGTTTGAGAAGATCACAATCAATGTTTTAGATCAATAAGTAATTTATTGATATGTTTTATTTGAGGGTATAGAATAGTACATCTTTGTTGTACTTGTGATGGCTTGTAGAATTGTTATAATACTTCTCGGTTAGCTACCTGATGTTTGTGTATATTGCTGGTATATTTAACATTGTACTTTAACAAACACTTCGGATAATTCATCATAAAGAGAACAATAGTGATTTAAAAAGCACAAACAAGAGTACTTTAAAGACTCGACCCATCCCAATCCTTTACTTTTTATTTAGATTGATATGTTAACTTTGGTGTTTATTTTTCATTTATTTTTCAATTTTGCGTATAATGTACAAAGTCATTCATTTTGTTACTTTATAGTTCTTCTTAAATCATTTGTATCAGTATTGTTTAAGTCTCTTAATTTATTAAATATTATTACAATTTAAAAACAAGTTGGAAAAGAAAAAAGGGAGAATTTGCAAAAAGAAAAAGAAAAAAATCAGGCGAGTTTTGGGTTACTGAGCAAACCCTCTGGGGTGAATTTGGATATAGTATGAAAACCTTATAAGGTTATAGTATTTAGTTTGGTATATCGTATAAGGTAATGGGTCGGGTTTTGGTTTCATATGATCAATCTTAAACCCGACTCATTTACATCCTAGCCCCATAAGAGGGTGAAATTTTATGCACTTGCTTGTTCATATTCATTTGTAATCTTATGAAAAATTATCAGTAAATCCACTACTAGTCTCACAATAAATTTTTTTATGACATCTTAGTTTTTGCGAAATGTTCCCCGTATTTCACTTATAAACATTTATGCAAAAGCAGCTTTTTTCTCAATTTCATACATAAACCAAAGTAGAATGAATCAACATATTGAGCTCAAAGTAGATGAAAGAGTAATGACACATAGACATGGGCACGAGCTAGATCTAACCCATGGTCCTGTCCAACCAACATCGTAGTGGCATAACCCATTAATCTGGTCTAATTGTATGGGTAATGACCTGTCATTTGTCCAATCGGTTTTGGGCCTCTCTAAATTAGATCTATGACCTACTGAGTTGTAGCTTACTCAGGTCAGTGCCGATATTTAATGAGCCATTTAATATCTTATAAATTGAAAGCTTCGTATAACTAAGAATTATGATGTAATCATTTCATGGAAAAGATGTTCAGAACTTCTATGCATCGCTTCTAATTGCTGATATAGCCATTATAGAAATTTAATCTTCTAATCATTACACATCCATGGAATCGAAGGTAAGATCATACCTGGACTTGCAAATATCCCATCGCAGTGATTAAACATCCCTTAGCAATTATCAGTACAAACTAGGATCCATCTTGGAAATTATTGGGTTAAGTCTATTACCTTGCATTAACTCTGGAGTACCGGAGGGAATGCGGAAGGGACAGTGTGCTTCAGTCGCTGACAACAGTTTTAGTAGATACATTCATAAGGTATCATCATCTATTTTGATCCACTCCCATTCCAATGGTGATTGCTCTTATATTTGAGGCTCCTATCAACCATTCATTAGTTGAAGGCCTAAGGAATATGACCTCGGCAGTTGGCCCTAGGGGTTAGGTTGCTCCGGCGCTATTTATGTGACCTAGTTCCATGTTCAGGGCTTTGTGATAACAGGAGTCTTACTCAGGCCTGTTTAGATTGTCGGATTTTTATTAATATCATATCTATATCAGTTCAATATCGATTTGGTAATAATTTAGTATCGGTATTGATTCGGTATTAGTTCACTTTAATCATTTTATGAGTAAAACTATTGGTTTTTCATTGATATCATATCTTTATTAGTTCAGTATTTGTTTGGCATGAAAACAATGCTAAAACGGTACTAGAATAATGAACCAAACAGGTCCTTAAAGGGAGAAGAGGGTGGTTGGTCTTTTTAATTTTGTGTAGATGGGGGCAACATGGGGGATGGCTTGCTTGAAGTGTTCCAGGTTGTAGCCAGTAGTATCTAGTTAGGACCACTTGGTTGGTTTGTTCTAATGACATATGATAAGGAACTAGTTCGTTTCTTGGACAGCACAACATACAGTAAACAAGGCAGTATAGCAAACGAAGCATCATTATAATTATACTTGTTAAAATTGCTAGAGAATTTATTTGATACTATAATTTTACAAGTTAATGATTTTGTAAGTATTTGTCAATATAAAAGAAATATAACATTATATATATATATATATTTACAAAAAACTGAGTTTGAATCTGTGTACGAGACTGATTACTGTGTATATATGGGATGAATCTAGAAGCTTCAGGACCACAATGACCATTATAAGCACCAGCGGTACAAACGTTCGGAGCCGTAAAGACTTGTCCTTGATCTTCAAGGCACGAGTTTGCTTGTACTGCAGCTATGGAGTAATCTCCACAAGCATGTGGCTTCCATTTTGTTGATAATAAGATTTTTTGTATCATGGTATTTGCTTTATTAATACTAGAAATATATTTTGCAATGAGGGAAACGGAACAGATTAGATGATACTTATATATAAGTAGCATACTAAAAGAGCTTTTAGGGATCATTAATAGATTTGTGTAGTTAATCATTTGATCTTCGAAATAAGTATAGATACTTTTAACGATGTGATCACGATTGGATATAAATCTAAGTTATCTAGTATTTGATGAATTGACCCTCATTAAAAAAAATAAATAAGACCATATAATTTTTCATTTTCATTTTATTCTAGTTTTTACAAGCTTTATGAATTCTCTCAATAATGCTTGAATTTATAATGATTGATCTTCATTCGAGACTTAGCTTGTATCCCTTAGATTTTATCTGATTCTTTTAATTTAATTTTATGGATTTAGATAAGATTTTTTTTTTATTGCAATCTATTTATTATTTAGATGAACAAACTAAAATAGTAGATTTGCTTTGATCCTAAAAAAACACATGGAATGCATGTATATCATAGGCCACATTAAAAAAGAGGAAAATTCTATCTATTAACTCAACTTTTAAAAAATCAGCACTCTCCCCAAAACACAAATAGAGCACATAAATATTGCTTATGTGACAGCACATATACCAAAGAAATCCGCACTGGACAAAAGAAAAGATAGAAACAAAACCCAAAAGTCTGTTGTAGCCCAACTCATCACTGCTAGCCACTAACAACGCCCACATGACTAATAACCACCGCCGTGGACGCCGTGGACGAAGCCACTGCTCCAACTCATGCCTTTGCCCCCTTTAGAAATGTAATTGGATTCACTGTTATAAGGTTTTCGACTAGCTCAATTCGATTTATTCCTTTACCTCCATTGGGAAGCTTACAAGTTATGAGGTTGAGTTTGGTGCCATAAAATACTCAATAGATACTTGACTCAAATACTCTATCCAATAATAAAATTAAAAAATAAAAAATAAGAACATTGGTAAAAGTGATGACTTTAAGCAGTATTTAACAGTTGAATCGATGCGTGAAATAAACATAGATATAATGATATTGTAAATTTATAATTTGATTAGAAAAAAAATAAAAAAGAAAGAAAGGGCAAAAAAAGAATTGTATACATATGCGTGATCTCATGAATATGATAGTGATGAAATTTTATTCTATACACGTGAAAGTTTTCCTTTTTCTTTCTACTTGGGGATGTGTTTGGATTGATGAAGAACATGCTAGAACTCCACACATAATTTCTATTTTTCGTTTGTTTTCTGTTAATGATGGGCTGCAAATATTTTTTACATTTAAATTTGTTAAATAATAATTATTCAATTATATACATAGATATAAAATAAAGGGGAATATTGAATATGTCAAATTCATTAAGATTTGCAAATAAAACAGTAGGAAATAATTTGTACATAGAAGTTAAAAATAAATTTATGCCACTGTGGTTTACTCATTGAATTAGCTTTGTTTGAGAAGATCACGATCAATTTTTCATATCAGTAAGTAATTTATTAATATCTTTTATTTAAGGGCGTAGAATAGCACATCTTTGTTGTACTTTCGATGGCTTTTAGAATTGTTATAATACTTCTCGATTAGCTACCCCGATGTTTGTGTATATTGTTGGTATACTCAAAATTGTACTTGAACAAAGTACTCGTGGATTACTCATCATAAAGAGAACAATGGTGATTTAAAAAGCACAAACAAGAGTACTTTAAGGTGTCAATCTATCCCAGTCCTTTGCTTTTTATTTAGATTGATATGTTAACTTTGGCATTTATTTCTTCATTTATTTTTTAATTTTGCGTATAACGTACAAAATCATTCAATTTGTAACTTTATAGTTCTTTTTAAATCATTTGTATCATTACTGTTTAAGTCTCTTAATTTATTAAATATTATTATAATTTAAAAACAAGTTGGGAAAGAAAAGGGGAATTTACAAAAAAAAATCGATGCGGGTTTTGTGTTACTAAACAAACCAAGAGTGAGTTTGGATATAGTATAAAAACCTTATAAGATTATAAGGTTAGGTTTGATATACCTTATATGGTAACGGATCAGGTTTTAGTTTCATATGATGCATCTAAAACTCAACTCATTTATATTACTAGCCCTATAAGAAGGTGAAATTTTATGTGCTTGCTTGTTCATATTCATTTGTAATCTTATGAAAATTTATCAGCAAATCCACTGCTAATCTCATAATCAATTTTTTTAACGGCATCTTAGTTTTTGCTAAATGATCCCCGTGTTTCACTTAAATACATTTATGCAAAAACAGTTTTTTTCCTAGTTTCATATATAAACCAAAGTAGAAGGAATCAATATATTGAGCTCAAAGGTAGAGGAAAGAGTAGTGGCACAGACATGGGCACGGGCTAGATCTAACCCATGATCCTTCTAACCAACATCATAGAGGCATAACCCATCAGTCTGGTCCAATTGTATGGGTAATAACTTGTCATTGGTCCAACCGGTTCTAGGCCCTCTCTAAATTGGACCTATGACCTACTGAGTCGTAGTTTACTTAGGTCTGTGCCAATATTTAATGGGCCATTTAATATCCTATAAATTGAAAGCTTCATATAAATATAATGAGTTGTGATGGTTTCATTTCACGGAAAAGATGATCAAAACTTTTATGCATCACATCTAATTGCTGATACAGCCGTTATAGAAATTTAATCTTCTTATCATTACAAAGCCATGGAATCGAAGGTAGGATCAGATCTGGACTTGCATATATCGCATCGTAGTGATTAAACATCCCTTAGCCATTATCAGTACAAACTAGGATCCATCCAGGAAATTATTGGTTTAAGTCTAATACTTACACCGACTTTTTAAAAAAAAAAAAAAAAAAAGTAATGTACTCACGACTTAAAAGTGAGGACGCTGGCTCAATATGGTAGTTTTTTATGCAAATGTCCTGAGTTGGTGTAAATATGTGGTAGGTTTATTTGTTATAGATTTGTACAAATCTGGTAGGATCAAATGTGGTAGTTTCATCACGTCTAAATGTGCTAGGTTAGTACAAATATAATAGATTTGTTTGTGGTGAATCGATTTAATTTTATTTTAAGACGGCTTAACCAAATAACAACCCAATCCATCCTGTGTGCATCACAGATTCGCCTCATGGCCAGTCCAACTACATGTTTCCCTTTAAGATGGTCACTTGGGCTAACAAAATACCAGAAGGAAAAAATTGCAAAACCCTACACTTCATTGGAACCCCAGCACAAGCCGAGACCTCTTTCCAAATCATATAGCGACTGTATGCAATTGTAAATAGATCATTCTTACTACCAACAAAAAACCACACTAAGCTTCATTTCACTGATGTTGATAGCAATGATCCTTTTATGCCACTGTGCATAAACAAACTCAAAAACTGATTTCCTAAATCGTATAATCAACATTTTTCAAGCATCCGATTGCACTGAATAAAGGCACGATTTCTAGGAGCACCTTCCTGGAATATCTCAGATGAAAATCCAATGATTATCAATTAGAAAAAAGAGCACTTCAGTCAGCATTACATAAATGACACAACATATTTTGCAAATGGTACATGGAGCTTCGCATTTTCAGTCAAGATATAATTACCTGAAAGCATATTTAGAAAACAAATATCACACAGACATCATTCCTGAAAAGGCAAAAGACCACTTTGGGTATGGCAACAGAAAACTCATTATTCTCGCCTTCTCGGCAAAACCATACCGAATGGTTCCAAAAATAACAAACTTAGGGGACTACAACATGCATTAAGATTAAATTGTTCAATAACTTGTGAACTCCCAACTTGGAAGTTACAGTCTTAGCCACAAGTTAAAATTTGAGAAGTTAATCTTGCCACTGTGGATACAGTTGTCATTGCATCTCCGCAAAATACAGGAATCAATTACAGCAAGTGCCAAATAGATTAAGTTACACAATGATCAAAAGGTCATAGAATACTAGAGGTATGAAAGATGACAAGAAATTACAGAAATTAATCCCTATCTGCATCTTCTATTTCTTCATCTTCAGGAACACCACGAGATATAGAACATTGTTACATCTGTTCACGGAAAATATAAAACAAATTGTTATTCTTCTATAACATGAGGTTAATACCATCTTTATAAAATAAGGTTAAAGATATGGGAATTTATCTTCAGTGATGACAAGCCAATTTGCCATTTACCTTAGCTGAAAGATAGTTGACAACAAGATAAAATAAATTTATTAAGATAAAGGTTTGTTTAGCTGATTCCACAACCCCAATACCCTACTCTCATCACGTTTAATTATCTTCACAAGCACATACTGGTCTCCTAGCAAATTGAAAGTTGAGCTTCTTTAACCATTTCAAATCCATAAAAGCTGTCTTGTTTTGAGTTCTTGATGCCTTCGCAGTATTACTCCATCCGTACATATAATTAACTCAAACATCTCAAATCAGCTCAAAGCTCAACTACTGAAAATAAGTCAATCATTGGTCTAGATCCAAGGTATCAAGTAATGTTTCCCCTCCAAGAGACAGTGTCAACAAGAATGGCTACAAAAATGAAAGATCTATTAACAAGAGGCACACACAAATCTATTCTTCCCATCCCCCAACCACAAAAGTTGATGAAGTCGGTCAATCGGGCTCACCTTAGTAGGACTGGAAACTATGACCAAATGCAATTTGTTATAAGATTTTTTCATCCCTTACTACTAGGGAAAATACCTAGGTTTTGCAGTCACATGAGAACTAAGAAAGATCCATTTTGTGCTACACTTGTCACTTCTACGCCAATAATAAATTGATCAGATATCCAATATGGTTATATATAATAGAAACCTGTCCAGTACAACGGGAGCAGGAAATTCAGAAAAGCATCAGAGGGGCATAATTCTATGGCATCTGTTGTACGAAGATATGGTTCTTAATCCAGCACCAGTGTCAAGGGGAAGAAAAAAATATTGAGAATTCTTTCCAAAACATAACAATGTTACCTGATCAATATCTCTCCCAAGCTTCCAGTGAACTGTCCATCAATGTACTCCTCTGTGTTGGCCAGCTGCAAGGAAGCTTTTTGTTAGAATAATGAAACATATTTCAATAATCATATGCTATAGAAAGACAATGGGAATGCTTTTTAAAGTAAATTATTCGAGGCAGGAGACATTGCTGAACGAAAAGACTGCCATATGTTTCAGTAATTGCACTGAAACTGCTACTCTAGAAAAAAGTAAGAAAGATGGCTGATGTGAATACAAAGGGAAAAGAATAAAAAACTGCAATGCCAAACCTGCAAATTCATGTATGCATCCACTGATACCAGAAAACCTGAATAGATAGACAAAAACGATTACAGCTTACTAAAAATGAAGTTCTCAAAATTCATTAACACGTCAAGGCAGTTATTGAAACCAACAGAAAGAAAGAGAAAAATAGGGAAATATTAAAGGAAAACTCTCAAGCTAAATGATTCATAATTAAGAATACCTGATAATCTTTACCAAATATTACCCCCAAAAACGCAAGAATACTTTATAGTCAAAAGAAGGCAAATTTACCTTTGTATTCCATTCCCCACTTAAGCTTAACGATCACAGGTTTGCCAGTCAAGTTGTTCAAGAAAGGTTTGGGATTAACTGGTATAGTCTGCAAAATAGAGATGATATATTGAACACCATGTCAGCAGAAATTTCATTTCGCCACAAGCCCTTATCCACTAGAGGATAAACTGCAAATCTGACCCATTTAACCAGCACTATCATCTCATTATGCACAAATTACATATTAAATGAACAAGAATTCACATTCTCCAACTGTATAATGCCAATACACATAACATGCTCTTGCAAGTTCATTTGCAAGCTGACATATCAATTAAATTGTTAATAGGACAGTCTTCGGGTCATTAAATCAAATTAAATACTATGCTTCTTATATGATTTTCCATCATGATTGCAATTTGATGAAATGTCATATTTATGAAGTCATCAAAATTGTTCTGAGGGGATCAGCACAATTTTTTCTCCAAAACCATAAAAACAAAATGAAAAATGGAAAAATGAAGGCCTAGCATCACCACGGTCAGACCCTATCCAACAACCACTTTCCATACAGGATAAATGAAAAGGAACTCCTGTCCTTAATTGGTGTCCTCTCGGTAAGACGTTGTCCATGCCACTGAGTTACAACCTACAACAGTTTCTGCCCTCTCAGCGAACTTAAAGCGGGTCCTTTTCGCACTCACTGGAATCCGAATTGCGACAGAAAACACGAATACCACAACCAAAAGGCTGTTTTTGCAAAATTACCTAGTTCTTGCCCTAGCAAAGAAACAGTTACACTAACAACAAACAAATCAACCTTGACAATAAACATAAAGCATGAAATTAACCTAAAAACCTAAGGATCTAACCCAAAATATTACTAACACAGAAAAGCTATAGAACTTTTACCAGTGCAAACTCGTACAAAACATATTCATAGAGAGAGAGAGAGATGGATGAAGAAGAAGAGTAGTGTACTTACCGCCATTTGAAGTGGGAATTGAACAGATTATTTGGTTTGAGTAGAAAGGAGAATGGGTTTAGGGTTTTTCTCTTATTGTATCCTCTTGGCACGAAATAATAAGTAAATTACGCGGACCACCATAAGGTCCCACCTTTTGAAAAAATTGGCACTTACGCAATTTTTTGAAAACTTTAAATATCGTATGAATTGCCACTTTTTTTTTAAGTTAAACATTTACACTTTTATAAAATAATGTGCCAATAATATATAAATTTTATTTGTTTGGTACTAATGTTTATTACATATAAGATGTTTAATTAATAAATGTTTTAAAAAGTGCTTAAAATTTTAAATATTAAAGAATAAAAACTTTTTTTATTTCTTTTCTTTTTTGGACTTGGTATTTAAAGTACAATTCTAATGAAAAACTTTTTTTAGTAAAAAAACAATACCATGAGGTGTATTTTAACATCATAAAAAACTTTTCTAATATATTCATTTCATGTTGAAATGCAATTCTAAAAGAAGAAAAACGATAATTAACTCTCTTTTTCATTTCTTTTTTTTTTTAAATTAATTTAGTAAAAACTATAATAAATTTTTAATATTTTTAAAATATTTTTATTAAACATATTATATATGTAATAACACGTTAACATCAATTAAGTAAAATTTATATATAATCATCATGTCGTTTTATTAAAGTGTAAGTATTCATTTTTTGAAAAAGTTTAGAGTCATGCAATTTTTAAAGTTTTAGGAAAGGTCTGTGCAATTTATTTGTTTTCAAGGCATGTAAGTGTCGACTTTTGAAAAGTCTGGAGGTTCATGCAATTTCTAAATTTTTTAGGAGAGGTCAACATAATTTACCGTGATAAGAAAATATTGTCTCCTTCCTTTTCGAGGGATATTACATGTTTAATATACATTTAAAAAAATTACATAAAACAAAATTAGAAAAAAATTACATAAATAGTGTCACTATATTGCATAAGGGTTATGCGATATATATTTTATACATGTATCGTCGCTTGGTTATGCGATATACATATCATATAACCAAGCGGCGATACATGTTTGGGATTGTATTGCTTACACTAAATGCGATACATGGCCTAATAGGTGCCACTTTTGAAATTTCACGTTCATTTTGCCCAACTTTTATATGTACTTGTAGATTCACATGTTGCATGACATATATATATACATTAGATATCTATTTTTTCATCATCTTATTTCTCACTTCATCTAATTGTCAGTTGATATTTGATCAATCACATCTCGTTTTAATAATCAACTTCACCACTCTATTCAACTATCAGTCAATATTTCAATTTTTCAATAGTATCTCATCATCATTACATTCAACGTAAGTAAATCAACTAAATAATGATAAAGAAATTGTATCAATGTAGCATGAAATACAAAACAAAGTATATATATTTACAAGTTATTTATTTACAAATGAATCCTATACAATTCTCTATGTTTTCTTTCTTTTTCTAATGAAAATTCTCTTAAATTGTTTTTCCTTTAGATCTCTTTGTGCAGATATATCACTTGGTCCTTCTCCATCCATCCTTATAGGATGAGGATCCATTTGCAAAATAGATTATAGTTGTATTAGAAATTATTACATTATACATTTAACTATATAATGAATCAACATTATATTTTGTTTTATCTATGATACTCCCTCTCCCATGTCTGATGATATTGGATGATTTGGTTTCATAGGGGCTGGTGGAGTGCTTAACTTTGATATTCTCTCAGTAGGTGTTTGAGAGATCATCAAATCAAACGATAGACCCTCTGTATTAGCTAGAGTCATACTATGAGATGAAGGATTTGTAACAGTTGATGTATCTATGTGTAGAGGCTGAATAGGATCAAAATGAATAGGAGGATGAGGAGAAAGATTTGCATTGGGCTCTACAGGTGGATGTACAGGAACTCTAGAGCATCGTCTGCATGCAAATGTGGATGTGGAACTAGATCAACATGTGGAGGTATATCCACGTCCTCATCTATCAACTGACCATGATCTCGTGCTCACCTCTATCCCTATCGTCGTCCTCTCCTTCCCTCCCTCTCCCCATCCTTCTCCCTCTCCCTTGTCATTGTACAACCTCTTGATTCTGCTCTTGCTAATCTAGGTGTAATAATCTTACTCCTCCATAACCCTGTAATCTACTGATCCCAAGATTTGCTAGAGCATGCATCTCCTCTATCTGTGGATCCCCAGATCATGGAAAATGTGTCTACCTACACAATCATATGCAATAACAATAAGTTATAATGAAATATTAATATTTGAGCATTGATTTTAGATATGAAACTTACAAGTGCAACTAATAATGCTTTTGAGTGGCTAATATATCTCCAAGTGTGTAAACACCGGGATATTTTATGCCAGTAAAAATATATAGAAATACAAATATAAAAAATAAGAGGTCAATGTAGGACTCAACAAGGACTCTAGAATAAAACTACGTATAATAGTGAAAATATAAATAACTTCAAACCTTAAAACAAAGCCCTCTAGATAATAGATACCAAGGACAAGATTTCAAAGCTGGTATCGAAAACTCAAAATATATAAATGATTGAGATACGATTTCAAATATATTAGAAAGTAAATAAATAATAAAGCTTATAGTTAGAAAACGACAGCTTAAAGATAAACCGTTAGGGTTATAAATACACAATAAGAACAAAAAAACAGATCCATAACTAACAATTTAGACTTTAAATAAATATTTGCATTACACCATTGTTCTAATTAGAGAATTCTAAAGGTGTCAGAGACTGAAACAAAAATTGACCTATTAAGCTTTGAAAACCCCAATCGCATAGGATAAAATCCAAAAAATAAGTAATCGAGTAAATTTTAAACTCAAATTTGACCTCAAAGATAATTTAGAAAATTTTTAGAAGCATAAAATAAATTTTTGGAGATAGGACTCCTAAATAAATGATATAAATATACCTGTTTAGCTTAATAAACTACCTTAAAATTAAGATAATTAACTAATTAAACAATATTATAATAATTAATAAGCAAATTCAATGCAAATTGTGAAAGATTTGCAACTAGGATTTTCTTGATTTTTGCTAGCCGAAGTCACACAACAATTAGGTCAAATGAAGTAAACAAAGGTCAAGAAAAAGAGGAAAATAAACTAATGAAATTCAACCAAATAAGATACCCATTAAATGTAGCACAAGTCATGCAACTCAAGTTGTGATTTCTGTGGAAATTCTTCTCTTTCTTAACCGAAACCACTGTTGCCTCTTGCCTATAAAACACCCCCATTTATGAGTTAAAAACAAAGCCATTAAAGAGCACAAAACCAGCCTTAAAATAGCAACACAAAACATACCCTATCAGTTCAAATAACAACATAAAACTCAACCAATAAACCATACAAACTCATCCATTAAACAAGCTTAGAAAATTTGCAACTAATGGTAAGAAAAATAAATTCATTTTAAGTTAGATTACATGTTAAACATTAGCTTAAACTATGTTTCTATCAACATAGGTTCGTGTCAGAGTATCATCACAACAGTTCAAACAAGGTAATATCTACCTTAAACCCTAACTATAGTTATTATATGTATAGAAATTATGAAAAATTATGTGTAGAATGATTCTCAAATGTTGTAGTTAGAGATATATCATGTATAATACTTGTGAAGTATGTAAAAAAACTTAGAAGTATGTAAAAACATTTAGAAGTAGCCTAAACACAAGTATAATACATGTATGATGTAAGAAAAATAAGATATAAATTGAAGAAAAATGAGGAAGAAGATGAACAGTGCCTACACCGGCCCTACGCCGATAATGTAAGTGCCCAAAGCTGGTGGCATAGGTGGATAGGTAGATGGTGTTTGAGACAGTGTGCACTAGAATAGAAGCTATGTAAATTTTTTTTTACGTAAAATCAACGAACACCAGTAGCATATATCTTCTACACCAATGACATACGTTGTAACGTCGGTGGTCTTGAGCCAGTGTACACTGAATGAAAAAATACGTAAAAGTTTGAAAATAAAAATAGAGAGAACGATACTCATGGAATAATCTTGAAAAATATTAATATTTTTTTGTTTGTTCTGTGTATTATACAACCATAGGTACAAAATATATATACTTAGATATGAGATATATTAGGTAACAAATCTATATATACCAACCTAAGATTCAATCCTAATTAATGAAATAAGCAACCTAAGATTCAATCCTAATTAATGAAATATTCCAAATATAGAGGATCTTAACCAATTAGAGATTTTTGACTTGATTATTCCCTAATTTCGAGAAACTTGCCATCTTTCCAACACTTCCCCTTAAGTTGGTGAATGAATATCTATCATTCCTAACTTGCTCACATTTGACTCAAAATCAAGTTTCAAGAGAGCTTTAGTGAGTACATCTGCTCCCTGTAGCTTTGTTAGCACATAGGATAGGCTGATCCTTTTGCTTTCCACTTCAGCCTTGATAAAATCTTGATCAATCTGAACATGCTTCATCCGATCATGTTAAACAGGGTTATGAACAATTGTTATAGCTTATTTACTGTCACTGTACAGTTTCATGGGACTCTTCAAAGGAACATTCAATTCTGAGAGTAATCTATCTAGCCAAATTAACTCACACATCCTTTGTGCAATTGCCCTATATTTTGCTTCAGCACTGCTCTTTACCACAATAGATTGCTTCGTACTTTGCCAAGTAACTAAGTTACCCCATAGCTTGGTATAGTACCTAGTGGTAGATTTTGAGTCTTCTCCTAAACCTGCCCAAGTCTACATCTGCAAAGCCCTCTACTTCTTTGCTATCATTTTTCTTAAAAAGGTAGCCCTTTCCCCAGTGTCCCCTTTAAGTATTTGAGAATTCGGTCAACAGCTTCTTGATGCCTTTTGGTTAGAGCATGCATAAACTGACTGACCAAACTAGCAGCGTATGCAATGTCAGGTCTAGTTAATGAAAGGTAGATCAACTTTCCCACAAGGTGTCGATATTATTCCTTATTGGTGGAAGGATCATCTTTAGAAACTTTATGCTTCCAATTTTTTTCTAAGGGCATGGTTACTAGATTACAGCCTAAATTTCCTGTCTCCTTTAATAGATTTAGGATATATTTTCTTTGTGAAATGAAAATGCCAGTTTTGCTTTGGGCTATTACCATGCCAAGAAAATCAGTCTCCCGAGATCTTTTACTTTGAACTCTGATTGTAGCAACCTCTTGAGGTTGTCAATCTCTTCGACATCATCACCTTTGATAACCATATCATCAACATACACAATTAGAATAGATTTCTTACCATCCTTTGATTGCTTGATGAATAAAGCATGGTTTGCTTGCCCCTGCTTATACCCAAATTGCTTCATTGCTAAGTTAAAGTGAGTAAACCAAGCATAAGGAGACTGTTTTAATCCATAAAGAGATTTGTTTAATTTGCACACTACATTTTCTTGTCTTATTTCTTCAAAACCAGAAGGAAGCTTCATATAAACTTCCTTTTCGAGTGTTCCATTCAAGAAAGCATTAGATATGTCCATCTGATGGAGTTCCTAATCTAAGTTGGCTTCTAGAGATGATAAAACTCTAATAGAGTTTAACTTTGCAATTGGTGCAAATGTTTCTTTATAGTCAAGCCCATACGTTTGAGTGTAGCCTTGAGCCGCCAGTTGAGCTTTATACCTATCTATACTACCAGCTGAGCCACATTTCACAGTGAAAATCCACTTACACCTAAGGACAAATCTGGGGGGGGCTCAACCTCTCCTCCCCCCTCCCCCCAAAGGTTCTTCAAAATTATGTATGTATAATGTAAGATATTTTGAATTTTAACAGTGGAGGTAAGCTACTGACCACATTTGGTAGTGCAACGGTTAAGGGTTTGCTCTAATACGGCGAACATCAAAGGTTCGATCCATTGTGACTTCATTTTTGCTTGATAACCCTTTTGTCTCTTTGCTTTTCCTCTGTTTGTAGATTCATTTTGCTTTCTTTCTCTTTTCCTTTTCCTTTTTCCTTTTCCTCACTTTATCTTTTGATTTAGCAATATTTTTTTATTAACATTAACATAGTGTGGTGTGGAAAAGGAAATTAAGAATAAAATAAAAAAAAAATAGTCATTGATAATCTACTATATATATATATATTAAATATTATGAATCATCTTAAATTTCATATTTAAAAAGTTAAAAATGTCATTATAGATTACATTAAAAAAATTCTTTAAAAGACTTATTTTAAATATTTTTGCACGATTTTTATGTTAATTAATTATATGATATTAATAGTAAGGCTTCATAAATATATGACATGAATTTATATGTTTAATTTTGATTTATAAATATATGGAATGAGTTGAGATATGTGATTTTCCATTTTATATGGTTGTCGAGAATTTATATATATATATATATAGACAAAATGGCTTAGAAGATCCCATTGATGCATCATGCATGGCTAATAATTATACTATATCTCCTATAAATTATAAGAGATATATTTATTTTCTTATACTTATGTTAGTTTATAGTCTTTGATAGAGTTATACTATTAAGCCCTTTCATCAATTAATGATTTTTCAAGGATATGAAAAAAATCCAATCATTAATAATTTACTAGATATATATTAAAAACCATGAACCTATTTAGGGGCAAAAGACATTGCTCCTCTGAAATCTTTATATGGTACTTATTAGTAAATATTTTTGGTAAATTTATTAGTGTCACTTATTATAAATAATTTGATTTTTGAAGTTATTAATCATGAAATGTCTTTCTCGATATATAGATTGCGAAGAGATTAATTTATATATATATAATATATATAATCAATACTTTAAGAAGCCATTTGTTGAACATTTCTTGCTTATACAAAGTATTTTATGATATTGACTATTTTACTTTTACAATACGAATAAGCAAAATATCTTGTAAATATAGATAATCATCATAAAATGATACATAAATATTATTTATTGTATTATATATTTTACTTTGTTTAACTTATAATAAATAAATATTTCATAACATATTTTAAAATTATAAGAAAAAATCAAATGGATAAATCCAATATCAGCTTGGAAAGGGTAAGATTACCCCCCCTAACATAACAATCCTGCGTCCGTCCCTGCTTACACCTAACCAGTTTCTTTCCTTTGGGCATATCCACAACATCCTATGTGACATTATCTTTAAGAGCCTTCATTTCCTTCATAATTGCAGCCCTCCATCTTTCATCCTTCAATGCATCATGAATATTCGAAGGAATATTCACACCATCCAATTGAGATACAAAAGAACTGTATTTGTTAGATAAATGGCAACATGATAAATGGAACGAAATAGGATGTTTTGTACAAGATCTCACACCTTTCCGAATAGCAATAGGAATGTCTAAATCAACCATTTGAGGTAATACTTGAGGTATTGGTGGTGGATCCCTCTCTGGTTCTGATGGTTGGTCATGCTGAGTAACCCGTGGTCTCCTTGAATGCACTAGGATCTCTTCCTATTGAGGTTGTTGTTGAACGGGCTCTCCCCTTTCTCTTAAATTCCCTAAAGGTGATGATTGTGTAGGTAGTGGATGTGACTCAACTGCTCTTTCAGATGGGGTCATTAGAGGCATGGAAAGAGAGACAGAATGAAAGGTTGACATTGATGGATCTCAATGATTCTCTTCACTTAAATTCTCCTCTTGAAGAGAAGAATGTGGGTAAAAGGACTGGTTTTCCAAGGAGGTTACATCATAAGATACAAAGAATTTTTTTAGGTGTGGAATGTAGCATTTATAGCCTTTTTTAGTAAAAGAATACTCAAGAAAAATACACTTGATAGCTTTGGGATCAAGTTTTCTTTTTATGGGATTTGTATTGTGGACAAATGCAAAACATCCAAAGATTTTAGGGGAAAGGGAACTAAACGACCTAACATAGGGAAAGAATTTTTTTAGACAATCTATGGGTGTATGAAATGAATGGGCCTTCGAGGGACATCTATTGATAAGGTAAGATGCAGTTAATATAGCTTCCCCCTAGTATTGGTGAGGAACAGGGTTTTCAAACATGATGTATCTCCCTACATCCAGTAAGTGATGATTTTTTCTTTTTGCAATGCCATTTTCTTGAGGGGCATAGGCATGTGATGTTTGATGAAAGATCCCATTTTCAACAAAATAACTTTCCATTATATTTTTGAAATATTTTCCTCCATTATCTGTGTGAAAAATATGAATGTTTGATTGAAAAATATTCTTTACCATTTTGTGGAATTGTTGAATTACAAGTCTTGCCTCAATTTTTTCTTTTAGAAGGTACACCTAACAGGTTCAAGTATGGTCATCTATAAATGCAAAGAACCATCTTTTACCTGTCAGACTGGTCACTCGAGATGGCCCCCAAATATCACTGTGAACAAGATGAAAAGGTTTAGACAATTTGTATTCATGAACAAAAAACTTTTTCGTGGTTGTTTGGGAAGAATGCAAGTCTCATAGGAAAATAAAGCTGGATCTTTATTAATGAATAAATGTGGATATAAATGTTTCATATAAAGAAAATTTGGATGACCTAGGCATTTATGCCATAGAAAAAGATCAGGGTTTGACAAACTAGATGCAGCGAAAGACACATGGATTTTTGTGGTCGTAGGAAATCCGATGAGGTAGTAGAGACCATTTCATTCCTTAGCATTGCCAATCATTCTCCCTGGTGAAGAATCTTGAAAATTGCAATGATCACATAGAAAAGTTACTATACACTATTGATCCTTTGTTAACTTACTCAAAGAAAGAAAGTTGTATTGTAAACTACGAACATGCAAGACAGATTTCAAAACAAGTTCTCCACAAATAACATCACCGATTCCTACCACAACTGAGGAACTCCCATTGGCCACAGAGACCTTTAAATTATCAGAGGATTTTCTATAATTTGAAAAAACATCCATAGAACTAGTCATATGACCAGACACACTAGTGTCAACAATCCATTCTCTACATAATTTCATCTAAGTAAAACAAGAAGATGAGATAATACCTCATTGTACCATGACTGCTTTAGACCCATTCAATTTATGTTGGCTAATTTGTAGTGAATGATTCACATCTGTTTAAAGGAATAATGTTTGGCTGGACTGACTTGTTGAAGACATATTGGACAACAAATCTTCTATAGATGGAGTTTGATTTTCAGGGCTAGCAGATTGTACTAGCTTTGATACCATGAAAATAAAGATAGAGAGAACGATACTCATGGAATAATCTTGAAAAATATTAATATTTTTTTGTTCTTGTATTATACAACCATAGCTACAAAATATATATACTTAGATATGAGACATTTTAGGTAACAAAGCTATATATACTAACTTAAGAGTCAATCCTAATTAATGAAATAATCAACTGATAAGTGTCTTAAAACTCTTATTCTTGGTGCAAAATTGAGCATATTTTATATGCTATTTGATTAATCTGGTGAAGAAAAGGATGCTTATTGAATTAATTATATGTTTCAGGGACAATTATAGAATAATTGGACTTTTCAAAGGATTATTAATGAAAGAAGCCAAAATTTCAGAGAGCTTTGGAGCCTTTTGTGGAGTTGTTGCCCATAAACTAATTATTTTACACCACTAGTGTATTTTTTGAGGAGAAAATTTGAAGAAAATTTCATGGTTCCAAGGTACACGACCCAACATACATGAGTCGTGTACATATGCCAAAAAAGGAAAGAAGTGCTAAATTAATGAGTACATTGCCTCGATATACACGGGTCGTGTAGGGGTCGTGTACATGATAGATTATATATATACGCGCCCTATTCTGATATTTGATAACTCATTCACTTGTATTTCCATCTAAGAACCATATAACACATTTTGGAGAGCTTTTTGAAGAAGAAATTCGTGCTACAACATGGAGATTCACAAACATCACTTTTACCAAGGGTTTTATCATCATGATTTTTCATTTTTCCTCCATTGTACTTATTGTTGTTGTTACTCTCTTCATGGAAGAGTAGTTGTGTATGCCCTAGGTTTTGAGAAACCTTAGCCTTCATGTATTGACTCGTTTATTAATTAAATGAAGTTTGATTTTGAGTTTGCTTCATGATTTATATTGTTGTTTGTGATGATTTTAGGCCTAAGTTATTACAAACTTGATTCTTGTTAATTTGAAAGAAGATTTCAATTAATGAGTTTAATCTCTCATGGGCAAAGAAGTTGTGTAATCCACCTAGAAATAGGGTTTTTCCAACTTTCTATTAATTAGGGTTCATAATCTTCATGATATTCTAATTTGATAATTGTGAAGGAAGAAATTCCCACTTTTGCAATTAAGGTTTAGGGTTAATTAACTTGAAGAGAGTGATTATCTAATTGAGAAACCCGATAGTTCAAGATCAAGTTTCATTCAATTGAATCCACTTTAAAGATGAAGGGGCTAAGGTTGATCAAAGCTAAGGGCATTGTTTGTGAATTCATTTATCTTGAGAAATGTGTGTATATCTTTCATCTAAGGTTTTTGGACTTGCTTTTAGTTATAATTAGTAGGAAGTTTAGCATATATCTTACATTTGATTCGGCTAGATAATAGTTAACGGGTTATTACTAGTAGCTGTACATAGATCCTTAGGACGATATTTGAGTTAATTTCTATATTACACGATGGGTGCACTGCCTTGTGTGGGTCTAGGATTAATGAGATTATAAATTTAAAGCTCAATGATCCAACACATCATCAACCTAAGATTCAACCCTAATTAATGAAATATTCCAAATATAGAGAATCTTAATCAATTAGAGATTTTTGACTTGATTATTCTCTAATTTCGGGAAACCCACCATCTTTCCAACAAATTTTACACAAACACCAGCATCCTCTAGTTCAACGCCGGCGGTTGGATGCTAGCGTATGTGTAAATTTTTCCTTGGAACGAAATCTGCCATTCGTAACAGATTACACACACGCACACATGCACGTATATATTGTAACACATAGAAAAAGAAGATAAAATGAAGATAAATGGGTCATGATATATATACATATATAAGCTTATATCAAAGCCACAAAAGAAGTTAAGTTTGGTAAATTTTGTTTTGGGAAAGAATTATGAAATGTTGGAATTTCTGTAATTTTTTGCATATCCAACGCCACCTTTTGGAGGGAGTACGCAGCCGGCATATAGACCGACATAGGATGTCCACAGTGACAAATTTCCTTACGCTGGAGTCTAACGTTGGAGTGTGTGTGTGTGTTTGTTAGCATTGATTTGGAACAAAAGCGTTTTTGGCTAATGCCGAAGTCGAACACCGCCAGTGTTGCCTTGGGTTTTATTGACATATGACGTTCTGAACAACGCGAAGGATTTTTGTTGCACGTTGAACACCACCTCCTGGGAATTCTACACCGTCGGCGTATGTATTTAATTTACCGGTGTAGGAGTAAAAATCTATATACACGCCGAGTGGTTGACAGATTTCGATAGATTTCGTCTCCTCGTTTTTTTTCTTCTTTTCCCTATAGCGTTTGGGGTCTGTTCTTCGTGCTTTGGGTCTTGTGAGGCTTAGGATTGATTTCGGTAAGTGTTCTAACCATCTACAACATGTTTTCTACGAATTTATGCATGATTTCTTAGGGTTTGTTGATGTTCTTGAAGGATTTGTGGGAGAGAAACCCTCACTTTGGTTTGAATCCAAGTTTATGAATGCGAGTCGGGTTTTAGTGATCCAAATAAGTAAGTTTCATCTTTTCGTTGATGGGTTTTAATTAATGTATGATTAGATGATCCTTGTACGTTTTTATTCATATGCAAATCTAAGGTTTTGGTGAAAATTTCGGTATTTGTGGAGTTTTGTGCGGCTCATCATTGTTTTGAGGGTTTTTTTGGAGTTTGATAGGAGCAAACAGTGTGGATATCGGAGATTTCTTGTCAGGTTAGGGTTTTTGGAGAATTCATATCTGTTGGGATATATTTGATAACGTGTTTATATTTGTTGATGTATGTATATATGTTGTAACATGATATTTGCGTTTGTAGAATTGTAGTTGGTGTTGATATAAGAGTTTGTGGAGTTCGGGTTATCTTTGTTGTTGATATCGGATTTGAAGATTTGAATTGTATTCCTAAAATTAAGAAAAGTACGACCAATCCCTGCTTGTTGTTTTTGCTTGTAAGTTTAGTATTGCTTGATTGGTTGTAGGAACATAACTTCATAACAAACCTAATTCTATTCGGCTTAATAATTGTTTGTTTGGTTGTGTTTGGCTTTGACTAGTAAAGACCTGGCAGACAGTGATACTGGTGAGGCACCTTGATGATCTATGTGTGAGGTTGTCCCGAGTAGACTCGTGCATAGAGATGATTCCTGTAGAATTAGGGGCAAACGGGATGTTTAAGGAGTACCCACTCATCCATATATGTATATAATTATCTTATTTTCAAAAGAGTTGGTTGTTTTTCAAGAGGAGTTTGAGTTACTTCGAGTTTAGGACTAGAGTATACATAGTTCTGAACTGTGTTGATGTGCTGACTATAAAAAAAGATAACAAACTGGTTGCTTGCATTAAACTAAGTGCATTTGATATATATATATATATATATATATATATACCTGTTGTGTGTGCATTCACATTTGCTTTTAAGGATTGGAGTTATCGTACTAGGCTTCTCAGCTCGCTTTTTAAAATTTCAGGTACATGTGATGAAGACATTATATATGATCTTTCGGGTTATGATCTGATCTTTGATCAGAGGGATGGCGATAGTGGACCTAACTACCCAGTTGAGAGTTATACTTTTGATTATAAGATTTTGGGGGAAAAGAAGTGCTTAGATATGTTGAAGACTTGATTTTACTGTATTTTGCTTATTATTATATTTTATGAACAGTTATTAGATCATTCGTCATTGGAAGACTAAGTTGTAAATGAAGGTTTTCTATTATAGACAATTTCAGTTGTTATGTTGGATAGTTGGCTTGTGGATATGTTAATTAGGGTGTTTGTTTGTTAAACATGAATTTTATGAAGTTTTTTTGTGTTTCCAGATTATACAGGTTGTGTTAAGTATCCTATGAGATACCCTATGTGTGTGTGTTACAAGTGATATTTGTATATTTATGGATATTAGAGCCTTAGCATGTTCTATATCAAGAGAGAACACGTGACAGGTTGTAATGCCTTATTTTTAGGGCATTACATATATATAAAAGAAGAAGAAGAGAAGAACAAAAGATAAAATGTTATAAATAAATAAAACCAAAATATCTTAAGACTAATAAGCTTATATAATTTTTAAGTGTCAGAATTTAATAACCATTTACAAATAAGAGACACTTTAGCTAAATTAAACAAAATAATTAGATTATGGTAATTGTCCGATAATTATTTTATATAGGTAAACATATAGAATGGAAAATCAGAATAGGTTAAATTTACGAATAGTGTGATTTCTAAAAATAACAAAATAATAATATGAAGTGAGATCGAGAGAAATACAATGAAACTAAATAATAGAAAATAAATATTAATTACCATAAAGTGGTCAAACTAACAGTATAAAAATAATAATGATAATAATAATAATGTACTGAGTTATTAAATACAAACTCTATAACTAGCCGACAAAAATAAAATATTTTAACATCAAGACAAGTAAAATGAAAATAAATATTAAATAATGAAAACCTGTTATCATAGGATCCTTGCCCTAAAAGACCAATACAGGTAATACAAATCAATCAAATACCGATATAGGATACTTAAACACTTATAGGAGTTTAGTTATATATGTTTTATTGATGAATATTTTTTTTATTCATCTCAATAGTAGTCTTGATACTATTGAGGACTTTCCAGTTGATTATTACGATTAGACAAAATGAACAGGTGAGTAACTCAAATTTATTACATTGTTTGTGTCTGTAACTAGTTGCATATGTAATGCAAAGATAATAATATATTATTGTGGAAAGCTATTGAGTGTGTGTTGTGAGTTGTTTGTTTGGTTGATAAACCAAGATAATAAAAGTGATAATACACATTGTTTGATGATATGAGAAAAGCATGTTATATGTTGTTTGTGTAATGTATGATCACCATAAGCTTGACTAAAAATTATTGCTTTATGATTAAAATAGACATGCATTAAATGAACTGCACCATTGCATATTCTAAAAGGGTGATAGCCTGCTACGTATTAGTATTTTGGTTCTCTATTAATACTTGGTTTTTCCAAAATGTTAGTTCTTCTAAGATTTTCTTTGTTCTATCGGTTGCACAAGAACTAAGTGGCATCAAAAGACGTCGTTCGTGGTATCGCTTTGAAATTAAAAGTAATTTTAGGGAGTTTCTAAGGATTGATGTAGGAAATGGTCAGTTAAAATACCTTTTAAATTAAAGCGATAATCCTAAAATGAGAAATCGTTGATTTTCTTGTATGCTTAGTCTCTCTTAGGTAGGTAGGTCATTAAGTAATTGTCCTTCACCTTAAAAAGAGAGCATAAATCTTTTTCCTATTTAGATTATAGATCATCCAATCTTGTATCTATACATATGATCGATTGTTGCATTGCATATGATTTGTTAATAAATTTGTATGATGTGTAATATGTCTGGTTATTCACTAAGCCCATGGTTTCGCTCATATTCCTAAAGACCTTTTAGGTTGACACTACGACCCTAGCTTGTCACCTCCAAGAGCATGACTCCGGTAAGATTTAGAAGCCGGGAGATTATGAGATAGTCGGGATAAGTTATTTACTTTTAATTCCTAGATGCTATTTGGTTAATATTTGAAATATCAATTTATGTAATTTTGGAGACTAATAGAATAGGGATTTGATCTATAATATTATATTACTCTAGACTTACGATGACAATTATTTTACTAATTTATAGCTTACATGTATTTGTCATTTCTTATCAATGCAACTAAAAGATCCTATTTGTTTGAAAATATGTCATTCTCTGGAGGTATACTGGTAATAGTATATATGTGTGGTATGTATGCTACTACTAGGATACCCTCGAGACATGATAGGGTGATCTTA
The DNA here is from genome assembly GCA_024138025.1 of Combretum micranthum. NCBI lineage: Eukaryota > Viridiplantae > Streptophyta > Magnoliopsida > Myrtales > Combretaceae > Combretum > Combretum micranthum. Next base: position 302,668 of record JAMXBD010000097.1, on the reverse strand, counting down.
TGCATAATAGTCGATAGAGACCATGGATGGTAGTGTATCATCATGCTGCAACTGTACCAGTCCCTATTGTTTGTCATCCCACTAGCTGATAAACCTAGCATGTTTTATCACCCAGTCTTCTCTTAATTTGCCCTTAAGATCCATACCATGTATATTGTTTAGATCCGTCTCATAGTCTTATGTGATGCTCTGAATCCCACAAAACTATCTCATAACCCTGCCTGTAGGTACATCTCGACAACATGGAAGCAAATCAAGGGCGCTCTAGCCAACCAGATATCACTCGCCTCTCTACAAATATCAAATAAAGATTGTATCATCTTCGGAGTCTAAGGCAGCTAACATATCTGTATAAAGATATAATTTCATTTCAGTATATGAAAAATATATTATACATAACTATTAGAAAATTAAATTTTAGAATTATGACATACTTGTGAGGGGGGTCTAGAAATCAAGCTCCTTGCGGTACTGATATAGTACAACTGTAGAGGTCTGTGTGACATTAAAGATGTCATCCCATCTGAATGCAAGAGGACGCCCTTAATCCGGTACACGAGTGAGTGTCCTACGAAGGACTGTATGAGAGAATCTATCCCATGCCCATATTTGTGAAAGTATGCAAACACCTCCTATTTCATAGGTACCTGCTCGTGCAGCTCTATATAGATATCCATCTAAAGAAAGACAGGCAAGCCGATTCCCAGTTGTATGTCCTGAATGCATGGAAATCTTTTAAAAGTGGTAGGAACATCAAATATACTAGGCTAGATGACTTGTCAAGGAATAGGATCCTACCCATCAATAACAAAATGTATGCCCTCACATGTTGCTGGATGGTAATCCATTCGCCTGCTCTGGTAGACCCTATAATAGTATCTCCTTCAACCATGTCATCCTCAACCTCTAACCACTAAACATCCTACTATCTGGTCTAACTCCCAGTAAGTGTTCACACAGATCAGGTCATGTGCGTGCAGTACTTCCCCTCACTACCTGCCCATCAATGGGCAATCCAAATTGGACAGCATTGTCTTGTAAAGTCAGCCCAACCTTTCCATATGGCATATGGAAGCTGTGGGTTTGTGGTCTTTACCTATCTACCGATGCAATAATCACAGCCCAATCTACCATGACAAACAGGAGATGGGCCACACCAGAAAATCCATCCTGCTCAAGGTAGGGGTTTATATGAGGATCTCCTCTAGATTCTTTAATGATGCCTCACCACATATGTATATCACGAGTTTATACTCCTGCAAAAATTAAATAAATTATAAATATATTAACAAAATGAATAGATCAATTATACACATATTTTAGCCAAGTTTTATATCTCTCAATCCCATACAATCTGTGATTTATGTGTCTACTGCTGGGTCAACAATGATCTATCAACTGGTCCTAGATCCATATATACAAAGTAAAGTAAGGACTTGTTAGTTTTACTGACAAATATTGTCTTAATGTAGAGTAGTCAATCATATAATATAATTACATCATAAAAAAAAAATAAAACATTGTGAATTTGCTATTCTTAATTTATTACCTAATTGTTTGGACAAGTTCTTCTATTGTGTCCTTTTTTTTCTACATTTTCCACAACTATTCTTTGTAGGTTTCTCCTTTACATCCATTTCGTTGTGGACTCTACTTGTTCTTGGTCTTCAGTTTTTCCAACATTTTCATAGTGTAGATGTATACATGGCATATCTTCCACATCTATCCATGTCCACCTATCTCCAAGAGGCTGAAAATTGTTTTTGTAGCAAGCTGGTTGATTCTCCCAATGAATCCATCTTTCAAATTTTTCCATGGGATCTATTTTTACTTGTGTTATGGTTGGAAAGGCATAAGAGCAAGGTATTTTGAATGTTTGCCACTTGTTATAGCTACATGTGTTATTGACAATATTCACCATATGATAATGGCTACCTTTTTTCCATAATCTATAAAATAGACTCATGTTTGCATCTCAAAAATGCCAATCGTTATGCTAAATGTAACCACCTCATGTCGAGTAGCTGCTCCTCTCCATTTTTCTATCTTGGTTCTAGCCCAATTAGGGTAAGTTTTTCCTTTCTTTATAGCCTTGTGTGCTTCATTGTGCCTTTTATCAAATTGGCCAACACAATTGTAGAAAATTTTTAGAATCAAGGTTAATACATGCAATGATCTTGCACTTTTCAATATTACGTTGTAACTTTCACTGAGGTTTGTTATCATCTGAGTATACTTGAAACCCCTAACATATGCTCTTGTCCATTGCTCAAGTGGTATGCTTTCAAAGTAGTTTGGAGCTATTCTATGTCTCTTCCTTATTTCCTCCATATAGAATTCATATTTTCTTTCCTGTGTCTGAAATCTCATTACTGTTACTGGCTTCTTCAAATATTGATTTTTGTATTTTGTGTTGAAATTGCTAGCAACATGTCTTATGCATATCCTCCATTATGCAAAAGGGGGCTGCCATCTAACATTCATATCTTTCAATGCTTTTATTATACCGTTATGTCAATCCAATATAAGCCACAATGTGTGATTATCACTGTGCAATCATCCAAGGCATCTTTTTAACTTTTTCAGGAACCATGGCCATGTGTCACTTTATTCCTTATCCACCAATGCAAATGCCAATGGAATGATATGATTTGCTCCATCTACACAACATGCAATTAATAAACTATGTGAATATTTTTCATACAAAAATCTCCCATCAGCAGTGATAACAAGCCTATAATGTCTGAAGGCTTCTATGCAAGGCCCAAATGCCCAAAACAATCTAGCAAATACCACATCAATATCACTTTCAATTGATGGTGCTTTCCATGTAATACGTATATGTGGGTTAGTTCTTTTGATAACAGCCATTATTTTTGGCAATTCATTGTATGATTCATCCCAATTTCCATGCACTTCTTCAATTGCTATCCTTTTCGGCTCCCAAACTTTCCTTATAAACATCACGTACCCATACGTGTCTTCAATCTATTATCTAAGAGTCGAGATTTTAACATCAGGGTTATTCTTCACTTGACTAAGAAACATTAGCTCATTAATGTTTGGTCAAGCTGTATGATCCTGTTTGAAGCTCCTATTTGTGGATGTGTGTGGACCATTAGTAATGGAAATCACAAAGTCGACATCCCAACATTTTTGGCATGCATGAAGTCGCCATTCACAATTATAGGTCATCTTGGCTTCACAAACAACATTCCATATTTTCTTATTTGATTTTGTCACTACGAAGTTATAATGATTCTTTATATGCCACATTTTCACCACATAGATCAAATCAGCTTTAGTTTTAAACCTTATTCCAGACTTAAATTCATTACCTAAACAGAGGTCTTCAGATTTAATGAATTTTTCCTCATAAGATGCATCACTGTTACTAACATCCATATTACTTAGGAATGGAATAGTATCTTGGAATGATGAACTTTCACTAGTTTGTTGATTTGCTTGAGAACTTTTTACAACAATGTCTTCTTGAAGAAGTTCATATTTCTTTGGAGACTCGTTTTCATCACTTGATGCATCAATCTCAAATGGCATCTTGTTCTCCTTAAATAAAACTTCAAATTCTGAATTAGTTTCTTGTAGGGCCTCCTCCATCACTTTCTCAATATCATTTGCAATGTAAACATTTTCTCCAACTTTTGACATTGAATTATTGCTCCTTTCTATGTTTCTTTGAACATTTGTAGACTCTTATATCACTTATTTTTTTTGGTATATCTGGTTGATCCACTACATTTTGCTCCACAAGCATGATTGATATATTTTTAGCTTTAACATACAGTTATTGAAGGCATGCCATATCAACTGCCTTTGCAATATCAATTAGAGCTTCAACATCCACATCAGTACTAATAACTTTTAGCATGACTTCTTTGTAAGTTGGACTATAGATTGATACTTGCTCAACTTTGCTTCCTTTAAGATCAATTACCAACACTTCACATACCATGTTCAAGTGAACGGTGTAATCAGAATCCATCCTTACTTTCATATTCCTTAGTGGTACCCTTCAATAATATGGTCCATCCTAACCTTGCAAAATCTTACATTGGTAAAAAGAGAAATTCTAACATAATATGTCATTGCTATTATTCATTTATACATACAATAACATAAGATAGATTAGTCATGTTAGTTGTGTAATGTTAGATAATAAAAGTGCATATATGATATGCATGATTATTTAATGTCCTATAAACAACATGAAGGAAAATGAAACTACGTTTCGTAGTTGGTACTATACTTCCCACATCGATATAAATGGCTAAAATCCTTTAAATCTAACTAATTGAAACTTAGCTTGAATTTTCTGGTTTGCTTTATGGCAATCAATACATTATTGATTTTACGTAAGTCAAATTAATGGAATATTGACCTTATTAGATGCTGATATTAAACAACAACTTTATACCAAGACTAAAATTAATGAACTAATAGCAAAAAAATATGCAGATCATCTATCCATACGATTCCAATTGCTTAGTCATTTTGCATTCATTCACCATCTCAAAATTTTCTTTAAAAAAAATGACATGGGCTTTAGTAATTAAGCATTGACTTGACAGATCAATTAAATAGATTGTAAGTATCAAATATGCTACATTATTATGTTAACTTTGATGCGACACTTGTTAGGAAACAATATAGTTTATATCTAACTTATCCATACTCTTGTTAGGAAGCAATAAAATTTGGGTAGCTACATCTTATCATAACCAGCTTCATTCTATAAGAACAGAGTAATCCAAATGCATAAACAAAATAGATCAAGGAGGAATCATCATTAACCAATTCGGACAAAGAACCAAAATTGGAAAGCAAGAGACAAATCTTGAATGTAGCTTCACAAAGACGTTCAATAATTGATGTTGATGGATTTGTAATTAGAAAATATTTTAATAAGAATGCGAATCAGTTATAGACCCTATTTACACATTTCATCAAACAAATGACGTGCATAACTATGATTCAAGTAAATTGGTGAATAAATGGCGTTTTTTAAGTATATTAGCATACCTAGCTGATCTTCATATGTTGTGTGAAGTGATTTTGCTAAAATCAAACAAAAACCTAGTTTTCACGGAGATCACGAAAAGTGCGATTGAGAGTGGTTAGGAGTTTGAGTTTCTGAGCACACAGGAAGGAGAAGAGCGAGCTGGTTATATGACAGTGTGTATCGCATAACTTAATGGCAATATACTAAATGAAACGGTGAGTTTTTGAGGTATGTGTGTATCACCTAAACAATGCGTGATATAAAGGTGTATCGCTCAACTAAAATGCAATACAGAGGTGTATCGCTCTACTAAAGTGTAACACAAATATGCTTTTCATATAGCGGGAAGCGTAGACATGTATCACTTGTCGTAAATGCAATACAAAGTTATCACCGTGCTTAAATGTGATACAAGGGTATCGCAGTACCTAAATGCGATACACCAACTTTCAAAAATTCGTTTGGCTAGGTCATTGTATTGCTGGTACTATATGTGATACAAGTACAATTATGAGTATCTCTGGTTCAATATGCGACACGGAGACACCAATTTTATATTTATTTTTATAATTTGTATTTGTGTTTTTTTTTTTTTGAAACAACACTAGATACGTGTTACACTCCATCTTTTTTGCTTATTGCAATTTACAATAATAGCATGTAAGTTTTTAGTTACCAAAGAAATAAGGAAAAAAAAAAGATATTCAATTTACATTTCTCCACAATTGAATTAAAGAATTATTAAAAATTTGCACACACACACATAATTTTAAATGTTTTATGAAAAACAAATGTAAACAATTGAAGAGAAAAAAGGAAAAAAATAACTATCTAAAATATGCATAATATGTGAATACTTATTGATAAACGGTAAAAGTAAGCAGTTACAAGATGAGTAGGATATAAAGCCATACCCGTATATACCCTATCAGATACAATGTAGCAAATTTTATACCCAGAACATACTCTGTACCTTGTAAAACCTATCAGATACCCTGTGGAACCTGTAATTTTTTTGTTCTTTTTTTTGAATTTAAAATTATCATAGTATATATAATTTTATGTAACATGAAACATCACATTATTTTAAAAAATTTGCTATAGTAAAATTAACTCTAGAGTGTATAAAGAAATTTAAAAATAATTTCTTAATATTAAATATCTTGTGATACCCAAAATTTGTTTATATGCTAATGAAAAGGTAATATATAAGTTGAAACGCTCCAGTTACAACCAGTATAATGTAAAACATTATAACATAAAGACACTTCTATACTAATTAACCTCAAAAGATAACTAATACTTTTTTAACACAACTTGTCTCAGTAATTAATATCCAAAATATAAATCATTAAAACATCCATATCTTCAATCTTCATAATGCAACTTGTATTTTGCATCAACTAATATATAATATGCCTTCATCAATAGAACTTGTCTCTATAAAATGAAGAAAGTATTAAAATAAAAAGTTAGTAATATGGAATATAAAATAATGCAACAAAGTTGAATAATTGCTACTAGGAAAAAAGAAAACTAAATATTAATACAAACAAGTGTCACTGCTTTAAATAATGATATTAACAAAAAAATTAGTAGAACTAAATGCTACCATTCTATTATTAATATTATTTTATATAATTTTTATAAGGTGGTTACAGTGTACTTTAGAGCTTGTACTCTATACACAGTAGAGTATTAGATCTGGGGTAGGTATAATTTATGGGGATCTCACAATCCTATCCTATCATGTGGGAGTAGGTTTTGAGAATTTTGTACCCAGAACCTACCTACCGATCCTTAATACCTACCTATAACCTATCTAGTCAAACAAGGTCCGGTTAAGTACCTTATATAATAGGTTTACCCACATAGCCCTAATAAAAGCATTTAAGTTATTACTATTAATGGCATACGCATATCATATATGCAAATTAAACTAATGAGAAAACGTAACAATGCACATAAATAGTTTATATTTAACCACATGCATGATTGATTAATAAGATTAGGAAAAAAACAAAATAGTATATAAATTGTATACGGAAAATTATGGTAAATTATATTAGAAGGTCATAATGTTTATAGATAAGTTCATTTGAGGTTATAACGTTTTGAGTAGTTCAAAAGAGGTCACAACGTCTAGAGAAATAGGTCAATTGAGGTCTGACGCATGTCACAATGTCTCTAATCTTTTGAGTTTAATTAAATATTTCTCCTATTGACATATGTCAACAAATATCTCAACTAACCTACTTTTCAAAAATACTGTGACTTTAGATGAACTTATCCCAAAATATTATGATCTTCTAGTGTAATTTATCCAAAAAAATTATGATCATAGCAAATAATTATTTACCATCTCTAATAGAGTATCTTCAACTAAAATTGTAAATCCTCAAGTAATTTTTCTACAACAAGAAAAAAATATACACGATCCAACTCTTAAGGCTATATAAATAATTTATATATGAGAGAAATAAATATTGTGGAAGGGGTTCTATAGACATATCGAGGAAATATCTAAATCGATAAACGAAGTATAAGAAGGGCTTGTAGCAATTTAAATTTCTTAAATTTAATCATGGGTGCTTTATCAAACTTATAAATTTTGCAAAAATATTTAAATTAATCCTTCTTTATGTTTAGCCATTGTAAATTAAATTATACCTAATATGTTAATTTTAGTGTTAGCAACTTAATAAAAATCCCATCATCGGTGTGTCAACAATTATAAGTAAAAAAAATTAGGTTCATATTAATAAAAAAATTTGAAAACAAATGGACAAATACTAAAAAAAATATCAATATAAATGTTAAATGTCTCAAGTGACAATACCTTTATGATAACGCACCTTTGTAGTAAACATTCCCTATATATACGCCTTCTCTTCTAGATATATTTCTATTCTTTATTAAGACATTTATTGATTCTTCGAAACTATTAGTGATAAAGTTACATATAGTTGGTCGTGGCTAAACACATAGTCGGAAAGGTAAATATTGATATTATATATTGTTTAACCTTATGCTTTGTCAACTGTCAAAGCAAAACTCAAATATATTAGAAATTGATTTCTTTTCATCTTGAATAGCATTTTTTTTAGGTAAATGTCACAACTGATACATAAATTTTGGTAAAATGCAATTAGGTACCTGAATTTTAAAATTAATCAATTTAGTACCTAGAATTACTTTTTATGTATGCCAAACAATATCTAGGCATGCACAAATAGTTCTATTAGTTATTAATTAATCCATTTTAAAGTTTGGATACCTAATTACATATTTTGTCAAAGTTCAGGTATCATCTGTGGCATTAACCCTTTTCTTTGTCATCATCTCAAATAGTGTGTGCAAATTATCTAATGTTTTCAACTCTTAGCCTTCTTGATTGGCTAGTTAAAACTCAAAATAGATGATATTTCTTTAAAAAATCAACACAAATTAGTCTTGTATCACCACAAAGACCTACTTTTTGTATCTAAGTTTCTTAAGAGCATGATAGGAGCTCCCTTCTTAAGGGTTAATATGTATAAAGGCATATCACCTAGAGAGACAGAATTCAAATATTATTACTTATACAAATTTGTCGTATTATTAGAAATAGAATTCAATAAAAAGTATGTGTGTGCCTCACAAGGAAAAGATTAAATTATTTTCTCAGTTAACATATCAACTTCAGTGTTTGTAGGAGATAGAATGACATGGCTGATAAAATAGGTATTATCTTATGCATAAATTGAAAGGTTTTAGAAAGTTATATCAATTAAAATTTGAATTGAGTGGTCACCTTCACATGGTATACTTAATGAAGTGGTATATGAATAACGTCATCCTTTATTATATATTCTACTCCATCCAAACTGTTGATATGAAGTCAAAGGAATATGTCATTGAGAGGTCTCATATTTAATGTCAATAAAAGATTACATACACTTTTCCATAAGGATGACTTGTTGAAGTATGCATTTATCAATGGATGCTTTGTCCCTTTTGTAACCATAAGAAGGACTTGTTTGAAATCTCCTCTAAATATCATAACCTTCCCACCTAATGGTAAATCAACTTTCATAGATACCAATTCAGATTGTTTGCTCACTAAATAGATGGAATTTGCACTTACATTCAACGAAACCTTGAATCTCAAGTGAGTTATTCTTCCACTGAGTAATATAGTTCTTGCAATATGTTGGTCCCAAATAATAATCAAGAAGGGGGGTTGAATTGATTATTAATACAAAAAAACTTTCGCCTTTGAAAAAATTATCCCCTCGGTTTTAAAAACGAGAACAAAATATGTAATTAAACAAATATGAAAATAAATTACAGAAATTAAAAAGATAGGGAAAAGAGAATCAGGCAACTATGTATAGTGGTTCCGCCTTATGTGTCAGTCCACTCTTCCAACTCCAAGCCGGGGATCCCGTTATCCTATGGGTTTGTTCTACTATATCCAATAACTTTAAATTACAAGATTGTACAATTCTCTCTGTTTGATTCTCACAGCTATCCTCAAGCTACAATTAATCTACAGAGTTTAATCTTGTGATTGAACTATCAACTAAGAAGCAACAACATGTTCCTTCTTTTACAAATAAAAGAATATACTTGTAAGATTGCAATGAAAGAAAAAATTGCACAAATTCAGCTCGTAAAAATATAATATGTGAACAAGAATTTTTTTCTTCTCTTTGAAGCAGCGTTGTATTTTTTAGAGGAGAGAGAGAGAGAGTAATATTAGTTTTGAAGACCAGATGAAAGAATTAGCAAATTGCGTGGGTTCTCTTCTTCTTTTTGTTTTCTGTGGAGTATATAATATCTTGTGGTGAATTCTTCGTAAATTTTGAATTCCATTCCAACGTTCAAAATTAATGGATAAGCTTCCCAACGATCTCGGATGATATCTGTTGTTCCTTATCCTTTTATTCAATTCTTGCATATCTTATCTCCTTTTTTGAAATTCAAAAGAATTTTGGAAATTTATATGGGTAGAAGTTATATTTTCTTCTTCTTGTTTTGTTTCTAATTTTGCTTGTCGAATTTGAATTTCTGTAATGGAAAGAAGAAGATAATTGTTCCTGGATTGTCGTGATAAAAAATTTGGTTGACTCCTTTTTAAATTCCTTCTAATTCATTTATTTGATGGAGATAAGGCTTGAATAACTTTTGTTGCTGATATTGTTGTTGTTGATCATGATCTTCAAGAGGAAAAAGAGGCCAAACGTTAATTCCAAAGATTATGCAACAACTGAGAAATTTCCCAAATCGTGTCCCCCAAATAAACTCATTTTTTTGGGGCTAGGCCTCCAAGATACTTTTTTGTACTGAATTGGAATAAATTTGGTCGAGTTTGGGAAGATGAACAATAAATTCACGTGATACCAGGTTGTTGTAAAAAATTGCAGGTGACCTTCTGGATAATCCTTTGGATAACTTATTGAAACTTCCATCTTCATCTTCCTGATATATACCCTCTGGAGTATCTTCTGGATAGTTTTCTGAATATCAAATAATAATTTTTGTTTTTTATTTTCACTGATACAACGTTCTGGAGTATCCTCTAGATAACCTTCTGTATATATTTCAAAGACTCCTGATACTGTTCATTTTTTGCTGTCAAATGCTGTTAACCTTCTGTGATAACTTCTGGATGACCTTTTGAATACCTGATACTATTTATTTTTCGTCTTTCTTTCTATCTTAAAACTACACACTTAATAAACTTGTTAGTAATTTTTGTGCACTTTTGTTATCATCAAAACATATTTTAAGAGAATCTAACACAATCTAAAAAATAGTTCAACCTAAGGCTATATGACCTTTTGATAGGTGCTGAGAGACCTTTATTTAGATAATTTTTTTACGTTTTATTTTAATTATTTTGATGGCTTCCACAAATTCATCAACCCCCCATCCTTAATTTTCAATGGTGAAGACTACTAAGTTTAGGTTGTCAAGATGAAAGCTTATCTAATAGCTCTTGGCTTGTGAGAGTGTTGAAGTTGAAAGAGAATTACTACATTTGGGAAATAATCCAACATTTAATCAAATTAAAGCTTATGAAGAAGAAAAACTTCCAAGAGCTTTATCATTACTTCATGTTGTGATGTTGGAATCAATTTTCACAAGAATTATGACTAGTGAAACAGTTAAGGAAGCTTGAGTTATGTTGAAGGAATTATATCAAGCCAATGTTGGAATAAGGAGGATGCAAAAGCAAAATCTCAAAAGAGATTTTTAGACTTTAAGCATGAAAATAGGGGAGATTATACAAGACTATTTTGACAGGGTAATAATAGTGGAGAATAACATCTAGTTACAAGGAGAAGAGCTACTTGATAGAAAGATTGTAGAGAAGATATTTATAAGCTTACTTGAAAACTTTGAAGTAAAAATTTCAGCTCTTGAAATTTCTAGAGGCATTAGTGAAATAACCTTAATAAAGTTAATTAATGCTTTGCAAGCTCAAAATAAAGAATAATTTTAAGAAAGGGGGCAACTCTAGAAATGGTTCAAGGAGTATATACAACCAAAGTTTCAATAGGAAAAGGAAAAATTTCTCAGTATTACTACTATAAGAAGCCTAGTCATGAAGAAAAAAATTGTTGGTACAGGTAAAAGCCTCAATGCTACAAGTGTAAAAGATTTTATCATCTGCAACAAAATACTGTGGAGTTTAAAAATGAAGAACAAGCAAATATGGTGGTTAAAGAAGAAACCCTTTTTTGAATTAATTAGTGAGAAGTGCACCTAGAAGATTTTTGGATAGAATGGTCCAACAAATTGAAGGTTGATGAGATATGTATCAACAAGATGATGAAAAGTGCCTCATAAATTGAAGAGATTTGCTTCGCAAATATTAGATTGTGGACAGAAGTGTTCCAAGAAATTTGAGTTTTCTATAATTTTAAATCAAAGGGAATGTTAGAGATATGACTCAAAATTTGTTGGAGCAAAATCTTTGTAAAATCTTTTGCAATATTAGATAGTTAAGATTTTAAGATTTCTCTATTAGTCTTTTAGTCAAAACTAATCTCAGGCTGGTTATATTTATCAATTTTTTCAATAGTTTATAATTCTTTCCATAGTTAATACTTATCTAGTATTTATTGAGGATTTTCATTCGTTATATACATATAAATAGATATCCTTATTACGTAAATTTTGCAATTTAATAATAATAGTAATTATTTGCTCCTTCAATTCAAGATTTTTTTTCATTGTTCTATAAAAGCTCCTTAGAAAGTCTTCCTTCTTTTTTTTAAAGAAGCTAATGGCCACTATTATTATGGAACTACAAAACATACCTAATAAAAATATTTATTTATAGGCATATTCCAATAAAACCCAAAATAACAACTAAATATTCAGATAATGTAAATAAATCTATACTATTGAAAAAAATGGATAAATATAATCAACGCAAAAAAGATTAGTTTTGATTAAAAGACTAATAAAGAAATCCCAAAATCTTAATTCTCTAATATTGCAAAGATTCTAGTTTTTCTACAACAAGTTTTTAATCATATCTCCAATAGGATAAAGGTAAGCTAAGTTGCCATACTTTCATTTTTTGGCATGTTAGTGTTTCATTTTTAGAATTTGGCAAATTAGTGCTCATACTTTCAAAGTATAATTCAGTATCTCTATTAAATAATTTTGTATAGACATTTATTTTGATGGTAGAATAATGGCAGATTCTTAGCCAAGAGTTGCCAAAATCTAATGCTGCAATATTGAACTACAAAAAAATAAAAAAAAAAATTGAAAGTACAAACATTTGATTTGCCATTATTCTGTTATCAAAATAAATGTCCGTCAAGTATTGTTTAACAAAGACACTAAATTGCACATACTTTGAAAGTAGAAGTACTAATATGCTAAAAATCTAAAGATGAAACATTAAATTGCCAAGAGTTAAAAGTACAGGCACTCAATTTGCCATCATCCAAATCTCCAACACTCTTGTTTGATTTGAAATTGTAGATTACTCAAATATCATGAAGCACTTCTTCCTATATTTGTGAAGCACTTTTCTTCACTACATGATTCAGTTCTTATCATCTTGTTGATGGACATCTCATCAACTTTCAATTTGCTGAAGCACTACTCTCCATAACTTTCCTAGTTGTACTTCTCACTAATTAATTTAAAAAGGTTTTTTTATTTCAACCATCATATTTGTTTATTCTTCGTTTTCTACTCTACAATCTTTTTGTAAATATCAGTAGTATTGATTTCCCTTATGTCAACAACTTTTCCTTATTGACCAGGCTTCTTATAGTGACAATGCTAAGGAATGATTCCTTTTCTTTTGAAATTTTGGCTAGATAGGCTCCTTCATCCATCTTTTCAATTCCTTCTTTTCTCATAGCTCTTCTTTGTTTCTAAGCATAAAAGCATTAACTAACTCTAATAAGGTTATTTCACTAATGTCCCTTGAATTTTTAAGAGATTGGAATTTTGGCCTCAAATTTTTCAAGTACGCTTACAAATATCTTCTCTATAATCCTTCTATCAAGTTGCAATTCTTTTAGTAGCTAAATTTTGTTCGCCACCATCATTATTTTTAAAAGTACATTTCTATAGTCTACTTTTCTTTCATGCTTGGAATCTTAAGATCTCTTTGAAATTTAGCACTTGAATCCTCCTTGTTCTAGCATTGCCTTGGTATAATTTCTTTAGCAAATCACAAGCTTCCTTGACCATTTCACAAGTCATAATTCTTGTAAAAATTAATTTTCACACGTAACATAACACAAAGATAAAGCTCTTAAAGCTTTTGCTTCTTCTTCTTCATGAGCTTTTGAGTGTTATATTGTTTCCTAATGCTAGTAATTCCCTTTCAACTTCAATACACCATCACAAGTGAAGACCCCTTAGATGAGCTTTCATCTTGATAGCCCAAACTTGGTAGTTTTTGCCATTAAAAATTAGGGGTTAGAGGTGAATAATTAATGAAAGTCTTTAAGTTTTTCTTTCCTTAGTCAACTAAGTCCCTTATAATCACTGAGGCTTTGATACCACTTATTAAGGAGACAATGCTAATAATAAAACAAAGAAAATAAACCTTAAATTGAAAAAGCGAATATCATTGTTATTATTGAATCAGAAAACACACTCAATACAAAAATCTTAATAAAACAGAGAAAAGAAACCTTAAATTGAAAAAGCAAATATCACTATTATTATTGAATCAGAAAACACGCTTAATAAAGAAATCTATTTCTTGGCATATAACAAATGGAAATCCAAAATAGCAACTAATGATTTAGATAAATTTAGACTATGCCAATAAACATAAACTACTAAGAAAATATAAATATAATCAACTTAAAATAGATTTGTTTTGACTAAAAGACTAATAAAGAATTTTGAATCATATCTCCAATGATCTAAGGGACCTGATTGAGTGAGGGAAAAAAATACTCATAGCTTCCATCAATTCATTAACCCTCTCATCATTAATTTTCACAGGTGAAGAGCATTGAAGTTGAAAGGGAATTACTACCTTTAAGAAACAATCCAGCACTCAATCAAATTAAGGAGCTTTTGTCAATACAAAGCAAAGAAAAGGAAAATCTTGAAATGAAGAAATAAATAATTAATATTATTAATAAATAGCAAAAGACAATCATTATATCGATTTATAGGAATATAACCAATGGAATTCCAAAATAACAACTAACAATTTAGATAAATCTAAACCGTGCAATGAATCTAAACTATGAAAAAAAAATTGATAAATATAATCAACCTATGAAAAATGTGTTTTGATTAAAAGACTAATAAAGAAATCTCAAAATCTTAACTATTTAATATTGCAAAGATTTTGTAAAGATTTTCTCTAACAAAGCTTAGTGACATCTCCCCTAATCTCTCAAGTGAGAGGTACCAAATTCGAATCCCCTCTTTCCCATTGTATTGGCCAAAAAAAAAAAAAAAATCTAAATAATATCTCTAATAGTCCCCCCTTGATTCAAAATGGTTAGAAAACTCAAATTATATGTAATACTTCTCTCCACATTCCCATATTTTGAAGTATTCTCTTCACTACAAGATGCATTGCTTCTGAAAACTTCCGCTAGATAAAGCTGCATGTACCTGCCATATACGAACACAGGCGCAAGGGAGAAAGAAGAAAAGAAATTCGAGAGAAAAGAAGACTCGAATATTTGGGAAAGTAATTTTCTATTATCTGTCAACTGTTCAACAAGATATTTACAAGGGTTTTTATTACCCTGTTACACGTGTGAAAGACATGGCACGTGTGAGATAATAAACACAAATAATAATATCAACAGCTTCTCATCATCTTGTTTTTGTACATCTTATCAACCTTCAATTTGTTAGAGCACTTCTGTCTAAAAATCTTAATTCAAAACAAAAAAGTTTCTTTTTCAACTACCATATTTGCTTGTTCTTCCTTTTCAACTCTATAATCTTTTTGTAGATGCCCAAATCTTTTACACTTGTAGCATTAAGGCTTTCCCTTATACCAACAATCTGTTTCTTCATGACTACGCTTTTTATAATGGCAACACTAAGGAATTTTTCCTTTTTACCTTGAAACTTTGGCCATATATACTCTATTAACCATCAATTCAGTTGCTTCTTCTCTCATAACTTTTCTTTGTTATGAGATTTCAAAGCATTAAATAACTTTAATAAGGTTATTTCATTAATGCCTCTTAAATTTTCAAGTGATAAATTTTTTGCCTAAATTCTTTCAAGCAAGCTTATAATATCCTCTCCCACTATCTTACTATCAAGTTGTTGTTCTCCTTAAAGCCAAATTTTATTCACCACCAACATTACTCTGTCAAAATACATTTATATAGTCTCCTTTTCATGCTTAGAATCTTAAGATTCCTTTTGAGATTTTGCACTTGCATCCTCATATTTTAGCATTGTTTTGGTATAGTTCCTTCAACATATCCTGAGCTTTCTTGGTAGTTTCACATGTCATAATTCTTAGGAAAATTGATTTCATCACAACAACATTAAGTTAAAATAAAGCTTTTGGACCTTTTGCTTCTTCTTCTTCTTCCTTATGAAATTTAATTTGATTGAGTGTTGGATTGTTTTCCAAAGGCTGTAATTCCTTTTCAACTTCAACACTTTCACAAGCCAAGACCTCTCAAAATGAGCTTTCATCTTGACGGCCTGAACTTAGCAGTCTTCACCATTGAAAATTAGGGAAAGGAATGTTGATGAATTGATGGAAGCCTTGAAAGTTCTTCTCTCTCTATTCTTTTTTTTTTTTTTTTCTCGCTCAAAGATTCTTAATATCACTAGGGCTCTAATACCACTTTTTAAGAAACAAAATTCCCAATAATAGAACCAAAAATAAAAATCTTGAATTAAAGAAGCAAATAATAACTATTATTATTAAACTGCAAAGATACACTTAATAAAGAATTATATTTGTAGGGATACAACTAGTGAAAATCCAATATAACAACTAAAGATTCAGATAAATCTAAACTATGCAAATAACTATAAATTACTGCAAAAATAGATAAATATAATCAAATTACAAAAAAACTTGTTTTGATTAAAAGACTAATAAAAGATTTTGAATAATATATATTCAATGATCTTAAAGAGCCTAATTGGATGAGGATAAGAAATTTTCATGGCTTCCATCAACTCATCAACCGCTTACCTCAATTTTGAATGGTGAAAACTATCAAGTTTGGGCTTTCAAGATGAAAGTTCATCGAAGATTCTTGACTTGTGGAAGCATCTCGAAGTTGAAAGTGAATTAATACCTTTGGGAAACAATCCAACAATCAATCAAATTAATGGCTTTTGCCAATAACAAAACAAAGGGAAAAAAATTCTTGATATGAAGAAGTATATAATCACTATTATTATTTAATAGCAAAGTCACCTAATTAAGATACCTATTTATAGGCATATAACCAATGGAAATCCAAATCACAACCAAAGATTAGATATATCTAAATATGCAAATAAATCTAAACTATTGCGAAATAAATAAATATGATCAACCTAAAATAGATTTGTTTTGACTAAAAAACTAATAAAGAAATCACAAAATGTTAACTATCTAATAATGCAAAAATTTTGTAGAGATTTTCTCCTAAAATTTCTTAATAATATCTCTAATATTCCCCAAATTTGATTTAAAATTGAAGAAAACTCAAATTTCATGTAGCACTTTCTCCACATTTGCATATTTGTAAAGCATTTCTCTTCACTACATGATGTACTTAGCAAATAGTCACTATTATTGTTGAATTACCAACCACACTTAATAAAGATACATATTTATAAGCCTATAACCAATGAAAATCCCAACTAAAAGTTCAAATAAATCTATACTATGAAAATAAATCTAAACTATTGAAAAAAAAAAGATAAATATTATTAGTGTAAAAAGATTTATTTTGACTAAAAGACTAATAAATAAATATAATCAACTTAAATGTTTTTAAAGGATGTCATAATAA
This sequence comes from Combretum micranthum, assembly GCA_024138025.1. NCBI lineage: Eukaryota > Viridiplantae > Streptophyta > Magnoliopsida > Myrtales > Combretaceae > Combretum > Combretum micranthum. Next base: position 285,166 of record JAMXBD010000097.1, on the reverse strand, counting down.
ATTAAAGAAGTTCGAGTACTATGGAATTTTGTTTCAAGGCCTCTTCATGGCATTCAAATAAAGCTTCATTTAGTCGAAAGATATGTATTTGTTTGATCAATTATGTAATATTGTAATTAATGACCATAGGGTCATTGAAACATAATAAGTTGCATTTGTTATTATTTAGAGGGTAAATGTCAAATTTGTATTTAAATATGCATGAAAACTCAATTTAGTACTTGAACTTTAAAGTTGTTAATATTAATATCCTATTAAACTTGTTATGATTATTTTTACTATCTCCTTAACATCATTTATTCTATTTGCAAAAGTAGAAAAAGCAACATATTATTGAATTTTTACTAATACTTCTAATATTGTTGAGCATTGATAGATTATTTCTTCCATATTAGAAAATAAAATAAATAGTACTATTGAGATAGTAGAAATAGCCATAAAATTTTTTATTGGGTATTAATTTGGCAAATTCAAATTTTAGGTACTAAATTGATTTTTATTAAGCAAAATTCAAATACCAAATATGACATTTTCCCAATTTAAAATAGATTACGAATTCTATCTCTAAATTGTGTTAGTTATGAAATAAGTGATGAGTTATAGATCTAACCCATATGGGTATACTTAGAAGAAGACTTGAAAATAAGAAGATTTGTGCAATAAAGGAGTTGAAACATGCAAGTTGGCATAGAGTTGGCAATAGGAGACTGTACACTTTCGGCCTTTTAAAGCGGCCTTGAAATTGGAAATTTTTTCCGAGAGCATACATTGGTCTAGGCCGGCAGATGCACCGCCGATGTTGGGGTTTAAGCCATCGGCAGTAGCCGGCTTTCATTCATCCGAGAGCTACAACGCTTTCAACACCACCTATAAACCATCAGCCTTTATTTTAAATATGCCAGTCTATGTTGCTACATGTTTTTCCTTTGTCCTTTGGTATAAATACTCCTCATTTGCATTTTTAAGGCATCACTTGTTTTCCTAAAACCTGGAGAGAGCTCTAGAGAAATAGAGGCTTGATCCTGTTGTTGAGATCCACCATTTGTGGTAAAGATTCGTATGATTCACTAGTGTTATCTAGTGAGAAAAATTATGTAACCCATTACTATTAATAGTGGAAGAAATTTGTACTACGGTCCCATGATTTTTCCTTAAATTAGGTTTTTCCACATAAATCTGATGTGTTGCTTTTAATTCTATAATTTCTATTTATTGTGTTACGATAACTGCAGATAAGAGGAAAAATCATTCAGATTGTTTCTAAGATAATTGGGGATTTTTTCTAATAAAGTGGTATCAGAGCGCTAGGTTAAAAAGAAATTTAGGTTTTGCCAATTGAATTGCAAGTATGGCAGAATCATTAGGTAAGATAATTAAATTAAATTCATCAAATTATTCTATCTAGACGTCTATAATGGAAGATCCGTTGTATTGTAAAGATTTGTATTTGCCTTTAGGCGATGATACTGTGAAGCCGATAGATAAATATGATGTAGACTAGGCAATCATGCATAGAAAATACTGTCGTTTATATCTGACAGTAGGTTGATCATAGTGTGTATCATCACATTGCCTAGGAAACCAAAGCTAATGTTCTATAGAAGACATTGGAATCCATGTATGAGAGGTAGACTGCCTTGAATAATACCTCCTTGATTAGGAGACTGGTAAATCTGAAGTATAAGGATAATCCAATATGACTTATCACTTGAATAATTTTCAAGGCTTGGTGAATCGGCTATCTGCTATGAAGTTGTGCTTGAAGATGAGATTCAGACACTTTTATTGTTGAGTTCACTACCTGAAAGGTGGGAGACACTTGTGGTATCGATTAGTAATTATGCTCAAGATGGAAATCTCACCATTGCAATGGTGAAAGACAGCTTGATGAATGAAGAAGCCAGAAGGAAAGAATTGGGTGCAAGTTCTGATAAGCGAGAAAGACGTGGTAGAAGTAAGAACAAAGATTCAAATGATAAATTTGATATATCTAATAAATCTAAGGGAAGATCTAAATCAAGAAGGAAAAATATCAAATGCTTTTACTATGATAAGCCAGGGCATTTCAAGAAAGAATATAGACTGTGGATGAGAGAGCAAGGTAAAGGTAAAGGTGAAGAAAAATATGATGACACTACTGCTGCAAAAGCTGGTGGCAAGATTGTTGTTGCCTGGGATGTGATTGTGTTAGCATTGCTAGTCATGATAGTGACTAGGTTATTAATTCTATGCCTCCTTTCATGTCACAGCACATGATGAATTTTTGTCATCCTATATTGCTGGTGATTATGGCAATGTTAGGATGGGAAACAATAAAACATCTAAAATTTTGGGCATTGGAAATATTGTTTTAAATACTAACACTAGTTGCAGGCTCATTCTCAAAGATGGCAGCCATGTTTCAGATATCTGCCTAAACCTTATATTTGCAAGGAACTTGATGATGAAGGATATAATAGTCACTTTGGTGAAGGTAAATGGAAGCTTACCAATGGTTCTCTCATAGTTGCAAAAGGAAAGAAGAGTAATTTTACTTAATATCAGCAAAACTAAGTAAATGAGATATGAATTTGACAAATGACATTTCAATGAAGCTTTGGCTTAAGCGGCTTAGTCACATGAGTGAGAAAGGGCTCTAAATGCTTTTCAAGAAACAGCTTCTGTCTGATATAAAAGGTACTCTGAAAACTTGCACTGATTGTCTTGCTAGTAAACAATATAAGGTTGTATTTTAGAGAATTCTACCTACTAGGAAATCTGATATATTGGATTTGGTTCACATAGATGTGTGTTATATGAAGATAGGTCAGTGGGTGGTAGTCTTTATTTTGTCACATTCATTGATGATACTTTAGGAAGTTATGGACTTTTACTTGGAAATCGAAAGATCAAGTTCTAGATGTGTTTAAGCAATTCTACATTAGAGTTGAAAGAGAAATAGTAAAACAGTTGATATATGTCCGAGCAGATAATTGTGGTGAATACAGAGGACCGTTTAAAGAATATTGCAGAGATCATGGGATTAAATTGGATAAGACAATTCCAAAGACCCCATAGTAGAATGTCGTTATAGAGAGAATGAATCGCACTATCACAGAGAGAGTGAAGTGCATTTATCTCATGCCAAGTTGCCTAAATCATTTTGGGGTGAAGCTATGAGGACAGTTGTTGACTTGATAAATCTATCTCCCTCTTATTCTCTAGATGAAGATATCCCAGAAAGAGTCTAGATAGGTAAAGATATTTCTTATGAACACTTACGTGTGTTTTGTTATAGAGCATTTGTGTATATTCCCAAGGATGAAAGAGCAAAGCTTGATGAAAATTCAAAGCAGTGCATTTTTCTGGATTATGCACATGATAAGTATAGGTACAGATTATGGGATCCAGTAGAGAAGAAAATTATAAAGAGTAGAGATGTGGTCTTTTTTGAAGATCAAACAATTGAAGATATTAAGAAGCCTAAAAAGTCAAAATCCTCATATGAAATCCCTATAAATGTAAATCCATCACCCTCACTTGAAGATTCTAATGATGGGGGAGATGTGAAAGATTCAGTCGAAGAGCCTTAATAGCCTCATCAGCAAATTGAGTTAAGGACATTTTCAAGAGATTGAAGTCCATCAGTAAGATATAGTCCAGATGAGTATGTCATGTTGATAGATGAGGGAGAGCCTGAATGTTATCAAGAAGCCATGGTACATGAGCAGAAAAGAGAATGGGTTAAATCATTATAAGATGAGATGAAATCCTTGCATGAGAACAAGACATATGATTTGGTGGAACTACCAAAGGGCAAGAGACCTCTGAAGAATAAATGGGATACAGATTGAGGACTAATGAAAATAGCTCAAAACTAAGGTATAAGGCAAGACTAACTCTGAAGGGGTTCGTTCAGAAGAAAGGGATTGATTTTGATAAGATTTTTTCACCAGTAGTGAAGATGTCTTCCGTTCAGATTGTGCTCAATGTTGCAGCTAGTTTGAACCTAGAGATTGGACAGCTGGATATGAAGACGGCATTCCTTCATGGTGACTTAGAGGAAGAAATATACATGGAGCAGCTTGAGGGGTTCAAGGTTAAGGGGAAGGAGAATCCTATCTGCAAATTGAAGAAGAGCTTGTATGGGCTGAAATAGGCTCTAAGGCAATGGTATAAGAAGTTTGACTCCTTCATGATTGATTAGAGTTATACCAGAACTGCATCAGACCATTAGGTCTTTATAAAGAAGTTTGTCAGTGGTGAGTTTCTTATACTCTTGTTATATGTAGATGAGATCCTGATTGTTGGCCATGATGCTAGGTAGATTCAGGATTTGAATATTCCACTAAATAAATCTTTTGCAATGAAAGAATTAGGATTCGCACACCAAATTCTCAGTATGAGAATTATTCATGATAAGAAGAGCCAAATTGTGGTTATCACAGGAGAGATACCTTGAAAAGGTGTTGGAGAGATTCAACATGAGCAAGGAAAAACCTGTTTGTTCTCCACTTGCAGGTCACTTCAAACTCGGTTCCCTACAGTGTCCTAAAAATGAGGCGGACAAAGAAGACATGAAGAAGATACTATATTCTTTAGCAGTTGGGAGTCTAATGTATGCTATGGTATGCACTAAACTAGATATTGCTCATGTTGCCAGTGTGGTTAGACGTCATCTCTCGAATCTAGGTAAAGAGCATTAGATTGCTGTCAAATGGATTCTCAGGTATCTCAAGGCACTTCTAGGTTAAGCTCACAATTTGGTGGTAGCAAACCTGTATTAGAAGAGTTTTCAGATGTTGATATAGCTGGAGATCTTGATTCCAAGAAATCCACTTCAAGTTATCTGATTATATATGTAGGGGGAACTATGTCTTGTCAATCTAAGTTGCAAAAATGTGTTGCATTATCCATCACTAAAGTAGAATATATAGCTGTGACTGAAGCCTGCAAGGAAGTTTTGTGGATAAAGAAGTTTTTTGAAGAATCGGATTAAGAGCAAGAAGATTTAAGGGTGTTTTGTGACAGCCAAAGTGTTATACATCTAGTAAGAATCCAACATTCCATTCCAGATCTAAACACATTGATGTTAGGTATTATTAGATTCGAGATGTATTGGAATCTGAGCTTCTGAAGTTAGAGAAGATCCATACTGATGATAATGCTTCGGATATGATAACCAAAGCTCTACCCAAAGACAAATTTATTTGTTGCAGACAGACAACAAGTGTGATGGAATCCCCCCATATGGGTTGGAAGGGGAATATGTTGGGTTATAGATCTAACCCATATAGGTCTATAATCAAGGAAATCCTAATTATACTTAGGAAAAGACTTGAAAATAAGGAGATTTGCGCAAAACAAAGGAGTTGGAACATGTAAGCCAACAATAGGAGGTTGTACACCACCTACCTTTAAGGCGACCTTGAAATTGGAAATTTTTTCCGAGAGCATGCATTGGGCATGGCTGGCATCAAAATCGTCGGCCTATAAAGATAACGCCAGCGTTGGGGGTTTAAGCCATTGGCATAGAGCCGGCCTTCATTCATGCGGGAGCTACAACATTTTCAACACCGCCTATAAGCCACCAATCTATGTTGCTACATGTTTTTCCTTTCTCCTTTGGTATAAATACTCCTTATTTGTTTTTTAGAGTATCATTTGTTATCCTAAAACCTAGAAAGAGCTCTAGAGAAAGAGAGGATTGATCTTGTTGTTGGATCTACCATTTATGGTGAAGATTCATGTAATCAACTAATGTTATCTAGTGAGAAAAAATATGTATCCCATAACTGTTGATAGTGGAAGAAATTTATGCTGCGATCTCGTAGTTTTTTCCCAAATTAGGTTTTCCACGTAAATCTTGGTGTGTTAATTTTCATTCTGTAATTTATATTTATTGTATTGTGATTGCTATAGGTATGAGGAAAAACTATTCAATTGTTTCTAGGATAATTGGCGATTTTTCCTAACAATAAGTAACCAAGAGAAGAGGTGAATTGGTTACTTTAAAATTTCTTTTAAAAACTTTTCATTTATTCTCTGAATTAACCCTTTAACTTCTAAAGATTACATTATTGAAAATAACCATTGGTTGATTCTTAAAGCAACTTCGTTTAGGTTCTGAAAACAATTTAGAACACCTTTTTGATTTCTTATTGAAATTATGCTATGATAATCTTACTTCTATCTCTTTAGTAATTATAAATCACAGGTTCTAGTAGTTTATAAAATGATAGTTACCAAAGTATAAAAATAAAATAAAATGAAGAAATCAAAAGAGATGGATAAGAGAGAAATTAAGCGAGGATGCATAGTGGTTCATCTTATATGTCAATCCACTTTTCCTAGTTTCACGTCGAGTTACCAATCGTCCACACTAGTTGTTTCACTAATCCAATGAAAATTTTGAGCAAAGAGTTTTGCTTCAGACAACTATAGAACCAACCACATCACGTCTCTAACTTAACCTAAGCTTAAACGGCTCTGCAATAGCTTTTGTCACCTTTCACTAACTCAACTATACACTGATAGTTTATCAATACTACAAAAACGTACACTCGCAATATCTCTAAGTAAAGTAAATTGAGAATGATATATCGACTTTGGAAGTTAATAACGAAGTAGGTTTTGAGTAGAACTTTTCATGAGAGTGATTGTGTATATTCACTTCAGCACAAATTGAATGTTGCATAGCTTTTTAATAGTAGCACATTTTTCTTTTCAGCTCTCTTGTTCTTCGATTTTTCGTTCTTTTTGAGCTTTCGAAGGTCTTCAATTTATATTCTTCAAGGCAACGGTCACAAAAATCTTCATAAGGAAATATAATCTTCAAATAGCCATTTGATATGATCCTTGGATTTGCTGGCCACAAATCAACTTTGAAAAACTTCCTTAAGTGTAGATTTGCCATTGAAATATCCTTGAGAAGCTTCTTTGAATCTTGGCTTTAAAAAGGAACAATGTCATGTTGATTACTTCTTGTGTTGATAAGATCCCCTTCCTTATTTAAAAATATGCTTGATTCCTTTCCATTTAGCTTGACGTTCCATGTAATTTGATCATGTCCAGGTTCATGAATTGTCTTGAAGTATTTTTCATCCAACCAAGCAAATGTATCATCAAGAAATTATCAAGTTCTAACATTAATCTTTTCACCATGAAATAGATCAAACCATAGTAAATTTTAAATATTGAAATTAATTTCCCTTTTGGATTTCGTCCAATTTTAATGGAACGATCAAACCATACCAACTTTTAAGTTTTGTTATTTCTTCACACTTGACAAACTTGGTAGAAATATTTGAATTATTTTGTTATCAAAACCTTAATGAGAGATATTAAAACTTTGTTTTTACTTCATATTAGGATTGTAACAAATCAAACCTAATTAGGATTGTATCTATCGTATCACTTTCACTTAGCTGTATGTTATTTTAAAGAGTATAGGTATATTAATATGTGATATAATTACAGCTCGATTAAGAATTCATGGATTTTATTCTTATGCCTAATTAGGAATGCACGTGTAATATCACTTTCGATTAGCCATATCTTATTTCATAATCACAACTCAATTTAGAATTCATGAATTAGGTCCATATATCAATCCTTTCGTATCCCTCATTTATCAATCTAAATGAATCATAAGAGCCAATTGGATCCTATTCATCTTCAAAGCAAGACTTTATATAATCCCAGTTACGTCATATACAATGCAACCAACCACTAAGAGTTACCAAAATTAAACATTCTTCTTCTTCTTCTTCTTCTTCTTCTTCTTTTCTTCTTCTTCTTCTTACGTGTGGATTTTTATCTCGATCAATTACAGTTAGTGCATAAATATGTAAAATTCTTGTAATTACAAAACACAGCAGTGTACGCTTGTTTTCCCCGAATTGAGGCGCCAGCCATACTGCTAATCGCTTACCTTTAGCATTGCTACAATTTATAATTCCCTAATACCCATCTCAAATAAATTTGATGAATTATATTAAAAGGTGTTTTAATGTTCGAGATAAATTCAGAAAAAATTATCAAGGTTTTAAATTGTTAAAAAGTCAAATAAGGGATCAACATTTTATATAATTTAAAAAAAATCAACATTATATAAAATAGTGTAAATAAAGAATTCTTTATATATATATTTGTCACTCACTTAAAACGTTTATCCATATCTTTTAATCATTTAAAATATTGATTACTTATTTGACAAATTTTATGAAACATTGATTCTTTCTTTTAATCAATTAAAATGTAAATACCTTTTTTAAAATTACCCTAAGCATTTATTTCTTTTGATGTAATTTACCGAAATTTATAACAACCATTAAAAAAAATAAGTGTGCACAAATTTCATGACACCACAACTTATATCAAAATGCATAAATGATCAATGCGGACATTATAGCCTTAAAAGTTAAAACTACTTAACTACAACTAAAACCAATAATCACGTACTAAACAAGTCATGAACAAAAGTAGACCCCATTTACACAATGAACACGAAATAAGGATACTTAACTTGAAGAGATGTATAATTCACTAAGCTTGAGCTAATTCTCCTCAATCTTCCTTAATCTAAATCCTATTTGACCAAATAGGATAAAACTCTCCATTAAAGACATAACGGAGGCTAATTAAATGATATATGGTAGGATTGATAGTTAAGGAACTTGAGTAAGAGCAAGTATGCTTAATTGATGTTGTTTGGATCGTTAGACTGTATTGGATCTATATCGAATTCACATCTGTAATTCATCTGTATCATATCTGTATTGATCAATTTATGAGTAAAATTGTCAATTTTTCATTTATAGTATATCAGTATCGGTTCACTATCAGTTCGGTTTAAAAATGATATCAAACTGGTATACCCAAACAGGCCAATTCTAGTACCACTTTGTTCATACCTTATATATGAGATTCGAATAAGGCTTTAAGAAACATTAACATGACCACACTTCCCACAAATCTTCTCTCTTTATTGTATCATCATCCCATCATTTAAGGTATGAAAATTTTCATATTTTGATGCAAACAAAGTCATCAAGGAACATATACATTGCGGCATGTTCATTTAAGAGTCTGTTTGTTTGTTGGCTAATTATAGATATAGATATTTTTTTTTTAATTTTTTCTAACAAATTATTTACAAAGAATTAGATATAGATAAAAAAAAAATGGACAGTTCTCATTAAAAGATCAAATATAGATAAAATATAAATATAAATTAAACATATTTACACATATTATTTTAAAATGATATAGATACAGACGAAAAATAGACCATTCAAACATACTCTAAATCTTCTTCTTTTGTTGCATCATCATTTTAACCATTTTAGGATAAACAAACCGATTTGTTTTACGAGTTTTTGGCAATTCTAAAATCTGGATGTAAGAATTGCAGATACAACATGGTTTCCTAGTTCATCCTGAATTTTAGTAAAATTGAAAAGACAAAACTGTAATTTTAAAATCCCAAACTAAACCTTTTCCTCAACATTCAAGATTAAGTAAGATGGATAAATACTCAAACCATGCCAACTAAAAAAATATAATAAAATAAAATAGTTAGAGATTGCCTCTAGAAGGGATCTGATAGTGCCACTGCCATTACCAACATTGATGCAATGTCCAAGTCATTTTTGGTCCTACCAATATATTCTCTTCATTAGTAATATACATCCGACAATTTACATAATGTGCTCCGACGAAATATCCAAGACATTATATGGGCCCTTTTTCTCTTTTTCCATCTTTTTGACACGTTTCCGCATGTTCTAAATCGTGTGTCTATGAAAGTAACACACCAAAGAATCAACCAAAAAAAAAAAAATCATCTTTCCGGTTAACAAATTATATCTTCTAAATATTTTCTTCTAAAGGTAGCTGAACTAGAGGTGGAAATGAATGGAGCCAAAAACCATTGGAGTTCGGCTTGATATTTACTCGAGTTTAATTCGAGGATGGTCAAGTCAAGCTCGAATTTGTATGCCTTCAATGGGCTTTATAAAGGATTATACAAATGGGACAATAAGATAGATCATATTCAAGTATGCCTTTGATGGGGAGAAATCCAATGGACTTTGTGCGGGATTACACAAATAGACTTTTTGACACCATATATAACCTAAAACCTTAAGGCAAAGGTTAATGGGTCATTTCTTCTTATAAACGCTTCACATAAGACTCGTATTTATCATGTGGGATCCTCACACTTGTACTTTAACAGCTCGCAAGTTTAATTGATGAGCTTGAGTTAACTTGTTAATTGAACTCGTATTGAATTTGGGTATCAATATTGTTTTAATTAAAATTAAAATATCTTTTTAATAAATCGGGTGTAAACAAGTTTAGCCTGTCGAACTCAAGTTTATGTAATGTTCCATGGAGTTGCACTCAAGTTTAGAATTTTTAGTCATGTTCAAGCCGAGTCCAAGTATTAAACTTCCGATTTTCGAGTCAAGCTCAAAATTAAATTTAATATTATACTATATTGACTCAACTTATTTACAGCTCTAACTGTAACTTTTCTTTTCCACCTCTAATTATTCAATCACAAACTATAACATAGTCATGATATGATAAGAAAAAAGAATTATTTATTTAAAAATTGAATTTAAAACCTAAATAGATTATATAGCTTTCTAAACGTTATATTCTCATACTGATTATTCATCAAACTAGCTAATTTGCCTTCACCAACTGCAAAAATCTATAGAAAGAAGATAAATAAGTGAACAATGAAACAAGTTGGACAACATCCGCGGACACTGATGCTGATAGATTTTGTCTGTTAATTATAAACTTATCTTAAAACCATAACCATGACAAGAACAAGTAGAAATGTGGACCCACCAAAGATGAATCATGGAACTGCCCAAATGCCCTTCAAAGTTCAAATGCAAAACAAAAAGTAGGAGAAGAAGTTGCCACACAATTTCCTGGTGCGTCTGATTCTAAGTACATACTTCCTCTTACCTTATACCCTAAGGAAATATACAGTTGATTTCCAGATGATATCTTTCACCCTTTTTTATTCTCTTCTTGAACTCACCTTCGTCGTTGTAAGTTATCTTCTAGCATATCCTGAGTTTTGAGACAAAAATGTATGCACCGCAGGTTACTATTGTAGATCATGTCCATAGACGCCATGAAGAAAGAGGCTTCCTCTATGCATGGTTTGTTTTGAATCCTTTGAGTTGTTGCTATTTCCTTTTGTTTGGTTTAATTAGCATCACTATAAGCATATTTGTCACACAAGTTCGTTTTGTTTTGGCACAATACCTTCAGAATTTTATCATCATGCATTTGTTTGTATGTGAATGATTAGTTATGTTGGTGAAAATTGAGGATCATAAACAAGCCAAGTCAAGCCCACGTTGAAATTTAGTTTGAGTTGAAGCTTAATTAAAATTAGAATTTTGAGTTTTGGCTTTGAATGAAATTAGTATCTAATAAAATTGAACTTGACTCGATTAAAGTTATTTCAATCTATTTATCTGCATGTCTAACTATAATAGTATTACTACTCAAATTTGATTAACTATTTAAGTAACTTCAATTCAAGTTTAACCAAATGTTCTTAATTTAAATTTGAATAAATACCTAGCTAAATTTAAATAGTTCGCAAGTGGTTTATCTTATTTACATCCGTAAATGAAATAATATTACTTAATTGAAGCCAAATTACTCTATTTTTCAAGTTGATGAATCATTACAAAAAGGCGGAACTCTTTGCTTTTGTTTTTAGCATATGAATAACTCTAATTATGGCATGATGTCCGTTTTGTGCAGCTTGTTTGCTCTGTGTTGCTGCTTCTGCTGCTATGAGGCTTGTGAGTGTTGTTTGGAAATGCTCTGCTGCTGCTGCCCCTCCTAGGTAGCAACTTCATCAATGAAGGAATAATCCTTGTTTAAGATTATGTAATCATATGTGTTGTCGATGTTTTAGGAACTTATTCAGTATATGTACAATCTAGAAGCGGCTCGTAAGGAGTTTTATGTCTCCTCGGTCGATGATCTTTATAGAATGACGATAATCATATGACATGTAAGATCAGGAAGTTTTAGAGGAAAAATCTTGTTATGGTGAATTAAATTATTTGTATATCCGTATTGAGGAATATAAATAATGTGATGCTGTCTATACTAATTTTTAATGTTGAATCCGTGATGATTTCAAACTTCATAAATATTTACTACCATCAACTAAACTAAATTTTATATCCACCTGTAGCACCTATCCTCTTATAATTAGCCTATAATAATCATTTGAATCAAAATATATAATTAAACATATTTGATTAAAAATACAATAAAAAAATTAAAAACTACACTGAAAAAAAAGATGAAAATAATTAAATCCCTAACCTTAGTTAATCACTCCAATGCCGGAGGCAATCCGCCCCAGCAAGAATATGCGTTGATTAATTATATTGTCTAGTGTGCTATGGACGTTCCGGTGACATGAAATGCCGCAACCCTAATGCGATCTTCCTCTTAATTGGAGGATTTGGTTTTCAATCCTACTAAATGCGCCATAGCATGCGCCGCTAGAGCTCCCCCAGCAACTAAGCCGCCTCCTCTTCAATTTAGTGCAATGGAGAAACTTCACCTGTTGTAATTGATTGGCACGTCTAGAGCTTTAAACAAGTTGAGTTGACATATTATAGTGTCGAATTCAAGCTCAACTTCAAACTCCAAAACTCAAACTCAAGGGGTTAAAATTTTTAAACTCAAGTTTGAATCACAATAGCTTATACTAATTGAGCTCAACTCGATTAAATTTGTTTACATTTTTAATTTATTTAAAATTATATTAGTATTCCAACTTGACCTGAGCTCAATCAATATTTATACCTAAGTTAAGCTCAATTATACTTGTGAAATAATCAAATTAACTATTATAAAGCACTAGTTCGACTCAATAAGTTACTCGAGTAGTTTAAAATCGATTAGGCTATTATAGAATCAAACTCAACTAAATATTAAGTGAACTTAAGCAGCATGTGAACCGCCTTAGTTTGTTTACATCCCTAAGTATGCTACAGACAATTGTGACAAGAAGGATCACCACTATTCGCAGGATTACAACCATAGTACATTTTAGCATCATCATCTTCAATCTCTCTATCCTTTTTTTTTTTCAAGGATGACCTTGGGGTTTCAAATTCTGGACTCAATACCAAGCTCTCGAAATTAACTTTTAGCCTTTGTTCTCGTTGGATTGATCCCCATTTTCTCGCTCATTACCTCAATCTCAATTGCTAGGTTTTGATTCCCAAATTTGATTATTTATAGAAATTATGACTTTTCTTTTTTGCATCAATTTGATGTAAATGAATTAAACTCAAGATATTTGACTCCTAATGATTAACAGATTTCGTTAATTTATCATTGTTTTTTTTTTTTTCCTTTGTGATTGTTATTTAATTAAATATATTATCATTTACCAAACATTAATTAAGAAGATTATGGCCCCTGGCACTCAAGTAAAAAAAGAAAGGACAAGGGCCCGAAAATAATCGTTGCAAGTGGCTTGGTTCTTCCACTGATGCAACCACGGCAGTACACTAGGGACAATGAATGGGATAACAGGGCTTAAAGGGCCCATAAGAAAGGAAAGGGAATAGTGCTGGCAAGTGTTCCGACGGGAATTCACATATATGCAAACGTGGGCTACCCCTTCACCGCACTCCAGTAGTACTTTTATGCATGCTGGACCTAGATTGATAGACCAAGCTGATTAAGATGCATACTACTTTTTCCTACCCAGGTTTTTATTTTAGGTATTTCTATGTTTTTTATTAAATATATTATGTTAAATTATTAAATATATTTGATTTTATCTTTTTTATTATATTATATAAATAAATATACTCAATATATCATCATTCTACTTAATTACTATGGATCTATTTGAATAGATGTCATATATACACTAAATAGATTTATCATAAAGTCTTGTTTTTATAAGAGTGTAACCACGTTCTCTTTCTTCTTCTTGTGTCGTCGAAAAAAAAAGAGGCCCATACTAATAACTTCAAGGTTCTTAACCAAGAAAACAGCAAGGACATTCTTGTGGGGTGCATATGTCCGATAATTAGCTCGAACTTCTCCAGCATCCGCATGATAGCTTATTAATTCAGCTTATGACACATTTTCTACACCATAAACTTAGTAGTGATAAATAGGGACATAGACAACCAAGGCACCAACAGACAGGTACTTGCTGTCTTGATAATGTTACCCACACTAATCACAATCAAACACCACACCTATGCACTGGAATGTGGAAACAATAAATAAAAAGGTTAAGGAATTAAAAATAAACAAATAATATTTTAATAAAATGTTATTATAGAAAACAATTCAAAAAATAACTAAGTTAAATTCTTCTCAAGAATTCAAATAAACAATAAACTTATCTCTTCACGAGACGAGTTAATTGCAATCCACCAGTCTCTTAAAAAGATGGATTTAACTCACTATTTTTAAAAATCTTTTTAATCCAGTGGCATTTTTATTAATTTTTTTTTCGTATCCATAAATAAATGTCCCAATTTGTGCCATATATTTAAAGTATTAACTGGTGATGGTAAAAAAAACTGTTGAAACATCATTCCTGGGACAGTAATATTTCAACAAACATCCCCCCGTCTGTCGTGGGGAAAAAAATCCCTCCAGTTCCTCATACTAACGACACAAAGGAGATTATTTTCCTCTCACTTTCTATCTTCCCTAGTTGGACATTAGTGTCCAAAGCACCATTAAGAAGTAATTATCTCCACTACGCATATGGCCCAAGCATAATCAACTCACAGCAGCGTCCTTCAAGTGTAGCCAGACCGCATAGAGGGGAAAAGCATTCACCAGGCATGATAAGCCATGTGAAATGCTTAATTGGTGAACAACAATATATAAAATATTTAACACATCAGCGCCGTATTAGAAAAGTTACCATGTGTAATTATAAAACATGTCATGACAACCACTTAGTAATCCACATGATTTACCACTTCCACTGAAGCCTTTCTCAATGGAAACATCCAAAAGGGGTGGACTACTCAAGCATGACGACTAGATATGCATGCTCGATGTGCTACACTGATATTACGTAAAAACATGTTGCAACGAAACTCATATTTAAACTCTGAAGCAAATCAATAGGTACAAAAGCTAATATACTTCCAAATAATGCAGCCATTTGACAGAAAAACATTGGCTGTCCCCAGAAGCCAGTACTACAAGATAGAGCACAGGAACATAAATTGAAGGATCATCACTTATAGCCAAAAGACGCAAGCCTCAAATTCATTCTTCCAGATCAAGCAGTCCTTAATGGAGGGGAAACCAATATGACGCCATCTCCTCTAACAAAGAGAAAGGGAACCGTGCGCTTTGTAGTCTGAAACAAATTTAAGAAAAAAGGTCAATAGTTGAGCATATAGCAGATACACAAAACTCAAGTCCATGATCGGACCTAGAATTGGACCGGTTTGTAATAGGAAATGATTTCAGGACGCTTTTGTATTTATTTCAATCAAGTATTAATACAGAAATCAATCTAATTCATTTACCACTGGATTAGCTAAATTTCAACTCTCCTCAGTGCCCAAAATAGACGGTCACCAAGGGTTCGCCCTCGGTTTTGGGCAATTTAGGGGGGATAAAATCCTTCACCACTCACTTTTGTAGAGGGTGAAAAGGTAATCACTCTCTGGAATTTGTGTTAATCACCAGTCCACTAATTAAGACATGGCCAGGTTACAATTAATGTTAATTTGACTTCATCAATCATAAGCATATAAGCAAACTAATTTCTCTATGTAAAAAGTAATAAGAAAATTCATATAACTGTTACCATTGATGAACACTTCCTAAAATTGAGCTAGCAAACCTTTCATCTTTTGATTGGAAAGGATATAGGCATATGTGATTAGACAGATCTTATGGAGAGAGATTTAGAAACAAATGCCTTTTCACATGGTGATTTAAAAGAAGATATATATATGGAATAATTGCAATGCTTTTTATCCCCCAAAAGAACTACCTTGGCTCGTCAATTATGCAAATTCTTATAGTTAGTGTTTGTTTACATAATTTTTCATGGTTTTGAATTGAAAATCACTGTACCAGGTTTGGTTTATAAAATGTATTTAAGATTGGATAAAACTCTATTCATAATACTAAACAAACAAAAAAATTTGTCTCTTATATTTGATGGTACAAAAATATTATAACTGAACAAAAATAAGATCTCTTAATAAAAAATCCTATCCATGCATTCCAAATATGGCACAAGCAAAATATCCTATCCAATATGCCTAATACTGCACTATCCGATTCTTCTTGTCTTGTCCAGTCCGATTCTCACAACTAAACACTACCATATGGTCTTAAGTGGTCTCCACAAGTCTAGTTTAGTCAATAAGCAAAATCCTACAGGAATAACTTCTCAAAGTAAAGTTGATAATTCGGTCTTCTATATGCATTCCTTGCCTCCATTGCATCTATATGGCTGTTTATGCGGACGTTTATGTATACATTTAGAAAGAAGACTCGACGAGTACCTATTAGCTGAAGCAACATTTATTTATTCTTTTTCAACCAAAGAGATATTTCCTTGGTTTTGAGGTAGCTCAATCGACTACAAGCAAATCTATATGCTAAGAGGGAAATATACTCCTGGTATTTTGAAGGAAACAGCATATTGAATTGTTTACAATTGACACTTCAATGTATCCTAGTATTAAGATTCTACCAAATGTGGAGGATCCTTTTTCAAACCTTGATCGACATATTAGAAACTATCTTATCTCACAATAATGCAATCTGATTATCGTTTGTTGTTGGAGTGGTAAGCTAAACTTTTGAACTTCCTTGTAAATCATTGAAACGCACTAGGGCAAATAATCAAATACATAAAAGGGACACCAAGAAAATGTCGGTATGAGGCTAAAGAATAAATTCAAATTGTTGGCTACACAGACTCTAATTGTGCAAGTTCTACCGATAAGCACTCTTCTTTGAAGAGTAAGAAACAGATTGTGGTTTCAAGGGTTAATGCTGAAGCTGAATATTGGTCTATGGCTCACACTACTTGTGAGCTAAGATGGTTCAAGCAATTCAAGAATGCTATGCTCCATGGCACTTGTGTCTAGAAGTCAAGCAGGTCCTGTATGTTGCATCAAATCTGATAACTCATGAGAGGACCAAACTTATAAAGAATAATCATCATTTTGTTAAAGAAATCCATGGACATCACCTTTCCTCTTTTGAACTCCAATAATCTATTAGTAGAATATTCAAGAAGTCACTTTGGGGTCCAACAATAAACAATCTATATGACATTCTTGGCACATATGAAATATATGCTCCAACTTGAGGAAGAATTCCAATATTAATATTTGTTTAAACATTTCATACAGTGATATAAAAACCATGGAAGAAAATTGTCACAGGCTTCCACAAAGGACATATTCTCATTATTCTAAAGGGGATAACAAAAACAAAAAGCCTGTAGTTGAGGCTTTATTTTGGCTAGTTCAGTTGAGAGTTCTGAGAAGGGTAAACTAGAACGAATAAAGGAAAGCTGTTGTCAAAGAGTAGCTACAGACTCTTCACTTAAACATGTACCTATCAACTTCCATTGTTTTTAGTTGGAAAAATAATTCCGGTGGTTTTTTTAGTAGTCTTTGGCTCGAGCTATGAAACATGAAAGAGCATTAAAACAGGTTCTGAGTTTTGAAGTATATCAGCATAAAAGTTGCTCTCAGCCAATTATGGTTAAGAGGTGAGAGCCAACAGGATCCAGAACTGAGTGAATTGTCGGCATAGGATTCAAAAGGCAGTTAGACAAAGTTGCAAGGTTTTTCATGAATAGGCACTTTCAACTGAGTTCCATAAAAAGGAGATCATCCCAATTGACTACTACCCTAAGCATCAATCATCCATACAAGGAACTCACAGAGGGGCAACCTAATGGTGAAAGGGTAATTTGGTTCCCTGTTTCCAGGTTTGATTCTCCTAGAACAAACTTCAGTAAAATTTGGAGGGGGTCTTTCTAGGCCAAAGCTCCCTTCCACAAGTTTGACAGGGAAGGATGGGTCCCAAGCTTCTCCTACTTTTGATAAGATGGAACTCAAATCCCATAATCAGGCTAGCCAACATTATTTCATCTTCTTCACCCAAAAGAACATTAATTCATCTTCTGAGTGATTCAGATATTCACCTTATTAAGTTAATAAAACAACATTCATTATGGAATCATGGTGGCAATAAAAAAATGAAGAGTCAAACTGCCACATACCCGAACAATTTCTTCGTAAGTCTCATCATCAATTTCCACTGTAGTTACGACTTCCTCAACATCCCCAAGGATCATATTTAAATGCTGATCATATGCCTGCATTGAGAAATTTCCACTTAGAACAATCACAGCATGCTGCAAAAAGCAATAATCAAAAAGCTCAAGGATGGACAGCTCTTCAAATATTGGATAACACTATACAGAACAATAATGGTAAGGCCACCCTAGATGTGATTGGAAGCAGCTCGAAATATTCTAAGTATGGGTTAGGCACATGAATGGTTCAAAGGGTGGTCCTTTAGGTCAGGAGAGTGTAATAGCTCTTTATGAACCTGAAAGCGAAAGTAAACCAGGGCAGCAGGTAGCTATCTCATAGAAACAACCCAAGAGAGAGTATCTAGAAAGCATTTTTATAAATCATGGTCATTAAGTTGAAAGAAGCAGAAGCCCACACACTATAAAATCTTAATATAATAGGTCTGGTCAGTGAAATGCCGCAGGGAATCAAACATATGAGGGTAGACTAGGCTTATGGCTCTATTGAGAGTTAATAAAAATGAATTTTAAAACCAAAAGTTTTAATGCTGAACATGGGATAGCTATAGGAAGGTTTGGAGAAATATATTTCCAAATTATTCAAGAAGGAAATATTTGCTTCTGGATGAAGTATTACATATAGGCCCCCAATAAGAGATAATTAATATCATGCTTTGCAAGATGCCAAAAAAAAGAGAGAGACCTGCTTTGCATTGTCGTACTTGACATTACTCTGTGTTTCATAAGAATGGGAATGAAGTGATAATATATCAGCTTTCTACGTACCAAGTAAGAGGAAACAACTTATCAAGACAACAGCATAAAGGCCAAGAACACCTGAAAAGATTGCAACGGATATTTGTAGATTATGCTCCAAGATTAATGATCTATTAATAAGTCACGAATCCTCTAATAAAGATTGTATGATACTATGTGACAGTCCTGTCCTAGTGATAATTTATTCATTATTAGATCTAGTGAAACTAAAATTTATTTCCTGCCATGTAACAAATGAAAACATTCCTTACCCAATCCAAACACTGAAAGCTTAAATTCAACCCACTAACAGAATCCACCACCTCAACCCACTAACAGAATCCACCTCTGCCACCACAAGAACCACTAATGACTAATCACCATGACCCACCATACACTAAAGCCACCAAAAGCCTTGTAAGTAGAGATCCATGAGAATAACCTGCAGGATAGATAGCTATCTCCTGGGATAGTACAAGATGCCTCTAAATTATTGCTCCTAGCAGATACAAGTTGCCTTCTAGATAAAAGGGTATGAGAGAAGCCTGCACATGGCACGATGACTCAGTTCTGAGTAATCAGACACGACAATGTATTAGCCAATTGAGACAAATACGTCAAGTCATTCCACGAAGCTGGCCCTATCCAGTTGCACTTGCACTTGCACTTACACTTGCACATGTAGCCCGGGAAGCTAAAAGAAAGAAAAAAAAAAAAAAAATTTCTTTTTGCAATTATGTGCCGAGAAATTTGTTGAAGAAATTGCAGCAACTCCCAGAAATTATATGCCTTTCTCGTGTTAGTCCTTAAACCACTAAATCACTAGGAGCTTTTCAATTTAAAAAACCGTGAATGATATTTGATATATATAAGAACCACAATGAAAATATTCTCAATCATTATATCGGTCATAGAAAACCCTAAGCACAAAAAAAGAGGAATATGCCTATTACTTGCAAACCCTAATTCTCAAGAAAACTGAACACGTGTTGTATCGGTTTCACGGGTTCGGTTATAGGTAAGTGAAGACAGAAAAATTCGTTGTAGAAGACGCATGGACTTAAGGAGTCAAAAGGTCGCAACTGAGATATGAAATAGTTAGAAAGAGAGAAAGGAGTTACATGGAGTTTGCCACGAAGCTCGCGATCAGAGCGAAGCTTGACGTAGATACGCTCGTCAAGGCTAAGCCTGATTAGGTCCAAAGGCTCCTTCACGGCGCTCTCTTCTTCAGTTGCCATAGCTCCTTTCTTCTCTTCTTGCAAAGAGATTTGGCGGTGGCTTGTATCAATTGGCTTCAAAGGTGCAGCGGTTTGCTCTCTGTTTTAACCCTGCTACGCTCCTCACCGGTTGTAACTTGTAAGCAGACCCAAAACAAAACCATTAATAAAAATTGCAAATAATTTCAAACTTTGATTTAAATATGATATAATTTAAACTTTCAAAATTTCATAAATAATCTTTTTCACTTTAACCAATGTTGTGAGAACAGACTGAGACCTTAACGTAGTTATAATAGAAGGTCTAGGATAAATGGCTAAAATCAGGGTTAATAGAAGTTAAATCTCGATCAAATTGATCCGTTTTTAAGAGAAGTCGTGTTCAACCAAGTTAAATCAAGTGGCTTAATCCAGTTTCGATAACATTACTTTTGATATTAAGATACTTCTCATCTATATTACTAAATAAATTGTAATAGAATTGCTATTATTAAGGAATAAAATAAAATTATATGAGATTTTTATTTGTTGATTTTTTATTTAAATAAAAGCATTTAAGAAAAAAATTTGAATAATATATTTTATTTAATATTATTTTGTCATAAAAAATCCGAATTGCTATTACAGTCAATTATAATAGTTTAATGGAATTACTATTACAATTAAGTGAACAATGAAATTTAAAGTTTAGAGCAAATTATCGCTTGGTTCAATTCAAAGAATGGAATTATATTTAAAATGGTTTGATTTAAACCTTAATAAATGAATCTTTTTAACTTTTAAACTAAATTGCTTCAAATATGGTGTGATTTGATTTGAATAATTTTTGAAAACATCTTATTCTTATTAATACTATAAATCATCATTAGAATTTTGATGGCCAAAAAAAAAATCATCATTGGAATTTTTAACAAAAAATTGATGTTGAAATTCAAGAACAGAATAGAGTAATTAAAATAATATAACATTATATTATAGTAATATTACTTCTTAGATGACGTTGAAGGCACACTTAAAAGATAAGAGGCAAAGGTGATAGAAAATAGTTAAACTCTCCAAGTTCAAAGTAAGATGATAAAAAGAAAATAAATAAATAAAAAGGTAGATAAGGTATAATAAAATGTCAATAAACTCTGAAACTAAAAATATGATCTATTTTTATTTTGAAATTGGAACCAATTTAACTTGGATTGAAGTAGTTTGGTTTGGTTTGAACATCAAACGAAACCACGAATCATTTTGAAAATTTCCGAACCAAATATAAGGGAATTGTATTATATAATTTGATTTGATTCAATTTTGTTATTGGTTTAGTTTGGTTTGATGAACAATCTTAATTTATTTTTTTTTCGGTGTCTAATTTAAAAGTTATTAATATATACTTTGATAGGTTGGAAGTTGTCTTTCGTCAAAATTGAAATTTAGTGAGTTATTTCAAACTTATCAGGTTAATTGACTAATTTATTATAGTTTAAAGATAAGATATTTTCATTTTAACAACTACTCTGATTATTTATATCATTAAAGTAAATATAAGAGTTTTGGTGTTATATTTAATATTATTATATGATTTATATAATTAAAATATGAAAAATTATAGTTAGAATAGTGGTATGTAAGTCACAGCAAATAAAATAACGGTATAACCTATAGATTAAAAAAAATGTTATAGTTGAATAAGCTATTTGTATGGTTGCATTAAGAGGTGCATCACTTTTTCTTTAATAATAATTATCGTGGAGAAACTATGATATTTTTTTTCTTATTTTTATATACAATCTTATTTATTTATTTAACTATTTGTTAACCACTGTACAGGCAATAAGCTTCTGACTGTAGCATTCGTTTGTGTGGGGTCTATGTGTGCGTGTGTGTGTAACAAGAAATCAGCCATTTATTTTGGAAATAAAATATTTTTCATCACTATTAAAAAGGAAAAAAACTATAATATGATGTGTAATATTTTATTAACATAGGATAATTTAATAACACATGTTGACCACTTTTAGCTAAAGCTACCGCGGTTTGCTTGGATAGTTTGTTTTTCATGTGTTTTGTATCTGTATCGAAACGATATGTAAATATGTCGATTTGTATTTATATTTTATCTATATTTGATCATTTCATGAGAACTGTCATTTTTTTTTACTTGTATCTATTTATTGATAAACAATTTATTAGAAAAAAATTAAAAAAAATTATATGTATCTGTCCGAAAAAAGCTAGCCAAACAGACCCTTAGTATATAATAATTTTTTTATATTTTAAAATTAAAAAAATGTATTTTTGTGTTCTTATACAATTACATAACTTAAAATTTTTTAAGAAAATGAGAAGTAAATATTTATCATATATTTTTTTCTAGTAAATATCAATTTCGAAACCTCAACTTGACATAGTCAATTTAATACTTAATAAAACATTTCATGACTATTTTTACTACCTATTCTAACATCATTTGCTTCATTGGCTAACGTGGAAAAGATAATGTATCATTGTATTTTTATTACATTTCCTAATGTTTTCTAGCACAAATAAACTCTCTCTTGTATATCAGTAAATGCAGAAAAATGATGCTAGAAAGTAGTAAAAGTCGCTATGAAAAAACTGATTGGGTATTAAACTGGCTACTTTAAAACTGAATTGAATTTTCATGATAAATTCAAGTACTTAATTTGATGTGTGTATGTCTATTAGAATTTTCAAGTGTCTTATTACATGCATGACCTACTATACCCAAAGACAAAAGGTAAACATAGTCTCTCTCTCTCTCTCACATATCATTGTTACTAGTAAAAGACTAACTACACCAACACCATGGCATATAGCTCATTACTAAAAATTATCAATTGATGCACAACAAATTTATACAACATTTGTAGTATTATTTAAATGGTTTTTCAAATGGAATGAGAAGCACAAACAAATCATACTAATCATTGTTCTTAAATGGGATAGTAAGCACAAGCAATTTTGAAATAACGAAACTATTGGTTGTGCTTTAATTTTGTTTAAATTTATTATTATAGATGCAAAGAATAGATGATGAGAAATTGCTATTCACAAGTAAGTTTGTAAGATACTACTTATTTAACACCTAGAGGGTACTAACATAACTAACCCAGAGTCCTCACCATGAAATTTCATCCATTGTTATAATTATAGGGAAATATGTCAATCTCGCTATTGCTCCAATGTTTTTTTCTTAATTTGCATGTTTATGACTTATGAGTGAGCAAAGGGATCTTATTGATTGCCTTCTCTAACACTGGCTATTAATTTCAGTAATCATATGGGGGAGTCCGTAGGCGTTTTTTCATGTTCATTTAGAAAATTCAACCTATACATGTACATTTCAATGATCCCTTTTAGCATTTCTTCATGTCAGTAAGAATTGTTTGGAATTAAATGAATTTTGATGGAATGAAACGAATTGTATTAAAATGAAATAAATTCTAGAATGATACATCGTGGTTATATTTAGAAGTATTTACAAATAGAATGGAATGAGATGGGATGTGTATAAAATGTAATTGATAAATTTAGATTATAAATATATGGTGGATAAATGCACAATTAAACTACATATAATAAATAAAGCCAGAACAAAGTCATGATTTTAAGAAGATAGTCAGATTACTTTGTAAGACCAAAATCATGTTTTCAACTTCTGAAAGTGTATTCAAATATGTGAAAAGAAATGGAACCAAATCATGATTTTATTTTAGGTTATTCCGCGTTCCAAACATGGCATATTCACCCTTTTATCTTGAGTAGAGAATGAGCCATTGCAAAATGGGAACTCCTCTGATTCATGCCATAGATGGATTGGGTTGAACTTGCAAATTATATTTATCTTAGATGTGTCTATCGATAGCAACAACTGCCCCTCCTTTAGGTAAGAAGTCATTGAAAACAATAATCATGATCAAGAGTGTTTAAGTCAATAACAAAATTTAAGAGGAATTTATCTTGAGGAAATAGGTTGAGTCATGGCCTATAGATAATTGAGGGCAAATGTTGAACGATTATTGTAGGCGTTTGAAAATGCCGAGTGACTCTGATGGGAAATTTGCTTTCGATTATACCTTTGGTGCCAAGTGCAGTCCATATAGGTACAACATTTATCATGCGAAAGAAGTTTATCGTTTCAGATTCTAGCATGAAAGGTAGGATTTTGACCCGTGCTTATGATGAATTTTCTACATTTCCATCATGCTTGCACACATTTGAACAAGTGGCATCATGTTCAGATTTTTTAGTTGTTGGATTGGCAAAAGGAAAATCCAATGGTCATAATTAGGTAACAATCTTAATTCACTCAATGGTTGCATCGGGATTAAAATCTTTATATATCTCCTTATTCATCCATAAGTTACTTTTTTCGCATTGTGTCTTCATGTACTCTGCATTTTCAATAGGTCTTTCAAGTTTTAGTTTACGCCCATCAACTCAAATCAATGATTATGGCATGTGAGGGTTAAAGAACTTTTGCAACTTATTTGGATGAGAAATTGCATTGGAGGTTATCCACCTAAATTGCAATAATTAAGAGACTAAATACTGCTGAGGAGAAGGTTTCAAGGAATATTTTGGGATAAGTTTTGGGTGAAGACGTCGATATATATTCTTTAATAGAATCTTAAGAGAGAGATAATTATAATGACGATTGCATGACATTAAAGGAGGCTCCAAATATTCACAAGGTTCCACGTTAAGTCATGAAGGTCCACGCCTTATTGATTGGGAAAGCTAAGTTGATTAAGATGATGAAACGACCCGGCCCTTAGGGCGCTTAAGAGTGAGATTGTTTCGCCGCATACATCCTCTTAAAGCAATGTGTGCAGGACATTTCATAATTGAGTGGTTTCTAATTAAGTTTTAAACTAAGAAATCATTATTAATCTTTATAAAAATTCCCAGTAGAGTAACATTTAATTATTCAAGGTTTAGGTTCGTCAAAACCTATAAATTCAATTTGTTTAGAGAATAAGTATTACAAATATTCATTTATAAAGATTGCCCATAGGGCCCATTAAATAAGAATGACTTCACTGCAAAACTTTTAGACTTAAAAGTCTATGTTAAATCAAATAAAAGTCCTTGATTATTAATTATAAAACATGATTACAATAAAACTTTTACATGAAAAAGGCTCATAAAACCCATGTCTTGTACATTACTATTTAACCAAGTCATCTCGCATAGCACTTATCCCCATCGTACCACCAATGAAACCTGGAATATTAAAGAATGAGTTGCGAAGCCCAATACACAGTAATACAACACACATGTTGTGCAATCCTAATCTAATATATCAATCATAGTTTAGTATATTTAATCTAAAGTCAACAAACAAGGTATTCCCAATGTCCCAGAAATATTAACACGCACAAGAGTACTCATAATTCCCGCCAAACAAAAGAGATAAGGTTCCCTTAATGGATCACACACCAAAGAGGGGGGTTCGATAAGTCCCATGTACTTACAGGAAAGAAAATAAGGAAAATAGTCTTGTCCGAGTCATCTCCTCATAAGCTTCTACCGACGAACACAGTCCATTGCAACATTTTATGCCAGAGCCGATACCCTACATAACTCCATTGCGACTTCGCACCAGCTCTTAATCAACCGCTTGATCTCAGAAATTTCCCTATCGATTATCCGCCAAGCCCAACCATGCATTGTGGGGGCCTAAGCGCCAATCAATTACTACATCATCCCGAAGTTGTGATCAGACTCACAGTCCAGTCCGAGGGTACCACTCCTAGAGAAAGCGGTCAAGTAGCAACCAGCACTCAATCAAGTCAAGTTTAAATTGTAGTCTGGTTATTAAAATTATCCTAACATGCAATACACAATTACTGCATACGTATCAATGGATTTGAGCTTTCAAATCCCTTCTGAAGCTCAATGTTTAATAACTATTCACAATTGAAATCGAGAATTAGTTCAAGTTATACTACTTTTATTTCATTTAAGTTGTTTGTTACATCTAGGTCACTTTAATTTAACTATATCTACTCAAAGATAATATTTAAAGAGGTCATTTGTTTCATCTAGCCAAGTCATCTAGTTAATTATGTAGGTTAGGGTTGGTTCTGAGGCTTAGGTTAACCAACTCTTAGTGGGCTATACTTTGTAGGTCTCAATTCTTGACCTTTTAAGAATAAGTTTCCATAGCCCACTAACCTCATGTAGTTCTTAGTGTCCTACTCTGATTATTAAGTATGAATCACTTTCATTCATGTGAGGCATTTGAATTAAAAGTGTTTAGAGGATGTATGTCATAAATAGGGTATTACAGCTTGCTAAATATGTATTTTGAAGGTCTTAGAAGGTCACTTAACGTCAAGGGAAGAACCGGGTCAAATTTCATGCGATTTAGGTAAGAAAAGGTGAAGTTAAGAGGGGCTGGCAAGAAGCACAAGTGGTACATGGGGTAATGTATTACCCAGTGTTTTGGTACACTGCTGGTACACAGGGAAATATATATCCCTATGTTTCTTCTTTGTTTAGGGGTCAGAGAGAAGCACTGGGGAAATATAGCTACTTATCTCTCTGTGTTCTTTTAGGTTTCAAGGCATTTTTAGAAACAGAGAGAAGCATGGGGAAACATTGAGTCATGTTCTCGTCATGCTTTTTCTAGGATTGTGCTTTCTTTTGTGATTTTGAACAAGGAGAGGCAAGGTGGGAAACACGACGTTGTGTTCCCATCATGCTGTTATTATTTTCACTTGTTTTTCGTGTTTTAAGGATCAAAATGAAGCACAGCTCGAACATGGCACCATGTACTAGTCATGCTTTTTTCTGGGTTTTGTGTATTCTTGTTCAAACTAGATATTTTCGTTAAAAACACAGTTTTAGGGATGAATTTTGGGTGATCTTAAAGGCATTAGATGATTGTGTTTACGTCTAGACTTAACTATATTCATCTCTAGCATGCTATAACAAGATTAATCTAAGGTCAAAACCTAAAACATCTACTTTTGACAACACACCAATATCTTTATGGTTTTTCTGCAATTTCACAACATATTCGTCAAGATTTTATCATTTTACCTTGCTAACTTCAACTTACAACAAAACCCAACCCCCAAATCATGTTTATTCTCCAGTTTACATCATTGGGACAGTTTAATCTCCTTTTTATTGAAATTCCTTAACATAAATAGTTAGTCTCAGACCTTACCTTACTTCCAAGTATCGTTCCTCCCTTGTTTTAGCTGGAAATGGCGATTCTAAACCCCAAAATCACTCCAGTACCCGATTTCTCAACCCACATCATGTACTAGCATACCCAAGTCAGTTTTCATGCTTAAAATATCGAAATACTCACGTTATGAGGTCTTAAGATCTTGTGTTTATCTTGACACGAATTTTGTTGGGATGGTGGGTCTCCTTCTTCTTCTATGACTACTCCAACCTCTCCATTTTCCTCATATAGAGACGCCATATAAGCTAATTAGTGCTACATTTTAGTTAATCCTAATCATTTAACATTAAGAAGGAGCTAGGTTTTAGAGAACTTTACCTTAGGTTTTGGGAGGGCTTCATGAAAGGGGGAGGAGGTAGAAAAAAAAAAAGAAAAAGAAAAGGGCAGATTTAGGGTTTTCGATAAGGGGAAAGGGTCTCCTTTTAAGGTTTTTTCCACATGACATTATTCGGTGCGTCTAGATTTTACATATGCAAGATCTTAGCTAATTTTAGACGGTTTATTATTTTTAATTGACCTCTTAGGCTAGTAATAATTTAAATATATCAACTAAGTCTAATTTGTTCATAAATTTTAAAATTTTAATATGCGCAAGTTTTCGATTGAGGGTAAAATCATAATTTTGCAAAATCAAGGTTTCTAACAACGTTGTTTTGATTTCCTTACAAAACTTTTCATTTCAATAATTTTTACGAACTTATAATTTAATTTATTTTGGTATTTGCATAGCTTTTGAATTTTCAATATTTAGGTTTTCGGTTGGGTTAATTTGGGAATTTTGAAAAAAAATTTAGTATGTTAAATCTATACATAAATCCAATTGGATTCCATTGTCTTTATTTAATTTTGATTTCTTATGATTGGTGTTTGGATCATTTCAAATGATATTGAAGAAATGGTAGACCTGTACTTTTACATGATCCCCTTGGAGTATACCATTTTTCCTCCAAGAGTTGAAAGAGGGTTCCTTTCGTTAGCAATTCTTGCTTTTATGTTTACATTAAATGCCTAGAGTTTAGCATGGGGATTCCTTTTTAAGTTTGAGAGGGAATGCATGAATTGTTTTTGTGCTTCTCAGATCATTTTTATCCTAATTCTTGCTTGTTATTAATATGTTTCAAAGTGTTGTGTGAGAGTCTACTTCAGTACCCTACCCTACAATTTATCTGCTACTTCTTCTACTTAAAGGATGATAATGAGTGGGTCATGTCATTATAAGCCTGCATGCATGCATTGTTTTTTGGTTTGAGCTCATCAGTTAAAGGGTGGAAACTCAAGTTTTTTATTGTCGAGAATAACAAAGAATGTCCATTCTTGACAAGATGGATGGCCTCCATCAAGTTGTCTCCATTGAAGAAGTTCAAAGCTAATGATCAAGAGACTGAAGAGGAGATCACTTGGTTATTGGATTGAAGGAGGACATGTGATACTGGTCCACTTCACATGATGCAAGTGATGAAGGTATATAAAGGTTATGGTCCTTATATTATACACCTTGCTTATTTTGCAAAGAGGGAGAGTGGAAGTCAAGGTGCTTTTCGATTTTCTCTATTGTACCAAGTCGAGCTACTTAAGGTGACTAACTTGTGAGGCATTGTTTATTAGGGAAATCCTCTTAGCGCAGACTCAACATGAAGTTGTTAATACTATACTTTAATATACTTTATCATCGATCCATCTTTTAACTCCTTCTTTTTCCTTTCTTTTGTTTTTTTTTTAATAGTTGACAAGTACAAGAAGCACCTTGGCTACAAGAAGTTAGTCTACCTAGGGGATCTTAAACAAATTCCTTTCTTTAAGGGAAAGAAGAAGAAGACTCATCACAATAAGGGTTGAAGTGGTGCAACAAAAGGATCAAACAGTTCATTTGACACTTCCTTTTGAGATGATTGTGAATGAGCCTTCTAACAGGTAGCCTACTTAACTCCATCCTCAACCTGCTTAGGTATACTCAGGGAGAAATGGGAGAAAGTGAAGCTTATGGTGACTTTCAACCTTAACCCACCCAAAAAGTTAAGGCCTGAGGTACAATTACTCCCTTAGCTTAAGTCTTGAAAAGGGTCCTAGCTATGGATTGGTGATAGTTGAGCAAGCACCCCACAAGAAGTAACCAATCAATTAGCAGAGATGTAGATATGATACTTTCTAGTCCATGACAAGGACATAAATTGTATGAAGATGATTCTGACTTCTATAGGTAGGCAAGTAGTCATTGATTCCCAAGAATAGGTAGATCATCAGTAGAGGTAAAACACAATGAAGGTAACGTCTAATCAAGACTGCAGTCTAGGTAAAATGGGTGATGTTACTTACTTAAAATGCTATGAAATGAGCTTGTCGCTTTTCTTACTATTCATAGTTACATTCTCTTTTAAAATATTATATTTCTTA
This sequence comes from Combretum micranthum, assembly GCA_024138025.1. NCBI lineage: Eukaryota > Viridiplantae > Streptophyta > Magnoliopsida > Myrtales > Combretaceae > Combretum > Combretum micranthum. The sequence goes on along the minus strand of JAMXBD010000097.1, from coordinate 255,249 downwards.
TTATTTTCCAATAAATGCAAAAACATATTGAGGTTCGTTAGAAGGTCAAGAGGGGAGTCGAAGAAGCTATAAGAAGGGCAGAAGAGTTAGAGAAGAGAGTTATGGATGCGAATTTAGCAGTCTATTTCCGAGCATTTGAACTACTATGAAGATAAATGTAAATCCTTGGCTTTCAAGGTCAATGAGCTGCGTTAAGGCATTCTTATTAGAGTTATAAGTGATCATAAGAGATATTTTTACTAGTTCGTACTCTGTCTAAGATATCTTCACGTAGAGCACAATAAGGAGATAGATTGATCAAGTCAATGACTGTCCTCATTGTTTCTCCCCATAATGATTTAATTTTAGGTAACTTATAATAAGACAATGTACACTTGACTCACTCAATGATAGTCTTGTTCATCTTTTCTGCAGTATCATTTTGCCTTGAGGTCTTTGGGATCATCTTTTCAAGCTTAATTCCATAGATTTTACAATTTTCCTCGAGAAGGCCTCTATATTCACCACCACTATTTGCTTGGACATATTTTACTTGTGTTCAGTTTCTCTTTCAATTATAGTATGGAAATACATAAGCATATCTAGCACTTGATCTTTAGATTTTAAAGTAAAAGTTCATAACTTTCTAGAGTGCTATAAAAGTTACAAATAAAGACCATCACCAACTAATGTATCTTTCATATAACATATTTATATGGACTAAATCAAGAACATAAAATTTCCTAGTAGGTCGATTTCTATGAAATGCAACACTATGTTGTTTTACCTAGCAAGACAATTAGTCCAAGTATTCCAAGGCATACCTTTCACATCAAGTAGAAGTTACTTCTTTGTAAGTATTTGAAATCTTTTCTCACTCACGTGTCTAAATCGCTTGGGCCAAAGCTCTATAGACGATTCATCAATCATGTTCACCATTACTTTACTAAGTTTTTCAGACATTAAGTAAAAGGTGTTGTTTTTTTTCCCTTTAGTCATTACGAGAGAACCATTTGTGAACTTCCACTTACCTTCACCAAAGTAACCATTTTATCCTTCAATATCTAATTTTCCTATAAATATAATGTTCGAGTGAATATCTAGAACATGTATAACATATTTGAGAATGAACCTGCAACAAATGTTAGTCTTCAAAATAATATTTCTAATGGGGTAAATATTGCGAATGGTACTCGAACTTTAGGAAAATGCACAATTAGGTATATAGACTTTGAAACAAATTAATTTAGTACATGAACTTTGAAATCAATCAATTTAATACCTAAAAGAATTTTTCATTGATAAACATGAGTTATTTATGATTATTAATGGCTAATTAAGTATAATTTAGGACTTGAATTATGTTTTTATTAAAGAACGGATACTTAAATCAATAATATTTTCAATTCAGATGACTTTTACAACACATTATGGAGCAAATTGGAGTAATATGGACTCAAATCACAGGCGAGATAGGAGCAAAACAAACCCTAACAAGGATCATGAGGCTTTGGTCGCCCGTGATATGAAGTGAGGAAGGAAAAAAATCGAACACAGTAATAATACAACCCTCATGGTCGCCCGTGATTTGGAGAAAAGTAAGGAACAATAAGGATCCCCGTTCTTTGGTCACTCATGATTTGTCTGGTTATTCAATGAAATTCGCTCACAGCTTAAATCACTCCCCTTTGGTCACTTGTGATATATTGTCTGCTATCCAATATTTTTGGTATATTTTCATTTAAGTGTCGTATCGATTCGAACAAAAGACACAACTTTCCTCCAAGTGTTGTATTGGTTGACTAAAAAGATCGAGGGAGTTAAAAGTGAAGGAAGACACTCATTTGGTGGATTCATTCATTAATTCATTCATATTTTAATGTCATAAAAACACACCTATTCATAGCGAAGAAGTGAATGTTGTACTCGTTCAAGTGATAAGAAGTGTTGTAATTTGTACGATTATGGAAGAGACTCGAGAGAGAGAACTGGAATCAAGTGTTCGTGTCTTGTATCAACGTTTTGTTTGTTGTAATTGAAAGGGGCTTTCTTTCATTTACTCTGATATGATGTTTTTGTTCTTATTTATGTCTGAATTTTGTATTTGTTATCATATTTGTATCATGGGTGAGTAGATCTTGGGGTGACGAAGTCATATTAGCATGAATTGTGCAATTCATTGTTAGTAATCCATTTAATCACGAATTTCTAGTAATTGAACTTCATAAAAGTTAGGGAAATGTAGTACACGACATGTCCCTACTTCAGATCTTGATGGAAAATGTTGAGAACAATTCCATTGAGTAGATTAAGTTACTAGAACAGACTACTCCTATTAAAAATATGTTATTAGGAAGTCTGCTGCATGTTTTAGAGAATTTAAGAATAATATAAGTTTTTATTGTAATCTAAGTTGTCTATTCGCTTAGAAGAGATTCTAGTCGATACAATTAGGATTAGAATTGGTTTATTATGAGAATAATGACCATGAGTTGAGAACTCTGTAGAAAAGTAATTAAAAGGATGAATAAACTTTAAATCATGTTAATATGATGAAGTTACCCTCGTTGTGTATCTTGTTTATAGTTGTGTTAAAGTTTTGTTCTATAAACTAATTTGGTGAAGCTCTATAATTAGTTTAGATTAATTATTAAGTATAGGTAAAATTCATTTAGATCCAAATAATCAATTGCTAGATAATAATTAAAAGAGTGAGTAGTAGTACTTGCCGACGACCCCAATGAATACGACCCTATAGTTGATCCATATACTACAATAGATAGGTGCACTTGCCTAGCGTTAAACTAGGTCATAGGAAGCAATAATAGGAATTAATTTATTAAACTCAGTCAAGTTTAAGGAAAACGCACACCATTCATACACGCCAACAATATCTCCATCATATTGATTGAAGGTGCCACATCAAATGATGGCGTTAGCCAATTTAATGGAGGTACTATTATCATATACAAAAAGTTCTTTCAAATACTAAATTGATTAGTTTCAAATTTAGCTATATAATTGCATATTTTGGTAAAGTTCAAGTGTTATTTACGATATTAACCTTATCAAATGCCAAAAGTTTTATATATTCTATCAATTCTTATCCTAACATTACCATAATTACTAACTATATAGATAGAGAAGAATCCACCTTATGACGTCACATGAAAAGAGATACTAAAGTTAATAACCCAATCACTGTCATGGCATGTAATACTAACATAATCCTCATCATAGCAACAACTATTTTACAATTTGCTATCGTAGCAACAGTGTTTTCACCTTTTCCATCACCTCTAGCTTTAACTTGCTCTTTTCCATATTCTACACTCTCTTTAAATGTCTTGCTTTGCAAAATGGTAGCATTTAATGTTTCTTCTTCTTGATTTGGATCCTCCCTTAGATTTTTCAAATCTATCAAATTATCAAATGAACTTTTGTTTTTGCTCTTACCATGTCTTTCTCGTTAATTGATAACTAGTTATTGAGCTTCAGAATATGTAACTAATTCTTTTTCTTCTAATTTCTTCATTCATCAAGCTATCTTTTACCATTGCAATGGTGAGCTTTCCTTTGGGTTAAAAAAAATGCTAATTGATAAGACAAGTGTCTCCTAAGTGTTAGGTAGTGAACTAAATAATAATAATGCCTATGAGGTTATAAATGAGCCAAGTTTTTAAAGGTTCGGACTATATTCGTTTAAAATTTATCAAGCTTAAGTTCGAGTCAAGCTTTTTTATCGACGTTGAAATTTAGGTTTGAGCTGCTCATTTAATTAGATGAGCTTTAATTCAAACTTGAGCTCAACTCGTTTATGAAATGACCTTAAGCTAAGCCGAGCCGAGCCGAGCCAAGTTTTTTATCGAGCTTAAAATTTAAGCTTGAGCTCGACTAGTTTAGATAGTCTATTTTCTATTTTTTTAGACCTATATATATATATTTATATATATAAGTATTGCTATAAATATATATACATAAATGTTTTATAGAAATTAGTTTTTATTGTTTTAAATATGTAGTTATACATAATATATCATACATAAAAAATTTATAAATCTGCTAATGAGCTTATTAACAAGTCAACTTGCATGAGTTAGCTTTCGAGCCTCAATCAAAGCTTAAGTTTTACTTGTTTAGATAAGCTTGAGCTCAATTCATTTCCTAATCGAGCTTGAGCCAAGTTAAGCTTGAAGTGAGTCGAGCTCAAGTAGCTCGTGAGTAGCTTGGTTCATATGCCTAAGTGCCTATATCTCATCATCAAGCACTAATTTCATAGTAGTTGTTTGATTCATAAGACCTTATAAAATCATTTAAGTGCGTCGTCGTATTGGATCTATCCTTCTAATTCAAATTCATAACTTTCCTAATTTATGGAGTTTAATCTAACACAGTTTGTTTTTCATAGATGGACCCCAATTTTTTTCTAGAGTATAAGCTTTGGTTTCCTGATCAACACGATGATGTACACTATGTTCGACCCATTATTGTACATAGCCAATAGGTTTTTCTATGCATGATTGGCCAATCTTCAACAGAATTATTGTTTAGCTTTGCTTCGTCACCATTTAATGGCACATACAAATCTTTATTGTAAAAGCAAAAAAAAATCCATCATTGAATTTTAGATTGAATAATTTGAAGAATTTGACTATATCAAAGTACCTAATGATTTCACCATGCTTGTAGCATGAAAAATAATTTTTTTTTTTCAAAACTTAGCTTTGAGACCGGATGTTAGGTAAAAGGGAAGCCTCGAATGGGGAAAAATTCCATAAATGGATTTTGTGAAGGAACAATATAATGGGTTTGATATCATATATTACCAAAAACTTTAACGTATTAGGTCAATGGGTCTTTTCTCTTATAAATCATCCATATAATCCACATATTCTCCACGTGAAACTTATTTAACCTTGCATTTGTATTCTAACAATCTCTCATCAAGCGTGAATCTCCATTTGGGCTTAAGACTTACTCTACCTACAAGTGAAACCTCCCAGTCTTATCAAGAGCTTGTTAATTGACTCCATTAAATTTACTTTGTGATTGGTCGACTGCGTACTACTCTCCTTGCATCATGGGTTTCACTCAAGTTACACCACATTGCTTTTCTTTTTACATAGTGGGGACAAATATGGGAGTATCCGAGTCGAAGTATCATCTCTAATACCACTTGTTAGGAATGATAATGTCCTATAATGATAAAATATTTTTCCTTTTACTAATAAGTAGTAAACAAGAATAAATCTTAACAACAACAACAACAACAACAACAACAAAATAATAATAATAATAATAATAATAATAATAATAATAATAATAATAATAATAATAAATACCTAGATTTAGCTGAAAAATCCTAATTCAAGAAAAACTCACTGAACTACAACACAAAAACTTCCACTATCAATAAATAAATGGGATAACATTATTTTTCTTCACTAGTTATATTAGTGAATAAATAAATCTTTAGTAAAATGATGAATATAAATAAAATCTTAAAAGTAATTAATTTATGAAAACATCTATTCAACATAGACAACGGAGAAGGGTTGATAATGAGTGAAATTGATCGCCTTATAATACTTCACACTACAAATTTAATGAAATAAGTTTCATCACAATCGTGATTCAATAAGCCATCTAACTATGCATTTAAAGTTATTCCATTAAAATTTAATTCCCTTCTCAATAGTTGTAGAGGTAACAAACTAATAACAATTTTTTTTTTTCTGGTGCTATCCAAGAACGTTGGAAAGTGCATTTTCTTTTCTTTCCATATCTTCTGATACTACCAATAAGATGCTCTTTTCAACTAGGGGTGAGCATGTAACCTTGTCGTATAGGGTACCCACCTGGATCCTGCTTAATAGGGTAGGGTCTGGGTGGGTATTAAAGGATACAAAGGATGGTCGAAGTATATATTTTACGGAACCTACTTTCACATGGTAGGGTACAGATATGACTTTTCATACCCTGTACCCATCTTGAAACTTGTACTAGTACATATTTTAAGGTATATTATATCTATCCTATTAAATATTATAAAGCAATGTTAATATACATAAAATTAATAACAATATTTCATTTTTTTTTGACGTTATTCAAAATTATTATTTTGCAAATTATCTTCCAAAGAATTTTACTATAGAAGATTTTGTACTATTTTATTTTGGAAACACTTGTTGTTTTTATTTTGGAATGCCTATAATTGTATGTATATACCTAAGCTCCCAAATTATATAGATATGCTACTTATCTTCTAAGACTAATTAATATGAAAATTGCTCTAAAGTTTTTAATTTTAGAATCTGCTACAATTTCTACAATTTTTTTTAATATCATATAAATATGTTCGATAGATTTTTGTTATAAGTTTCAGCTGCCCCACATAAATAGATCTACACATTGCAAAATTTATGATATTAACAAATTACTTTTAAAATTCATTTCCACATGCTATTTATAGTGAATGTATGGAATTAAGGCAATTATACATACTACATGATATCAAATACTATAAACTTGAAATTTATAAAAATACAGAAAAAATAGATATTTCATAAGTAAATCAACAGGTTCCATAGGATACCCCATACCTTGTAGTACCCTGTAAGTTTTATAAGGTACAGAGTAAGGGGGATTAAAAATGCCATATGATAGGTTTCAAGTACCAAATCTACTATTCTGTAGCATACAGGGTATGGAATGAGTAGCACTTCATATCGTATTCATCCTGTACTTGTTCACCCCTACTTTCAATTTTGTTTTCTCAGTGGAGCGAGTGTTCTTCTAAATTCTATTTTATTCCATGGTTGCAACTCTTTTCCTAGGTTAATGTTACAAATGGTAATTGAACTTTGGTAACATACGTAATTAGGTACTTAAACTTTGAATAATCAATTTAGTACTTGAATTTTAAGATCGATCAATTTAATACTTAAAAGAACTTTTCATGCACGTTAATAGTACATCCTAATATTGGTTAGCATACACAAAAAGTAATTTCAAGTATTGAATTAATCAATTTCAAAGTTTATATATTAAATTGATTAATTTAGAAATATAGATACCTAATTACATATTTTGCTAAAATTTAAGTACTATTCATGATATTTATCCTTCTTTTCCTTCACCAACTTATTCTCTTTCCTATTATTATTATTATTCCCAATGGTTCAAAGCTTACTAATACCTAACGCATAATATTCGATAATCTTTTTAATTTTTTACATATTATGTATCCATTTATATTGACTAGTTACTATTTACTATAATTATTTTAAGAGGGGAGAATCCAACCAATCCATCCTGTTAAATACACACACACCTCATTTGACTTTAAGGAATTTAGCCATGCATCTATAACTTACTCATCCAGAAGAGGCAAGCATGGAATAATTCTTTTAAATCTAAATTGAAAAAAAAAAAAACTAAATAACTTGATTTGAATACACATTTTAAATAAAAAAAGGGGAAAGGGCAAAACCTGAAACTGCATGTAGGTCTTGAAGTTTCACAAATAATACAAGCTCAGCCTAGCACCTCTAATCATTTTAAGCTTAACCATAGGTCTTCATTATTGGATTAAATGATAAATTACAGAATTAAGAAATAAATGCAGATAAATTTTCTTATATATTGGTCTGGAGTAAATTCTTAAACAGTTAAAGTATCATTTAATACCCTCGTAATTTTTAGAAGATAATCAAATAATCTTTCAAATTATGACTAGGACCTAAAAATTATTGTTAAAACTTTTAGGATGATTTAGATTGTACACACACTTTTTTTTTCAATGGGTTACAGTGATTATTACAACACGGCCACAAAGACCATTACAATAAGCTAATACGGGAATCAAACTCGGTACTTCAAGAATGAGGACCTGGACCAAATGCCACTAAACTGCAAGACCATTGACTATACACATTTTAATAGTCGTGAATTGCACTTGACAAAAAATTTAATGAATGTATTTACATGTTACCTTCAAATTTACCAAACCATGCAGTATTTGAGCTGAACCACGTATGATTAATTATCACCGTATTTAGGTTTGTTTGATTCGTCTTATTTTGATCATTTTGACATTTTTTTATCGTTTTTAAACAACTATTTACTAAAAATAGATACAGATAAAAAATAGATATTTTTATTTATATGTAATTCAAACAGATTAGATACAAATAAGAATGGATAAAAATCAAACAATACAAATAGACCTTATTGTTGGCACATAAGATGTATAATAAATAATAGTGATCTAACCTTGGCAGCAATAGATTTTTCAAGGAACCCACCATCTCTCAAGTCTATTCAGAATTGGACAAATTTATAGTTCTTTCTTTACTTAACAGACTAGTTATCATATGTGACACATGACCAACCATCGGGAAAATGCTTGTTTTGCTCCACCAACTTGGATGAACTACTCATTTACCAATTTCATGCCCCTCAAAAAATTAGGTTTTGCAACATGTACAGGTATTATACACTGTGTTCGTGTTACACGAAGTTAATACCATATATCTTTTGGGATTTTTTTTTTTTTTTAATAATCTAAACTTTCCTGGGAATTCCTACAATAATATTTAGAAAATGTAAGTTGAAAAACCTTGGGTGGATCATTCATCGTTAACTTTTTTTTTTAATCTATTTTTGTGCTTAAAAGCTTAAGTATATTAGAAGACAAGTGTTATACATTCTGTAATTAAGGCTTCAACTTTATCTTCTCTCCTCCACAATACTTCAACCTACTAATCTCAAAGAAAATCTAATTCAACAAGGATGTAATAAAGTTGTAATGTATATTATAATATTTACTTGGTGAAAAAAAAAAAAAAATAAGTTATTATTGAAATAAAAGTAAAATATCTTTAATATACCCTTTATCTTATTATATAGGTGATAATTGGATAGATGATATTTTCAAGATAATAGATAATTATGAAAAAAATTGAAATAAACTATTGATTCACGGTTGATTTGTGTAGATATATGAATTATTATTCTTTATTTTACATAATGATAATTTATCAAAAATTGTCATTCCCCTCAACTAAACACCAAGGTAAACGAGGAGGGAATGAATAGCTATTCTTTCCAAGTAAACAGATTGTTAATATTGTCTTAAGAATTATTTTTTTTCCTTTTGTAAAATGTAATGTTAAACAAACAAATAAAATTAGATATATCCTGATGTGCCTAATTTGACAATACCCTTCATTGAAAATATGATATATGAGAATACGATTCCATGTACCATCTTGTATTCCCATTTTTTATGCATCATATTCTTAATTAATAGAAAGTTAACTATTTCATGTGATTAGGGATGTGAAAAAAAAATGATAAAATCAAAAAATTGGTTAACTAGTCCAAGGGTTTCCGTTTAAGGTTGGAGTTTTTAATTTTATTTGTTCTTGATTTTAGTTTATAATTGACAAAAACCGATTTTTGTTAACGAGTTTGAAATATCTATGTATGTATATAAATAAATGATATTTAAAAAATATAAATATATAGAATTTACATGTTAAATAAAATTTTAATTATTGTGTGATTCTTGTGTTGTAATTTGAAATATGGATAAGAAATAAAGTTTTAATTTGTGTAATGGTAGTATTTAATTTTAAACCTTATGAACTAGCATTAGATTTATGTTTTTGATTTGTTGATTTTATAATTATTTGATCTGTAATTTTTTAATATAATCATGTTATTAGACTTGTTAATTTACAATTTTTGAATGTAATTATGAAACAAAATGATCTAAATATTTATGATTATTATTGAAAGTACAATTAACTAGAAACTTTTAGCTAACCATTATATTCAATGGCTAAAAACCAAATATAAAAAAGGGTTAACTGTCTTAATGTTTAGTCATTAATAATGGGCTAATTTATGGTTAAGATATAAAAAAAAGATCACTTTGGTTTGGTTAAGAAAAAAAGAGTGATGGATTGATTAACTGAACTGTATCCAGTTCTATGTGTGATATAATATTCATGTGTTGTAGAAACCATATTATTCGAACATAAATAGAACATAATTTCGCTTTGGCTTATTTATATTTTCTCTATTTCAATTCTAATTCTAAATTTTAATGTTGTTTTCATTTTTCCTCATTAGAACTAAATTAGTTAATTTAACACTCTTAGTAATTTCAATGAAAAATATAATCGAATTCAAATAAATGTGAAAAGGTTTTGATAGTATAAGAATGCACCATACTTTGTCCATAGAGGTATGTTTAAATAATATCCACTATACATAGGTTATTTATCACGTTAATAGTTTAGCTTATACTTATACTAACCATGTCAACAATCTATGATAGAATAGTAATTCCTTGTATTATTATTCCTTACATTGATCTTTTAATCAAACGCTGAAATTTAATTCCTTATCTTGTTCCTTGTTATATGGTCTCATCACAGGTATGATTTCTTTTACTAACACATAATAGTTACAGAAAACAAATAAATCAAGCTCGTATCCCAAAAATTAGCAAAAGGCAAAACAGTGAAAAAGTCTTGGTACACGCGGCAGTAAGTAGGTGGTGAAGAGTGGTACCAAGAAAATTACATTCTGTTCCTTTTCTATCCCAATGCAATAATTACCATTGACTTTGCTTAGGATACCATTAACATGCACTGAAGATTTACCTACTGAAAAAAAAAAAAAAATTCCTTAAAAAAGGAGCATGTTTGGATTGTTGGTGTTTTATATGTATTATATAAGGATAATGTCCTAATTGATATTTGAATTTTAATTAAATATGTAATTAGTTATTTAAATTTTTAATTTGATTAATTTGATATTTAAACTTTAAAATTAATCAATTTTATGCCTAACAAACTTTGAATTGATCAATTTAGTATCTCAAATAACTTAATGGAGATACCATTGATGTGCATAAAAAGTTTTTTTAGGTATTAAATTGATCAATTTTAAAGTTCAGGTACCAAATTAATCAAATTAAATATCCAGATAACTAATTACGTATTTGGTCAAAATTTAGGTACTAATTATGACATTAGCCCTATTATATACATATGAGATTTGTATTTATATTATATTTAATTAGTTTATTTATAACAAAAATTATTATTTTTAATAAATATTTATTTAAAAATAATAAAAATATAATACTAAAATGACAAAAAAACTACCACACAAGCTGAGTTCTCAAACATAATAGTTTCACCTCTCAGCAGAACTCGAATTGTTTTTTTGGAAATCAGAAGTGGAAATTTCAGTTCACAGATCTTAAAACGCAACTAAAACAAACCCATATAGTACAAGTACAGTATTACTTTAATTTCCAATTAATAATGAAAGAACATCATGTTGTGGGACCCTGTTGTCCATTTGTGATAATTTCATTTATTTTATTCAATTCCTTATGGAATTAAATAAAAAGTGTCTCATCTCTGCTGTAGTTGTTGGGTCACTGGTGCTGGTAGTGACTCCTTCAAATGACATGCATTAATGGGGGGCATCCCATTAACCAAATAATTATATTTAACGCCAGATTATATATTTTTTTTTAATAAGAATGGTACAAATTTAAATTTTTTTCATTATGATTAACAATAAGAAAATAACAATACAGATATTAATATAATATCTTTTGAAAACTATTAACAATATATTATGGAAGCTATTTAAAATTTTAAAATTATGCATTTATATTCCTTTAAAGCTTTTTTTTTTTTTTAATGTAGTATTGTATGGATCTCTTATACCGATATGCAATTATACCACATGAGTTTACCTATATTATCCAATGAAATGTCAAATAGGTCAAGAAGCTTCGCATTGGATGATAAATTTATGTAAAAAATAACAAAAAGCATAAATTTATTATAAGATACTACCTTTATTTAGCATTTAATAAAACCATACAATGTCAAATCTTCAAATTTTACAAGTTTGGGGTTTTAAATGTTCAGGATATTTTTTATAAGTTAATAGTATGATCGGATAATTGTAATTTACATATGAAAAATTAAGGATGGCTTTAGTTAGTATTTATTGTATATGAAAGTATATAACTAAATCATAAAAAAGATACAATTACTTTTTTTTAATAAAATTGATAATGAAATGATAACAAATGCTACTAAGTTGAGAGATTCATTTTTTCATTCTTCATAAAATTTTCTTATCCCATTAAATATATAAATAAAAGGATAAACTATAAAATACATACACAACAACTTATAATGAGTACCACCTAATAGGATTAGAAGCAATCTAATTTCTTTACAAAAAAAATAATTAGTAAAACAAAATTAGAGTAACTTAATTATCAAAATAAACTTTTAACATCGCATTTTGAAAATAGGATAATATTGTAAGCAATTTTGGCTCAAGAGTTGTACGATTGCAAGTTGTAAAAAGTTACTCATATATAGTATTATACATGTGATAAATAGTAAATATAGCTAGCATTTCGTATATGAAAGCCTCATGTAATAGCTTAAAACACATATTAAATATACAATTTTAATGAACTATTTTGATAATTTTAATTAAGGTCTACTTTAATAAATAATTTTAAAAGAGATTTTAATTAAAATAAAACACCATGGAGATTTTTTCTTATGTTAGAATAAAATTTAAAAAGTGTTAGAAGACATCATTTTCCCAATAAGGGGAGCTTTCACAAATTTCTAGTCATCTAGTGGCCACAACATAAATCATGTCAATGTCATTAACAACCACCCTTTTAAACTTATATTATTTCTTTTTTTTTCCATAAAAAATTTAATTTATTTTTTGGTATTTGCATTTTCATGGAGATCTTGTAACAGTATACAGCAAAGAAATCAAGATCACATGAAACAATGTACAACAAAACACTACCCTCTTCCATGTGGGGACACTTGTGATATAAAGTGAAATGCTTTGTCTTCCATTCTTTCTCTCTCTCTCTTCTCTTAAGCAAAAATCTTGAGCAATTTCATGGACAGACAAGCAATAACTTAAATACCCATTATTTTTCCTCTGCTGAAGAAACCCAATCTTTCCCACTTTAGTTCACTCCTCAAAGCCCATATTACCAGCAGGTATGTTGTCTTTTTTCTTTTTTAGTTTTTCTTTCTTTTTGTCTTTCAGTTAAGTTCAGTGACATTTGGCCTTTTGGGTTGTGATTTATTTTATGTAAAGATGTGTGATTTATCTGATTGTAGTTGACCAGGTCGTACATAGTTTGTTTCTTTAGTGTAATGGAGTTGTGGGTGTGTTAATTTTTTTTTTTAATGGTTTATATGGTACAGATCCAGCTGGTGCCTTTCTGATTATGCATTAAATGAATTACAGATCTAAGTTTACATATAATGAAGACTGTTTTGGTTACTTTTCATTGTGTGGAAATATTACATTTCAGAAGGTTTGAATTCTTGGATTTAGTTGGATATGTAAATGTATGATTTTTAGCTGCAAGTGGAATATGTAGACTGGGGTGTGATTTTGTGATTTGTGTTTTTTTTTTTTTGGTTCTCATAACTAATTATAATGCTTAGTAGCTGCTTGAGCATTCAGTACTAGGAAAAAGGAATTAGCTCAAATGTTCTGAAAGTTTTATACAACTGCATTTTTTGAATTTTTAGGGTATTTTTATTTCCTTGATGTGTCATTTGGTTCACCGAACGAGCATATTTCGGGTTCTTAGTTTGAGTAGTCATTCAGAAAAGAACAAAACCTTGATTTCTGATTGAACAACAGTTTCTGATTTCGGACTTCAGGCTTCATAAGAGATTGAAAGTCATCCTACTTTTGGTTACTGCCACTTGACCGGTCTGCTTTTGGATTGTTGGTGCATAACTGTAGCTTTAATTTGTGGATTTGATCCAGGTGAATAACATATTCTGCACAAACAGCAATGCTCAAGCAAATTTTGAATAAAATTCCTCGGAAATCCCAAAAACCTGAAGCCGTAGATACTGTTGCAAGTGATTTAGGTGATCATTCCAATGGGTTCCAATGTACTCTTGGTGGGAGCTCATTTTCAAGCCGATTTAATGTGGTAAAGCGGGTGTCTTCTGCAGTGTTCCCAGCAAGTATGATGACTGGAGTGGAGGCAGTGGAGCCTCATATATCTTTCAAAGATGTTAGTAATTCACAGAAGCAGAATCTGTTCATTAGTAAGTTGAACCTCTGTTGCGAGGTTTATGATTTCAATGATCTGGATAAAAATAGTTCAGATATAAATTTCAAGCATGAAACACTACTTGAGCTTGTGGACTTTGTGTCCAGTGGATCTGCAAAGTTCAATGAACCTGCAATTGCTGCCATGTGTAAGATGTGTGCAGTTAATCTCTTCAGGGTCTTTCCACCAAAGTATCGAAGTTGCACGGGGGGTGAAGCAGAGGATGAGGAACCAACGTTTGATCCCGCATGGTCACATTTACAGATTGTGTATGATTTGCTCCTTCGTTTTATCAGTTATAATTCTCTCGATTCAAAGGTGGCAAAGAAGTATGTGGATCATGCTTTTATACTAAGAATACTTGACCTCTTTGACTCTGAGGATCCAAGAGAGAGAGACTGCTTGAAGACAATCCTACACCGTATATATGGAAAGTTCATGGTACACAGGCCATTCATAAGAAAGGCAGTCAGTAATATTATATACCGCTTTGTTTTTGAAACTGAAAAGCACAATGGAGTTGCAGAGTTGTTGGAGATTTTTGGAAGTATTATCAGCGGGTTTGCCTTGCCACTAAAGGAGGAGCATAAGATGTTCTTATTGAGGGCTCTCATTCCCCTGCATAAACCAAAGTCAGTTGGGGTGTATCATCAACAATTAACCTATTGTGTTATACAGTTTGTTGATAAAGATCCAAAGCTGGCCTCTTCAGTCATTAGAGGTTTATTAAAATGTTGGCCGATAACAAACAGCCAGAAGGAGTTGATGTTTTTAAGTGAGTTGGAAGAAGTTTTAGAAATAACAAGTGCAGAAGAGTTCCAAAAAATCATGGTTGTACTGTTTCGACGGATAGGATTGTGTCTCAACAGCTCTCATTACCAGGTGAGTTTTCCATGTTACTCTGTTTCCTACCAATTGAATCCAATGTTGCACAGGTCTTGTCTTTTGTTGCCACTCATTTTATTGACTTGAGCATACTTCATTTTAAATGAGTTGTCCATCAAGGATCATTGTTTGTTGTTTGACTGGCTGTCTCTCCTCTCATGCTCAGTCTTCATCGCTTGGATTCACCAAATAAGCATAGTTATTGCTAGAACAATATGCTAGATGTGTTAAAGATGCCTAAAAACAATTTGGAAATCTGGAGATTTGCTACATCTTTTGTAGTAAGTCTAACAGTTCTTTCTCCATCTTAAGGAGGTCGGTTATTCTGTGTGATTTATGAATAGCCAGTATCTTGAGGAACTTTGATTTCAAAGTCAAAATGTTCCAAATGGGAACAATCAATTGGGAAAAAACCAACATATAGTCGTGAAAAGATGTATATGTTCTTGATCTTATTTTTCAGATATTCGAGCAATTAGGCTGTGGATGTATAATTTCCCTTCATCCAAAGCCTATTATCTCGATCTAAAACAATCACTAAAAAAAAAAAAAAAAAAAAACCTTTCCTCCTGCATATATATATTTTTAAATCAATGACAAAACCCCTTGGGGCTTTTTTAAGTTTATTTCATCTAATGCATTACAATCTTATTGTTTTCTTTGCATGAGAATGTGTTTTGCTCTTTCGGGTGGGTGACTATGCTTTTGTGAAGTATTTATAAATACCCATTCTAAATCTAAAAGTTTAAACTTCTAACTCAGTTGGTTGTGTTGTAGGACTTAACATGATATTAGATTAGGAAGTTATGAGTTCAAATCCTTTTATCATCATTCACCATCATTTAGTTATATCATCCACTTGATCGGACTTAGAATCTCTGCCAAGTGTCTAGTAATGAATACAAAAACCAGTACCAAATCTAGAAGTTCAAGTTTTTAAATCGGTTAGTTGTAGTGTTAAACTTAACAGTTGTAATATATTGTATTATCATGTTTAAAGGAAAAGATGAGATGCACATACTTTTCTTAAGTAGAGTGGGCTTAACTTAAGTTTCTGTCTTTTTATGGCATGGTCCATTCTCATGCATCTGCTATTGAAATACATTGGAAAATTCTGGAAGCATTCGGTTGATAGGTTGGGACCTGCATGCACTTTGCATCAGAGGGTGGATAATGTTGGAGATTCTATTATCCTAGTAGAGTATCAAATTGTTACCTGTAAAAATAAGAGACATCAATGGAGGAGTTAGAATCTGCCCATTCTCATGCTTGCAAAAATCACATGGCAAGTTGCAGAAGAGAAACTATTTGAGGGAATAAGCTCTATTTTACTTCTTCTCCGTTCTCCATCATGTTCTTGATGATTATTCTACAGAATCTCTGGACTTCTATTTACCAGTCATATACATTGTTCAGTGAATTGATGGTCAATAACTTTTTGTGTACCAACCTTGCACTTTGCCCAAAGGCTGTTGTGTGACATTCGTTTGCTTCATATTAATTCAAGTTGATAATTTCAGGTGGCTGAACGAGCCCATATGCTGTTGAACAATGAACACATCCTTAATCTTGTCACACAGCACAGACAAGTGATCGTGCCACTTGTCTTCTCA
The DNA here is from genome assembly GCA_024138025.1 of Combretum micranthum. Lineage (NCBI taxonomy): Eukaryota > Viridiplantae > Streptophyta > Magnoliopsida > Myrtales > Combretaceae > Combretum > Combretum micranthum. Next base: position 238,605 of record JAMXBD010000097.1, on the reverse strand, counting down.
GCTCTTGAGCGGAATGCCAAGAATCATTGGAATCAGGCAGTTCTTAATCTTACAAAGAACTTGAAAAAACTTTTGTCGGAAATGGATGAGGAACTTGTGCTTTCCTGCCAACGCAAGCTGGAAGAGGAAAATTCAACATCAAATGTGGTAGCCGAGAAGCGTAGAGTAACATGGGAACGCTTGGAACTGGCTGCTGGAATTCAAAATGTACAAATATGTGATAATGTTTTTACATCAGTTGAACCTGCTACATGTTCGGTTTCTTGCTGACAGCATCCAGGAAACAAAGTAGAATTTAATGCTGCTGACACGGTCTCTTCTGCTTGTAAATGTATGGTGCACTTTTGGGATGCCGATAGAGCTTGTATCTCAAAATGGGAATCCTGAAGCTGTAATACTCAGTTATGTTGTCTCCTTGGAATTTTTTCTTTTCCATGTGTGGGGTTGTTTGAAATGGAAAAAGCCCATTTGCTTGCATGATAATTGTCAATATCGAGTCTTCTTGTATCCTTGTATTAGACCCTTTGAGTCTAGTATTTTATTCTTTGTTGTATCATTTAGTATTGTTATTCCTATCATTTTAGGGTACGGAAACCAATGGTTTTCCGGGTGGTGGCGGTCTCGAATCTGGATGCAAGAATTGCAGATTTCTAGTTGATCCTGAATTGCAGATAAAACTGCATGTACTTAAGTTGCCCTCTTAAACACTGTTCTAAGGTAAGTACCAAATTAGAACATCTCCCACCTAAACTAATCATTTGTTGTACATATTGTGGTCATTCTTCCAAACAACGTTTTGATTAGAGATTTTCTTCACCATAGACGTATGACATAAACATTCAACCAAACCAACTAAAAGAATTAATGATAGGGATAGGCTCTTGGAGGAGGTCTAATAGGGTTACCTCCAATGATGATGTAATGTCTAAGTCATCTTAGGCCCGCCCCCCGTTTTTTTTTCTCCTTCTAGATCTTACTTAAGGAGTGTAAATGAACTAAATCTATCCACAAACTATTTGAACTTGGTTTGATATTTGTTCGAGTTCGATTTGAGAAAAGTTTTGAGTCGAGCTCAAGTTTAAGCTATTTGAACAGTTTATTAAGCTAAGCTTGAGTTTCATATGTTTAGTTCAATTAACACGCATGCTTAATTGAATTTATTAAGCTTGAATCAAGTATAAATGTTAATCGAATTCGAATTGAGATTGAGTATTAATATTATTTAATTATAATTAAAAAATATTTTTTTAATAAATCGACCTTAAATGAGTTTTATTGAGTCCAGTTTCAGGTTAATAATATTACTTTGGGTTGAATTCGAGCTTAGAATATTAAATTTAGTCAAGCTGAAATTTTGAATTTTCAAGTTAAACTTGAGCTTAAACTCAACATTGTACCATAAACTTAACTTGTTTGCAGCCGTAATCTTAGTTTTCTCATTATATGTTTTCCTCCAACATATCCGACTTCTAAGAAAAATGCATGCATTAAGGAGTAATCCACAGGTTTCCATCATAGAACATGTTAATAGATGTCGTAAAGAAAGAGGTTTCCTATATGCAGTGTTTGTCCTGTCCTAAGGTTAATTGAATCTTTGTGTTTTTTTTATCTACTTTTATTTGCTTTAATTAACATCATTATAAGCATAATTGTCACATGCACTCATTTTGTTTTGGAGCAACTTTAGCTGTTACCTTTAGACTTTCATTAGCATGCTTTTGTTTGTATGTGAATGATTAAACATGCTGATGAAATGGGGGAACCTTAATTAAACACCATTTACTTTAATTTTAAGCCATTTTATCAAAACAAAAGCAGAGTATCCTCATTATATACTTTGGCAGATTGAAAACATAATTATGACATGATGTCCATTTTGTTTACAGCTTGTTTGGTTTCTGTTGCTGCTTTGAAACTTCTGACTGTTGTTTGGACATGCTCTGCTGCCACAGTACTTCCTAGGTAGTAACTTCATCAATAAATGATTAACCCATGCATGTTTAAGATCGTAAATTAAATGGGATGCTGGTGCTGTAAGAGCTTGTTCAGTATATAAGGGTCTGTTTTTTTGGCCCAAACATAGGGGTCTGTTTGGATTGTCTATTTTCTATTTGTTACCGTATCTAAACTTTATGTGTAAAGATATCTGATTTATAGCGATATTTTATTTGTATTTGGTCTATTTGATATTTTCATGAGACTTAACATATGTTTTTCATCTATATGTATTGCTTGACAGACAATTTGTTTAAAAGTTTAAAAAAGTTTCTATCATCTGTCATCGGGAATGCCAAACGGACCAGAACTAGAAGAGGACCATTTCCAAGTTATTCATTTCCTGGATGATTATCTATTTAGAATGAAAGTTATTCATGTGCAAAAATGATATTTGGGAGGAAATGTCTTGTTATGATGAATCCAATCATCTGTATATTGATTATTAAGAAGTGAAAATAATGAGGTGCATGTTTCGCTAAATCATTTTAGCGTCCGTTTCCCAGAAGTAAAGTAAATCGCAAGTATATCCCTTATATCGGCCAAGTTATTTAAGTCCTCCATAACAACATATTAAAAATGAAGTAGTCTTCTTCTTCTTCTTCTTCTTTTTAATTTCATATAATGTTCTAGTTTCTGTATTTTGATTTTTTTTTTCATTAAGGGAAGTAAAAAAAGTTACATAGGATCTAAAAACACTCTTTAAGTATTTAGTATCTGCATGGTTAATGTTTAAAACAAGGAAGTTAAAAGTTTATAGAGGCAACATAGGAGGTATACCATGGGAGCATTAGAAGATGAACTATATATTTCTCTTATGATGGTAATGTCCGGCGTAATTTTGCAAATGAGTAAATTATGTTAGAATGCATCAATGTGTGGAATAGTTTAAATAAGATATCAATGTTTTAAAAATTAAGAAAAAAAGGAAATTTATATTATATAAAGTAGTTCAAATAAGATATTAAGGTTTTGAGGGGTTAAAAAAAAAAACAATGTTATTTGAAGTAGTGTAAATAAGGATTCATTTTCCGTTCCTACTTTAAAATTAAAATATTGATTCATTTTTTTAATCACTTAAAACAGTAATACCTTATTTGCATCATTTTATATAATGTTGATTTTTTTCCCTATCTACTTAAAACATTGACACGTTAATTAAATTAAGGATTGTACAATCATACCGTATTTTAAAAAAAATTATAAAAATACAATATACAAAATAAATACTTGTATACAATCTATCAAAATGCATTCATAGGGTACGTCTAAATTTACAAAGATGATGCACTTCATGAATGTGCTCAAAGGGCAAGAATTTGCCCCCCAAATAGGGGCGCATTTACTGAATGCGCCTTTCTCAAAGAATTTTTTCTTTCTTTGCTTTTTAGATAAGAGTTCATTTGGTGAAATGGGTGGTGGGAACATGTTAAGGGTTGTTGATCGTGCCGTTTGTTCCAACGGTGTTGCTGTTGGTTTTCCCGAAAGTTTCTCAACTTCTACACCCACCGGTCCAAACTTCTCTAGAAGTACTAGTAGAAACAACAATAACAACAACAATAGTAATACGAACCCTAGAAACAACCTTTCCATATCTTTTGTTTCTGCATTGACTTCTCCTTGTAACAAGGAGCCATTGTCCAGTGGTGGTGGTGGTGGTGCAGCCATGTGGCATCCTTTCCCATGTGATGACTATGATATGGTGTCTTCATAGGATGGAAATTGGGGTGAAGATGAAAACAGTACAGGAATTATTATTTGGAAGAGTTTGTTTTGGGACATTTTTACAAACTGAATGCATCCTCTTTGTCGGGCAAAATTGGGCTCACCTTCCTTGTAAAAATTTGTAAGCACTATGTGAATGTACTTTTATAGATAATATACGGAATATTTATTCCATATATTGTATTTTTGAAATTATTATCTCAAAATATGATATGACCATACAAATCCCTTTAAACTTACTTTCTCGTGTAATTTATTCTTTTGCAAAATCAACAGGAGGGTAGAAAACATTAAAATTGCAAGCCATCTCTCCCTGCAAGCGGAGAAGAGATGGGAACTTTCCTCAATTAAGCTCTGCCAAGATTATACAATCTTTGATATCGTAACCTTCTTTGTCATTGAGTACAGAAGTGGGGAATTTCTTCTGCTGAATTCGGCCAAGCTTATAAAATCTGCAATTCTTATTATCATAAGGATCATATGCAAGTATCTATACTGTTGTTAAAGTATGAACCCCATAAGCATCTCTAGAAACAAACTTGAGTGCTCAAAAAGTCCACAAACATTGAAGGCCACATACAGGTGGAACAGATCTAAGACAAATATGACACTATTGTATACAGCAACTTGACGTTTTTAGAGCATGAAATTGAGCCAATGTTGAATATTGCCACAGCCTAACAGTCTACAAAAAGAAAATAAGCCGGGAAGGCTAAAGAAATTGATTATCCTAAGAGAGTGCTACAATATGAAACCTTTACTAGTTTCTGTCGTTGAAGGCACTGTAGTGCTGGGAACACCATCAGAGTGTGATAAAATGACATACTGGCACTTACTTGGGAAGGCAAAGTGAGTCATGCTGGCATGTGTTTCGGTGACGTTACAACTCTCATATTAACAATGTAAATGATTGCAAGGATCCCAGACATCTGTTAGCCCGTGACTTAACCAAAAGATGACAGTACAAATGTAGCCAAGTTGTTATGCTAATAACCACATACACATTCTTGTTAGTTGCATATGTCCAACAATTAACTCAACCTTAACTGTCATCAACAGACGGGCTTATTCTTTAAGCATATGTTACATATCTATTGTTTTATGGCTCTAAACTAATCCCATGGAAAATCTGGTTGGATTGATTCTTTACCGGTCGGTTTAGAAGATGTACAAGCTGATAGCAGACGTCAACATGGTTGTCAGCAAAATTGACAAAGGTTCACAGCATTATTATCAAGGATGCTGAGTCCAGAGATTTTCTTTACTGTTGGTCCAGGTTTTCCAACAACCTGCAAAATGATACAGCATTTGTTACCTGTTACCAAAGCAACAAAAATCCACCGATTTTCAGAGAGAATAGCTAAACTAGTGACTAGAATATGATATGTTTTTGTTTTAGTGTCTAATAATTGTGTTTTCTATCTAGTGTTTGCATTTGTTAAAACGCTACATGTTAGTGTCTTAATGAAAAAGACATTGATGACATGAAGCTTGTGCTTGACTTGCATGGTGGCCAACATGACACTTCGACAAGCTCCAGGATCTTTGGTGAAGACATAAAAGAAGCATCTTAACAAGTTTAAGCACTATGATAAAAAAAACAAAAAAAAAGGTGCAAAGAATAGACATAAGCTGAAGTACATGATAGTTTAAAATTTCAAATGCTTCCATTTGTGAAACTTCCCATTTTCTATGGTTACGACCTCAAAGCAATAATATTTTAAGGCCAGACCTTATTTCGAACCGTACAGAATCCACTGAACTGCAGTGTGGCTCCTAACAGAGAATCTATGATGCTCCCACATAGTCCCGCCATGCTAGCAAGCGGTATTACCAATAACTGCTTCAGAGCTGCATCATGAGCACATTTTGCTGTGAAAAATCCAAAAATAACAAATGTAATGCCAATGACAGCTCCTGCAGCAGCAGCTGCTACTAGTCCTGTCAAGGTCACACCGCCATTGGTACCCTTCCGGACAGGCTGAAAACCATAATAACAGGGGTCAGATAACTCAAACTGGTCATAGAAGATCAAAATTATTCTGCTTAGACTTTGTGTCATGCAAAACAATAGGCGGACATAGAATAGGGTGTTTATATTGTCCCCACCAAATCAGGAAGTTTTTCTCTTCATAAATGTAGATGTTAAAATCTATAGAACAAGAATTATCGCTGCAGGTATGAATTTAGCTGATCTATAAAAATACCTGATAATTTTTATGTTATCATGTCTTGCTTGTATTACCAGAAAATCCAGACAAATGTTTATCTTCCAATGAAGCTCAAAACATCTTAATAAAGGATGATACAGGAACACGTTCTAGTTTAAAATTTAAATTATTAAGCTACAACAATAGAGAAAATCCCCTCAAATTTGAAAATAAATTCAAAAGAGCTGCATATTCGTTTTATGAAATCTAGCCTGTTTAGTGAATGCCTAACTACACAGATAGTGCAAAAAATAAACAAATGGACAAAAAAATAAATAATGATGATAAAATCTCGATAAAAGGCTCAAGCAATAGATGATATTTCTGAACAACCGAAAATGCTAAAGGGCATTTGAAAACAAGACCTTGAAGGTTGTGATCAGTCGTGGTTGTGAATCGCTAAGTATCCCAAGCTCTGAAGACCAAGTGTCTCCATTGCAGCAGGAGTACTGACCAATTACACCACCGATAAGAGAGGTGATCAGAGCTGATTCTTTTGGATCCAAACATTTGTCCTGCCATCCTGTTAAGATCCATATAACTACAACCAAAACTGTAGCAATGACACTATTGGAGAGAACCTGTATCCTGAGAAGAATTACAGGCAAATAAGTAAAATGACCATGAAGCTTGAAATTCTGATTCTTTTTTTTTTTTCTTCTTTTTTTGGCATTTGCAGTTTTGATTTAAATATGACCTATTCCCTACTCAATCGAGCAATGAAGATATCCTTTTGATGCTTCTACAACATATTCAATAGCATCTATGTTTGGACAAAACATGGAAAATCAGATGGAGCAATGGGTATCAATAGGTACCATCAGATTTTGTGGTTACACAAGTGATCAATTTCATCATACTGAACTTAATGTACCAGCTGAAGCACATTCAGATAAGGATTCTTCTTCCACAGGTACAATTCAAAACTGTCAAACGGGAATTAATGGCAAAACTTCAAAAGCACACTCAGTTCTCAGTAGTGATTGAGAATGGTGTCAAATATCAGTTGCTTTTTATGATTCAGTTCATGTCATAACGATAACTACCATGCTGAAGTAATGGTCATAATTTCTATGCATGTTTAGCAGTTGTAGTTGGTAAAAAAAAAAAAAAAAAAAAAAAGCAGTTGTAGAAATTTTATTGCGTCGGTCTTTCATTGAATTGGACATGGGTAATTAAAGGTCAAGGACCTTTCTCTAACTCCCTACATCAGATTGAAAATTTTTTTCCTTTTACTACTAAACTTAATCCTTATTCACTCATAAAGCATTATGAAATCCTCACCATGTAAAAGCCGAAGAATATGCTCAAGAACTCAACCAATTAATCTTTCACTATGTGTTACTCCAAAATTTAAACTTCTGGAAAGCATTTGCTCCGTCTCTCATTTCATTGCAAACTCATATAGACAATCTAATCAATGGGTAAGAGGTAAGTGGATGCTTGACCAACCTATTTTTAGCAACAACTCCAGTGAGGATGCAGCTCATAAAAAATGGAGACTGCACATTGTTGGGTGCTGCTAAAAATATGTAGGACAGTCTTTTTATGTATTTGTCCTAATCAGCACAATCAAACTTCAGCAAAAACTATAATAAAGGAAGAACATTTGTTCTATATTAATAAATAAGTAAAAATCCATATTCTTGACAAGCATTTTCATTGAATTCGACAACCAACAACACAATCTGTGCCACGGAAACACGATTTGACTTTTAGATGAACTGGCTGTGGTATCAAATTTTACAAGATTCTAAATTTCAGGTCTCCATCAAAATCTCAGCGAACAGGTGATGACAGTGTCTAAATATAGATACAAACACCATAACTATGGGTAAAAAGATAAACTCTTTTTATCTTTATTCCATAAAAGCTGAAATATGAAAATCTCACCAGTTTCTCTGACCACCCTCCTTGAATCCAGCATCAACTTTGCGCTTCTTATCTTCTCCAACTTTAGTCAACTTGGATGAAGTGAAAAAGAACACAAGCAACATGGCTCCATACCTTAAAAGAATAAAAAAAAAAAAAAAACCATAGGCAAACAAAACCGAAACCAATTAAAACAGACACAGAGAATGAAAACCCAGGAACAAAATCATAATCAAACAAGGAAAGTCGATGAATTTATAGATAAAATTAATTTAAAAATTTTGTTTTTTATCTTTTACCTGTATCCAGCTGCAATATGAATGGACATAACAATGAAACCTGAGAGAGCTCCTGACAAATCAAGAGATTTTCTTTTGTAAGCTCTGAAAGCAATGAATGATGACAGGAATATGGCAATGAGTGGTTGAAACAAATGCATTTCCATTTTTGGTTGGGGCCTTGGAGGGGGGTTCTCCCGTTCAGCTCAGAGCTGGATGTGAGAGTTTAGTTTGTGAGAAGGAAAGAAAGAAAGAAAGGAAGGGGATTCTGATATTTTACATAGCAATGGTAGCAAGCCTAGACATTGCCAAACATTCCCGATAAGTAAATATACATAAATTCATTTTATTTTTTAAATTTGAAATCAATGATTTTCATATGAGTTGGTTTGGGTCGTCTTTATTTTGATAAGTACATTTTACCAGATTGTGCTTTCTATTTAGGAAAACATTTTCCTTTTCCTTGCCCTTGTTTTTCCACAATTCTATCCTAGTTATGCTTTCTATTTCTTTCTTCTTCTTATTATTAATCCTTGTTTGCTAAATAATAAGAGTTATTCTTAGTTTATTAAAATCACTCTCTCTTACACTTTATATTTCTTTTTCTTTTTCTTTCTTTAACAGTTTTTTTTTTAATTTTATTTCTAATCACGTATACTTAATAATAACATCGATAAGGAAATATAAAAAAAAAAGGTCGAGGATATAATCCTTGATGGTTTTTTCTTTATTCTCTTCTTTTTCTTACCGCATATACTGAATAGGGGTGGGCGCGGATCGGTTTGGTTCGGTTTTTCCTAAAACCAAACCAAACCCTAATTTACGGTTTGTTTTTTTTTTATCCCAAACCAAACCATTAAGTAACTGTTTGATTCGGATTATTAATTTTTTAAACCATTAAATAACGGTTTGGTTCGGTTTAGATTACGGTTTAAATAAAAATTCTAACTAAAAATTTTCCTTGTTATAGTTTTTTTTTTATATTTATGTAGATTCTTAAATATTTATATCATATTACAAAGTTGATATATAAACCACGATAAAATACTTTATAAATTTATCATACTTCTAATCTATAGTTCTCTATAAAATCAATTATCCACCAATAAAATACATTCACTAACCAATACATAGTAAGTCATAATTTATGATTTTTAATATAACCATCATGTCAATTATCTACCAATAATTTAGCTAAAATAAAAAATCATCTATCAATAAAATTCATCAATGAATAAAATAACCAACTGACAAAATATATTAAACAATTAATACATAATGAAAATTTATAACTGAATAAATAAATTTCATACTTTACAAAGTTAAAAGCTATTAAAAAAAACAATAGTTCATCATAAAAAAAATTACATATCATGAGCTTAAAAAAAATTAAAAAAAAGTTGATTTTAATTAATATTCACCAAATAATAAATCTAAAATGAAATCACATAAACATATAGTAAAATATTATTATATTTTTCTAAAACGGTTTGGTTCGGTTTTACGGATTGATTTGGTTTACCTTCCAAACCAAACCATAAATTTACGGATTGGTTCGGATTTGAAAATTTTCAAACCAAACCATGAAAAAAATCATATTTTCTATTTGGATTGGTTCGATTACGGATTAATTTGGTTCAGTCGGTTTTTTTACCCACCCCTAACATTGAATGATAATAAAGATAAGAAAACATAATTTTGAGATTTATGAGAAAAAAAAGATTTACAAATTACATACAATATCTTTTTGCTGCAAGTTTTACAATATTCAAGTTTTAAAATGGTTATATAGTGCTATTAGATAGTATACGAATGAAATTTTACATCTTATCCATCTTATAATCATTTATTCATAATTTACATGTATTGCTAATGGCATATTATGTATTTTTACTTTCATCTTCTTTATATTCTTTTTAGCATTCTCGAAAAACGAGCAATGAAAATTTAAAGATTAAATCATTAGAAATGATATACATCAATATTTGCCATAGGGTTAAAATAGCACAATTGGTGAACGAGCATCGATGGAAACAAAATCACGATGTTAGATTCCGTTCCCTTTGTCGCATTCGAAAGTATTTTGCAAAACCAAGATGACAATTTCTTAAAATCAATGATTCAACTTCAAAGATGAATCATTTTTAATATTTGATAAATACTATTATATGTAGGTTCCACTTTATTTCGAATATAGTACAACTAAATTTAATTTAAAATGAAATAAATAATTTTATGTATGTTTTCAAATATAAAAATAAATTTATTATTTTGATGTTCATTCTATATCAATATATTCCATTCTAAATCATTCTTATGTACCTAAAATGATATATTGAGAAGGGATCACAAAGAAGTAATTTGTATAATTAAATTTAGGAGAAGTGCATTGTGGTTTAGTTTGATTAGTTCCTCAAATTGAACTGAATTGCATATTAACATTTGGTTTTTCTTTTAATTTCGAATTTGATCATTTGATTTTGTAATTTTTTTGAACAAAAAAGAAATGATTTGGTATGACTTGTTATGGTTTGAACCACATTTTTTATTCTTAAAATAAAAATACATAGCATCAAAAGACTTAAATTGCATATTTTTCTATCACTAATGCAATCCAAAACAATAATATTTAAAATTAATTATTTGCCCAAATAAAGATGTAAAACTTATAGTGGGAAGAAATTTCATTTATCATTGAACTATAATCTTATAGTAGTTCCATTTTCTTGAATCATTTTGAACTATAATAATATACCAGACTTAATAAAATTAGATAATGCATCTTGAAGTGTAAATTTTAATTTGTTGTGCTTCTAATGAAAGCATCATCAATTTTATAAACCAATAAATAACTGGATAATAGAAACGAACTAGTTAAGAAAACAAAGGAAAAAAAATAGAATGTTGAAAATATTAGAGATTATAAACTAAAAATTAACTTATTTATAGACACACTTTAACAATTTAAACATGACCAATGTGATTTCATCCTCATGAATGATACACATCTGAAAAAAATTTAAAAAATTAAATGTATTAATAAAACAAATAAAAGTAAAAAAACATTTTATTTTTTATTTTTTTAAATATGTAAAATCTCGAATGTTTACTCTTTACTAAACCAAAACATTTTAAAAATAACAAAAATTTTAGTTCAATTTGATATAGGTTAGTTCACTGTTTGGTTGGCTTTTTTTTTTTTTTTTTCACGATCTTAATTAATTTTTTGAAAGAAGTGACTTTTTCTTATTAAGAAGAATATGATCAATATTTTATAATTGTTCATTAGAAATACGTGTTCACATTTGATTGGACCACTAATTTTATTAAATATAATAATCAATATAATAGCTATGAATAGAAAATAAAGAATGATAAAAGAAGTAAAACACATGACATTATGGGGGAAAAAATAAGAAAAGGAAATAAATATGGTGTAGGGCTATTATTGGTCCCTTGTCTTGATTAACTAACCACCGGCATACTATTTTGACAGATCATTATTTAGAGGTATAAATAAATTAAATTTATTTAAATTTGATTATTTTTTACTCAAATTTTAATTTGATTATAATTGAACTGAATCCAAACTTAAACTATTTAAATAATTATATGATTGAGTTCAAACTTTAAAATATCATGCTTCCCATAGTAAGTCTTAATATAACTCCTTAAATTTATTATTAATTTATTATTTTTTTCCTCCAATCCTGATTTGTTGCGCTTGGAGAATAGTATTAATACAATTCCTAAGTATATCTTTATTTATTTATTTTCAAGATAGCATTATTGTCCAACAAAACCCACCTAACCCAGGTTAAGTTTACCCACCCATTCTGTACCTATTAGTTATTAGTAAATTTGCATTTATTCGATTTTACTTTATGCGACACAAGCACGTGGCTACAGATAATGAAATTCTTGAAAAAAAGAAGACTCCAACCTAATTCATGTTATTAAATAAAATAATATTAATATCATTAAATTATAAACAATAACTATTTTTCTCTTATAAGCCTATTTGAATAGTTAAATTTTTATTTGTAAGGGTAATTTATTTGTATTAGATCAAGAACTATTCTGTGTTAATTCAATTTAGTTAGTTTATGAATAAAATTATTAATTTTTTATTAATATAATATTTATGTTACTTTAATATCGATCCGGAATCACTTGAGAACAAAACAACTATCCCGATATCCCTTATTCAACTTACTGCAATTTTCGAAAGCCTTCGCTAATATTTTTAAGAATATAGCATCAATAGAATTCCGGCACCTCATCGATTTCTCCGCCAAGTCACTGTTTGTCGGTCTTTCTCCAAGTTTAACTTTGGACCAACAGGTGCAATTTAAAGAGTTTGAAGCTGGAGGGGGGAAAAGGGCAAAAAAAAAAAAAAAAAAAAAAAAAAAAAAAAAAAAAAATTTCAAATAACTGAACTTTATAATCGGGAAGGATGCTAAAGGAGGGACTTTAATTTGCTTGCATTATCTTCAACTACTATTATAATAATAATAATAATAATAATAATAATAATGTCATAAATGGTACCATGTACCTTTGTAAAATACCCAGTTTAGTACCTAGAATTATTGCTTTACCTTCGTTAACATTGTTAACAAGTTATATATATGTGGACGAAATGTCAAATAATGTAACACCACCTATCTCTAGCATGGAAAATAACAAATAAAAAAGGAAAAAGGGGAATAATTTAATTGAAAATAAATTGCACAGGATACGCTTGAAAATTAGGAATTGTATGGAGTTCTAGATTTTTTTAAAGTAAGCATTTATACCATCTAAAAACAAATAAATTATATAAACCTTCTATGAAAATTTTAAAAATTACACGGACCTCTAGTTTTTTTCAAAAGTCAACAGTTACATCCCTAAAAAATAAGATGATGATAATATATAAATTTGCTTAGTTGGTGCTAAAGTATCATTACATACAAAATATATTTAATTAAAAATATTTTTTTATTAAAGTTTTACATAATTAGTTTTTTTTAGAAAAAAGGTTAATTTTTGTTTTTCTTCTTCTACTTTAGCATGAAACAAATATATCAAATTTTTTTTCTTTATTATGTTAAAGCTCACCTTGTGACATTATTTTTTATTAGAATTTTTTTTTTGAGAATTGCACTTTAGATGTCATATTCGAAGGGCAAAAAAATTTTATTTTTTCACTGTTTAAAATTTAAATTAAACAAAATTTACATTTTATCATCACATTAGTTTTTAAGGGTCTAAGTATTAACTTCTGAAAAAACTGGGAGTCCATATAATTTTCAAAGTTTTTCAAGGGATGTTTGTATAATTTACTTACTTTTAAGAATGGTGTAAATGTTGATCTTTGAAAAACCCGGGGATCCAAATATTTTCTTAAGTTTTCAGGGGAGGTCTACGCAATTTACCCTTTTATTTATAAACAATGGAAGAAGAGTCAAGAAAGAAGTAACTTTACTTGAAAAAACTACCATTGACAACCCTCTCTCTCAGTCTCTCTCTCTCTCTCTCTCAAACCCCATGCTCTCTTTAACATATAGCAATCGTAGGAGCTACATTTCAAATAAGACACTAAAGTCGAATACCATAAGAACTAAAAGCCATCCCTTGACTTAAGCCTACACCAAACATTGAGTCGACTCATTGTAATATTAAACTCCACCATTTCCTTCACCAAACAAGTGTTGGCATCAAAGTCATCACCTTTATCGAGCTACCTCTGGATGCCGACCCACAAAAGACTTATAAAATTTACCTAACACCTAGGATAAAACTCAAGAAAGGGGTAACTTGAGTTTTAGAACTAATTTTTCCTTTTTACAAATTCTAATACTAAACAAAGAAAATCAATAAATATATGTAATCACAAGTAAATTGCAATAACTAAGGAGAGAAAGTAATAGAGAAATTAAGTCCTGATATGATGTTGAGTTTTGTCTATCCCCTAGTCTCTACGATTCCATAAATGCCTCTTGATAAAGGACTTCACCATCACTTTATTCACAACTATAAATTTTCTCCTAATGAGCTACCTAAAGAAACAATACAAAGCATAAAACCATCACAAAATCACAAATAGACAAACCTCATAAGAATTGTGCCTTTACAATTGATTTCCTGTCACACTAGGTACAACTCAACATTCTCGAAATCTTACAAAGTATCCTAGAGTAGTGCCTCACAAAAATTTGTAAAAGTACTCTTAATGGCATTACTCAAGTCTCTCATATATGATAATTACAAAACTAATGAACAAAAGATAATATTAATACACACTTTGATACAAATGTTTGCTTGCAAGTAATGAACTCTTTTAAGTGTGTTAATTATACCAAAAAACTCATGTCTATAGTGTAACGCCCTAAGTTGTAGGCATTACAACTCACCACGTGTGCTTCTCTTTTAAAGAATACACTAAGGCTATTAAATACTAAACCATAAATATAATTGTAGACACCTTATTTTGACATTTATTTTTGTCAAAATATTTGTTAATCTTAGTATATATATAACTAAATTAAACAATTTTTTTTTTTTGCAACTATAAGTATTAAAAATTAGGAATGAAAATTAGAAAAATAAATCAAATTAAAGGAAATAAATATAATGGATGTAATATATATACATAATATGGTATTATAATTTATAAAAAAAAGTTACTGTTCATCGTCTTCAACCTCCGGCAGTCCGATGGGCCGTTTTCGAGCTTGTTTTCGGCTCATTTTTTGACCTGTTTTTCACAAGTTAAATCCACATTTCAAAACTAGGCATGGAGTAGTTTGTTTTGATATAAAATTTAGGCATATTGATCAATAATAAGGATTTCAAATCCGGACTTGAAATTTGAAAAAAACTCATTTTTTAGTTTCCGAAAAAATCTCAAAATCCGAAAATTTCGCTAAAAACGTGTGTTGTTTGTTAATATTAGAACGTTAATGACAGCTATAAGCATTTAAATGAAGATTATAATCGTTTTAGCCCGATTTTTTCGGATTTGAATAAAAAACTTTTTGAAACCCTAACTCTATAAATAGAAAGAAAAAAAGGAGACGAACAGAATACGAAAAAAATTGATAAAATCAAATAGTAGAGGATATTTGGAGGGTTGAGCAAACCAAAAGCTTCAAAAACTCTCCACTCAATTGCTGTTGTAGGCGGCTTGGAATACTGTCATTGGAGTAACCATGAGAGCCGCACCCTAAGCCCCAAACGCCAACCACTGATCACTCACTGCCAAGACACTTGCTCGATCATCCATGCCATCCTCTGCTGTGATCGTCCGCTCATCCAAGCCTCCTCTGCCTGCGTTGTCATCTGTCATTCTCCCCCCGCACGCGTCTTTGTTCTCCTCCAAGATAAAGTTCATATTCCTCTTTTCTTAATAATAATAATAATAATATAATAATAATAATAATAATAATAATAATAATAATAATAGAAAAAATAAAAAAATTAGTATATAATTATAATATCGAAATCTGTTATGAATGTATTGTGTTATTTAAAAAAAATTCAAAATATGTAAAATTAGTAATAGCTTTAATCATGATAGTATAGTCATTATAATTAATTTTTTTTTCTTGTCAATAAATGTTTGTTTCATAAACTTGTTCTAAAAATATTAATTTGAAATTTAGGATCTAATTTGTCATGATATAGTTTTTGAATGTTCTATCATTTGCATTAATATGGTAATGATCTTGTTTTTCGAACTTTGTGATATGTATCTTGTTAGGTACTTGTTCATAGAATTACATTAAAATCTTGTCATTGATAATATAACTATAATTACGCCATAATCATAAGGAATATATGAATTTTTTAGAGTTTTAGGTTTACAACATTTGAAATTGTGTGATCATGTATGATGATAGTCATTAAGATTCCTTTTATGCCATGATTTCGCCTTATTATAATATAGTGATGACCTTGATTGTAATAACATTGAATTTTATGATTTCACCATATATGAAACCACATTGAAATCTTGCCTTTCATAATGTAATTTTAATGATATATAAATCTTGATTATGCCATGGTATTGTTTTGTTAAAATTAGCTTGATAAATATTAATATTCCTTATAATATTTTTATTCTTCATGATATGTAGGGTTAATTGATATGCATGATATGTGGTTATGATTTCTTGTTCAAAATTTTTGTCACATAGAAAAGTCTAATTTTTATAAAAAAAAAAAAAGAAACCTCAAATTGATAGATTTAGGATCCATATCGAAAAATTAATTTTGTTAAAATTAATAAATTTAATAAACTTAAAGCGAAAATATTTCAAAAAAATTCTAAAATTAACCAACAAATTAAAATTTTCTAAAAGAACTACGTATGATCTGATCCCGATTAGCGGGTACATAGGTACCTAAATGGGCGACTTAAAATATGTAAAAAATTATTTTTGTGAATTTGTTTGATTTGTTAGTTTAGTTTAGAATATATGAATATTGATAGAATTTGATAAGATTTGATTAATTTGAATATTTGAAGTTTTTAGATTATATATGATCATTGATGGAATTTGATTAGATTAGTATTTTTGCACATATTAGACATATGTTTAGTTAATTAGATCCTGGTAAATAGTTTAGATTTTGAAGTTAGGGTTTAAAAGGAAGCAATTTAAATATGGAAATTTAAAAGTGGTAACCGTTTAGGTTTTAATAAGTCAGCCCCCGAACTCAAGTTAATTTCTGGTTCTCGTTTTCAAAACGATTTTTTTTGCAGATCAGTAGCAAAACCAAAATCAATCTACCCATTGGTTTTGTTTTTTTTTTTCTCGACTTTAGTCGAGTGGCGATTCCAAAATATTTTAAAAATTCAAAATTTTCTTTAATTCATAGTCGAGGATTCGTATTGAATGGGTTAGGGTTTAGTACGAATCGAATTAAAGGAAATCGAACCGAAAATCGAAAACCAGGCTCGACAGCTTGGTGACTCCACTGGGGACATTTTTAGAGGGCTAGCCACTTTATGCTTTTCATATATAAATTGCTTTCTTTTTTTTAATATCTTGCATATTTGTTGAAATGACCTAGATATAAATTCTATTTAAATTTCATGTGTTTATTTATTTATTTTAATTGTTGAATTGAATGAGCATGGTTGTGTTGCTAGTACTCTAAAATGTATTATTTTGCATGTATATATTGAAATTAATATCTTTGTTTTATATGTATTAATGTGTATGTGTAATGAAATTATTAGTTATGTCTTTTATACATTAAGGTGTTAGTTACGTTAGATTTATAAAATTAATCTTGGTTTTCCATAAGATTAGTGATAGAATTTTATTTCTTTAATTAGGTTAGCATTATTGCCCCAAATGAAGCCCAAATGAGACTCAAATTCACCTAAATTACAAATTAAAGTTATATATGCGTTAGAGGGTAAATTTGGAATGTGTTAAAGTCAAATTAAGCTTAATTGAACTACTTTTTGGGGGTAGCTCACTTTTATACGAATTTTGCTTCTTCTTTCTTTCTTTTCTTCTTCCTCTTTCAATTCCATTTCCAAGCTCAAGTCAAGGTCAATATCAAGTTTTAAAATCAAAGTTTCCCTCAAGACAAGGTATATATATATATTTGAATTGATTTAGTTATGATTGTTGTTTTGTTTTGTTTTTCTTTCTTGAAGTGATTGTATGAATTCTTCATTCGAATGAGCTAAATGTTGTCTTAATTGTTTGTTCATGCTTGGGATGAGTTATGAATGTGTTTTATAAGTATGTGAGGATGTGCATGTTATGTAGAAGTGATAGGAAGCATTGGGAGGATGTGAAGAGGAATTGTGTAGGGAAATTTAGAATGGATTGAAGTGGAATTTGAAGTGTTTAATTGTGTTGATTTCTTGTTGTGAATTGCTAGGATTGAGTAGTATAGATAGGAGTGAGTATATGAAGTTGGAAATGTAGTTGAGGAAGGTTTTAAAGTGTTTTAAAATTGAATATTGCAAAGTGGAAAAACAAGGAATTTGAGTTTTTCGTTTAAGCCTGTTTTTAAAACGTACGCCGGCACCTGGGAATTCAACGCCGCCGGCTTAGAGGCAGCATTGGATTCAAATTTCTTAAGGCTGGCTGAACACCGCCGGCTTTTGCTGGAAAAGTCAGCCGGCGTTCTTTCCTTCATATTGTACGCTGGCAGCGAGAATCAAGACCGCCGGTATATGTGTCAAAGCTGCCCGCGTATCTAGGTAAGCGGACGGCTTAGACCTCTCTGGACGTTTTTGAAATTTTAGGTTTTGGATTCTACACCTGCTCAAGGCCGCCGGTGTAGGATAAAAAGGCTGACGGCGTACCCTTGAACACTGCCAGCGTTGGCAGTGTTGATTTTCAGAGTATCGAGCACCGGCTCAAAGCCACTGGCTTTGGCTGCCGGCCTATCCCCTGTACTTTTGAATTTTAAAAACTTTTTCTAAAATTTTTCGAAGTTTGTTATTTGAGTAATTGAGTATTTATTAAGCGATTTGCGATATAATAGGACCTTTAAATGCTTATTTATGACTTTGTATTCAATTATTAGGATTTCTTTAATTAATTGTGATATATAGATATAATATGTGTATAATTGTGAGAATGAAATCTATAATTGTTGATTTATTGATTATTGTGATATTTCTATTACAGTTAAGGATTCTTCAGTTAGTTCATCACCGAGAGATCCTAGTTATATACTAACGGGTTCAGGTACGCAATAACTTGTTTGATGTTTGCTAGGACTAGGCATTCCTAATTTGACCTAAATTGATTCGGCTTAATATTTGAATGAATTGGATGTCTATTTCGCTGTTTAATCTGGTCTGAGGAGCAGCAAACCTGTCATGATGTAATGATATGTTAGTTAGGCGCTTAACCAAGTCATGATGCAATGACTTTACCATGATGCAATGGTACGCTATGATGCAATAGCGATTCTTTTAGTTAAGTGGGTAGCCGATAGGGGGGAATAGTATCTGAGTAACATTTGCTTAAACTTAGGGGGAAATACCATGATTTAGTTCAAAGTTTATGGGAACTTGTGAACTAGGCTCATGTTATGGACTGAGTTTAAGTAGAGTCGGGCAACGGCTTTTAAACCCTAAATGAAGCTATTATCTTCATGAAATAGATATAGGAGATATAAGTATTCGGACTGCTTATATCAACCCCCTGAGCAGCTGCTGTTACTCAGGATCCCTGAATTCCTGAAGCGTGACCGGGGTTTGAATACCCTCTTGTTGTTTTGTGAAAGAAAGTGTAACAAAGATAATCACCGCCTAATGATGCATTACATTGACTTCATGATTTGTTTTGCATTGGTTGTTGTGTACTGGGCCTCTGGCTCACTTTTGCTGCTTTGCAGGTATTGGAGACGGGTTTTATGATGACTTGGGCTATGGGTCCGATTTCGAGAGATTTCTAGATGAGTGGGACGAATAGGATCCGACCACCCTGGACCTTTGGAAGGAAATTTTGCTAAGGAAAAGTTATGTATAGAAGGCTTGTTAGTTAAGCCAATTTTTGTAATGACCTTAAGATCCTCTAGGATGCTTATGTTTTAAGAAAACATGTAATTTTTGTAGTGTCTTGTATTGGCACTAAACGATGTTTATGTGATGTAAATGTATGTATAGATTGCTTTTCTTAGTAATCTTGTTTTGTTTAAAAAGTTCTCTACAAAGTATAGTGGTTTTAATCAAACAATATTCATAAACTGTTAGATTTAGGACAACCTTACATATAATGTGAAAACGTTATATGTGGTTGGGGACTCGGTACTCTAAGTCTCGAGATTTAGAGGGACGGGTCTTTACATTTGTAGATATTTGTTCTAACCGTGTGCTTATGTGCAAATATTATCTATATGGAGTTATTGGAGGGGATATTTATTTTTGAAAAAAATGTGTACTAGATGTGGTCAAACCCGGGCCACCTTAGGTAACTTAGGACGGGAGGCACCAGTAGGTCTCGGGTGTTGTGGTTACCCACCATTCGAGACACGAATTAGCCTCCCATTCCGTTAATGTGGCCCATGGCCCATTAATTGGGGGACCTTTAGAACCCACCCTTCTTGCATTCACTACATGAAGGAGATGGTGATCAAACTTTGTAGCCAATCAAAGTGCTTTTCAAAATTTCTTTACAAAACAAAAGTGAATTTATAGGAGTTAACTTTCCCTTGTAATCTGTTATGTAAATGTGTCTTGTAAATCCTTATAACCTCGTTTTTGTCTTTGTATTCAATTTAGTGTACCATGTAAATGTATATACCGTGTTGTAACACATCTCTTTGTAATATGTAGATTAAGGAAATGGCATCTAGTATGTGTAATGGCAACATATGGGCCCGTCTTATTCCCGATATCCATGTTCATGAGCCTACTAGTCCGATGCCTATTTTAAGCAAGTGGTTACAAACTTTCAAGCTAGAATAAAGAAGATTCATTGAAGACCGTTTAGGACCTATTCTTTCTCTACCAAATGTCCAGGTCCCCATTCATCTTTTTAGGGCTTTGGTTTACTTATAGAATATTGATGAGGCTGCCTTTTGCCTTGGTGAGCACACTTTGAGTCCCACTATTGAGCAATATACGAGGCTTCTTCAAGCTCCACCAACTCATGCGGGAATATATGCACCTCAACTTAGTAAAGGGCTGATCAACTTGTTCAACTCCTTTTTAGGGATTAAGAAGACCGATGTGTCTAAAGCTCTCAAGAATTGTAATTTAGTCTCCATTCGGCTTTCTGATTTATTCAAGTGGTTTGGATCTCCAAATTGTTACAAGGACAATAAGCCTATCTTCTATGGAGGTGTAGTAGCATGGGACCAAAATCGCATCAACGCCTTTATAGCTGCCGTATTCGGTACTATCCTCTTTCTGAATGGGGATATTTTCATCTACTATCGGGTAGTGGAATTAATGGACTAGTTTTTGGCAGGAAAGTCTTATATCCCGGCCTTGCTCGTTGAACAAAATAGATCTTTCAACCATTTGAAGAAAAGAGGGCATGGGAAGTTCAAGTCTAGTATGGCACTCCTGATAGTATGGTTTGCAAGCCACACTAGAGATTATGGGAGCAATTTGAGTCTGGCTTGCCACATTAGAGACAGTTATGATCTTATTTTAAGCTTTAGTAAAAGAGTTCACATTCAAGATCTTCCAAGGACCGATGAATGGGTGCACTTGCTCCAAGATCTAGAAGCTCACAGTTTCCTTTGGGTTGCTAAGTGGTTCCATTCTCATACGGCAATAACCGAATGTAGGGAGTATGCGGCAATTCCTTTGATTGGTTTGACCGGGTCCACGAGATATTATCCGGCTCGTGTGATAAGACAATATGGAGCACTTCAAGATATAACTAGCAAGCCATCATTAAAGGAGTTTACTATGGAATATGATGACCCGAGTGTTCCTTTGGCACAAAGAAGAGAAGGCTAGGGTTGATACAAGCCAAATGGGAGACAAGAGAAATCAAGACGATCTACATGATAGACCCCATTAATACTGAGACGAAGAAATACCGAGCCACTAAAGAATACATCCTCAACCAAAGGGCAAAAGTGAACGAGTTGGAATTTCAAGCTCCTGAGATGAAGAAGAAGAGCGAGAGATGGAAAAGGAAGTTCAAAGTTCTCAAGGCAAGGTTCAAGCACTTGAAGCTCAACCGAGGATGGCGAAGAGGACTATCGAGGAGCTGAAGGACCGTTCAGAGTGTCCTAGCAAGATTAGGCGTTTGGTTTAGGATGAATTTTTTTTCTTTGTTTTGTCATGTTTAGGTCATGTATTTGACTCCTTGAGTAAATTCAGCTTTAATGAAATAAAATGGTTTTTTGCTACAAAGTTCTTCATCATCTCAATTTACATGCGCATGCGTTTTTCTTTTCCATATATATATATTATGTCTCTACATGTTCTTGTATATTCTTTGCTACCGTTTATTTGTTTTTGTGTATATATTAACCGCTAACCGTTTGCTCATTTTGTTGAGAATCATATAATAATATATACATTCTTCTCTAAACTATGGAAATTTTGTTTTTGACATCCAGTTTTCTAAAAGATAGCTCCTAAACGGTCAGACCCGGTTCGAAGTCCGATCATCACTAGGTCTAAATCCAGAATGGCTAGCAACAACGACAAATTCTGGTAATTCCAATGCGATGTCCGAGCAAAGGCTCACTACTTTGGAACAAATGGTATTCGAATGGCCGAGCAAATGAATCTTCTCACGCAAAACCTTAAGGCCCCTCAAGATACTACCGCAGGACATTTGGGGTAAAGAAAGGAACTATGGTCAAGCTATTGAGGAACAAGTAATTAATCATGAACCATAGCCATTGTCGAAACCGATTCTTCTGAGTTTAAGAAGGAAATTGAGGCTCAAAAAAAGAAATGGAGAAAAGGCTTCTTTCTCAATTCAATGAGAAACTCAAAGTTTTTGAGAAAATGGAAGGATTTGATCAAACTGGAATCACAAGCTTTCCTACAATCGAAGCGGGAGCTTTCCCTGAAGTTCAAGATTCCCGACTTTAAGAAGTATGATGGTACTGGTTGTCCAAAGTTGCATACTAGGCTCTATGTGAGGAAGAAGCCGGTACACTCAATATGAGCAATTCATGATCCAAACTTTTCAGGATAGCCTTACCGGTCCGCTTTAGCATGGTATGCTCATTTGGATCTTGATGAGATTAATACTTGGGACAAATGGCTAGGGCTTTCTACAATCAATATAAGTTCAATATTGAAGTGGCCCCTTCTATGTGGGATTTAAGTAATATGAGGAAGAAGAAAGATGAGTCCTTTAAGGAATATGCTCAAAGATGGAGATCAATGGCATTTATGGTATCTACCCTTATCCCGGAGAAAGATTTGATATTCACTTTCATCAATACTTTAGAAGAACCATTCTTTACTCATCTCATTGGACACACTACTGCAAATTTCTCCGAGATAGTATTGGCCGAGTGAAGAATTGAAAGTGCCATAATTACCGGGAGGATCCACATGGAGAAAAAGGCTACAAATTTCAAGTACTCCAACAATAACAAAGGGAAGGATACCACTGTCAGTATAGTCAGCTCAACCCCATACACTAAACCTACTCAATCCTACACTTACCAACAAACCCCAAATACTAATCAACCCTTCACCCGGTCACAACAACCACAATCCCAAAACCAACCATTCAATAGACCCAAAAGACAATTCACCAAAATTCCTGTACCCTTTAGCCAATTTCTAGCCCGGCTTAGAGCCAACAATCTGATCACCTTTGAAACACCTAGAGAAGACTACAAACCCATATACTATAACCCTGAGCAGAAATGTGATTATCATTTGGGCAAATAGGTCATTCTACTGACTATTGTTGGAGGCTTCGGAACAAGATTCAAGACCTCATTGATGCTAAATTGGTCCAACTGATTTCATTGAAACCCCGACCCCTAATGTCAACACCAATCCTCTCCCAAACATGGGCCCACGATCAACATGATCACGATTGAAGAACCCGAGCCTTTTATCGGAATGATCCAGTCCAATCCAAAGAAGATAGTTATCCAATGTCAAGGAGAGCAGAAAGAAGCCCCATATGAGGTGAAATCGATGAGGTATCAATTCCATGTGCCCATTGCACCGAAAGATATAAAGCCGCCCCGTTCAACTATCAAGCTGTTAATCAAGTTCCTAGGCCCATGGTCGGAAAACTTGGGAAATTTCAGAGCCGAAAGAGAGAAAACATTGGCAAGGAATTCTTCCCACAGAAAAATAAGAAAAAGGAGGAGGAATCTGATGAGAAAACAGCCTTGACCAAGATTATGAAGATAAGTGATTATAAGATTACTGACCAACTTGCTAAAGTCCCGGCTCAAATATCCTTAATGGGTTTGTTTAATGACTTCTGAAAAACACCGGGAGGCCCTTTAAGATACTCCAACAAATCAAGGTTCCCGAAGGTGTTGTACTGAAACAATGGAACATGTAGTAAATTCAGTATTTGCTTTGGACCAAATCTCTTTCTCACCTGATGAGTTGGGAGCGAAGGCACTCAACACACGAAGCCCCTATTCATAATGGCCAAATGTAATGGAATGATTGTAGCCCGAGTCCTCATCGAATGGGTCGTCTTTGAATGTTTGTCCATTGGCTACTTTGAACTTACTTGGTATCGATGCATCTAACCTCCGGTCCAGTTCTACTATTGTTAGAGCTTTTGATGGATCCAAGAGAGGCATATCAGGAGAAATAGACTTGGAAGTTACTATTGGCCCAAACTTTACTATTCCGTTCCAAGTTCTAGACATACCAAGATCATTCAATTTGTTGCTTGGAAGGCCTTGGATTCACTCAGCTGGGGCAATACCGTCTAGTCTGCATCAGATGGTCAAGTTTTAACAAATGGACAAATCGTTACGGTATTAGGAGAACAAGACCATGCTATCTTCAAAGACCTGCTATACCCATATTGGCGAAGAAGGATCCGAAGACTTTGGTTTACAAATCTTTGAAGAAGCCAATATGATTCAAAAAGAGGGACATTTAGGGACATTTGGACTGGAATATGTCCCTACTCCGTTGAGATAGAAGAGATGAAAAAGAAAGCCCGAAAGAAGAAAGGAGAAGAATGGTATAATACCCCTATTGAGTCTCCAGATATCAAAGTCACATTCCCACAACGGCTCATGTCCAGAAACCAGACTGCATCAGTTATGGAGCCTTCTTGCAGCTCCCATCCGTTCGGGAGTTGAATAATTGGTTCACTATCCCTTAATAACTCTAGGGTTACCTTTGAGTAAGGGTTGAATTCATGAAGGGTTTTATGTTTTGTTTCTTTTATCATTGCTCAAATGTACTCCATGAATCATAGTCATTAATAAAGATTCTTTGTTTCTTTCATCTTTCTCTTTCTCTTTTCTCACATTTCTTCCTTTTTCTCTTTCTTTACCTTGCCTTTTTCAGATCTGATGATAATGGTGAAAGTAAGAGATATCTTGTGCGATAGATAACGAAAATACTGAATCATTTTACCCTAATGAGTTAGTCGTTGAACATGACATTAGTGATCACACTATAGAGAAAAGTTGGCAAAAATATGAACAAGGTAGAATTGAGATCAGTGAACCACAGAAGTAGTGAATGTTGGAACTGAAGATGAGCCTAAAAATTTGAAAATAGGCACCACCTTATCCGCTAAACGAAAAGATTGATAAGATTATTGACTGATTACTTAGACGTGTTTGCATGGTCCTATGAAGATATGCCTGGTTTGGATACCTCTATAGTGGTTCATGAATTACCAACTAAAGCAGATATCAAACCAAAGAAGCAAAAATTAAGACGATTTAGACCATATATCTTGCTCAAGATTAAAGAAGAAGTAAAGAAATTGTTAAAAGTCAGTTTATAGAGGTATCCGATTATCTTGAATGGGTAGCTAATGTGGTCCCGGTACTTAAAAAGAAAGGAAAGGTTAGAGTTTGTGTGGATTTTCGCGATTTAAACCAAGCTACGCCCAAAGATAATTTCCCCTTACCACACATAGATGTCTTGGTGGATAACATGGCTAGAAATCATCTATTTTCATTCATGGATGGCTTTTCGGGATATAATCAGATTAAAATGGCAGAAGAGAATAAAACAAAGACAATCTTTATTACTACTTGGGAAACATTCTGCTACAAAGTCATGCCTTTCGGCCTTAAAAACGCCGGGGCAACATATCAAAGGGCAATGGTTACTTTGTTTCATGACATGATGCATCAAGAAGTTGAAGTATATGTGGATGATATGATTGCTAAGTCTAAGGAAGATGAGGATCATGTGGAACTATTGAAGAGATTATTTGATAGATTACGAAAATTCCATCTTAAGTTGAATCCCGAAAAGTGTACATTTGGGGTAACCTCAGGGAAGTTATTGGGATTCGTAGTCAGTCAACAAGGAATAGAAGTTGACCCGGATAAAGTTAAAGCCATACTTGAATTACCTCCCCCGAAGACAATCAAAGAAGTCAAGGGCATATTGGGACGCTTGAATTACATTGCTCGGTTTATATCTCAATTAACCGACAAATGTCGCCCTCTATTCAAGTTGTTGAACAAAAATGCAACTATCAATTGGGATAAAGATTGTCAAGAAGCGTTTGGTAAAATCAAATGGTATCTGATGAATCCACCAGTGTTAGTAGCACCAACACCTGGTCGCCCTCTTTTCCTATATTTGACGGTACTTCCTGAATCAATGGGAGGTATGCTTGGACAGAAAGATGAAGATGGGAAAGAACGAGCTATTTACTATTTGATTAAGAAATTCACTAAAGGAGAACAGAAGTATACTGAAGTGGAAAGAACTTGTTGTGCCGTGGTGTGGATCATGCACAAACTGAGACAATATACATTGTATTATTTTGTCGAGCTTTACACAAAACATGATCCTTTGAAGTATCTGGCTCAGAAACCAGGGTTGATTGGAAGAATTTCCAAATGGCAGATGTTGTTATCAGAATTTGATATCACTTATGTGAATTAGAACTCAGTTAAAGGTCAAGCACTTGTAGATCAATTGGCTGAAAACCCGGTTGGAGATAGTGTGATTGATGGAGAAGCTCAATTCCCGGATGAAAGCATATTACTGGCAGATTCAGATAAAGAATCAGAACAGTCCACTCCTAAATGGAAGTTATACTTTAATGGAGCAGCTAATGTATGCGAATGTGGAATTGGGGCAGTCTTAATATCACCAGACGGTAAACAATACCCTGCTTCAGCAAGATTGACTTTCCCTTATACTAATAATGTGGCAGAATACGAGGCTTGCATCATGGGCCTCAAGATGGCACTTAACATGGAGATAGATGATCTTGACGTATATGGAGACTCCTCTCTCATCATCTTTCAAACACGAGGAGAATACAAGACGAAGGATGCAAAATTGGTGCCTTATCATCAATATTTACTAGAATTGGCACATAAATTCAAAGAAATATCATTCACTTATATGCCAAGAAACCAGAACCAGTTTGTGGATGCATTAGCCACATTAGCACTATGATTCAGATCACTGATGGAGTTAAGGTCCAACCTTTAAAGGTTCGCAGTGAGGAGGAACCGGCATTTTGCTTGAATACCGAGGAAGCCCAAAGAAAGATCCTTGGTATGCTAATATCAAAGAATTCCTCTAAGATGGCAAATGCCCTAAAAATGATTCAATAAAGGAGTGAAGAACACTAAGACGCTTAGCAGTTCATTTCATGCTCAATGGTAATACATCATACATAAAATCATTTGATACTACTCTCTTGAGATGTGTAGATGAGGCGGAAGCGGATATGTTGATGAGGGAAGTCCATGAAGGGATATGTGGACCTCACATGAATGGATATATGTTAGCTAAAAAGATTATGAGGATGGGTTATTTCTGGATAACTATGGAATTAGATTGTATTAAACACGTGAGACATTGCCACTTGTGCCAGATATAATCCAATAAGATGAATGCTCCTCCTAAAGAATTGCAGTCATTATCTTCACCTTGGCCCTTCTCAATGTGGGGTATGGACATGATAGGGCCGATTTCGCCAAAAGCCTCAAATAGTCACCAATTTATATTAGTGGCTATTGACTATTTTACTAAATGGGTTGAAGCATTCTCGTACGTTAATGTTACCAAAGGAGTAGTTGTCAAGTTCATCAAGAGAGATATCATAGCCAGATATGGAGTCCTTGATACAATCATTACAGACAACGGAACCAATTTGAACAACAAATTAATGTCTGAATTGTGCCAAAATTTTGGGATCAAACATCGAAACTCTACCCCATATCGACCTCATATGAATGGGGCAGTTGAAGCAGCCAACAAGAACATCAGGAAAATAATAGAGAAAATGGCTATCACTTACATAGACTGGCACGAGATGCTACTGAAATACCCCAAATATTCACCAAGATTAGAAATTGAGTTTAGATAGATTAAATAGATGAAATGAATTATAGGATTTAATTAGACAAGTTGGCTTAATTTAATTAGCTAATAATTAAGTTGGTTTTGAGATTTGAAATTCCTAAAATCTCTAAACAAGTCATTGAAATGTTTAGAGGGTTCCTAAACTCTTGATTCTTAGCCTAAACACTAATTCCTAAATCTCAGTAAAATTTGAGTTCATTTGCTTGAATAAAAATATCAGTTCTTAAACCCGAACTCAAATTAAATATCTTTTATCCAAAATAAATTTCTAAATTAAGTTGTTACTTTGAGTTCTTAATTTCTAATCTATTGGTTTTGAAATCATCTCCTAAATATTTGTAGAACTAAAGATATTGATCTGAAAGTTCTAAATTCGATACCTTTATTTTAAAATATCCTAATTTTAAGCTTTAAACTCCCCTTTTTATTTATTTTCATCTCCTGCTCTCTCTCTCTTCCTTTTCTTTTCTTCCTTTATTTCCCTTTTCCCAACCGATGGCTTCCTTTCCCTTTCCTTTCTTCTTCTTTTCTCTTCTTTCTTCCAAATTATTCCACAAATCTCAACATCAAAGCTATCTAGAGGATGAATCAAAGCTAGGAGATGAACTAGATGGAGGAAACCGAGCTAGAGGAGGAAGTTTCAACTTGTGTTCTTTTCTAAAAGCTAAGTTTTTGTTTTCTATTTCTCTTTGTTTTACTTGTTATTTACATTGAAATTGATGAATTGATGTTGAATTAGGTTGAGAGTGCTGTTTATTTATGTATTTGTTGGTTTAATGGTTGATGGAAGTTGGGGTTTGGTTGGAGGAAGAAGATGATGAATAGTGATTTGGAGTTGATGAAGTTTTGGAGATGTTTGGTGTTGTTTGAATGATGGGATGATCATGTAACAAGCTTTAGAGTAACTTTGGAATGAGTTTAAAGAATTTTAAGAAGTGTAAAATGCATTTTGAAAACAGGGGATTTCGTAATTTTTTTCGCTCCAGTGTACACAGCCTGTGTACATGGTCGTGTAGGCCTTGAAATTCTTAAAAGTTGCTCTCGGGTCATTTTTTTTACCCAACACGGCTTCAGTACACGGTCGTGTACCCGGTCGTGTAGACTTTCCCTGTTTCGCAGCCGTTTGTATTTTAGACATAACTTTTTCATCCGACCTCCGATTGAGGTGATTCAAGTTGCGTTGGAAAGCTTAAAAAGAGATATACAATTTTCATGTTTTGAGTTTTTACAAATTCGAAACTTATAGATGCTTAAATTTTGATTCTTTCCAGCTGCAACACTTTTCAAAACAAAGTCAAAAACTTGTTTTATTTGTTAAATGTGTTTTTGCTTAGGAAATGATCTTTTTGAGATAAAATGAGATAGATAAGTGATATTTGATGTGTTAAGAGAATTAATTCATGTAATTAAACATGGGTTAAGTAGATTTATAGATTTAACAAATAATTAGATTAAATCTAGAAGTTAGTTATAAAATGAACTTAGTTAACAAACTTAAGTTCAACTTGATTAAATAGACTTGAATGAGTTAAAATAAATTAGATTGAGTTAGTTTAATTACTTTGGCTTAGTAATTAGATTAAATGATTAATTCTAATGAGATTGACTTAAGAACTCAATTAAACTAAAATGAACTAGATTTCTTAAGCTTAATCCACTTGGCTTGGCTTTTGAATTAAATGGCTAAGGTTAATCAATTTGACTTGGTAAATGACTTGAATGACTAACTTTTATTCAATTTGACTAAGGTTAAGCTAAAATGGGTTAGTAACAAATAATTGGGTTAAATGAATGTGTTAGGGTGATCTTTGAATAACATGAGGAATATGTTGTTTCAAATGTTTATTTGCTTTGAATATAAATGCTTTTATGTATGAATGCTTTATATATGCTATGTTTTGTGATAAGAAACTATAATTAAAGTGAAAAGAAATTCTTTGACAGACAAAGGAGAACTGTCCATATTTTGGCGGGGCGATATTCGCAGCCATAGTGGGGTTCCACATTAGTGTCTGATCAAATAGGAGTTAATAAAATGAGTTAGAGATTAGTGAATAATTGATATAAGTTCTTGTATGAATTTGATGAAGTGGATGATTAGTTTAGTTTAGTTTCTTATACGAGCTCTTTTCTTAACAGTGGTGGATATCTGATTTTATCTTCTGGATTATCTTATGAAATTTCCTTCCGAAGCTATGTTTGGATTCATATTCAAGGTACGCAGTAACTTGCGTGATGATTGATAGGATAGGCATCCTAAATGGATTAAAAACTTAAAGACGGTTTAATAATTGATGAGTGTTGATTTGTGTTTTATGCCGTTAAAATCCAATTCCTACGCCAGGTCATGTATGAACCTAACGGCGACCCCTCATAGTTTGATGAGTTTGGGATGGAAGTTGGTATCTGGTTCGGGGAGCGGCAACTTGCTCGGTTTGAGCATGATAGATCTAGGCGCTTAGGCCACTCCTGTCATTTGAGATGACTTTCATTAAGTGGTACGGCGGGTAGTCGACGGGGGGTATAGATCGGCGAAAATTTATTTAAACTCGGTAGGAAGTACCATAGTTTAGTTCAAACGTTTATGAGAACGGGTGAACTATATTTTATGATATGGACTGAGTATAAATAGAGCTAAGTAACGGCTATTAACCCTGGAGGAAGCTACTTTTCTCTTTGACTTAACGATATCTAGGACGGTATGAGTACCCGAACTACTTATATCAACCCCCTGAGCGTCCGAGTGTTACTCAGGTCCCCTCGCGATCCCTGTTGTCCGGAGTTTGAATACTCCCGTATTGATTTGTTTACTTTAAAGAAAGATAATAACTTGTGGTTGTTGCATTTGCATTTAGTTAAGCTCGTGTGTTACTCCGTGTGTGATTGTGTTGCTGTGTACTGGGCTCCGGCTCATTATTGTTGTTGTTATTCTTTTTACAGGAATTGTGATTGTTGATGATGATGATGAGATGATGACTTGATGATGATGAGTTTGATGGTGATGGTGATGATGATTGATGTGATGATGTTTTTCCCGAGTTTTGGGCGATTCTGAAGATTTGGGAGATGAGTGAAATGTGATAGGACCGAGATAAATTTGTAATTTCATTTAAGGGCTTGTTAGTGCCCAAGTTTTGTAAATAAGCTTTTCTAAATATTTATCAAAGTGAAAGTTTTTCCGCTTGTAATAGTGAAAGTTCGAAATGCTTTTATGTAGAAATGTTTTTATTAAAGTTTATTTTTCCGCTGCTAAATCCAGTTATCTAAAAATCTAACTAAACGATTTCATAACTTAAAATCGGATAGCAATGTTCAACATAAACACCTTCTTTTAAGACAACCTTACGTATAATTCGTAAGAGTTATACGTGGTTGGGGACTTGATGTGCTTAATTTGAAAATTTAGCATGTCGGGTCTTTGCAGATGGTATCAGAGCAATGTTTATCTTGAACATTGCTTTTTGCATAATGAATTAGGTTGCGTTTTAGAATCGATGAGTTGAGTGCGGGAAAGCTTGGGAATTCGGTTTATTTGTTTGCTTGTTTATTGTTTATTGTTTCTTGTTGTTTGATAAACCATTAGTTAGTAGTTAATAAAATTGATTTGACACACTAAATTAATCAACTTGGCTCAAATTTATTTTCTGTTGATATTTGAAAATGAACTTAAATGAACATTGCATGATTTCTATGTGTTGGTTATATATACATGTTTCTTTTAAATCGATTTGTCTTATAGTATATTTGTGAATGCTATAAGGTATATGTGTGTTTGATGTAATGTATACATGTATGTTTATTATGTAATTTTGTTATAATTGAGAGAGTATGTTTAATGCTTGCTTATAAAATGAACATTGCATGATTCCTATGCGTTGTTTATGTATATATATGTTTCTTTTACATTGATTTCTTTTATAATGTAATGGTGAATGCTATGTGATATATATATGTATGTGTGTTTTGTTTATAATATAATTGTGAGTGCTTGTTTGATGTTTGCTTGTAAATTGAAATTAATTCAACTTTGGCTAAATGTAAATAGAGAACAAATGATTTAGCCAAACACTAGGATTTATCCCCTAAATCCTTTAAAATTTGAGATAGACTTTAGGTGTATGTGTTATTATTAAGATGTGTTGTTTTAATAAAATTTGATAGACTATAATAGGATTTTCTTTCTTCCTCTCTTAAGTCTAATTTGTTGATATGTTGACAAAATTGAGAAATCGAAATGAGAAGAAAATTCAAGATTATAAGTGACTTTGATTCTTAAAAGTGTAAATGTGATAAACATATATTGGAATCAAATAGAAGAAAATTCAAATATTTCAAAGTAAATATGACTCCTTAAAGTTACATATGACCAACATATATCTCCCAAAATCAAAACTAATGTTAAAGCTTAAAATGAAGAGAATCAAATAGAAAAGAAAATTTGAAATATCAAATCGATCTTTACATATCAAATTTATATATGTGAGAGATATAAATTAAAATCAAGTGGAAAAGAAAACTCAAAATGAAAAAGAATTATTCCAAATTTCAATTAGATTGGGAAGTAAATTTCAATCTACCCAAATCTACT
Organism: Combretum micranthum; assembly: GCA_024138025.1. Taxonomy (NCBI): domain Eukaryota; kingdom Viridiplantae; phylum Streptophyta; class Magnoliopsida; order Myrtales; family Combretaceae; genus Combretum; species Combretum micranthum. Next base: position 205,971 of record JAMXBD010000097.1, on the reverse strand, counting down.
AATACGATAACATATATCGAAAATATAATTGTCCAGTAAAACCAAAATTTCAAATTGACTATCAAATCTAAATCGAATATAAGTTTCTTCCAAAATCAAAAGATTAAAATGAGATAATTGAAGAAATATCCTAAGTATATCATGGGTAAAAGTGTTTAAGAAATTTCCAAAAGTCAATTTCATGTCAAAATGGAAACCAAGATTTGAAATCCTAAAACACTGAATAGATAACTATTTATTATCGATTTCATATTCTCGATCCCAAATAGAATCGAATTCCATATATATATACGATCCAAAATGAATGAAACATCTTGATTACTACCATATCAAGATGAAACCAAACATAACATCTTTGATCATTAAAAGAATTCGGATACTGTATGTTTCATATGCAAATTGACATATATATGCAAGTAGAATGGAATAGCGAGTTTATAATCCTCATTGTCGAGTTGTTTTATTATGTCTTTTGTGTTGTGTTGTTGTGTGTTATCTCAAGGCGAGATACACAAGTGAGTCAGAGTCGTTTGTTGTTTTTGTTGAGTTTGAGTCTTCAAAAAATCGAGTCAGTGGAGGGTTGAAAACGCTAAACTAATTCCTATTGCTTTATATATTCTAAAGTTGCATGGAAAATCAGTTGAGTAAGTTAAAGAGACATTAAATTTTCAAAATCTTAAAATCAAAACATGAACAAATGATTTCAAGAAAAGAATAGAATCAATGTAACTCGAATATCAAAATGTTTCTTGTAAAGAAAATGAAAAGAAAATTTTCAAATATAAGTGATTAAGGAAAAATGATTCAAAATCCCAATATGTTTCCGAAATCAAAGATAATGAAAAATATCCAATAGAACTTCAAATCCTTTTGACAATAATCATATACAACTAGAATTTGATATTTATATATGTTTTCCAAATAATTCAAAATGAAGAAGTATAAGAACAAAATTTAAAGAAAATGATCAAAGTGCGCAACAGAAGCGTAATGGAACCATAAAGATTAAGTAAAAGTCTTAAAATGATAAAAGGTTTTTGAGATAACAAAGTTTAAAAAGGATATGATATGTCTCCTATCAACAAAAGTTAAGTGAATTTCGAGGACGAAATTCTTGTAAGGTGGGAAGAATGAAATACCCCAAATATTCACCAAGATTAGAAATTGAGTTTAGATAGATTAAATAGATGAAATGAATTATAGGATTTAATTAGACAAGTTGGCTTAATTTAATTAGCTAATAATTAAGTTGGTTTTGAGATTTGAAATTCCTAAAATCTCTAAACAAGTCATTGAAATGTTTAGAGGGTTCCTAAACTCTTGATTCTTAGCCTAAACACTAATTCCTAAATCTCAGTAAAATTTGAGTTCATTTGCTTGAATAAAAATATCAGTTCTTAAACCCGAACTCAAATTAAATATCTTTTATCCAAAATAAATTTCTAAATTAAGTTGTTACTTTGAGTTCTTAATTTCTAATCTATTGGTTTTGAAATCATCTCCTAAATATTTGTAGAACTAAAGATATTGATCTGAAAGTTCTAAATTCGATACCTTTATTTTAAAATATCCTAATTTTAAGCTTTAAACTCCCCTTTTTATTTATTTTCATCTCCTGCTCTCTCTCTCTTCCTTTTTCTTTTCTTCCTTTATTTCCCTTTTCCCAACCGATGGCTTCCTTTCCCTCTTCCTTTCTTCTTCTTTTCTCTTCTTTTCTTCCAAATTATTCCACAAATCTCAACATCAAAGCTATCTAGAGGATGAATCAAAGCTAGGAGATGAACTAGATGGAGGAAACCGAGCTAGAGGAGGAAGTTTCAACTTGTGTTCTTTTCTAAAAGCTAAGTTTTTGTTTTCTATTTCTCTTTGTTTTTACTTGTTATTTACATTGATAATTGATGAATTGATGTTGAATTAGGTTGAGAGTGCTGTTTATTTATGTATTTGTTGGTTTAATGGTTGATGGAAGTTGGGGTTTGGTTGGAGGAAGAAGATGATGAATAGTGATTTGGAGTTGATGAAGTTTTGGAGATGTTTGGTGTTGTTTGAATGATGGGATGATCATGTAACAAGCTTTAGAGTAACTTTGGAATGAGTTTAAAGAATTTTAAGAAGTGTAAAATGCATTTTGAAAACAGGGGATTTCGTAATTTTTTCGCTCCAGTGTACACAGCCTGTGTACATGGTCGTGTAGGCCTTGAAATTCTTAAAAGTTGCTCTCGGGTCATTTTTTTTACCCAACACGGCTTCAGTACACGGTCGTGTACCCGGTCGTGTAGACTTTCCCTGTTTCGCAGCCGTTTGTATTTTAGACATAACTTTTTCATCCGACCTCCGATTGAGGTGATTCAAGTTGCGTTGGAAAGCTTAAAAAGAGATATACAATTTTCATGTTTTGAGTTTTTACAAATTCGAAACTTATAGATGCTTAAATTTTGATTCTTTCCAGCTGCAACACTTTTCAAAACAAAGTCAAAAACTTGTTTTATTTGTTAAATGTGTTTTTGCTTAGGAAATGGATCTTTTTGAGATAAAATGAGATAGATAAGTGATATTTGATGTGTTAAGTGAATTAATTCATGTAATTAAACATGGGTTAAGTAGATTTATAGATTTAACAAATAATTAGATTAAATCTAGAAGTTAGTTATAAAATGAACTTAGTTAACAAACTTAAGTTCAACTTGATTAAATAGACTTGAATGAGTTAAAATAAATTAGATTGAGTTAGTTTAATTACTTTGGCTTAGTAATTAGATTAAATGATTAATTCTAATGAGATTGACTTAAGGAACTCAATTAAACTAAAATGAACTAGATTTCTTAAGCTTAATCCACTTGGCTTGGCTTTTGAATTAAATGGCTAAGGTTAATCAATTTGACTTGGTAAATGACTTGAATGACTAACTTTTATTCAATTTGACTAAGGTTAAGCTAAAATGGGTTAGTAACAAATAATTGGGTTAAATGAATGTGTTAGGGTGATCTTTGAATAACATGAGGAATATGTTGTTTCAAATGTTTATTTGCTTTGAATATAAATGCTTTTATGTATGAATGCTTTATATATGCTATGTTTTGTGATAAGAAACTATAATTAAAGTGAAAAGAAATTCTTTGACAGACAAAGGAGAACTGTCCATATTTTGGCGGGGCGATATTCGCAGCCATAGTGGGGTTCCACATTAGTGTCTGATCAAATAGGAGTTAATAAAATGAGTTAGAGATTAGTGAATAATTGATATAAGTTCTTGTATGAATTTGATGAAGTGGATGATTAGTTTAGTTTAGTTTCTTATACGAGCTCTTTTCTTAAACAGTGTGGATATCTGATTTTATCTTCTGGATTTCTTATGAAATTTCCTTCCGAAGCTATGTTTGGATTCCATATTCAAGGTACGCAGTAACTTGCGTGATGATTGATAGGATAGGCATCCTAAATGGATTAAAAACTTAAAGACGGTTTAATAATTGATGAGTGTTGATTTGTGTTTTATGCCGTTAAAATCCAATTCCTACGCCAGGTCATGTATGAACCTAACGGCGACCCTCATAGTTGATGAGTTTGGGATGGAAGTTGGTATCTGGTTCGGGGAGCGGCAACTTGCTCGGTTTGAGCATGATAGATCTAGGCGCTTAGGCCACTCCTGTCATTTGAGATGACTTTCATTAAGTGGTACGGCGGGTAGTCGACGGGGGTATAGATCGGCGAAAATTTATTTAAACTCGTAGGAAGTACCATAGTTTAGTTCAAACGTTTATGAGAACGGGTGAACTATATTTTATGATATGGACTGAGTATAAATAGAGCTAAGTAACGGCTATTAACCCTGGAGGAAGCTACTTTTCTCTTTGACTTAACGATATCTAGGACGGTATGAGTACCCGAACTACTTATATCAACCCCTGAGCGTCCGAGTGTTACTCAGGTCCCCTCGCGATCCCTGTTGTCCGGAGTTTGAATACTCCCGTATGATTTGTTTACTTTAAAGAAAGATATAACTTGTGGTTGTTGCATTTGCATTTAGTTAAGCTCGTGTGTTACTCCGTGTGTATTGTGTTGCTGTGTACTGGGCTCCGGCTCATTATTGTTGTTGTTATTCTTTTTACAGGAATTGTGATTGTTGATGATGATGATGAGATGATGACTTGATGATGATGAGTTTGATGGTGATGGTGATGATGATTGATGTGATGATGTTTTTCCCGAGTTTTGGGCGATTCTGAAGATTTGGGAGATGAGTGAAATGTGATAGGACCGAGATAAATTTGTAATTTCATTTAAGGGCTTGTTAGTGCCCAAGTTTTGTAAATAAGCTTTTCTAAATATTTATCAAAGTGAAAGTTTTCCGCTTGTAATAGTGAAAGTTCGAAATGCTTTTATGTAGAAATGTTTTTATTAAAGTTTATTTTTCCGCTGCTAAATCCAGTTATCTAAAAATCTAACTAAACGATTTCATAACTTAAAATCGGATAGCAATGTTCAACATAAACACCTTCTTTTAAGACAACCTTACGTATAATTCGTAAGAGTTATACGTGGTTGGGGACTTGATGTGCTTAATTTGAAAATTTAGCATGTCGGGTCTTTACAGCTACCTTTTGCACTCATGGCCTATCAAACATCCATTAGAGTATCAACAGGGGCAACCCCATATTCATTAGTCTATGGTATGGAAGCAGTTTTGCCAGTTGAAGTTGAAATTCCATCGCTCAGAATATTGGCAGAAACCGAATTGAATGAAGCTGAATGTGTGAGAAATAGGATTGATAAGTTAAATCTCATTGATGAAAGTAGGATGACCGCCCTATACCATGGTCAACTTTACCAGCAAAGAATCGCTCGAGCATTCAATAAGAAAGTTCGCCCGAGAAATTTCAAAGAAGGAGACTTAGTCCTGAGAAAAGTACTCCCGAATGTTCAAGATCCTAGAGGAAAGTTTACTCGTAATTATGAAGGACCATATGTAGTAAAGAGGGTGTTGCCTGGTGGTGCACTAATTTTGACCAGAGTGGATGGTCCAGATTTGAAAGACCTTGTAAATTCTGATGCGGTCAAGTTGTACTACTCTTGAGAAATTAATGAAAATTCTATCAAGTTTAGAAATGTGTTGACTACTTTGTCTATGTGTGATCTAATTTTGTTATCTATCAACAAAAAGATATCTCTAGCGGTCCCCAATCATCAGATCAGTCATTGACCATCCACTTTAATTGATAAGCTTTCTTCCATCCTTATATCTCTCAAATTTTTAAAACATGAGTGTACTGTGAGAGAGAGATTTGAGCAATTGATAAAGTTATAAAAAACATTTTAATACTTTGAGATTTGATCTTTGCTTAAAAGAAATGCCTATTTAAGGGAAATAACATAAGAAGTCGATAAGCTGAAACTACAAAGTAAGGGAGACTCTAAGAACCATCTCCTGCATCGTTCCGACATCAAGACCATCAAAAGAATCTAATTACCATCAAAAGACAAACAAAGATACTCAATTCAAAGGATAGCCACTGTGAATGCACTCTAGACTGATGGAGTAAACCTAGTGATGAGCGGACTTCACTGAATGGTCTGACAAGTTTAGAAGCTCCTATAAAATCTGGTAAGTTTTGAAAGAGAAAAATAATAAAAATAAATGATAATAAAATGAATATATTGCCAGGATTATGTCTTTCAGGAAATTAGCTCTAGAAGCCATGCAAAGCAAGGGGAAATCAAGATCTCAGGACATGAGATTTGGGGATCAGAGCATGAGATCTAATTTAGGGAGCGCATATCCAAGTTAATCTAAGCCAAACGCTAGCTCAAGGAGCGTGTTTGTGCCAAATCATATGCCAGCTCAAGGAGCGCACACATACTACATCTAAGTTAAATGCCAGCTCAAGGAGCATGTTTGTGCCACATCATATGCCAGCTCAAGGAGTGCACACATACTACATCTAAGCCAAACGCCAGCTCAAGGAGCATGTTTGTACCAAGTCATATGTCAGCTCAAGGAGTGCGCTTGTATCAAATCTAAGACAAATGCTAGCTCAAGGAGCGCCTATCCAAATCAAGTGCCAGCTCAAGGAGCGCGTTTGTATCAAATCTAAGATAAATGCCAGCTTAAGGAGTATGTTTGAACCAAATCATAGGCTAGCTTAAGGAGCGCCTATCCAAATCAAGTACCAGTTCAAGAAGCAACCCAACTCAAGGAGCATTTCAAAACATGAAAAAGCTCTCATCCTGTTTAAGAAATGGGAATTCCAGATAAGTTAAAGCCAAAATGAGGTCTACTTTATCTTTGTGATAAGGTTTTAACAAACCTCATCACAAAGAGGGGCAGCTGTAGACACCTCATTTTGATATTTATTTTTGTCAAAATATTTGTTAATCTTAGTATACATATAACTAAATTAAACAATTTTTTTTGCAACTATAAGTATTAAAAATTAGGAATGAAAATTAGAAAAATAAATCAAATTAAAGGAAATAAATATAATGGATGCAATATATATACATAATATGGTATTATAATTTCAAAAAAAAAAGTTACTGTTCATCGTCTTCAACCTCTGGCCGCCCGATGGGCCGTTTTCGAGCTCGTTTTCGGCTCATTTTTGGACCTGTTTTTCACAAGTCAAATCCACATTTCAAAACTAGGAATGGAGTAGTTTGTTTTGATATAAAATTTAGGCATATTGATCAACAATAAGGATTTCAAATCCGGACTTGAAATTTGAAAAAAAACTCATTTTTTAGTTTCCTAAAAAATCTCAAAATCCCAAAATTTCGCTAAAAACGTGTGTTGTTTGTTAATATTAGAACGTTAATGACAGCTATAAGCATTTAATTGAAGATTATAACCGTTTTAGCCTGATTTTTTTGGATTTGAATAAAAAACGTTTTAAAACCCTAGCTCTATAAATAGAAAGAAAAAAAAAAGGAGATGAACAGAATACGAAAAAAATTGATCAAATAGTAGAGGATCTTTGGAGGGTTGAGCAAACCAAAAGCTTCAAAAACTCCCCACTCAATTGCTGTTGTAGGTGGCTTGGAATACCGTCATCAGAGTAACCACGAGAGTCGCACCCTAAGCCCCAAATGCCAACCACCGATCACCCACTGCCAAGAGACTTGCCCGATCATCCAAGCCATCCTCTGCTGTGATCGTCTGCTCATCCAAGCCATCCTCTGCCTGTGTCGTCGTTGGTCATTCTCCTCCTGTGTGCATCTTTGTTCTCCTCTCAGGTAAAGTTCATATTCCTCTTTTCGTATAATAATAATAATAATAATAATAATAAAAGTATTATTATTATTTCATCCTGCGTATAACATATCCACATTTTATTGGATCACCAATAAAATGTTGTTTTCCTTATGATCAAAGATGAATATTACAAATTCATGTTTGATAATCAAACCCAAATATTATTCTTTGATTGGTTCCAAGAATATTATTTGGCCCCTAAACAAATCAATGTTATACACCATTGTTTTACTTGGTAGATTGGTGATAGACAAACAATTGAGTCCAACTATATCCATAGATTTTAAGGATCAAACAACAATATGTTAAACACAGGATGAAATATATATGCGTAGATATGAGGAATAACACAGATAATAAGAAATTTCAACCACCACGCCAGGTATTCCTTAGCAAGAGGGGTCTACTTATGAAGCAATGAGTAAAGAAAGCAAGAACATAAACAAATTCTTTATTGAATGGAAAATATATTACATATACTGAAGGTGAGGAACATATACCTCAAGACAGACGCATATGTGTGTGTGTTGTGAATCTTGAGGGACCAGTGAGAGTGGAGGAGAAGATGTGAGAAGTAAGAGAGAGGAAGAAGGATGAGACAGTGAGTGGAAGAGTGTATGAGTGTGAGTGGGATAGGGAATGGGAGAATGTATGAGAGAGATGAGAGAGTGAAGGAGGAATGAGAATTGCTCTGGAGAGTTTTGTTCGCAGGGTTGGGTTCACAAAGTTTTGCTTAGAGTATTCTCTGATTGTGTGTGAGAGACTGGTGCTGAGTATGTGGGAGGAAGTCTGCTTATATAGGCAAGAAATAAGGGTTGTACTGTGGTGAACAGTACACATAATGGCCGACAGTTCACTATTTAAACAGTGAATAGTCATGTGGTTTTATTGTTGTGAACAGTAAAAATTGAGAGAATCCAAGGTGTTACTGTGGTATCAGAAGATGGTGTATAATTTTACAATGCACGACTTATAAATATACGTAGCATTCTACGTATTTCATACATTTAAGTCCTACACTATTACGTTGGTGGACTTTTGTCATGGTTCTGCTAAATTGATACCATAACAATCGTCTTTATTGGAGTCTCCACTAATGCTTGATTCTTCATCATTGGCTGATCCAGCAGAGGTTTCATTGAGGGTTGCCAAGGCCATTTCCAGAAGCTGCTTCATTGTTCTGGTGTTTTAGCCTGTGACATGGTTGACATATAAATCCTTTATCATGAAAGAAGGGCTTTGTTGTTCAGGTGTTGACATTGTTGAGGCGCTGCTTGAATGGCTATTAATCCATTGGATAATAGCAGTCTCTTCAAGTTTGTCCCAAATTCTGTAGTTATCCCACCATTTGACTTTGTATCTTCTGGTGAGATAGTTGCTGCATTATCGGTTCTATATTCATAGAACCAGCTCATTACCCATGAAACGCTGATATGTAAGAAAAACATCATTTCTTTCTTAAAAAACTTTTCATGAGGTTTTAAGGAGTATTTTTTAGAAAGGTATCGAACCTTTTGTGCATTTAGGTGAAGGATTTCATTCACAGCTCCAAATTCATCCCACCAGCTTGCAAACCAGTAGGGGAGGTTTCTAGAAGAACATTTGTCAAAGAAGATGAGCCATGTATGAGTGTGTAGCATTTGAACGAAAGAAAGCATTCCACCAAGCCTGCTTATAATCATAATAATTATATTGCATTCGGTGGTTAGGTTGAGCATTGGTGATTGGGATATTAAAGTTGATGGGTTCAAAGGGTTGTTTTCCAAATGTGCTAGTCCATTCACTAAAGTTATAAACCTTGCGAATTCTAGCAGTTGAATAGAGGGTTATTCCATTTTGTTGAAAATGCTTAAAGGAAACTGATTGAGTTTCAGTTAAGATTTTCTCATAGAATTCCAAAGTTTTGAAAATGTCATTTGGAATAAAATGGAATTTTTCTGAAAACATTTTATTAGCATATTCATAAGGGTCCTTTTCAAATACATCTTTTCTGCTATGATATATTTGGAAATGGCTTTTATGAAAAATGCTGATTTTTGAAATTTTTGTGAGGGCAATTTCTTTCTTGAGGAAGAAGCCACCTCAGTTATTTGAAAATTTTGGTGTGATTTCTTTCGAGAAAGAACCACACTTCTTGTTGTGGTTTACCATGTATGAGATTTTTTTAAGAGGTTTTCTTCCTCTTCTGTACATTTTGCCACTAGGGCCATTGAAGGGTTAGGTGTATTTTTTGCCTCAGGGGCCATTATGGATTGTGTTTGCTTGGCTAAGGGCCATTGCCAGTGCCTTGAACAATTCAGGGGTAAGAAATTGGGATAAATCTTCCGTTGATTGGGAAGATTTCTGAGAAGGGGATTGAACCATTTGAGATGGTTCATTTTTTGAGGGTTGAACCTCCTGAGAGGATGGTTCATTTATTGCAAAGGGTTTGGCTACATTAAGCCATGTTTTAATGTCTGTGAGACCTTTCTTTTTTGGGGGTCTGCTTTCCCCTTTCCTTTGTCTTTCTTGGGAGGCATCTCCCTGCAGAAATTCACGGGTGAGGAAGTCAGGTAGTGTATTGGTTTTTCCATTGATGTGTTCAATATCGAAATCAAAACAGGATAGAATTGATTGCCATCTGGCAAAAATCTGTTTAGAAGCCAAATTTTGAACATCATTTTGTAAAACATTTTTTGCTGACTTACAATCAACTTTTAAAAGAAATTTTTGGTTTAACAAATCTCCTTGAAATTTTGAAATTGTTAAAACAATGGCTAAAATTTCTTTTTTGATAGTGGAGTAGTTCATTTGACATTCATTCCAGTGTTTGGAGACAAATTGAACTATACATTCTTTTCCATTATTGACTTGTTTGAGAATACCACCATAACCAATATCGGACGCATCAGTCTCTACAATTTTTTGTAGAGATGGGTCAGCAATATTGAGGCAAGGTATTTCTTTGATTTTGGTTTTGATAGTCTAACAACATTGGTATGTTTATCAGACCAAGGAGGAGGATTTTTCTTAAGTCTATCATGCAATGGTTTGCAGATAATACTTAAGTTAGGGAAAAAATCCGCGACATAATTAAGACTTCCTAAGAACCTTTGAAGTTGGTTCTTATCCTTAATTTCATCAGGGAATTTGGAAGTGAACTCTATTGACCTTTGGATTGGTAATATAGTTCCATTGTGGATGTTGAATCCCAAAAATCTAATTTTCGTTTGAAAAAGAGAAATTTTTGTTGGGGAAACAACAAGTCCATTTTTCTTAGCAACGTTCATAAATAATTTAACATGCTTGAAGTGTTGATCTATGTTTGGAGAGTATATCAACACATCATCAATATAAATTATTATGAAGTTGGAGAAATCATTGAATATTTCATTCATGATTCTCTGGAACTCAGAAGGTGCATTTTTGAGACCGAATGGCATAACATTCCATTCATACTGCCCAAAAGGAACAGTAAACGCGGTTTTATACCTATCGGCTTCATTAATTTGAATTTGCCAGAATCCAGATTTCATATCAAATTTTGAAAAGATTCTAGCACCATAGAGGCGATTGAGTAAATCTCTTTTATTAGGTATTGGATACCTAATCCATTTGAGTGCTGTGTTGAGAGGTTTGTAATTAATTACAAGTCTAGGTGTTCCTCTCTCAATCTCAGCGTTTTTATTGACATAAAAAGCCGAGCAACTCCATGGGGATTTACTCTTTCTGATTAAGGATTTTTGTAATAAATCATTGATTTCTTGTTTACAATGATTTAGAACAATTTGATTCATTTGTGTTGGTCTTGCCTTGGTAGGAATGTTTTTTCATCAAAATCATTTTCATAAGGAAGATCAACAATATGGCATTTTCGATTCCAAAAGGCATTTGGTAGGTTTGAACAAATCGATTTTTGAATTTCTTTTTGTAATTTAGAAACATTTTCTTTTAGAGTTTTTTCTAAAAGTTGTTTTTCAATTTTACAGAAAGATAAATCATTTTGTAAAAATTCCAAATGCTTTTCTTTTGATTGAATCAGGCAATTCAATTCTGAAATCGAATTTGCCTTTAATTGGTTTAATGACCTTGTTCTAGGTTTTGAGACAAAATTAAAAATGATCTTGTTTTTCAAATATTTAGTCTCAATGCCTTGATCATTAACCTTGAAAGGTTGGATAAGATTGATGAAAGGTGTTCCTAGAATAACATTCTGCTTAAGGTTTTTGACAAGGAGGAAAGCAGTGTTATAAGAAACATTATCTTTCATTATCTTAACATCTGTTAACTTGAAATCAATCTGTAGTTTGTTACCAGAAGCTGAACTAAGAGATTGGGTTGTTTTCTCAAAATATTTTGTTGGTACTAACCCTTCTCTATGCAATTTAAATCTGCTCCGGTATCAAATAATGCAGTTGTTTCCAAGATGAATTCATTGTTGATTTTCAAAGTGATGTTGATGATCCATTTTCTAGTGGTTACTTCTACAAGATGTAGAAGGTAATCATCTTGATCCTGAGATTCTGAAGACTTCATTTTTTCAATATTGTTTTCTTCAGAATCAGAATCTTCCTGATTTAAACTTTGTTTGAAATCAAGAAATTCTTGTTGCAACTTCATTTGCATGAGTTTTAATTCTTTGATTTCTTCTTTCTGAATTTTTATTTCAGAATGAAGATCATTGACAGAGATTGGTTTTTTCTGTTTTGGTTTTCCTTTTTCAAGAATTTCATTAAGACTATAGGGAGCTTTGGTATGATATGATTCATACTCTGCTTTTCTATTTTCTTAATGTATTCTTGTTTTTCGGAATCTGGTATTTGGTCTAACTTTAGAAGAATATCTTCTTCTTCTTTGGTTAGAACATATATTCTTCTGAAGAAGTGGATTCAATCATTCTTGAATTCCTTCATTGTGAGGAGGAAATAAATCAGAATCAGAGGAATAATCATTTTCAGCAAAAATTTGCAAAAGGTGTTCCATTGTTTCTTCATTAAGGTTTAATTCATTGATTTTGATTTTGCAGAATTTTGCCGTATGCCCAATTTTTCATTTGAAACATTTAAGTTTTTTCCAAAATTGTTTTTCTTTCTTTTTGGAAGGTTTGTTGTTCTGTTGTTTTTTCTCATATTATTTTTCTTAAAGAATTTCTTCTTTTTGAAATTTCTTTTAGATTTTTTATGAGAAAAACATTCAGTACATTTGTTTTTGATTTTTTATTTTCAAAAGAGGGATCATATTGGGCACAGAAGTCACCAAGACTTTTGTGTTTCATTCTTTGTTTTCTTCAATTGTTTTTGAAGTCTGATGTTGGTGCAAAGATTTGTTCCAATTTTAGAAACATATGAGGCTAATTCTCCATATGAAAGTTGATCATAAGGAATTTCACCATTGTAATCTTCTCTAATTTTATTTCTTACTTGATCACCTATGAGATTAGGTAATCCTGCAAGAAACTTTTCTTTCCAAAAAGCTTGATTACAATCATTTCTAAGGAGGACCCTTTGGAAGAATACATCCTTATATGGGCGAAATTCTCCTAATGATTTACATTTCATATTAGACAACAATTCTAAGGATCTGTCTCTAAAGTGAGATGGATCACCAATAAAATGTTGGCTAATAGAATATATGAGAGTATTAACCATATGGGGGATAGGTTCATCATTTTCATCAAGGATTTTTATTCCTTCTTCATCGACTTTGTATGAAGTAAGAATAAAATTCCTTCTTTCATCATCCAAATAATTATCCCACCAACCTTTTAATTGTCCAGTAAAACCGGAAATTATCATTATGGCGATGTGATAATCACTTGTATCATTTGCTTTGTTGGTGTTTGAAAACATTATCATTTGATTCAAAACATTGAGAATTTTTTGTTCTGAGGCTCCATCTATGTTCCATTCATAAGTGGATCCTGCAGAATATTTGTTTTGATAATTGTTTTCATCATTTTCTTCGATCAAAACATCAGGAGGGGTTGCTCTCTGATAGTAAAGTTTCTGGGGTTCTTTCCAGGTAACTTTATTGATTTGATCAATTTGTTCGAAAAGTGAACTGTTAACTGATTCGTTATCAGTTTCATTTAAAACATTAATATTTTGATTAGGGGTATCCTCAATGGTCAAGTTCATGAGTTTTGTATAAGAAGATGTTGCAGTATTAGGGGTTTTGTTGAAATCAGTTTGTTCTTTTGATTTTCTTTTTAATGCTTCTAAAAATTCTTTAGAAGGTTTTTTGGGAAATTCAAAAGGTTTTATCAAAGGGGCCTTAATTTCCTTTTTCTCTAAAGCTTTTAAAAATTCTCTAGAGGGTTTTTTGGAATGTTTAAAGAAACATTTGGGAAAACTTTGGGTTTATCATTATCCAAAATAACTTCAATCCTGTCTAACTGTTTGCCCATAGTGTGCAAATGTTGATTGGTAAAGTTATTTTGCTCAATGATTTTTATTCCATTTTCTTCTTTATCAGAAGACTTGAAAGGTGCCAGAGTAATCTCCTTATTCTTATAAACTTGTTTTAATTGGGTGAGTGGTGGATGGTTGGACTCAATTGTTTGTCCATCACCAATCTGCCAAGTAAAACAATGGTTTATAACATTGATTTGTTTAGGGGCCAAATAATATTCCTGGAACCAATCAAAGAATAATATTTGGGTTTGATTATCAAACATGAATTTGTAATATTCATCTTTGATTTCATTTTTAAAATCAGAAAAAGTATTAAAATACCATTTCCTGATTTTCTCATTTTTGGTTGAAAAACTCTTTGTTTAGATATTTCCGTCAGGTGTGAAAGGTTTATCTAAAACGTTGAGTTCATCCTCTTGGACCTCTGAGAAGGCTGGTTCTTCATAAAGTTTGTTGGTGAACTGATCTAGGTAAACCATTATCTCCAGTCACAATTCCTATCAAAGACGGATTGCTTTGATTTGGAATTTCAAGAGTAGTTTCAACAGAAGGAGGATTATTTTGATTTGGGGGAGCTCTAACATTCATAGGAGGTATAGAGGAGGAATAGTAATCACAGGTGGAGGTAGGTCAAAAGATCTTCTTGAAGAAGAAGATGACATTGTCCTAATTTCCACATTATTTCTGGGTAGATCTAGAGATCTCCTAGAAAACTGAATGGTTACTTTTCCTTCAGGATGTTGTATAACATTGGTTGGGTTCAGTGTTATACACAATCTTTTTTGGAAGAGGATTATCTACTTCCCATTGCTGGGGTAGATTGATTTGGTTCCATTGAATCATTTTGGGATAGAAACATTAGCTTTTGAAAGATCTGTCTGGATTAATAAGGTTTGACCTCTCCTGTCAACCTTAAAAGCCTTAGATCCAAAAGCTGTTTTCATAAGTTTGTAATATATCCTGTATATTACAGCCATTGGAAGTGATCCTTCCAACATTCGGTAGTTGTGAGTTTTAATCTGGAGGATTAAAGACTTCATGATTGTTTTATCCTTTAACCCTATGGTTACATTAGGATGACAATCGAATTGGACAGGGCCATTACTCAGGCTAGTTTCTACTGCAGCATGAATTGATCTTTCATACTCCAGTTCTCTAGAATCTCTGAGTATCATGAGGACGGAAGTATCCAGGCCTAATTTAGTAAGAGGTTTAGCTCCTACTTGAACCAGACCTATGTGGATATAATTCCAATCCTTGGAATATTTTTTGATAGATTCTCTGTTAAGAATCTCCATAGAGGTGAGGCCATCAGAAATAGGAACATCCTTTTCTTCTGTGGCTATAACATAGTCATTTTTGGAAAAGATTTTCCATTTAGCCATTTGATATATTTCATTGTAAGCCAGCTTTGGAATTTTCCAATCATCTATGGCTTCATCAAAATCCTTCATATGTATTTCATCTCGATTTAAAATATTATCTTCTGAACCTTGCTCCGAGGGAGCAAAGCTAGAAGAGGACATAGTTCTTCTTAGTAAATTCATAATAACAAAACTACTTTCTTCTAAAATTGTATTACATTTTTACACGACTATTATCCCAAACAGTGACTTCCAAATTATGACCTTCAGCAACCTCTCTAGGATTTACGCCCGGCCTCAGTAGGCTAGTCTCACTCTGGGATCACCACTAATGGTAATCGTCCCAAGTAAAATTGTAATAGAACTTTATACTCTTTTTTTTTTTTTTACGAACTATATCCTCTCCCTGGCTCTGATACCATAGATTTTAAAGAAATTGTAATAAGATCTACCTTCAGTATATGTAAATATACTGAAGGTATATATATGCGTATAACATATCCATAGATTTTGTATGGATATGTTATACGCATATAATAATTATTTATTATTATTATAATATTAAAAAAATAGGAAAATAGAAATATAAAAAATAAAAAATTAGTATATAATTATAATATCAAAATCTGTTATGAATGTATTGTGTTATTTAAAAAAAAATTCAAAATATGTAAAATTAGTAATAGCTTTAATCATGATAGTATAGTCATTATAATTAATTTTTTTTTTCTTCTTGTCAATGAATGTTTGTTTCATAAACTTGTTCTAAAAATATTAATTTGAAATTTAGGATCTAATTTGTCATGATATAGTTTTTGAATGTTCTATCATTTTGCATTAATATGGTAATGATCTTGTTTTTTGAACTTTGTGATATGTATCATGTTAGGTACTTGTTCATAGAATTACATTAAGATCTTGTCATTGATAATATAACTATAATTACGCCATAATCATAAGGAATATATGAATTTTTTAGAGTTCTAGGTTTACAACATTTGAAATTGTGTGATCATGTAGATTATAGTCATTAAGATTCCTTTTATGCCATGATTTCGCCTTATTATAATATAGTGATGACCTTGGTTGTA
The DNA here is from genome assembly GCA_024138025.1 of Combretum micranthum. Taxonomy (NCBI): domain Eukaryota; kingdom Viridiplantae; phylum Streptophyta; class Magnoliopsida; order Myrtales; family Combretaceae; genus Combretum; species Combretum micranthum. Next base: position 189,874 of record JAMXBD010000097.1, on the reverse strand, counting down.
ATAACATTGAATTTTATGATTTCATCATATATGAAACCACATTGAAATCTTGCCTTTCATAATGTAATTTCAATGATATATAAATCTTGATTATGCCATGATATTGTTTTGTGAAAATTAGCTTGATAAATATTGATATTCCTTATAATATTTTTATTCTTCATGATATGTAGGATCAATTGATATGCATGATATGTGGTTATGATTTCTTGTTCAAAATTTTTGTCACATAGAAAAGTCCAATTTTTATAAAAAAAAAAAACCTCAAATTGATAGATTTAGGATCCATATCAAAAAATTAATTTTGTTAAAATTAATGAAATTTAATAAACTTAAAGCGAAAAGATTTCAAAAAAATTCTAAAATTAACCAACAAATTAAAATTTCTAAAAGAACTACGTGTGGTCTAATCCCGATTAGCGTGTATGTAGGTACCTAAATGGACGACTTAAAATATGTAAAAAATTATTTTTGTGAATTTGTTTGATTTGTTAGTTTAGTTTAGAATATATGAATATTGATAGAATTTGATAAGATTTGATTAATTTGAATATTTTGAGTTTTTAGATTATATATGATCATTGATGGAATTTGATTAGATTAGTATTTTTGTGCATATTAGACATATGTTTAGTTAATTAGATCCTGGTAAATAGTTTAGATTTTGATATTAGGGTTTAAAAGGAAGCAATTTAAATATGGAAATTTAAAAATGGTAACCGTTTAGGTTTTAATAAGTCAGCCCCCGAACTCAAGTTAATTTCTGGTTCTCGTTTTCAAAACGATTTTTTTTGCAGATCAGTAGCAAAACCAAAATCAACCTACCCATTGGTTTTGGTTTATTTTTTTTCTTGACTTTAGTCGAGTGGCGACTCTAAAATATTTTAAAAATTCAAAATTTCCTTTAATTCATAGTCGAGGATTCGTATTGAATGGGTTAGGGTTTAGTACGAATCAAATTAAAGGAAATCGAACCAAAAATAAAAAACGAGGCTCGACAATAATTATCTCCAAATTATACATAAAAGTTATTTGAATTTATCATTACTACAATTCGTCTCTTGATATTATGCAAAAGAACTTATATAAAATCCAAAACATAACAACTTATCTTATACACATCTTTAATAATAATCTAAACAAACTTTATATACTTTGTATGGTCTTCAAAGATCTTTTCTCTTAATCTTCTTTATCCAGAATCTGTTAGTCACCAGTAGGAAAGTCGAATATACTAATGTTGCCCCCTATGATCAACTTAAAAGTAATATCCAGACAATTCTCAACCAATATCACCTTCACCTGCACCTGAAAAATAAAGGATTGAACGAAAATGCCCAGTACGCCATATCACAAACAAATACGCATGAACATGCCAATATACATCATATACATTCCTAAAACTAATGCAATAGGCACAAATTATTATCTTTTATTAGTGAAACAAACAACACAGTTTAGAACCATATGCATCTAGTCCTAATCCCGGAGTAACTCATGACCCCGATTCACAATCTTTGTAAAATAGTTTAAATATAGTATATTGATGTTGGGTACTCCCGCACATCGTTGCATTCCGCCATACGGACCGGAACGACTCTTAATCTATCGGAATCATTTCCAAGTGCAACTCCACTAGGGACAGCGCCACACAAGGATCATCAGGGCGCCTCGTTAGTATCACACCCTGCGTGGTCTTTACTAACTAAAGCCAAACACAAGCAGCACACTTTTCAATTATAATTCGAATAGAATTAAGTTAAATTATTTTTCTAATCCTACAAGCATAATACAGCAAGCAAGGTACGGTCGTACCTGGATTCGCTTCCAAACTTTAATCTACCAACAGATCTTCTTAAAAGAATAGAACCCTAATCCCATAAATATTCCTGATCAACAGCATATCTTAATTAATTCCAATTGCAACACAATTAATCCCTAATACTTAATTTCATAACCTTAAAGGATCTATAACCCTAATCATAGATCTATGAAAAGAGGTTAACACACCTGTCTTCTTTGTTTATAATTTAATGAAACCTTCAAACTCAGCTTTCTCCTCAATTTCTAATTTCTCCACAATTCCTTCAATACATATATAAAATCTCCAATTAACAATTCGATTTATAACAACAAATAAATTTCATTTAACAACAAGATTAGATGGGTCCTTACTTACCTAGAACTTGTAGATATTGATTTGAAACAAAAACCCTAAATCAATCAATCTCCTGATCATAATCAATTTATTCTCAATTACTATAACTTCCAAATTATCATATTCTTATAATCATCAAATCCTAAAAATCACAAAACATTAAGAAAGATCTTACCTTTTTCTTCGAATTGAAACCACACAAATCTTCAAGTCCGACCTTAAGGTTTCTCCAAACTCTTATAGATCTTGAATCTCCTAGGTTTGATGCTCAAAACCTCTTGATCTCCCAAAACCGAATCTTGAAAAGAATTGCAGGTTTTCTCCAAAGAATTCACCACAGCGTTTTCCTTATAAATAGATAGATAGATCTTAGAGATTTAATTGGTTTTAGATTGTGAAAAGATTGGGAGGGAAAACACTTACTAAGACGTTTTTCTCTTGCTCTGCTTAGGGTTTTCGAAAGCTCAGACAAAGGGATGGAAAACTAGGCAAAGGCATCTATATATAGGTTAACTTAGCTTAGGAAAAACACTAAAGATAGGCTAGCTTCATCTAGAAGAGAAGCTGGTGGCTTTCCAAGGAAACTTCCTCGACCATCATTCAACGCCAGGCCAACGCCGACGGCTTTAAGAGCCAACGCCGGCGGCGTTAAGGAAAAGGCCGCGGCTTTGGCCGGCCTTCAACCAAAATTCTTCCACTTCTCCATTCGATCAATTGAAACATTCGAAACACACATGTATCTTAGGATAGACCATAAAATCTTCTTATTTTAATATCCTTTGACACTTTGATTATTTTTAATAATCCTTTTATATACTTTAGGGTTGACCATAAAACGCTCTTATTTTATATCAAATGACACACTTTCCATTCTTTATAATTTATTTATCTTTATATTACATATAGTCTCTTTAAGAATTTTGGTTGTTGATCATTTTTCTCCCTCCTTTTTCTTTGCATTAAATACTTTAAGAGGCTATTAGTGTTCGGATGCTACAAACTAACATGTGGACACCACCTGCAAAAATGCCACATTGAATGTTGGTGTTTGGATGTTAGCCTACTGCATTATTATTAAAAACATTTTGATCATGTGAAACATGCCTAGCATCCGAACAATGGTGGCTTCTAGATGAGTGACTGAGCTTTAAATTTATAATCCTATAGTTCCTTTTCCTAAATACAGTTAAAGCCAGGTAAGTGCACTTGTCGTTATGTAGTTTATGATTAAGTATAAGGTCATCTCCATTGGGAACATTTTCAATCATTAGTACTCTCTAGACCTCTTATTTTCTAGCAAATGAATTAAAAGAATAGCTGAATTATTAATACTAATCGAATAATACAAATTACATTAAGTTATACTACTTAACACAACACAATAACAGAACACAACATTAACAATCAGATTCATTCATCTCCTTAACATGAATTTCAACCACTAGCTTTCTAATCATTAGTCATATGCAGGAATTCATTATCTATATGAATGTTCCTCTTAGAATCATTCATATCTAATTTTAAATGTGTCTAATTAGAATCTCTTCCTAATTTTACAACCAGTTAAAGGTTGCATTAAGACCTATGTTATACGAAGTTCTTTAGGGGAAAATGCAGAAAATCTCACTATGATATCTCTCTCATTATGAGTGATTCGTCAGTAAATTAGATATATTCAAAGGAACCATCTCTCGATGTGTTGCAAAGAAATCTAACTAAGAACCATATTGCACATATATTAATTCCAAGATTCATTTACTGAACTAATTAACAACTAAATAATTTATGCATTTAATAATCATTTATGTTAATTCAATCCTTTATGATAAAATAAGAGATAAACAATGTTAACAATAAAAGAAACATAGACATGATAAAACAGAGAAGAGAGTAGAGAAAATAATACCCCATTTATTGGATTTGGATGAATATCTAGGGCCTTATGACATGAACAACAACATAATTCGTTCGACTCTCTTGAGTTCTTTAGGAACAACACAAACTTCACACACACGTATATGCTCTCACACACACACACACAACGCATTCCCTCCCTTATGCGAGGAGGAGAAGATGTTTACATGGTGTTCTAAACGAATTGTTAAAATGAATGCCCTCTCCCTCTTGCAAAAGTCACCAAATGTGAACTAGTGTGTATGTTGATTAATGCTTATATGACATTTAGAGGAATAGATGTGGTATATTTTATACCGACAATGTTTCTTGAAAAGGTTCTGATGAAAATATACTGTAAGCCCCGGAAAATTTCAGTAAATAATTTCAAGATGAACTTCAAAAATAAACCCTAAAAATCACTCCAAATTAAAATCGAATTTCAACTAGTCCAAAAACACGAGCGAATGCAGAAATTTCCGAATCTTAAGAAAAATTAGAATCCTTAAAAACAAAATAAGAACTCATCATACTTTAATTCTAAAACCACTACGTACGACAAATTTCATACGTAACTCCGACTTATAAAAATCGGGTAATATAGAACCCAAATTCAAATTATTAAAAAGTAAATAACAATTAACTTTCGGAAATGAAACCCAATTCAAGAATTCCAAAAACATTAAAAGATATTAAATACTTACAAAAATAAAATTTAAGATAAATTTTTTAAATCAAATATGTTGTATAACCATAAAATATTAGTTTCCAAATTGGCAAGGATCTAACCTGGAAAAATCACCTAGAAACCCTAACCGGAATACTATAGCCTAAGTCCGGCAATCTAGCGTCCATAACCTAGAGGCCAAGGTGTAGTTTAAATATGTAGAATAGCTTGTAGTAATATAAGTTGTTTAAAAATATTAGAGTGCTAAATTTTTGACCTATTTCGAACCCATTCGGATACAGACTTCGAAAAGCGTGTCTCGGGGCTCGAGATATAAAAAATATACCATTAGTACCATTAGACTCGTAATTTCATAAGATTTCCAAATATATCAGTTATATAATTTTTCGGGTTATAAAAGTTACAATTATAACATTTTTATCGTATTTTCATTACTACCGGTAATTAATTAGCCTTTTTTACTATTCACTTTTATTTCATTACACAATTTTATTATTCTTATAAAGCCCTATATTTTTAGATAAATATTTTATATATTATAATTTTTTTTTCTAAAATATAGTTAATTCGGGCTTTTACGGGATTAGATTCTGTTTAAGACCCGATACTAAAAATAAAATAAATTAATTTAATAATTGTAAAATGTTTGAAAAATATTTTTATTTTCATAAAATAATTTTTTTATAGTTTTTCGGGTTATAAAAATATCATTTATAACCCATATTCGTGTATTTTGATCATACCAGTAACATATTTATTAAAATACTAAAATAATTCAAATAATTATTTAATTTTAATTATGAAAAATCTGCTACAAATATTTGGAATAAATTTTCTAATTTTATTTTATTTTATTTTATTTTATTAAGAAAGTACTCTTACAATCCATACCTTCAAGTACACCTTACACATATCATTTTCTTTTCACTTCAATCTTTCTACACTTTGTCCCACACTTCATGGTAGATTTTTCCTTCTTTATGGCTGCCATTGTCTTTTAATTTACTCATGTTTTGACTAAAAATAAATATATTTCAATCCTTCTTCAAAAAGTTACATTACACATTAATTATATAATTCAATTTTAAGTCAAATTTCAAACAAACCCTCTCTCTCCTCTCCTCCTCTTTCACATGCAGCACCTACGCACTTGCTGCCCTTGTTTTAGTTTTTTTCTTTTTTCATTCATTAATACACTCATTTTCTCTCTCTCTTTCATTTACTCCTTCTTCCCTTTTTCATTCCTTAACTTTTTCTCTCTCTTTTCTTCTTCATTTTGTTCTTGTTTCTTCAAGAACACAAGCTGTCTCCTTCTTCTTCTATAAGCTTCTACACATATTTCTTCAAGAATCTTGAATAAAAATCTTGTCCAAAGCTTCCATAGGTGATATAGGTAAAGTATAGTGAAAGTTTCATGCATCAAATGACATTCCATTAGCTTAAAAGCTAAGGATGATGATGCCAAAGTGAAACACTCCACTTCTCTATGATTTTTCTCTTGTATCATTCTTATTTTCTTGTTTAAAGTAGTTATATTTTGTAGATCTAACTTTTTGTAGCTTTGATTTTTGTTTATGCCTTAGATCTTGTTATTGAAGTTATTATTTTTGTTATTGCTTATGATCTATGCATATATTCATCATCCACATGTTCATCATGGTGTTCATGCATCTACAACTAGTATAATAAACTAGATCTAGTGTTTTGAGTTCATAAAATGCATTAGACCTTTGTTTTATGCTCGTAAACAACTTGTAGTAGCATGATGATAGTAGGAAAGTTTTAGAAAACTCAAGATCTATTTTATTTTCAACAAAAGTCATTTTTGAAAATTCGGATAAAAAATGAACCATATTTAGAAAAGTTATTTTTTAACTTCAAAATGTGTATTTTTCATTTAAAATGAAGGGCTTAGGGTATAGATAACATAAATGAGTGATTTTGATTAGTAAAATTTAGATCTATGAGTTTATAGTTTACTATCATGGGTTTCTTTTAGATTTATGTTCATATTAAGTGTAGATCTTGATTTTGAACTTAAACAAAAATTGTGAAATTCGTATTTTGGCAAGACCCCTATTTAAAAACCACTTTCCAAGTGTCAAAATGAAGTTTTTACTTAAGATAATGAAGGCTTAATGTATGTATATCATCAAGACTTCTTTTTACAAGAATCAAAGGTGATTTTCAAAAGTGATTTTCAAAATAAAAATCTCATTTTCGGATTTTGACCAAGGCATATTTTTAAAACATGTTTTCCAACTCAAAAATGAAGTTTTTATTCAAGTTATGGAAGGCTCTTAGGATAGGATATGTAAGGAATGGATTTTCATAAGTTTAGATAGATTTTATCAAAAGATATGTCCAAAAATGAATTTTGTAAATTCGGATCTCAACAAAGACCAATTTTGAAAATCCATTTTTCAACTTCAAAACAAGACTTTTATTAAAGAAATGGAAGCTTTAAGGGGTAGGTTTGATTAGGAAATGGTTTTTGAAAGATCAAATGAGTTTTACAAAGAAAACAAGCTCAAAGGAATTTTTCAAAATTCGGATTTGAAAATAACCACAATTTAAACACCTATTTCCAAATGCCAAAATGATAATTTTGATAGGAAAATGGAAGTCCTAGGGAATATAGATAACAAAGACCAAGTTTTGATAAGGATAAAAGAAGTTTATCAAAATATAACCTTAGAACAACAAATGGTTTCTAAGAATAAGTTAAACAGTGTTTTCATTCTTCAAAATTTTGTAAAATTCGTACTTAGGCAAACCACCTATGTAAACACCTATTTTCTAACCCAAAATGAAGGTTTTTATTGAAATAATGAAGGTGATGGTTATATAAATCATCAAGGATGAGTTTTGATAAGACAAAGTATGATTTTATAAGAAGAAAAACTATTTTTCTTAAGTCTAGTATAATTCAAAGTTTTGCAAAGTAAAAGTTTTCAAAAAGAATTCTTGGTATTATATATATACATATAGGTAGATCATCTCATAACATTCATGACAATAGCTTGTAGGGAATACATATATGTATGATGCATTGTAGAAATAAGGTATGAAAATTGAGTTTATCCAAAATTTTTATATTCGCATTATTTCAAAACCATGCCTTAAAAACTCATTTATCAACTCCAAAACTTGTGTTTTATATGAAAAATGAGGAGTTTAGGTCATAGGTATCATCAAGTAATGATTTTAATAAATTAAGATAGGATTTGCTAAGAAAAAGATATAGAATAAGGAGTAGAAATGAAGTAGGAAAAATTTGAGTTGTTGTCATTTTAAGAAATTCATAATGATAGAGTAATGGCATAAAAACCCATATTTTTCAAACTCAAATTAGAATTTTTATCAAAGAAATGAAGTCCTTAGTGGCTAGGCATGGTTGAGCTTTAATTTTCAAAGTATCAAATGAATTTTTACTTAAAGGAATCACCACAAAAACAATTGTTACAAAATTCGGATTTTGGAATCAACCCTACTTGAAAACATATTTACAAAGTGTAAAATGGAAATTTTTATGTAAAGATTAAGGTCATAAGTAATAGATATAATGAAGACTCAATTTTAACAAAGATGACTATATTTTCTTAAGAAATAAATCCAAAACAAATGGAAATGATCAAAGTTAGGAAACTAGTTTTCTTAAAAGTAAATAGCAATGAAGTCTTAAAAATAAAAATTTTCTAAAAATTCATTTGAGTAAATATTTTCAAAAGTATGCATACATCAAGCTCATATCATGCCATTCATGATAGGAAATCATTCATCTTGCATGTGTAATTAATTTGTCAAGTAGAATATTACAAACAATTACAAAACTATTTTTCGGAATTGGAACTTGCCACTGTTCTGATCTGATCTGATCTTTTTGAAGCTTCAGATTTTTTAAAACTTAAATATAATATTAGAATTAGATAGATCTTCCAAAGTCGATAGAAATCGATATATAATTTGTGAGATTCCGAGTTAAAATGACCAAGTTATGACCGGTTTAAGTTAAATTCCCGCTTAGGATGAGAATTACGAACTTGATAGTTTGGACTAGTTAAGTGATGAAATACTTATTAAGGTATTTCTTTCTTTTTAGGTGACCCCGATATAGACGATTCCTTACCACCAGATTACTTGTACTAAGAGACCGGTGATCCAATGGCCGAGTGAGTATTACTTCCGATTTCATTTATTGTATGTGATTGTAATAATAGTTGCACTAGATATTTGGTAAAGATAAAATGGATATGCATGATGGGGACGAATGGGGACTATGTATGCTTGTTGTTGATATGAGAAATGGAATGTAAGAATATCGAAGCCAAGTGATTAACTATTGCTTGTATAGATGAATTAGAATTGATTGTCTGCGATTATTGATTGATCACTTAAAAGAATTAGTATAACTGATTATTCGGAGTTGAAGATGAAATTGAACTCATTCATATCACGATGGGGATGGATCATTAGCATTTGTTGGTTTATCGTTGTACCTTAAATGATTTTATAGTTTATAGTTGTCCGTAACCTGAAACGGTCTCAATTCGTACCGCGGGATTCGTTAATCTGCTAACCCAGGATGGAGGGCGCAAGTCCATCCACATATGATTTCTAGCAGGTCATATGTTTGTTGAATTCACTTGTTTGATGCATATTACTTGTTTGACTAATCACTTGATTGTATGATGTGTTATAAATGCAATCCTGGAAGTTCTTACTCACTAAACTAGTGTAGCTTATACCCCAATAGATGTTGGATTAAACAGGTTATCTCGAGAATGCTAAGTGGGGACCGTGATGGTTGAAGCCGAGAATGACTTCGGGATTCCGGCAAGAAATGAGAATACTTGAAGTTATTAGCTAGGTTTTATTATTTGCCTTGTAATAGTTTTATGTAGTGAAATCTTTTGATGAATTGTAATGGAAGTGCAATGTTTTGTATTTGGAGTACAGTAAATTGAAATTCCTTTACATTGTTACTCAAGTTGTATCAACGTAAAATGTATTGCTCCGATGAGTCTCCTCCATGTGTTAGACGCCTTGTACATAGTATGGAAGCTTCGCGTGACTGAGGTGGTCATTCTTAGGCTTTAATTTTGTGTACGGCAAACTGCCACGTTTAGGGTACCCTTCGAGGCGTGACATATATAACTTTAACTAAGAATTCCACTATTTGATGAAAGAGATAGAAAAGTAGTATTTGAACCGTTCCAATGACTACGCTCGTGACATCTATTCTCGATGGAACTTTTGCTGCTCCAAACCCAAAATCATGGGCATGATTGATGCTTTAGTAGGTACTTTGCTCGTCAAATCTTCTTGGATCTCAATTTCATGCCCATGACATGTAAAATTCACAAATCAACATTTTATAGCTTCTGAAGAATCACTACCGGATCTACACTTTGGTAGACACTGTTCTCAAATTTTCTCCAAATTCTCCATGGATCACACGTGTGATTTTGAGTCTAAATGCTCTGATTTCTTCCTATAATTAGTTATCACACTCGTGATTTAGTCCTTGGTAGGTATCGGACTTGAGATTCCTCTTTGCTTTAAAAATCACAACTATGATCGTCCATCCTTATGGTTGCCCTTGCTTCCTTGATCTCTCCTTAACAAAATTCTCTTCTAATTCATTCTAATATCTCCAATATGCTCTAATTTAACTTGAAATGAATACATATCCCAATTAAGTACCAATTCTATCATGTTAATAAACTATAAATTGGACTTAATTAGCCATTAAAAACAAGGATAATTCATGCCCATCAAACAACAATCTCTCCGTCTAGGTGCTAGCTCCAATTCACATTACTAGATTTTTGGTCATGTTTGCATTTGGATGCCATGCCTTAAGGCATGTCTAGCATCAGGGTGGTAGCTGCAATGCAACTATGTCTTGCAAAATTATAAACAGACTCAAATACAAAACATATGTTCGCACAACAAAAGCTTATCATATTACATAAAAGTGTTGCCCAATTAAGTGCAACTTAATTATAACGAGTGAGTAATTGTGCAAGATTATAAAGTTTAAGAAAAATTCTATGGTTCCATCATTTTTTTTTTAATATGACTGTTCTCTTAAGCTATTTAGTAGCTTAGATTCATACATGATTGTGATCACACCACTAAAATACTTAATATATCATTTATCATATATATATATATATTTCAATGAATAGATAATTGATTGGATGGTCCTATTATCGGACTTTAATTGATTACACCTACTAATAAATAAGACTTTTAGGAGAATAAGATCAAACAGAGGATATGTACTATAATTGCATGCTAAGAATAACAATACCATAGTATAATGCCATGTATATCCTTTAAAAATTCTTAACATGTACTTCATACAATATAGTGTCAACTTTTGTATCAATATATAATTGTACTTATGTATTGAAATCAAATGCATTCAATTGTTATAATTTAATGGGTTGGTGTCACGCCCCGAATGGTACCCTAAACATGGCAGTCCGCCGCATATAATATTAAAGCTAATGAATGACAACCTTAGTCATGCAAGAGCTTCGTATCACATGCAAGGCGTGCTTCCAATATAGTAGGAGACTTACAAGGGTATTATATTTAAGTAGATAGTAAAAGCATGCAAGAACTTATATAAATAAACATGGAATCTTCATTTGAATAATAATCCCTTACAACTTCTTGGGGGCATTCCCCCATCTTAAAAAGTCTTGTTTAACTAAACCATTAACAAGGTATACATAACTAAAACATAAGCCTACTATATAGATTTTTCTAGAAGTCTATGCTCAAAACTAAACACATATAACTTCTTCCAAAAACTCCTAGTAGCTTTGGCTCATACCTGGCATACGGGGCTCTTTAGTGCCAACCATAGGTAATCATACTATAAAAAAAAACTATAGGGGTATAAGCAAAACTAGCTTAGTGAGATAATTCCCATCTACAAAACATTTTCATATATCAAATAAGTATTTAAACAATCATATGAGAATGCACCAATCACATGAGCAAACAAAATACACAAGATTAACTGGAAATCATGTGTAGCATGGATTTTACGACCTCCATGTCGGCGGTTGGGAGGTTACAGGCCCATACGACCATCAATATTTGCAGATTTGTGGGCTCCTACTGGCCTTGTAGACTTTCCGGCTCCTACTGGCCCATGTACACTTTCCGGCTCCTACTAGCCACCACTATAACTTCCTCGTTTCCCCACATGAAGAATAGTAGTGAAATAAATGTGACTCACATATATGATATGCATGAGTTATTTTCAATATAAGTTTAACCAAATAATGTTGAGTTCAAGTTAAAGGCGATAAAAAACAATATTCATCATATCAATGCAAGAATCACAATTTATTTATCAATTCTTCTTTCGATATTCTTAACTTACCTTCAACCAATCATAAATCCAAATCACACAATATTTGTTCATTTATCTTTTCCTTATTTTCTAGTGCTACTACTTACAAGCACAAACAAGGAAATGTAACTAGTGAAGGATTGACTCACTCTATGTTGGTAGCTCCTAATCGAAGTAGTCTTCCGGAAAAGTGATATCCGTTCCTTCTTTACCTAAACAAGATGAAATACCCACAATGAGTCTTTAATAGAATTTCTATCTTTGAAAACTCTAAATCTATCTTAAAATTGTGGTAAAATCGGATTGGAGGAAATTCCAAATTAAAATAGCCATAACTTGCTCATTTTAACTCGAAATTTCGCATATTATATACCGTTTTCTACATACATAAAAAGATTTATCTATTTCTAAAACTATTTTCATCAAACTAAGTCGCTTGGGTTCCGAAATAGTGGTGACTAGATTCATCACAAATTTTCACAAAACTTGAATTCCTTCTATTGGCAAAACTCATATAAAAGAGATAGGTATTATAATAGTTTGTAAAACCTTTGAAATGTATTCACATATATTTATTGACTCATATCAAATGTATGAAATTAATGAAGTTGTCTCAAACCATAAATTTTTGTAAAAGTAAAGTCTTCTAAAGAAAAGTGGAACTTTTGAAAATTACTCTTACTTTTGCTAGAGAATATTTCAAGTTATTTTAAATGAGTAAATTTCATTTCCTTAGTCCTTTAAATTTTCAAAGAATGATTTTGTTTTTTTAGTTTCTAATACTTTTTGAAAATAACAACAATTCTATCTTCATAGAAATAATTTCCTTGTTTCTTAAGATTATTCTATTTTCATGAAAGGAATTTCTTGTTTGTCAAACTAGTATTGATGAAAAAGTGGAGTTTAGTAAAGCTTTTGTTTTACTTAAGAATTTCTTTCTATGTTATGTATGTTTGTAAAAATTCCTAGGAACCCCTCTAGATTTCTTAGAAAAGTTTAAGATAAATCCTTAGTTTTGGAGAAATTACTTCTTACTTTTATTTCTAGAAAAGAATTTTTATTAAAAAAGAATCTTTCCTCATTTATCTTGTTGAGACAAAATTAATATGTTCATGCATGATTATGAATCATAAAATTATGAAAACATAATATAACATAATAATTAAAGAAATAAGCTAGTAAAGAAATAAATCAAGTATTGGAACCTTAGCTTTATCAAGGTATCCCGGGACTAAGAAAACACTAGTCCCAAAAAGAAAAAGAAAATGTTTTGACTTGAGGAAGATAAGTCTAAGACTAGAAAGACTAGTCTTAAAAACAACATGAAAGTAAATAAATTGCAAGGTAGTAAATAAATTGCAAGGAAAGTAAATAAATTGCAAAACAAATGAGCTTATATGCTCTAAAAGATATATATAGCTACATAGATATATTTAGATAATTATATACATAAAAGCAACATAAAAGAAATTTGATTCATGAACAAAAACAAAGTATGAACTTATATTTGCTTTCTTTAACCTTCATGGTTTAGAAAACACACACTAAGCTCATACTAAGTAAATGAACATAAAGAAAACTTGAAGAAATATTACCTAAAAGAACTAAACTTGAGAGAACTTTTAGGAGAGAATTCTTGTAGAGAATTTGAGAGAGTATTTTTAGTGTATGAAAAGTGTGAAAGAAGTGGAAGGAAGAGGGGGTATTTATAGGAAAATGTGGGAGGAAATTTGTGTTAATTAAATAAATGAAAATAAAACAAATTGAAGAGGGAGAGGGAGCATGGCCGGCGCAATATTGAGTGTAGAGAGGGAGTGAATTTTATTTTTTTGTATTTTTGTTAATGAAAAGTAAGATATGAAAGATGTGAAGTTGTATTGGAAATAAAAATTGTAAGAAATAGAGGTATGGTTTGTAATAGTAGGTTGTAAGAAAAAGTAGAGATAGATGAATAGTATAGAATAGTAGAAAATAGTGTAATGTAAAGTAGACGTGACAATTTAAGTACCGGTAGTAAGAAAATACGAGTATAATTGCGATATCTGATATTTTTAGTTACCGAAAAATTATGAAATTGATATTTTTGAAAACCTTATATTTTTATGAGTTTAACGGTATATTCGAAATATTTTTACTAATTTGAGCCCCGGGACACGTTTTTCAAAAACTGTGTTTGGTTGTGCTCAAAATGAATCGTGGTTTAACTAATCTGATATTTTTAAGCTTTGTCTGGTTATTACGAACTATTTTACATACTAAAATCTTACTTACTTTCTTAGGGTTGCTTAAACGGGAATGGCGGACTTGAACGGTTACAATAGACTAAGGTTTTGTTGACTTTGGAATTCCGGTTGACTTTCTAATTAGGGTTTAAACTTTAATTGATCACAAAACTTTGGGGGTTTACAGTTGGCGTATCAATTACTTGTCTATTGTAAACTGTTTGATTGAGTTAAGAAAATAAGCCTTTTAAATAAAGGTGATTACTTAGCTATTGGTGGATAATATTTTAAAACTCATTTTTATTGACTTTTATTATGGACCTTAAAATGTAGAAACCCATGTATTTTATTTCATTTATTATGATGGACAATAATAAAATAAAATAATAAAGGCTACAAAAGGGTCAAAATCTTCAATTTAATTGATTATGCATATTCTTGATTGAAAGATTAAAAGACTCCTACAAAAGGGATAGTTATCTCTATAAATTTTGGTACACTTTTGCACTTATTTTAATTTTATTCACTGTGCCCATATTTCATACATGAGATCTTAGAATTATTTCCATGTAGAAATTATTTTATTCCAACAATTGGTTTCAAAGTAATCATATATGAGACTAGAGTTTTAATTTAGTAAGATATATTTTTCCCTAAATTATGGGTTAGGATTTTAATGAATAAATGTAAAAAGTTAGTTTATATTCTGGAATTTATCAAATTCTTTAGAATATTGATCATTTATGGAACTGAATCTTTTTGTTAAATAAAAATATATACATATATATGCACATCTACTCGTTTTTCTTTTTTTGGAATCATATGCAACTGTTCCCTTGTGGTTATTCATTGTATTGCCATCGTTATCAATCTTTGGAGTTTGGTAGTGTATCAATTGCATCTGGGTCTTTAGACATGGAGCTTATTGATTAATTTGGTAATTACTTAGTTTGCTTTTATGGCTATATAAATAATTGGATTAATTAAAAAAAAATGACTTGTGTTTGTTAAATTTACCACGTGCATAGCAGTTAGCATGTGTTACATAGGTAAACTTAAA
This sequence comes from Combretum micranthum, assembly GCA_024138025.1. NCBI lineage: Eukaryota > Viridiplantae > Streptophyta > Magnoliopsida > Myrtales > Combretaceae > Combretum > Combretum micranthum. Next base: position 174,475 of record JAMXBD010000097.1, on the reverse strand, counting down.
AAAAAAAAAAAAAAAACCAAATTACCTTATCCCCCCCTTTGCACAGAAAAACCCTAAACCAAGAAGATGTTGGTCTATGATGCATCAATCTCATGTCTTCATCGAGCATTCTACCATAATTGCTTACTTAAACTCAACATCAAAGTTAATATCCTCCATCTTCATCATTGTTTTTGTCTTATAATGGTTGACTTGAAGTCAACTTTTGTAGTTATCTTTGTAATCTTTTTATTCTAATTTAATATTTGCAACGTCATTGAAGGTCGTATTGCAGTTCTTTAATTTTGAGAAATAACCCTACCAGTATCAAAGGTTTGAAATTGGCAAAATCACCTTTACCTTAATCTTTAGTGCTAGCACGAGAATCCAGATCTATCTTCCCTGTCTTTATCTTTTCCTCTTTCTAAACGGTAGATTCGAACTTGATGCTCTTACAAATGGAAGATTTCCCATTCATTGTGTATTTCAAATGTTATATGAAAATGATTTGCTACTTTTTCTTCTTTTTATAGAAAAGAGCAAGGAAATATGAGTAGCGGATCTATGTCAAACAATTTCACAACTCTAAAGCGGAATAATGCAATTTGCAATTGTGGTGAAAGATATGTAATTATAATGTCTTACTAACCTAAAAGTTTTAGAAGTAGATTTTGTTGATTTTTTAATTATTGGGTATATGTTAATAGATTATATGTTGGATGTAAACAATTTTTTTAAGTACACATTTATCTAAAATAACATATTATTTGTATAGGCTAGAGATGGATGCAATTATTTCAAGTGGATAGATCCTCCGACGTGCATGTATGCCTTGGATGTTGGAAGAAAGGTGTTAGAACGAATTAGCAGGCTTCAAAATGAATTGGAGTTAATAGAAAGAAAGAAGAAGGAATCAATCGAACACCTTGAAGTTGAGCTAAATCATGTAAATTGTGAGATAACAAAGCTACAAAGAGTACTTTATACATCTTGGGTTTTTATTGTAGTAGTTGTTGTAGGTTGTATTATGCATAGTATTGGCAAAGATGAGTTGAGTGGATGATGCTCAGCTGAGATATGCAATGTGAAAAATCCCTATGGAATTTTGGGTTATATTTTGTACAATTAGGAAATTTTTGTAAGGATAAGAGGATTTTATTGTGTTCATGGTACTTAGTTTACCATGATAAATTTTGTGTATTAAAATGTGTATTCAATGATAATGCTATTTGTTATGAATGGGGCCTTTTTTTTTTTTCTGCAAATAACTGAGACATTGTGTGTTGATTAGATCATTATATATCAATGTTGGGTAAGGAACAATATGAAACAATTGTAACACTTTCAAACAACTTGACATTTGCTGGATGTTTAGGAGGTGCTATTAGATGTATGCTGGACTCATGACTTGATCTCTGTTATTTGGTTTTAACATATATAGTTTAAGTTCTTTATATTCTCCATTAAAGCAGAACTTCTAATCATCTAAACATTAATTAATGCAATAATTGTATTTAAATTCATTCAGAATTGTAATATAGAAAAATTCATTTTGTTTCCTTCAAAATTTATTAAATAGTTCATTGGACACTTGTTGATAGAATAAATTCATATATATACACACACATATATAATATATATATATATATATATATAGATGATTGTCTATCGACTACAGATAAAGTCTGATAGGATATAATGCTACGTCAAGAAGATATATTTGCATAATATATTGATTATGCATATAGAAAATGGAGCTCTTAGAGCCCATCTATCTGTCCATCTACCTATGGCAGATAGGAAATACAAATTGGGTTTGTACCTTCCATTTTACAACAAGTAGACCATACTTGATTATTCTATTTTATAACTATAAAGTGTCAAGCAAGTTGATTCTCATTTATATGAATCATCTCAATCCATGTTGCTATCAATTTTAGAGAAACAACACATGCATATGTGATTGCAATCAATTGCAAACATTCGGCTTTGTTTGACAAACAACAATCACAAGCGTAGAGTATATAAAAATCACCGATGTATCTACCTCAACACAACATATCCTAAATCACCATGAGCTCACAAATATGCAATATCTATTCAAAACAAAAATTTACAATATCCATTCAAAAACCAAATATGTTGAAATTATAGGAATCGACCACTTGGAAATCTATTCCAAACCAAATCTGCGCACCATAATCCACATCATCCTTACTACCACACATTATAAAACCAAATTAGCCATTCCAAAATATGTTCAATTAAAAAAGAAGACAAAATAACATATTGGATATAAACCATAGAATGATGAGTAATATTTCCAAGCAATACTTAATGAGTTACAACTATGTACATAGGTGACCAAACCTTTAAATGGTCACACAAAACATGGTTTTTTTCAGAAAAACTTGTAGTTATAAACTATCCACATCCATCAGTTTGCATTGATTAGTTCATAGACTTATACCCCAATATCTCAAAAAAAAATCCCTAGGTACTACCACAACATTGGTTGCATACACACCATCCACAAAAAAAAAAAAAAAAAGCACATATATGTTTTACCAACTTTAAAGTCCTACATAATATGGTAAAAAAAAAAAATCCTACTAATTGACTTCACTTCACATGATCCCTCCTGTTCTTTGCCTTCTTCCTCTTCCTTAAATGTAAAGGAGGCCACAATACACATACCTTTTGTCTATTTAGATTGAACATAAGGCCAAGCTCTCTTGAATTGCTAATGTCATCTTCAAAAATCTCTAGAAACCAATGCCATGCATCCTTACACATTGACTCAACAATTGCAATGGCAATTGAAAATATATTTTCATTTCTATCTTTACCAGTAGCCGCAAGCATATGGCCACCATATGGACCCTTTAGGAAGCAATTTTCTAATCCTACAATTGGACGACACCCACATAGAAAGCCAACTTTTTGTGCATTGAATTGGGCATAACTTCTTTCAAAAATTGGTAGGGAACCCTTAACAGATGAGTCATACTTGATCTTTATACAACTCCCTTAGTCATAAGACAACAACAATTGAGCATAATCATAAAATTAAGCTATATTGCTTTGAATCATCACCGTCAAGAATTGCTTGGGCTATTGTCTTTACTCGGTAAGTGACATGAGTAGGAATGTCCACCACGATATCCTTAATAACATGGCATTGGATTGTGATAATTTCCTAATTTTGCCCATTATACTTAAATACATGGAGGTATATTTGTGCAAGAAAAGTAGATGTAATATGTTTATTGGAGAAGCTTTAAGGATAAGCATCTTGGGTAAAATGTCTTTATTTGACATGTCTCGTCATCACTGAGTTTCAACCCATATACCCACCATCTACATTTATTAACATAATGGACATATACTTTTTTGGGATGATTCAAAGCATATTAATAAGATATGCCATTCCTAAATGCAAATGCAATCGAACATTACCTGAATGCCTTCACATTGGGAAATTTCATAATCAAAAGAATCTCAGGATGCTTCTTATAAAATTTTGAATTGAACTCAACGATCTTATCCATTTCTCCCTCATCCGTGGAATTGATCACATTGATCAAGTCATCATCGAGAGCATCCTCTTCCCATTCATCCTCCCCAAGTACCAATTTTCTAGCCTCGTTCCAAACCATTACTACCATATAATCTTCTTCTTGGTCCTCGTCTGGGATTGTGAAGTCCTTAACGATTTTGATTTCTTCTTCACTGATTTGATAATTGTTTTCATAACTAATACTAGGTATAACGACATCCTCTATTATAGACACATCATGAAGCTTACTACTTGTCCTTAACTTGACTTCATCCATTGGTAATGCATCAACATCCAATATCTACTTGGTCACATATAGGATGGTTGTGTATACTCCTACTAAATGATGTAGCCGTAACATTGCCATAACATCGGTATCATTCCATATGAGCTTTAGCCCTTTGAGAAGTGACTGCCCCAACATCATATAATAAATGAATGATCCTGTCAACTCGCTTATATCAGTAAGAACATCTTTAAACTCCAAATAACCAATTACGTTAGGATCAATATTCTTCCTTATTTCAATTGAATCTCCAGTATATGACTAAATGATTCCTTCACTAAACTTCCCACAGTAGTGAATCTGGAGCTTGATCAAAGGCGAAATGACTCTGTTTGTTAATATTATAGGTTTGAAATATGGGAACATGTCATCATATAAGAACATGATTTCATAAGTAGCATACGAAAACAAAATGAAAATACATAAACAATAATGTCATCATGTAATGTATTGCAAACCTGTGAGTTTTATGATTATAGAACTAGCATATGGAAACTATCTTAGCAGTTAAACACATATACACATAAGCAATAAACAAAGTAGAAATACATAAGAGCCAAAAGGTCAAAGAAGTGAAAAGTCATTTCCTATGAATCATTAGGAAAAATACAAGAAAATAAATTCATGTATGGAGATCGAATCTACACTACACAGTAAATGAATACAAGCTCTAATATTGACATTTATCAAGATAAATCTAAACTATCTTTGAAATAGAGTAAGAAGCTACTACCTTAATGATTATGGAGTAGACAGTGTCAACATCGGATGGAACTAAATGTTGAAGACAGGTTTGAAGGAAGATTGTTATTGTTGATCTTCATTGTTCATCACTCATAAGCAAAGAAGTTACGTGATAGACTAACATCTTCTTAGGTGAGTTTTTTTTTTTTTTTTTTTGTGAAAAATTTGTGGGAAAGATAAGAAAAAATTGGAAATCTGGATGTTAGGGTTTGGGTTTGGTCAAATTAGGGGTTTTTCTTATGTGTTTGATGGATATAAGGGAGGGATAAGGTAATTTGGTATTTTTTTTTTAACTTTACCCATGTGACACGTGCTATCCATGTGATTAATTTAAGGGAATAATTGATGAAACAAAACAGATAAAATTACAGGTTATCTAATTGTAAAAAAAAAAAAAAAAAAAACACCAAACGTCATGTATTTGTAAAAGCATGAAAACACACATTTTTTTTTTTTTTTTATAATTAAACCTTAGTAATTTCGGTAACCAATGGTTTCCTATATGAATTCTTATAGAGCTTCTACAGCCCCATTGATTGGACTGTACAGTTAATCATTTAACTATTAAAATAAATATAGTAATTGAAATATTAACCATTTTAGTAGTGAGATCATGATTGAGTATGATTTGAGCCGTTAAATAATTAATGGGACCATAGAATTTCTTGAATTCTTAATATGGATTTAATTAAATAAAATTCAATGTTTCAACTTTCATATAATATATTATAGAATTAATAAAGAAGGGAGTTTATATTAATATTGCCTATTAAGATGGAAAACGAGTAAAATATTTCTATAATTTGGAATATTTTAAATGTGAGCTAGTCTTAAAGATCTAGTTAAAGATTAGATAAAAGTAAACTCTTGTTTGCTTATTCAATCCATTTTGACTAATTTTGTCTAGCTATTTAAATAAAAAGATTGGAATAATCTTGTCAAAGTGACCTCAATTAAACATGTCAAATTCCTTGAGTAAAGTCGCCAAAAAAGTAAATGTAAGGTTCTTCTTAAGGTGGTTACATATGGTTACATATGTATCACGTAGATCTCGTGCCTTACATGTGATATTGGAGTGTTGATAAGGATATGACATTTGACGGGATGGCTTGAAGAGAATGACAAGAAGAAATGATAGGTAGTCTCAATGTCTTAAAGGCATAAGTGACGAGTAAAGGAGTTTGAGTAGACCTCATGTGTCAAACTTGTAGTTCTTGAGCAATTGGTGCTGTAGTTGCCTGGATTATCTATTTGATCCTAAAGAATAGAGCATCTTGAATAGAATGTTGTTTATCTTCTTTCTCCAAAAGTAATAAATGAGGAGGAGGAGCTAAATATTTATAGGTACTTTAAGTAGATGACAACTGTCAAATCATCTTAGTGATTGATAAATAAGATGGAGCAAGCTTAATTCATACTTATCTTAGATGAGCTTATTATAGGCCAAAGCCAGTAGCCATATATGCATGAGCTTGCTTGAGAGAAGTTAGATACGGGGGATTGATCCAAAATCCCTATATTGCGCCGACTAATCCAATTCTCCCCCATGTTATTCCAATAAATGAACCGGACTCATTAGACTCTATCACTGAACTAACGAGTCAAGCCTAAATAAATATTAACATAATAATATATTTTAAGCCTATTTTACAATATCTTCTAGTAAATGATTAGTCAACTTATTAAAGGTATTGTCAATAAATTTATTGTCCTTGGTTTGACCTCTTAACTCTTCCAAATGTTAGGGTACACCTTTAAATTAGTTCTAAAAACATTGGTTATGAAGGTTGAGTTTGGGTTATGTATTTGGTGGTGGTATCGTTGTGTCTTTGTGGTGTGTTGATGATTATTTGCTGTTAATGAGTTATTTTCCTTAAATCGTATTTTTTGGAGTTTTGTGTGAGGGTTGATATGAAATTGGATAAGAGTGCTAATAGTATAGTTTCGAATAGGAATTACAAAGGAGAACTTAATATTCACAATAGTAATAACAATAGGAATTTAGATGCTTTGGAGCTATAGATTAGTGATATTGCTAAATCTACATGCTACCTTCTTCCATGGGAACGTAGTAAAGAAGAATGATCCCATTCTTCTAGAGTAATAGTATGAGAAGAGACCAAAAGGGTGTATATGAATTTAGAGGAAGGTCATGAAGATAATTTTAATCATAGTAAGTGGATGAAAGAACTAAAACTAGAGACTAGATATGATTAAGATCAAGTTTTTATGGTAGTAGTATGCTTGAGGATTACTTGTAGTGGGATTGCAAGGTAGAGAAGACATTTGCATGTTATGACTATGATGATTTCATCAAAGTCCATTTTGTTTCCTTAGAATTGACTAGACATGTAGGCTTGTGGTTGGGAAAATTTAAAGGGTTAGAAGGAGAGGGGGAGAGGGAGAGGTAAGAATCAGTCAAGTAATGGAAAGACTCATGCAAAAGAAGTTTATACTTAATTATTATAGATATTAGGTTGCAAACATTAAGGTGTAGTCATATAAGAGTCTGGACGTTGTCATTAAGCTTTAAACTAAGCTTAAGAAGCAACAATGCAAAATGAAACTAATTCACCTACAAATACTTCTAAACATGACGAGGTAAAGTCTATGGACGAAGCTACCTAGAAAAAGGACAAAGATGTCTATGGGAGTCATAAGGAGAAGCATAGTTCCAAGACTTAAGAGAAAGGCAATGGTGATGGCTATAAGACTCCTTATGTGTAAAAACCCTAAAAGATCAAGTAAGGATAGGATAAATGTAAGTTAAGACAAATAAAATGTTTTACATGTTTGGGTTTTGGTCATATAGTACCTAGGTGTCTTAATAAAAAAAAATGAAAAATCCAAAAAATGAAATTGAAAATGAGGAGGATAGTGAGGAAATCATGACTAATCTAGAGAGAAGAATCAACATTCATAATGGAGTAAATGATGTCAACAAAGTTGAAGAGGGATGTGTAATGAGTTTTGTATATAGCTTGTAGTTACAACTTAGTCTACATGTTGGATAGAAGGAAAACTTGTTTTGTACTAGATATTTGGTGCAAGACAAGGTGTATTATTTGATTATTAACAAGAGAAGCTGCAATAAAGTCATATTCAATCGATGGGTATAAAAATGGGGTTTCAAACCATTTCACATGCCTTCTATATAATTTGCAATGGCTCTATAATAAGAGTGCCACATAATATGACAGATAGTTGAAAATTCTTTTTTCTATTTGTTATTATTATAACTCTGTTTTTTATAATGTATTTCTAATGATGGTAGCCTACATTATCTTAGGATGAATTTATCAATTTGATGAGAACAATCCATAGTGGACACAAAATTTCATATTGATTCAAAAGAATGATGTTATATCTCAAAGAAACAGGAAATTACCACAATATTTGAATGATTATATAGTGAGACTTAAACATACAAAGGGCAGTTCAGGTAATCAAAGTTAACAAAAATAATAAGTTTTCCCAACAATACAACAAGAAATAACATATAACAATCATATCCCATGATTACTAACTAACTAGAATTGCATCACATAAATATAGAGAGAAGTAATCAGAGGCTTTTCCGCTAGAAATTTTTAAGATCTCTTAACCTAATCTTTTCCCATCTTCTTCTTTGTTCTAGGAGCCAATTTGGAGCTCGGATTCCAGTAATCCTCTTATCCCTACTTGTTTCTTTTCTTCATTTTTACCTCATAACATCCATGAAATAAAACATCGTTAGCTAATAATTCGCAAATTAAAATCTTGAATCCTTACACACTTTTGACTTCTTTATACAACTAACATTTAAACCCTAAATCTTATAGACAAAGATTTGAAGATTGAGGAAGAGGGGAGATCGTACCTTTGCTTTTGACAAACATCTGCTATGCAGCTAGGGCAAGATATGTTCACTGTTGTGTTTTAGTACGTTACATCATATTATATTGTGTTTGTGTCATTTGTTTTGATAGGCTGTTCTTTTCTCTTGGACTATTCTTTGTAAGTAGATTGTAGACTTATTGAGCTTTTAAAGTAATGATTATTATCAAGACTGATTTATGAGAGTAACAATCGGTGCTTTTTCATTGAATTTGTGGTGGTAATGGCTAACAATACTGGAGCATCAGTGAATTTTCAAGAATAGTTGGATCAAAGTAAAGCAACTATTGATAAGATGATGAGTGAATTTTAGAGTTTTAAATATTCTATGAATGGAAATATGCAAGCAATGATGCACCAATTTAATATGCTATCATAATCTTTTCAAACTCAAAATGCTAATAATGGGAATCATAATGTAGGTAAAACACCATCATCATCATCATCTTCCATTGAGTAGCATTGGGATGGTTTTAATCATTACTCGAAAGCAGTCAAATTAGAGTTGCCAAGATTTTTGAATGGTGATCTAACTAGCTGCATTTTCAAAGCCGCTCAATTTTTTCATTTTCATCATGTTCCAGTAGGAGAAAGGGTTAAAATGGCTTCTTTTGCTCTTGATAGGGAAGCTTATGAGTGGTTTCAATGGGTGTTTAAAAACCAATTAATTAATATGTGGAATGCATTTCGTAATGCTCTTATACATAGATTTAGATTATCACCTTTTGAAGACTATCAAGGGAAATTATCCAAATTAGTTAGAAAAGGATGAGCGATTTAGTATCATCGTGAGTTTGAATCATTGTCCAACAAGATTTAAGGTATTTTAGAAGGATTTTTGAAAAGTTGCTTTATATCAAGCCTCAAACCTTTGATTTAATAGGAGGTGTTGGCATCTCAACCAATAAGTTTGCTACTTTTAGTGAAGTTGCATGAGTGTAAATTTGAGAATATTATTTCACAATTGTCGAATACTCAGTCCAAGAATGCAATAATGGCTCCATGGAAGTCATATACAAAGCCTTTATTACCCAACCTTGCAACAGTAGAGCAAAGTCGTAAACCGATTGAGCTTAAGGAAATTAAGGAGAAATCAATTCCTATAAAGAAATTATTAGCTATTGAATTATTGGAAAGAAGGATGAAAGGTCTTTGTTATAATTGCGATGAGAAGTTTAACAAAAATCATGTTTGTAAAGAAAAATTTTTGTTGTTGGTAAATTTAGATGAAGGGTTAGAGGAGCAACATTCAACCATTATAGAAAATGAGTTGGTAGCAACTGTACAACAAGATGAAGATGTTGACATCGAGATTAGCTATCAAGCTATGATAGGGATCATGGATCCTCAAACTTTTCACAAGAATGGACTAATGAAATCTCATTCATTATCTATACTAATAAAATCATGTAGCACTCACAATTTTTTACAGGCCAGTGTTGCTAAGCAGCTGAGACTACCAATTTTGTAGTTGAACCATTGTAATGGTTGGTAATGGAATACATGGAATGTACAGGTTATTGTAAGCAAGTGAGAGCAATAATCCAAAACATTACTTTCCATTTTGATTGTTGTGTTTGCCTTTAAAAGGAGTTGACCTTGTATTAGGAGTAGAGTGGCTAAAGCTCTTAGGTCTAGTAACTATGGACTATTATGGTTTGACAATGTCATTTCGGTTTAAGGAAAATAGGGTAACGTTGAAGGGATGAACCAGTTTTTTGCTAAATATGTTATTTCATCCCAATTACAGAAGTCGATAGAGTGGATCATATTGTGTATTATTGTCATTTGAAGGCTCAAATGACTGATTCTTCATTGGATTAGCCAGCAATGTAGCTTTGTTGGTAGATATTTTAAAGTTTTTGCAACTCCTTGATCACTGCCCCCTTTGAGAGATGTCCAACATCATTCATCAAAAGGATGAATCATCGCCAGTTAATGTCCGACCTTATCGTTACCCTTACTTTTAGAAAATTGAAATAGAGAAATTAGTGCAATAGATACTTGATTCAGGGTAATTCAGCCAAGTACAAGCCCATTTTCCTCTCTAGTTTGATTAGTAACAAAAAAAAAAAAATGGTACATGGCGTTTTTATGTAGACTATAGAGCATTAAATCAAGCTACAGTGCTAGACAGATTTCCAATTCCTACCATTGATGATATTAGATGAATTATAGGGCATTGCTTTGTTTTCAAAGTTAGATTTAAGAGTTGGATACCATCAGATCTAAATGTTCCAGTAGATGTTCATGAGATAGAGTTTAGCACTTATGAAGGGCATCATAAATTTCTAGTCATGCCTTTCGTTTATCAAATGCCCTAGTGACTTTTCAATCTATTATGAACAAAATTTTCAGACCATTTCTACAAAAATTTGTCATCGTATTTTCTGATGACATACTTGTCTATAGCAGGACCTGGGAAGGGCATTTGCAACACTTGAACAAGTTTTGAATTGTTTACGAGAACATGCATTTTATGTTAAACAAAATAAATGCTTGTTTGCACATACCAACATTGATTATTTAAGACATGTGTTGCTACTAATGGATGAGACTAGATGAGGAGAAAATCACAGCCATTAGGGAATGACCTACACCATTATTAGCCAAATAGTTAAGGGTTTCTTAGGATTGTCTGGATATTATAGACAATTTTTCAAAGGGTATGTTATCCTAGCATCACCACTTAAAAATTTGTTGAGGAAAGATTTTTTTACATGGAATCGGAGGCTAGATGGCTTTTTAATCTTAAAACAGCCTTAATAACAACACCTATTTTATCATTGCCAAATTTTCAAGAAACATTTATGGTAGATAATGCTTCTGGATCTAGGATTAGAGCTATTCTACATCAAGCGAATCAGCCTATAGCTTTTTTTTTTTTTTTTTATAGTAAAAAGCTAAGTATGAGAATGCAGAAAGCAAGAACATATGTTAGGAAACTTATAGTAGTGAATCGGTTAAAAAATGGGGTCATTATTTATTAGGGCATCACGTCATTATTAGAACCAATTGAAAGAGCTTGAAAGAAAATAATGACTTAAGCAATTCAAATTCTAGAGTAGCAATAATACTTAGTAAAGTTATTAGGTTTTGATTATGAGTGTAATATAAGCCTGTGTTGATAATAAGGTTGCTGATGCACTTTCTAGGATGCATACATTAGATCAAACCTAATGGTTATTACTGTTTCATCCTTACAGTACATTACTAAGTTGAAGTATTTTGCTAACACAAATAGCGAGTACAAAAATTTGATTGAATCTTATGAAAAGGGCTAAACACTTAAATGGCCTTTAGTAATGAAGGATGGATGTTATCTTTAGGTAACATAATTTTCTTATTACCCAATACTCCCATTATTCCATTTTATTATGGGAATTTCATTATTCACCCATAGCAGGACATTTGGGAGTTCTTAAGACCTTTAAACATCTAAGCGTGTTTTTTTTTATGGGAAGGTATGAGAGCTGATGTGGAAAACTTTATTTGGAGATGCCATGTGTGCCAAAGTTAAATACTTAACTACTTGACTAGCTGACTTTTATAATGTCTTAATATTCCTCAGAAGGTATTTAAGGAGGTTTCCAGCGGTTTCCATGGATTTTGCAACTGGTTCACCATGTTTTAAAGGATATTCAGTCATTCTTGTGGTAGTAGATAAACTTACTAGGTATGCACATTTTGGGCTGCTTTCAACTCATTATACAACAGCAAAGGTCATTGAAGTTTTTGTTGACATGGTGATTAAATTACATAGTATTCCAATTTCAATTGTGAATGATAGAGACAGAGTTTTCGCAAGCAAATTTTGGAAAGAAAATTTTCATTTGATGGTACAAAACTTAATTTTAGCTCAACTTATCATTCGCAGTCGAATAGACAGACTGAAGTGGTAAATCATTGCTTAGAGCAATATTTGAGAGCATTTTTCATGGATTGTCCTATTTTATGGCCTAAATACTTGTCTTGGGTAGAATTTAGTTTGAAAACTAGTTTACATACTAGTGCTAAAATGACACCCTATGAGGCTTTGTATGGTAGGGCACCACCTCATGTGGTAGATTGTGTTAAGAATTCTAGTTCTATAGAAGCAATGGAGTAGAAACTGCAACAATGAGATGATTTTGAAGCTACTGAAAGATAATTTGTATTAGGCTCAGTTGATGATGAAGAATCTTTTGGATTAACATAGATTTTATAAGTCCTTTATAGGGAGACCAGTAATGAAGCTTGCTAAGCATTTTTATGGACCATTTCCAATTTTAGCTTGAATTGGTCTCGTGGCTTACAAGCTGGAGTTGCCGGAGGGATGTAAGATTCACCTAGTTTTTTATGTATCCTTACTTAAACGGGTATTTGGAGACGTGTGGACACAGTCGCATTGCCATTAGATTCAATGGTGAATCATCCTTTGGTGTAGCCATTAGCAATTTTGAGTCATAGGGTAATACTTAGACAATGACATCAAGTGAAGCAACTATTGGTCTATGGCAATCCTTATCAAGTGAGGATGCTACTTAGATTGACTTAGAGGAATTAGTTTGGGATTACCCATAGTTTCACCTTGAGGACAAGGTAGATTTTTCTTTAAGGAGCAACATGTTATATCTCAAAGAAATAGGAAATTACCATAGTATTTGGATGATTATACAGTGAGACTTAAGGATACAAAGGGCAGTTCAGGGAATCAAAGTTAACAAAAATAATAAGTTTTCCCGACAATACAACAAAAAATAACATATAACAGTCAGATTCCATTGTTACCAACTAACAGGAGTTGCATCATATAAATACAGAGAGAAGTAATCCAAGGGTTTTCAACCAGAAAGTTTTAACATCTCTCGACTTGAGCTTTTTCCATCTTCGTCTTTGTTCTAGGAGCCGATCTGGAGCTCGAATTCTAGTAATCCTTTTATCCTTTCTTGTTTCTTTTCTTCATTTTTACCTTGTAACATCCATGAAATAACATGTTAGTTAGCTAAAAATTTGCAAATTAAAATCTTGAATCCCTCTACACTTTACATTCTTCACATAACTAACATTGAAACCATAGATCTTGTAGACAGAGATTTGAAGATTGAGCAAGAGGAGAGATCGTACCTTTGCTTTCAAGAAACATGTGTTGTAAGGCTAGGGAAAGATATGTTCATTTTTGTGTTTTAGTACATTACATGGTATTATGTTGTTTCTGTGTTGTTTGTTATGATGGGCTGTTCTCTTCTCTTGGACTATTCTTTATAAGTGGATTGTGGACTTATTGGGCTTTTTAATTGATGATTAGTATCAAGATTGATTTACGAGAGTGACAATGTCAAACTTATTAAGCACCTGTCAATGTCTGCAGAAGAGGTTAGCTAGGATCACAGGGAGCATTAGAAGTGCAAGGGAAAAAGAAAAGCAAAATGTGTTTTGTCTCCTTATAGAAAGAGGAATAGGAAATTCATATGCAAAACTAGAGGTTAAATAATATCCAAGGGAAAATCTTTGCCAATTTGGGGGAAAAGATAGAAATTGAGCTTCCAAGAGATGAGTCTAGGGTCTAAAAGTGGTTACAAGTGGCACCAAGAAGCAAAAGGATGGCCAAACAAAGGAAAACAGTCATGCCAGATTGCTGTGGAAATCTGTAAAAATAAAAGTTCTTAAACATTCACAAAAAACCAAAACTTTTAAATAGAAAGATTCTCTATTGAAGAAATTGTGAAAAGGTGCGAAATCTTTCCACATGTTTAGAAGCATCTGTTATAGAAAGATTAGGTCTGAGGATCCTGAGCGGGGTAATCGGAACTCTTCATATATATTCTAGACTCTTTTATAGATCACAAAATTTTTTATTATATTTTGTTTTACATCTTATTTTTATTATATGACCATTTGACTCTTATTTTTATGTTCATAAGGGTTTTTCTTGTATCAGACATTAGTTTTAGCCTCTTTTCAAGATTGAACATTGTTCTTTGACGATTAAGTATTTTTAATCTCAGTTAAGTCCTAATCTTACTAAGAGTGGGAAAACAAAAACGATGAAACCAAAAAACCAAATTAAAATCGAAAAACCATATAGTTATCCAATCCATCAATTTTGGTTTAGGATTAGTTTTAAAATTTTTTAGTTTTTGGTTTTGGTTTATAATTGACAAAAATTGATGTTTTCAGTTAACTAGTCCAAATATATATGTATATATATAATATATAGATATAATTAATATTTCAAAAATATAAGAGAAGATATGAATATTTTAATTTGTGTTTTGCTGGTATTAAATTTTAAGCCTCTTAAACTAGTATTAGACTTTTGTTCATGATTTGCTAGCTTTATTGTTATTAGATTTATTGATTTGTAATTTTTTAATGTAATTAAGTTATTTGACTTGTTAATTTGTAATTTTTGAATATAATTTTAAAACAAAAGGGTCTTATTTTTTATGATTATAACTGAAAATATGATCAATTATAATTTTTAATTAACCATTATATTAAATGGTTAAAAATAAAAAACTGAAAAAATTAACAAATAAAGAAAAAGAATGGTTAACAACTAATAATGGATTGATTTTGAATAAGATATTTAAAAAAAACCTCTTCGGTTTAGTTAAGAAAAGGGATGATAGACCGGCTTACAAAATCTTTGATTTGTAGTGACTGTCTTTCTTGATTTTATGTATTGTGAGTACTATCAATATTGTCATAATCATATGTCTTTTCTAACTATACGATAGATTGTATATAATATTAATGTCATAATTGATTAAACTAGTTTGTTTATTGAATTAGAATGTTCTGTTTAATTAAACTTCCATTTCTCAATGTAGTTATTGTGTGAATATTTAAAATACCACAAAAATCCTTTTTTTTTTTTCACTTAACATTACATTTTAAACCACACAAGAACCTTCTTTTATAATTAGTTGCACGTGAATGAAGTGGCTTATTCTTCTTACAGGAGTGGGCAACATCAGCAACCTTTTGAGACTTACGCTATCTTGGAACGAAAATTGGCAATGTGATTAACATCATATTATTGGTTGATTATAACAATGGTTCTCCAATTGGAAGCTACATAGAAAGTTTGAAATTTATTTTAACTTTTTTCAGATTCCGTGCATAAAATGCCCTAATATACTCATATATCTTGCCACTTCACAATATGAAATAAAGAGAAATTGAATTGTAATTATGAATAAAATAAAATTGTAAGAATTATTACATACTTACTACATTATTGAGCTGATGTTGAGAAAAAAAATAAGAAAAAATATCTATTATGTTTTGTTTTGTTTTTTTTTTTTTTTTTAAGAGGAATATATGGGTATAGTGACGGTGGTTTTAAGATAAAGGTACATGTGAGAAGAAAATAAATGAACTATAGAATGGTGGAAGCATAGCTAATGATCTTGTAATCTAGTGGTATCTTCCTTGGTCTCTCGTGTTAGATATCCAAGGTTCGAATCTCCCCTCCTTCATTGTAATTGGCTAAAAAAGAATAGTAGAAACCAAAATTGTTATTTATTATTTTTTGCAATTGTAAATCCACATACGATTTAGTTGAAATAAAAAACATGTTTCCCCAAAATGAGCATCTAGCTAGGGTGTAAGGAATTCATATGAAGAAGAAACTGGGGTGAGATGTTCTTTGAACCTAGGGTTTAGGGTCGTGGGGTGGGGGGAAGATAATTTGATGGGAGAAGACATGAAGAAAGAAAATGCATTACATCTGATGGGAAAAGGGAATCTTGAGAGCGAATGGAT
The DNA here is from genome assembly GCA_024138025.1 of Combretum micranthum. NCBI lineage: Eukaryota > Viridiplantae > Streptophyta > Magnoliopsida > Myrtales > Combretaceae > Combretum > Combretum micranthum. The sequence continues at coordinate 158,279 of JAMXBD010000097.1, read as the reverse complement.
ATGAGGAGCAAACAAAACTAAACTACTGGAAGGCAATGGGCTGAGTTGCGATGGGCCACTGAAGCGAATGGGCTGCGAGCTTAATCCAATAAACTTACAGAATCATCAATCATGCCATACTAGATAATAAATATATTAATATATTTAAAAATTTAAATAATTTGAATCACTAATTTTTAATTGAAAGAAACTAAAAGAAGGGAAATGAAAAGCATCCAAATTCTATTTCAAGTTAGCAACATGTGAATTATTTTATTGGGAGATCTTACTTATATTATCTTATATTCCCTATGTAATAGTTAAAAAGAAGAAATTGTAAATATAAATGTAAAAAATATTTCTTCCATATTGTTACTTGCATTCGAGTAAATTGCCCCCCATTCAACGCTTCTGCAATTTCCATTACACTCGTTCCATCATCGAACGTCAACTTACTGTCGCTAGTTCACATTTCGAGACGGTCCACTAAGCGACTTCCAACTTGACATAAATCTAAATTCATGCCTTTGGGGGCGTTCGACGAATTAAGCCTTGAACTCTTTTTATGATTAAACCCTACGAAAATAATACAAAAAACTTAAAACTACATTCATCGGAAAAATTATGAAATTCATTTTTTGGAGAAAGGACAAGAGGCAAAAAAAAGAAAAGAAAAAGAAGAAGACTACAACCATCAGATGATCTTTCTTCCTATATGTAGTATATAAACTTAATCACTCCAATGTGAGTTGATCTTATATTTTTTCATCCACAAGTATATTACATGAATGGTAATAATATATGGATCAAACGCGCCACGTGAAAAAAAGTAGGGTCATTCTGGCTGTGTCAAATCCGAGCATGTATGAATTGCCCGGTTGTCGAGCTAGGTCTCCTTGGTTCGTTTTATTTTAATTGTTTCGATATCTTATAATGTTTATCATTTTTAAACAAATTGTTTGTCAAGAAATGAGATAAATGAAAAACATATATTTTTATTTATCAATTAATCAAATAGACTAGATATAAATAAAATATAGATACAAATTATATACAAATAAGATACATATAAAAATAAAATATCCAAACCGTAAAAATCACTTGCTTTGTCAAGTTGTAGTGGTATACATCGATTCAAATCACACTCGATAGTTTTAGTAAATAATTGATTTTTTTTTGGGCGATATCAAACAATTGATTTATTATTTTGATAATGATTAAAACTTGCTTGAGGGAACGATCATCTCTGGTAGCTACAATCTACAACTTGTACACGTGAGGATGCAACCAGGTTGATCATTAATGGGTTTTCGACCCGTCCAGCCCAATAAAAACCCTATAGGGTAATAGGGTTTGGTTTGAACATAGGTAAAAAACCCTGTAGGGTATTAAGGTCGGGTTTAGATATTACTAAAACCCGATGGATACCCAACCGCCTCATTAGTCATAATAAAAAAAAATTATAATGTAAATACATTTTCTAAATGTAAATATAGTAACAGGTTAAATTTAAAGATAGTTTGACAAAGAGAAGGTGGATTGCTATATTATTAGACTATTACTTTATTGGCTTAAGTCTGCTAAATCTATTAAAAAAAATATTAAGCAGGGTAGGTTCGGGTTAATAATTGGGCGGATGGTTGGGCGGATAATCGGATTGATAGTCAGGCGAGTGTAATTGGGTGGGTGGCTGGTTTTAATGTAAATCCTGTAGGGCGGGTTTGGATATAGAAGGAAAACCCTATAGGGTTATAGGGTTGGGTTTAGTATGCCTTATAGTGTAGTGGGTTCCGGTTTGGGTTTATATGAACCGCCCGAAACTCTATCCGGTTGCATCCCCATGTACATGATTCAATCATCCATGAAAAAGAAATGCTCAGTTTTGCACATTAATTGGGGAAATTTTTCACAAATTAAAGTTTAAGTTTTGATAGGATTAGGAAGATTCTAGTATTACAAGGAGACAATATTATTAAAAGTTGAAATGCCCCAGATATTCGCCAACCTAAGTTAGAAACACTACAATTGAATAATATAATAGGCAGCTTATTTTGAATTTGAATTTGAAACTGATTTAGAAATTACACTTAGATAATTTAATTAAGTAAAACAACTAAACAATAAAATATGATTGGATAGATTAATGTAGCCAAATTATTAAATAGATTAATTGAATTTTGAGATTTCGAATACCCTTTCAATTTGTCTATTTGCTTTAACCATCCACCCCAAGAAATCAAATTGCATCGTCATCTCTTCTAATTTTCAATTAAAACTTCATTTCCTTTCAAATTCAAATCCTTAAACCCCTAAACATGCTATTTAAATGTTTAATGAATTCCTAAACCCCTAAATTTTAGTTTAAATTCTAATCCCTTAATCCTTATAAATTTTAAGTTCAACTTTTTGTTTATAAATATAAGTTCTTAAGTTCGACTTCAAATTAAAAATCAAATTTCTAAAAATTAAAGCCTTAAACTAGATTGTTAATTCGATATATAAATTTCTATTTTACAAATTCTCAAATTTCTTTCTAATTATTTTCAATATTTAAGATAATTATTTGGAAAATTTAAGCCCAAATCCTTTACCTATAAGTATTCCTTAAATATCTTTATATCCTTATCCTTTACTTTTCTTTTTCATTTTTCCCACCTACCTTCTCTTTGTTTTCTCTTCTTCTCTACGTTTCTTCCTTTCTCTTCTTTTTCTCTTTTCTTTTCTCAAAATCAACCTTGAATCTTAATTTCAAGAAGATCATAGATAAAATTGAAGTTAGAAAAGAAGATAGAGGAAGGGAATTAAGCCATAAGTAGTTTCATTAACTAGAAAGGAGTAATAGTGGAGATCAAGAAACTTAAGTTTGCTAAACAAGTAAGCTAGTTGTTTTCTTTATTTTGATTGTTGTTTATGCATGAGAATGATCAATTAAAGCTAGATATAAGTAAGGCTTATGATAAAATTGATAGATTAAAGATATATGAACATATTTGCTAAAACCTAGATATGTATATGCATGTATGTTTCAAGTGTTTAATGAAATGATTTAAGGAATTGTGAAGTAGAAATATGATTAAAAGTGTTAGATAGATGTGAAAATGAGTTTGCATGCTGATTTTATGATGTTTTGTTGAAAGCATGATGTAAACAAGTAGTTAAAATTAAGGTAAAAAGACAAAGAAAAGTCACTGGGTTTCAAACGGCTCATTTGGAAGGGCGCTTGACTTTTTGTGTAAAGACCCTAGGTTGAAACTGCCCGTTTGGAATGGCGTTTGGTTTTTTATTTCTCTTCTTAGAGCCAAACAGTCCTTCATACAAGCCTGTTTAAGGGGATGTTTTGTTGATAGAGCTATTCATACGGCCTCGTGGGTTCTAGAATCCTTCATGTTTATCCTTTTTCTCGTTAAATTCATTTGTTTTCTTCACGATGAGTTAAGTGAATTAATAGGTTTAATATATAATTAGATTTAACATAGATTTAAAATATAAAATAAACTTAATTAATAAATTTAATTTCAATTTTACTTAAAGAATGTAGGTCAGCTAAAATGAACTAGACAAATTAAGATCTAATAAGATATATGAAATAATCCTAGTGAAATGGTTGAATATGACCTAGTAACTGGATTAAAAGATTAATTTTAATCAACTTCGCTAAGTTTAGTTAATATAGGCTTAATAACTTGTAATTGGTTTAGATTAATATGCTAATCTAAACCATATTTAATAAGAGGAGTAAGTTGTTTCAAAGAAAAATTTGCTAAGAAAAATAAGTATTTCCTATAAGCTAATAATTTATTAAAAGACTTATGTAAATAATAAGAAGCGGTATAATTTTAAAGTGAATGATATGCAAGCAAAGGAAAAGAAATAATTTGATAGACAATGGAGTATTATTTGTATTTTAGTGCGACAATTTTTGCAGCCATGGCGAGTTTCTATTTTTATGTCTGATCAAATGAGTGTTCAATATGAATTTTGATACAAGTGGATAATTATTTAAATACTTATATGAATTACTTTCTTGAACATATATGGATAACTGATCTATCCTCTGGTTTTGTTCAGGATTACAAATAATGGAATAAGGTATGCAGTAACTTATGTGCTACGCATTAGAATAAGCATCTTAAATGAATTAATCCTTAAAGATGGCCTAATAAATGATTATCTTGTTTGCACATGGTGCTTGAATCCAGTTCGATGAGTGACAACTTTGCTTGGCAATGCCGACATGATAGTTAGGTGCTTAAGCCATTCTTACCCATTCATCATATATTGAGGTGGCTCAGTGGGTAGCTGATAGGGCAAACGATATTAGAATAACATCTACTTAGACTTGGAGAGAAGTAATATTGTAGTTCTCATGACTTATGGGGTCGACTAAGCCTTATTATAGTATGGATTGAGGTAAGTAGAGATGCTTAACAACTGTGAATCCTAGTTGAGACTATTTTTATATATGGTCCTATAGGAGACATAAGTATTCGAGCTGCTTATATTAAACCCCTGAGCACTTGCTTATACTTATGACCCTTAAATTCCCAGTAGCGTGATCTTAGAGTGTGAGTGCTCTAATGTTTTTTTGTTTACAATTTAAATTAAAGAAATAATCTATTGGATGATGCGTTACATTAAACTAAGCTTGTTTACCATTTTTTGTGTGTTTATGTTACTGTTGTACTGAGCTTCGACTCATTATTTTATTCTTTCTAGATGTTGATTTAATGATGATGATTGCCTCAGGCTTGGGATGCTCTAGAGGAGTTTGATGATGAGTGAAGTAGATTAAGATTGATAGATTTGTTTTTATTTTCTTTAAGAATTGGATTTATCTTTTGAAATATATTTCCTGTAAAGGCCTCGTTGTAGAGCTTATGTTTTGTAATTTAAATTTTAAAGCTTTATTTATCATCATGAAAAGGTATTCAAGTTAAGTTACCTGATGGTAACTACTTCTGTGAGTAGCTTTAGAAATGTTTTTGTAAAATTTATTTTATCACTGTTAAATCTATTATTTGTAGAATCTAATTATATGATTTTAGAATTTAAAAGTGATTAGTAAATATTTGTAATAAACAAATTCTTTAAGGTTACCTGTACATGCACTACACAAAGTACTTTACGTGACACTGGACATGCCTAGACCCAGTTTTGGAGCGTGACAAAAATGGTGCAAATAGTATATGTTATGGGATTGTTGATGTGGTACATGTTCTATCAATATCTAGTTTGGCATATCTTGAAGTTATTACAGTGGAACAATAATATGTGCTATTTGTATTGTTGATATTGCCTACTTAAATTTTGATTGTAATAATTATATATATAGTTAATGGTCTTATAATTTAGTGGTATCTTTTTTATCTCTTATGTGAGAGGTTCTAGGTTCGAATCTCCCATTTCAGTTGTAATTAGCCACAAAATAATAATCATTATTATATATGTAAGATTTTGTTAATTAATATTCGATATATGAGCCTAGTCCCACCACTTTGATAACGTGTTGAGGGTGAGATAATTTTTTTTCACATAACCTTTATGTTAACTCTAAACCAAATACACATACACATATGTATATTAAATGATAAGTTTCTTCTTACATAGGTGTGTTTGCACCCTTTCATGCTTCATATCCAAGTGTTTTACCTCTATTTGCCATTAATAACCGGTGAGATAAATAATTAATTAAAATAATAGCATTAGATATACTCTGCTAAACAATGTAATAAAGACATAATAAGTCAATACAGAATATAAAAGATAAGAAAGAAAATAAAGTATCCAAACTCCAAAATTTCCTCATTTAGAGATTGATGATTGGAAAATGATTTGTAAAATTAATTGTTATATAGGAATTGACAAGTGTCTAGTGATTATTTATGATGATTAGAGATAAAACATAAATTTGCAAAATATTAAAAATAAGATAGAAGTATACAAAGAATACATCAGTGTGAAAATGACAAGAATATTTGGGCCAAAAAAAAAAAAAAGAAAATGACAAGAATATGGAATAAAATATACCAAAAAAAAATGTTGCTTTTTAAAAGCAATAAAAGGAGGAATAGAAAAGACAAAATTTAATGCAATGGACTAATTACCTATCAAATTCGAAGGCAGCAATAATTGGAGTTGGGATTCCGTTAGCTTCTTGACGCATGATATGGTTAATTAGACGTTTTCTCAAACTTATTGTTAAAAGTTTAAACCACCATACATGCTTATGTTTTTCTAATAATAAGAGGAATTGACAAATGAGAACGATTGACAATCAATTTGTTGCCTCCACCCACTAAGACAACCTAGCTCACTCACAATCTTAAAAAAGTGCCACATTTTCGGTGTTTTCTTCAACGACTTTTTTTGTGTGGCAGTTGTAACGAACAAACGACACAGCAATTAAATTACCTAATGGGAATTGTTAGGTAGATTAAAGAAAAAATTATATATTAAAAAGATATGAGTAAAGAAAGGAATAGGTGAAGATTTTGGGTAAAGTGTGGTGTTAAATTTATGAATATATTCTTCTTAAAGTTCATAAGTAGAGTTTTTCTATGGTGACGTAGACTTCCTTAGCACAACAAGATAAATAGAATCTTATTCCAATTTTTCACTCTTCCATACAAATTGACGGAACACACAAGAGTCTAAAAAGTTGGTGTTTATCTATTGAATTCCCAATATTTTAAAATTATTTACTAAAAGAAACAAGGAATTAGGTGAGTGATAGATTATAAATGAAAAAATATGACAAGGTAATTCAAAATTTTCCATTTGTAAGTATAATTCGATTTAATACTATTGACATTAGCGTTAGGTGTTATTGACTTCTAATTAACACATTTAACACTCCTATCAATAAGCCAATTAGGCATGGGAGGGTGCTTTTATTTATTTAATTTAATTTATTTTCTTTCTTCTTTATTCCATTGGTGGTCGGGTTAACCCCGCCCATCCTCTCTTGTTTAAGGGATTTAGAGAATTTTTTTTTCCTTTTATGAGGTTTAATCTCTATTTTTTTTATTATATTAGAAAAAGGGAAATTCAAATTTATTAATTCTATTTGGAGGGCAGTTTACAAGGTTATTGGTCATGAGGTTTAAACCTACATACTTTAGTGCTAACTATAATTATTAAAGCAAACTTTTAATATTAAGCTAATTCTAAATAACTTTAGGTACATTTGTTATGGTACAATTATCGATAAGATCTTTAATGATATTTACTTTAGTAGTTTTACAAATAACAAACTAAAGTCATTATAGCTATCCTAGGAAATTTTATGAAACTTTACTGGCATTGGTAAATGATAACAATTTATGAATAACAATGCTATAGTTGCTCATTTACAACAAGTGTTTTATTTTTAATAAGTAAAATAAATGTAAGTTTTTCCTTTTTTTTTTTTTGTTTTTTGTTACACAACAGTAATAGGTATATTTGACATACATTTAAATCTTTTATATAGAAAATGGCCACAAAATGTATTTTCCAACTATAACATGTAGTACTTTGACTCGTTAATAAGTAGTGGCAATTGAAAAGTGTTAATATAAATACTATAATAGAATGAACATTTTGCAACGTTTTCTGTATTACGAAATTTCAAAAAATTTTCTGATGTATCAACTATTATGATAATATAAAAGTTAAAATATTATAGTAATAGTACTTATAAGGTAAAATTATATAAAAAATATAATCTGTGTTTTGATATTTTTATGAATAAATGATCCGTGTTTTGCTTTTTGTAATAAAATCTTGATATTTTGGCAAATAAGTAATTTAGGTATTCTTTTTGATAAATATGTGACCTTTCTTGGCAATTTGCAAACAAGTGACTAAATTTTTATTTTTGACAATTACACGACTTGCATTTTTCATTTTGTGTTAATAATAGATAAATGGCATGTGATTTTTTTAATTGGTCGATTAAATCCATTGCATGATTATTATGTACCAATGAAAAAAGCCATATCTCCTAATCTATTTGTAACACGAAGTGAATAAATATTAGTCATATATTTATAAAAATCAAAACCTAGGTCACTTGTTCAAAAATACCAAAATTCAAGTCATTTACATATCAAAAATCAAAACTCAGATAATTTGTTTGCAAAAGGATCAAAATAAAGATATTGCATTTATTAAAAATCAAAACTCAGGTCAATTATGTCACCCCAACAGGTACCCTAAACATGACAGCTGCCGTATGCAATATTAAAACTTAAGAATGACTACCCATCACTCAAAAGCTTCCATATCGATAAGGCGTACATTCACATCAAAGGAGATGGTGAAGTAATGTATTTTAAGATATTGGCATCGGAACATGCAAAATAAACTTAATATATATCATTAAAAAAAATCTTACAACTTCTAAGGGGCATTCCCCTGATAATAACATATAGTCATACTAAAACTGGAAGATTTAGAAGAAATCTACTCTAAGACTTCAAAACAGAATTCCTCCAAAACTTTCAAAATAAGGATTCTACCGGGTGATCAAGATAGTCTCAGGTGCAAAAGACAATTCTGCAATATAAAAAATCTATAGGGGTATAAGCATAACTACCTTAGTGAGATATTCCTTAGCAAAAGTACTCAACAGGCAATCAACCAAGTTTATTAATAAAGCATATGAAATAACAACCATATGATCAAACATTACATAGACTCTCTGGTTTCGTATGTATGATAGATTTACCCCTCCTTAGTGGTTAGGGAATGCTTTGAACTAGGTCCAAACGACCTCCTTAAAGTTGCTGTTTGGGGTTCCAACGAACCGTACTACTAGTCCCCGGGCTTTCCATACCAAAGCGTCAATCCGGCTCGGCTACGCCTTGAGGCCGTATTCCCCGAACGTCCTAACCCTCAAGATGTAGCTAGGTAGCTTACCTTTCCGATCCACGCTGAGGAGTAGTAGCAGCAAAATTTCGAAATATATTCTAAGTGATATACATGAGCAATTTATTATATGGGATTTCAATATGACATTAAATCATTTAAAGCAATCAAGCAATATTTGCACACGTAATGATACACACATAAAAACATTTATATCAATCATAAATCGAGTTTCGATATACTTATTGTTCATTGATCGCATACAACGATTCACATACATAATTCCCTATGATAACCCACATGCATATCAATTTATCTTTTCCTAACATCTAGTGCTCTATTCTACAAGCATATGCGAATACATAAACGTAAAGGAAATTCACTCGTCCATAGCGTTCTCTAGGAGTTGAAGTAATCTCGAAGAAGAGAAGATCTTGTCTCGACACCTAAACAAAAGAAATATCCGACATGAGTATTTCATCCAAGATCTATTCAAACTCTATAATTCTATCTTATTAAATTCGTCAAAAATCGTATGAATGAAAATCCCAACTTAAAATGGCCATAACTTGCTCATTTTAACTCGGAATTTCGCATATTATATACTAATTTCTACCTACTCGAAAAAATCTATCTATTTCTGATGTTTTTATGAAAAAAAGTTATTTGGGTCTCGGAATAGTAACGTACAGATTTGGTGCGAAAATTCCAAATTTCAAACTCAAGTTTTCAAACTTTTCTTCATTCAAGAATTTTTGTACAAAAATATAGATAATTGTATGGTTGAAAAATCCTTTGAATACATATATATAGACTCAAACCATATGCATGAATTTAGTGGTGTTGTCTCAACAATGATCTTGTAAAACAATGTGTCTTGAAAGTGAGAAAAGCTAAGATTTGAAAATCTCCTTTTTTGTTTTGTTTGGAAAATTTATTAGTAAGTATTTCCGTCTTTTAACTCCATTTCTTAATTTTGAGAATAATTACATTTTCAAAAAGAAATTTTGATCTTTTAAGATTCCCATAAATTTATTTCTAGTGGTTTGAAAAACATAGTTTTTCTAAATGTTTCATGGTTATATGTTCTAAAGTTTTTCTAAAGTTAGATCTATCTTAAAAGAATAATATCAATAATTTTCTAAGTTATTTATTATTTTTATTTCCTAAGTAAGGTTTATCTTTAAAAAGGTTATTTTTGATAATTTTGAATTCCCAATATTTTAAAATTATTTACTAAAAGAAACAAGGAATTAGGTGAGTGATAGATTATAAATGGAAAAATATGACAAGGTAATTCAAAATTTTCCATTTATAAGTATAATTCGATTTAATACTATTGACATTAGCCTTAGGTGTTATTGACTTCTAATTAACACAATTTAACACTCCTATCAATGAGCCAATTAGGCATGGGAGGGAGCTTTTATTTATTTAATTTAATATATTTTCTTTCTTCTTTATTCCATTGGTGGTCGGGTTAACCGCCCATCCTCTCTTGTTTAAGGGATTTAGAAATTTTTTTTTATGAGGTTTAATCTCTATTTTTTTTATTATATCAGAAAAAGGAAATTCAAATTTATTAATTCTATTTGGAGGGTAGTGTTACAAGGTTATTGGTCGTGAGGTTTAAACCTACATACTTTAGTGCTAACTATAATTATTAAAGCAAACTTTTAATATTAAGCTAATTCTAAATAACTTTAGGTACATTTATTATGGTACAATTATCGATAAGATCTTTAATGATATTTACTTTAATAGTTTTACAAATAACAAACTAAAGTAAGCATTATAGCTATCCTAGGAAATTATATGAAACTTTACTGACATTGGTAAATGATAAAAATTTATGAATACCAATGCTATAGTTGCTTATTTACAACAAGTGTTTTATTTTTAATAAGTAAAATAAATGTAAGTTTTTCCTTTTTTTTTTTTGTTTTTTGTTACACAACAGTAATAGGTATATTTGACATACATTTAAAATCTTTTATATAGAAAATGGCCACAAAATGTATTTTCCAACTATAACATGTAGTACTTTGACTCGTTAATAAGTAGTGGCAATTGAAAAGTGTTAATATAAATACTATAATAGAATGAACATTTTGCAACGTTTTCTGTATTACGAAATTTCAAAAATTTTCTGATGTATCAACTATTATGATAATATAAAAGCAAAATATTATAGTAATAGTACTTATAAGGTAAAATTATATAAAAAAATATAATCTGTATTTTTATTTTTATGAATAAATGATCCGGGTGTTTTGCTTTTGATAAAATCTTAATATTTTGAGAAATAAGTAATTTAGGTATTCTTTTTGACAAATATGTGACCCTTTTTTTGGTAATTTTTGCAAACAAGTGATATGGTTTTATTTTTGACAATTATACGACTTGTATTTTTCATTTTGTGTTAATAATAGATAAGTAACATGTGATTTTTTTAATTGGTCGATTAAATCCATTGAATGATTATTATGTACCAATGAAAAAAAAGCCATATCTCCCTAATCTATTTTTAACACGAAGTGAAGAAATATTGGTCATATATTTATAAAAACTCAAACCCGGGTCACTTGTTTGCAAAAATACCAAAATACAAGTCATTTACATATCAAAAATCAAAACTCAGATAATTTGTTTGCAAAAGGATCAAAATAAAGATATTGCATTTATTAAAAATTAAAACTCAGGTCACTTATTTATAAAAGTATTAAAATAAGGGTCATGCTTTTGTATTTTTTCTTACTTATAACAATAGAATTGCTATTAAAATTATTAAGGTAGCAATTATTTTTAAATCACCATTAATTTACTCATTGCCTTTTTTCCCCTTATAATCCCTCATTAACCGTAATATTCTTATATGCTTTGACTAGTGTTGCATTAAATAGAATCAAATTAAAAAAAAAAAAATCAATGGGAAAAAGTTGTGGATCCATGAATTATGGATTTTACCGAAACCACAAATTTCTAATTATAAATAACAAAACAAAGTTGCAAACTTATATTGATGTTATAGGCTTATGGTTGGTTATGAATCATTGATTAGAATTATGAATCTCGAGGTTTACCATTGAAATTTATGTACATTTTTGGATAATATATAATATTGGATGTTAAATCATTTTACGAAAATACACACATAAATTGTATGAGCCAAATTACAAACCTTTTGGGTGTTTACACTACTTAATAGCATTTTATATTTATAATAGAAATATTATTACTTGAAATAAATTTATAAAATTTCTCTAAATTGAAGAACTTATACAACATTATATGAGAGTGAAATTCATACCTATTATTATCCTAAAACATTGCTAAAATATTAGTTATATAAAAGACTACCAAAATACTATAAATGCATGTGAAAAGTGAGTATTATATTTCATACATGAGATATTATATTCAATATATGTTCATGTAGTAAATGCAATAGAACAATTTTACTACTTTAATGCCATATATATTAAAAATATAGTATCGTGTGTATTAAATGCGATACTATAATGATAATTATGTGACTTTTTTTAAAAAAAATTCATATTTGTATAATTTTTATTTTTACACATCGTTAAGCAAAAAAATTATCTCTATTATATCACTTTCAACTTTCAAGAATGTTTATCCCTTTGAAGAATTGTTTGCATTTGCTGAACGTGCCGACGCTGCCAAACGTTGCTCGTTAGGTGCATGTGTCCACTATCTAGGCACATGGGATCTTATGTAATTAAAAAAATTGCCTAAAGCATCTTGTTTAGATATTAGGTTTGGTATCATTTGAATTTTGTATTTTTTGTTTTTGCCATATTTGGATTTTTGTTTTTAAATCGAATTAATACAGATATGATATTGATGAAAAACTGACAATTTTACTCACAAACTGATCAAACCAAACTGATACTGATCTAATACTAATAAAGTATCGATACAGATAAAAATCTGACAATCCAAACAAGCATATTGTATAATTGTTGAGTTACACAGACATCTCATTTCACGAGTTATAGTATATGGATATCACCGAAATATGTCAAATAAATAAATTATACGAAAAAGGTTTAATCTTTAATCTTATCCTAGTTTAACATGAACGTGTTAGAAAATTCATGGTTCGAAACGATTCCTTTTGGAGACAATGTGTCAAAAGTTATGTTAACTATTGCTTGAACTTTCACCTGGTTGAATTTGGTATCAAATTAATTTTTTTTGGTATTATGATTATTACCTATGACACATTATCTAACATCATTTGCTTAGTCATCTCTTTTCAGCTAATTAAAAGGGAACGTGAGTCTCGCGTACGTGTAGTAAACTCTAGCATTGCAATGCTTCTTCTATATGCAAAACTTATGCGATAAAGAAGACATTAAGTGTGTGGAATGCATCTAAATAGAGTGTAACTATTACGATATTCTAATACGTGGTTTGTATAGGTGGTAGTTGCTTCAAAACTATCCCCGATCTCGTTCATGTATTAATTTATGATTGATAGTTATATATCACATATATATAAATAATGTGCAAAGCCCCATTCAATATTTTTCCAAAAAAAAAAAAAATTGAAACTAAAATGACATTTTGTTGACAAGTCAAAGAAAAGTTTTTTCTTTTTTTTAATTTTTTTCTTCACGCCAAAATGAGCCTAGTTTATTTTGTCCTCTACACATATTGCGCTTTGATTGTTAAAAGAGATGAGTAGACATCGAATGTTAACATGCACTAGTAGTAACAATAGCATAAAAAGTTTTGTTTCTTTATATTTTATCATTATTTTTAATTTGATAAATTAGAAAAAACGAATATTTATACTAACCGGATAACTTCTCAAGAAAAGAATGGAACAAATATAGTAATTAGAGATCTCAATCTCCCATTTTCGTTTTTATCTTTTTTGCTTGATCATGCCAGTATAGTGTTAATTAATAATTTTTTTCTATTTTAATGGATGATCTTTTGGGGTTAAAAAAATAAAAAAAAAGAAGAAATAAAATAAAACAGAAATAGAAATATCAATATAATTTTAATGTTTGTCAAACCGTTCCAATAAAATTTACTAAAATGTTATTCTTGCTTTCATACCTATTACCTAAACTGAAAAAAAAAAAAATTTAAATTGTTTTTTTCCTTTATGTTTTCAGAATTAATTTCCTTAAAATATGTAATACACGGGGACCACGCATTTGTCGGAATGAAAAGACAGCTTGGTTGAAATTTATTGCACCACATTTGTAGTTAGGAGTTATTGCTACTCCACCCAGCCCGAAATGATACATTGACAAATTTGGTTCAGTACCATCTTTTGAGAATGCTCAAAATTAGATCTACAATAAAGGGTAATCGATGCTCCTAATTTTTTTCCATTCACTTTCTTTGACATACAAATTAATAAATAAAATTGTCTAAGTTTTCAAATTATGTTGTGATATCATTGTGGTATTATCATTCTTTTGATAATTCAAACCATTATTGATACATAGTAGCTAAATTGATGAAAAGAAAAAAAATCGAAAAGATAAAATCCGACGTCAAATTCCTCCAAAAATTTCTTATTAATCCCAAATTGATTCCTTGTGTTGCAAAATGACTTCAAGGTTTAGCTCACTCAAACATTTTCAAAAAAAAAAAAAAAAAAAAAATAGTACATTACGATGTACATGTCGGACACAAGTCAACAGTCATCTTTAATCTTAGCAGACCAAGTTCCATAACCGTGCAAACGGAGTGGGTGATATGTGGACCAACTCGTTTAACTAAAAAGTAAAAAGTGTTAATTGAACAAAAGATTTCAACCTACATCAGTGTGCAGCACATTTTGACCTGCCCCTACATATAACTCGTGGGTTGAAATGAGCCAAGTTGCTGAGGCTTAAAGTGGGCCAACTTGATAGGAATCAACCTGCATTAATGTATATATTTGATTGCTCATTTATTTTATATTAATAGACACTATGTTTTAAACTTTCAATTTCAATTTGAATTGAATTAATGATTGATAATGATGATGTATCAATACTTTTGGAGAGAAGATGTTTGTTAGATGTCATGAATTTTGATATTTTATTGCTTAAATTATATGTTTGAACTATCACATATTTGAATGAAGAAAATTATGAAAATAATTTTTTTTTCGATATCTAAATAAAACGCTATTATATTTATTAAAAAATAATATATACTGTGTAAGGACCTGATATCACCCCTATATTTGAAATAGGAGATAACGGTTCCCCAACCACATATAACCCCTAAGATTATATGTAAGGTTGCCTAAAGAAAGTGTTTGAGTAATTGTTTATCTAATTCCATAAAGATATTATACAACGGGAGACATAAATATATTTTTTTCTAAAACTTAAGTAAAGCAACACTACCACACATTTTGGTAAAGGAAACAACTAAACTTTTAATTAGCTAAACACACACATACATATATATACATATTACATCCAAAGACTTCTTACAAGCCTTAACCAAAATCCTCAAAACATGACCTAAATAATACTATAATTACACTATCAACCAAAATGAATCTCATCTAATCTATTACATTCATAAGGTCCATTGAGTCCGTGGTCATCTCTAATCCTCCAACCCATCAAGAAAATCTTCAAAGTCGGTTCCGTACCCCATACTCGTATAGAACTCATCGGAATCATCACCTGAAATAGATAAAATATGAGCCAGAGGCCCAGTACACAAGTAACGGATACAAAATGCGAAGTCGATCACACATTCTTTAGCTAAATGCACTATGCAACAATCACTTGTTCGTTAGATAGTATTTAGTTAGTAATACAACACGGGAGTATTCAAACTCCGGACAACAAGGATCTAGTATTACCTCCGCCTCCCTGAGTGGTCCCTACTGTTCATACAGACTAGGCAGCCCCACCTTCCGGCGTAGCCCGTAATACTAGGGGTTCCTGAGTAACGCATCACGACGCTCAGGGGGTTGATATGAGCAGCTCGGATACTCATATCTCCTAAACAATTCTATCCATTAACAAGAAAGTACCCTGCCCCCAATCTGAACAGGGTACCGCTCTCCGAACCAGATTCAACGGCAAACAACAACAATCAACACTCATATATCAATAGTATTTTCTTATTTTAGAGTAGTTTGATCTTGATGCCTATCCTAGCAAAGAGATAAACAAGTTACTGCGTACCTGATATAGCTCTGGAATTAACGGGGTTGACTGGACGAGGATCTATCACTGTTTAAATCAATATTAAATTTCACATTTAGCCTAAGTACTAATTAACTAATATAAAAGATAAATATATCAAAGAAATCCAAATAAATTAATAAAGGTCATACTAAAGCATTTAAACATCCTAATATACCTTAGATCGCTTAACAAATACTTAATTGATCAAATAACAAACTTCGGAAAATTTTAGAAAAAGTTTTTAATATTCAAAAGCACATGGGTTCCTGAGTAACGCATCACGATGCTCAGGGGGTTGATATGAGCAGCTCGGATACTCATATCTCCTAAACAATTCTATCCATTAACAAGAAAGTACCCTGCCCCCAATCTGAACAGGGTACCGCTCTCCGAACCAGATTCAACGGCAAACAACAACAATCAACACTCATATATCAATAGTATTTTCTTATTTTAGAGTAGTTTGATCTTGATGCCTATCCTAGCAAAGAGACAAACAAGTTACTGCGTACCTGATATAGCTCTGGAATTAACGGGGTTGACTGGGCGAGGATCTATCACTGTTTAAATCAATATTAAATTTTACATTTAGCCTAAGTACTAATTAACTAATATAAAAGATAAATATATCAAAGAAATCCAAATAAATTAATAAAGGTCATACTAAAGCATTTAAACATCCTAACATACCTTAGATCGCTTAACAAATACTTAATTGATCAAATAACAAACTTCGGAAAATTTTAGAAAAAGTTTTTAATATTCAAAAGCACAGGGGATACACTCCTATAAGATGCAAATTACCACTCCATTAATCACATAATCTCATCCAAACTATCATACATGCACTAATTCAATCTCATACCAATCATCACTTCAAAATCATATATATACTAACATTTACACACAATTCAACATAGAACATAAAAATAAAAGATAGAGTTTGTATTACACTCACATGGTGGAATCTTGGCTTGGAATGATATTCAAATCCTTAAGCTTGTAATAAACTTTGGCTTAGGGTTCAAGATTTTGGGTTAAGAGAAGGAAGAAAGAAAGAAGAAAGAAAAGAAGTAAAATTCGTATGAAAATTTGAGGCTGCCAAAAGGGAGGGTTAACTTGTCCAAATTAAAGTCAAATGTCATCCAAATCTCACCATTAGGGGTATATTTGTCCTAGGTTTAATTTAGGCAAATTTCAAATGCATTTAGATTGAATTTAAGCTCAAAAAGTGGATCTAAAGTTAGCTAAATTTCTGTCATATGTCTAAGCAATTCAAAGGTGAATTTACTAAATTCTAAACATAATACATGTATATTAATTTGAAAAAGACACACACATTAATTACACTATACACTCATTTAGAGATATCAAACAATAATATTAATTTTATAAAACTGTGCACATATAAAGCTACACATTCCCTAATTACATTAACTAGGCACTCATATATATATATATATATATATATATATATATCATTCCAATAACATATTAGCATGCAATTTAAGGAATTCATGGCTATTTCATACTGTAAGGACCGACTTATCCAATATTAAAATTTTAGATAAGTCAAATCTCTCAGCCACGTATAATGCCTTATATATTATACACTCAGGCTTTTTTAAAAGATTATTATTTATGTTAAACATTACTAACCAATTTTAATTCTTAAAACCATATAATGACATTGTAAAAGTAACTGGATTTGGGACATAAAAACAATCAAAATAAAAACATTTCTAACTTCTACTCATACAAGTGGAAGAACTTGCACTTACACGAAGTTTTGAAAACTTATTACGAAACATGGGCTTCTCAACTAAGCCCTTAAAGAATGTAAAGACTTTACAAGATTTAACCCATTCCTTGAAATAAATTAAGAATAAATACAAATAATTCCTC
Organism: Combretum micranthum; assembly: GCA_024138025.1. NCBI lineage: Eukaryota > Viridiplantae > Streptophyta > Magnoliopsida > Myrtales > Combretaceae > Combretum > Combretum micranthum. Next base: position 140,358 of record JAMXBD010000097.1, on the reverse strand, counting down.
GCCCTACTACACTTTATTCCTTCTCTCATATCTTTAGGATCTCTCGTACCCGAGACAACATATCATCATCCAAATTAACATCATCAACAACATCACCATCACCATCACCATCATCAATATCAAATCATCATCATCGCTACAATACCTAGAAAAATACAACAACAACAATAATTGTTCGAAGCCTAGTACATAGTAGCACAATCACACGCAAGGTGACACATGAGCTTAGCTAAATGCAATGGAGCAATAACAATTTATTATCTTTAAATTAAAGTAAACAAATCAACACTGGAGTACTCACACTCCGAAACAATCCTAAGAACCGGGTTCCTGAGTAATAGCAGCTGCTTAGGGGGTTGATATAGGCAGCCCTGATACCTATATCTTCTACATAATATTATAAGAAAATAAATTCATCTAGGCTTTACAACTGTTACATAACTCTACTCATCCTATTCCATAACATCATCTAGTTCAGTCATCCCTATAAAATGTGAACTAGATCATATTACTTCACCCCAAGCCTAAGTACACATTACATCGAGAGCGTTTTCCCCATCGGCTATCTGCCGAGTCACTTATGAATGTCATTACATCATGACGAGGGTGGCTTAAGTGCCTAAACTACCATGTCCACCCCCCTTCCCCTCCGCGAGACAAGTTTGCCACTCCTCGGATCGGATTCAATGGCACAAGTACAAGCAACACTCAATTATAAAGGCCGTCTTTAAGTTTTAGTTCATTAGAGATGCCTATCCTAACCAACAACAAGCACGTTATTGTGTACCTTTTATATGAAATCCAAACAGAGTCTCCAAAGCCCTTTTAGAAGATATATCAGATATCCATATCTATTCAACAATTAAACTTATATAAGAAATTAAATTAACTATCAATTACATCAAACTTTTATTAAAACTCTAATTGATCAGACACTAAATAAGAACTTTGCCATAGTTGTGAGATTTGCCCTGCCAAGATATAGACAGTTCTCCATTTTCTATCAAAGCTTTTTTTTTTTTTTTCACTTTATTTATAATATTTTTTTACAACAACATCATCAAAACATTCATTTCCTAAACAAGCATACATTTGAAACAACATACTCCCTATATTATTTATGGTTTATCATAACTCATTATTCTAAGGCAATTATAATTTATCAAGCCTATATTTTCTTAACTCAGTCATTTTGATTAGAGTTGATAATTTGATTTAATTACTAAGTCAAGGTGATTAAACTTAATCAATCTAATTTATTTTAGCTCATTGAAGTCTATTTAGTCAAGTTAAATTTAAGTTTACTAATTAAGTTCATTTTATATTTTAGAACTATATTAACCCAAGATAATTACTAATCCTATTAATTCATTAACTCATTCCTAATTATATAAACGCCAATACGTCATTTTATCTATCATTCATCTATTTCATTTTATCTTTTAGTTTATTTTATTTTTGAACAGCACTAGGGAACAAATCACACTTGTGATGGGGGCTGTGATCGTCATCACCTGTCTCATCATGCCTGTGATGGAGGCCATGATCATCAATACGAGCCTTGTCATGCCCGTAACAAGCAGATAACGTCTTCGTAACAACGTGATCTAGGCCGCAATGTTTATTACTTGCAAAATTACGTCTATTATCATGCTTTATATTTTTATCATAGGAGATTACTGTCCTTGTCACGCTTGTGATCACCCTTAATTGTATTTTCCGCCTCTATCACTGGTCGTGATACGGCCGTGATGGACAAAGGGCGCTTGTTACGTTTTTCCTTTGTTTTTTACACTAAGTCTAACTACTTGATTTCGACATACATTAACAAAAACAACTTATTAATAACATATTCATGTATAATTTTAACCTATAAACACTTCTATATACATTTCTATATCATATTTCCACAAATCATTTCAACAAACATATAGTCTACACATGCATACACATATTCATATTTTAGCATATATGTTCATATATTATTAACTTATCAATTCTATCACAAAATCTACATCTACCTAATTCTAATTTAACATTTACATGCACTTGATGAGCTTAATTAACATGATCCTTACTTCTACTCTCTTTTCCTTAGTCTTTGTGCTCCTTCATGCACATTTTTCATCTTCTATTTTGTTTTCTAACTTTGATTTATCATATGACCTTGTTAGAGATGAGATTTAGGTTTAGGTGTTGAGAAATAAAAGAAAAAGAGAACAACAAAAGGGAGAAGCGTAGAAAGAAGAGGAAGGAAGAAGAAAGAAAAAGAAGGAAAAAGGAAGGGGTAGGTGGCTTATAAAGAAAGGGAAGGAAAAAAAGTAAAATTGAGATATTTTAGAATATATGTATTAAGTTTAAACCTTTCTAACATTTATTTTAAAATTTGTAATTAGTTAAAAATAATCTATGAACATATATATTAGAAATTTATGACTTGATATAAAAAACAAAATTCAAAAGTTTAATTTATGAAAATTTGATATTTAATTTGAGTTCATGTTTAAAATTGATATTTTCAAACAAGCAATTAATTTAAAAAATTATGAAGATTAAAGAGATGAAAGTTAACTAAAATATAAATGGTTTAGGAGTTTACAAAACATTTAAAATCTCAAGTTCAATCTAGATCTAGTTATTAATTTAATTTATGTTGAATTATCTAAACATAAATCATTGTTTATTTTGCTTGAACTATTTAATTGTCTAAGATAAACTTTTCACTAAGCTTAAATTCAATACTATAATAACTATCTATTGTATTATTCACTTGAATCATTTCTAATTTAACTAGGTGTGGGTTTGTGATATTTCATATATTTTTAAAATAATTATATTATAATATTAAATTAAAAAAAAATCATAACCAGTTGGTAGACTAGCTTGCTCTACTCATTAACTTACGTGGAATTAGTTGGGCTAAAAATTTGGGTCCATATTGTAATACATATTAAACCGAGCTGACTTGCATAACTTACAAGTTGAAATGGGGTACCGGTAGTTTACACTTTACACAACTCTGCCACCCTCTTTTAATTTATACACTTATGGAAAAGGGCTCCTAGTGAAGTTGAATTGGTCTATATAGAGCGGGGGATAACATTTGATAGGTCAAATGTTGGTTACAATTACACTGACAACGAGACAAAGCCATATTTTGTGGAAATTCTCTGTCGTCCTCTCTCATATGATATTAAAATATATAGGTGGTTACTGGGGTCTGACCGGCTAGGGACACTTCAAATTCAAATCAGAAACATGTCTTGTTGATTTGCATACGCCTCTCTCAACCCTATTGTAAATAAGTTATCTAACTATGCGAGCCGATAAAAATTATATTATTGTACGAACACCATGGCATTAGTTAATCAAAAGTTTGACAACTTGTCAATCATGCTATTTGTAGCTGTGCCTTTGGAATAGATATTCTTTAAATTTGTATCTTGATATCTTTATGTCGGGTTTTCTCTTAAAGTTAAATGAAATTTAATTATGAAGGAGTAGTTAGATAAAGAATTAAATAAAAGGTTAAATTATGATTATTATGTCTTGGCATGATGATCTCTTGATAATTAAATTATTTCCTATTACATATACTAAGATTTGTCTTTTTATAACTTTATATATAGAGTTATATATAATGGGTAGAGTAAGTAACAAGATAAAAAAGCCTTAAAAACTTATTAAAAGGATGGAGTACTGTAATGCCCTAAATTTAGGAATATTTACAACCCGCTACGTGTCCATATTAGATAGAGACATGCAAACGCTCATAAGCTACCATTAATCCATAATTAAATCTAGTATTTAATCCAAACTCTCATAATTAGAAAACTCCACAAATAATAATATCTTATTAAATATCATGAAGTCAATAAAAATACTCCTCAGTTAAAAAAAAAAAAAACTCCACAAAATCAGTTGGCATGAAACCATATACCAATATATTTCTAACCTAATAAAACAAAAGAAATCATTTTACAGCATAATCTAATCCATGGCAATCAATTTGAGTTTTTCGGTTTCAATAAATTTCAATCTCATAAATAAAAATAGATTTAGTAAAAAATATTATGACGATTACCCATCCTGAACTATATGGTAATTCATCATTAAACTTTAAAAGGCTAAGATTAAAAATAAAAACTAAAGACTAGACAAAGGTTAGAGATGGATAGTAACTAATTCCACCTTTCTTGGTGGACTATTACTCATTTAACTTCAAATTATAAGAAACTAATTGAATTTTTCTCCAACATGATGGGTTTATTTTAAATATATCTTGCTTAACTTGTTTTCCCCCCTAATTTAATAGTAGTAGGGAGCGTGTTCCACCCCATGCAATCATTCATGTAATCTACCAATAAAACAATTATTTTCAAGAGCACCGATCATGAAAGGCCAGTGGCTTGCTTTTTCTATGGCCAATGTATAACATCAAAACTCCTTTGTTTTGCAAAAAATCTCCTTATTTTCAAGTCTTCTCTAAGTATGTGTGAAAAACCCTAAAAATATAGATGTAATTAAAAAAAGGAAAGAAAGGAATTAGCTTGCAAATATGGAAAAAAAAAATTAAAACTTTTCAGTAAAGTGTAGAAACTAGTGGGTCAAGTTCAAACCTCTGAGTAGTTGAACTTTTAGTTGAGTAATTAACTTAATTAATTTAATTGAGTTAGAAATTGGATCATTATGTGTTAGAGATCACTCAATTCCATTCTAAACTCCTTGATTATTCAATTTCATATATTTTTTCATCAAAACAATTCTAGTTAGTTGATTGAAATCCTAACTAGACTCTTAAATTCAATAATTCCTTCTAAAGTCCTAAATCAAGGTTAATTAGTGTAAAATCATTAATTAACATTCCTAAATCCCAAAGGATTATTTAAAATACCTAAATTATCTTCTAAAATGTTTTCTCAAACCCTCACATGCTTAAGAACCCACTTACTCACTCACATGCTTCAAGATTTAATCCTAGCCTCTCATCTAATCTCTAACCTAATGCCACTATCTATAAAAGCTTCTTTATTTGGCAAAACCCTAACCCTACCACACACAAATCCACAAGCCACACTCCTATGGTCAGTTGCCTCCACAAACCAAAAATGTCATTTTTATTTCATCTTACACACTTGAGAGAAACCTAGGACAAATCTCTAGTCATATACCTTTGATCTTTACCAAAAATGGTTCTTTTATTCATCTAAACACATCCAAACTTCCAGCAACCTTACATAGCTGATCAAAGAGTGAAATCAACATAAAATAACCCCCATTTAGCAAGGAAAAGCCCAGGGCACAAAGAGGGAAATCTTCATCAAATTTAATTTGAAGTAGTGGTTGTGTATTGAAGTTTAACTTAATTTTAAGAGTATTAGGTAAGTAAACTTTGATTCTTTGATTGATTATGTTTTTATTTGATTTAAGATTTGAAAAACACTTAATGAACCTCTCGAACACTTGCTGCACGTGTAAGATATATATGTATATGATGATATATTTTGATGATTTTTGGATAATCATGTTAGATTTAGGTGTTAATGATGTTATAGTGAAGTATATTGCATATAATCATCTTATATATGTTGAATCCTTAATATATATTGATTATCACTTGATGAGCATGTATTTATAATATGAATAACCTGCTGTACATATTTAGAAATTCATGTTATGGATGTTCCATGTTGATATCTTTCATTGATTCATGTTAAAAATGAAGTTATATGATGATTTGAGCCTAAACTTGATGATTTTAACTTGTGTTATGATAGGATTATGATTAATCATGATTATTGACATATTTAGTATCATGTTTAGGTGTGATATTATGTTAATGGTATTCTGATCACGTTGTGAGCCAAGTTATGTGTTTTAAACTTGTATTTGGGCTATGTTCTGAAATTCCTGTTTTCCCCTGTTTAAAATCCGATTTTAAAAATAGTTTTAGCATAGTAAATGAGATTTAAAAACCGTGAAATTTTACAGGATTTTATTTCATTAAAATTAGTATAATTTAGGCTCAAGAATCACTTAAAAAGGTTAAGAATTGATGGAGTTATTAGTTGTGCAATAAAACATACCACCCAGTGGATTCTGTTTTGTTCCTGTTAGTTAGCCCAACTTCAAATTATCATAACTCATCCCATACAGATTATTATCACTTGAATTAGGTACCAATAGAAATCTCTATGAGTCTAGTTTCTAACCCAACTGGAACCACTCAAAAATTCGTTCGGATGGCCCAGATATGCCCATTTTAGTAAAGTATGCGCAATCTGACTTTCAGGGAAAAATTGGACAGATTTGGTCCTTTGTGAAAAACGAATTCTTAAAAATAGTTATTGGGCTCTAAAAATCATACAAAAATTCATGGAAGTATTTTTATTGATTATCTTTCAAAAGAAATTTATTTTACAGAAATCCGATATGATTTGGCGGCCCAAATAGCTAAAATGTGAGGATATACCATACTTTGATGGGCTGGAACTATAGAGTAGTTTTTGGGCTTACAATCAAACCTAAATATTTTGTATCAATCTGAACCTATTCTAATATGGGCCTATCCATATCATATCAAGGTCCATATCCCTTAAAAATAAATCTAAAAATCAAACCCATGACTTTAGCTTAAACCCCATGGGTTTAAAATATAAAAATGAGGTCCATTACCCACTTTTACTCCAAGTGGACCTTACACCCAATACTTTAAGCACATCATCTAAGCTCCAAGAGTATTGACTCTTAATGGGTCCATATACATTTCATGGGCCTTATAGCTTAAATTATAACTTAGTTACTTATTGGGCCTAATAGGTTCACTCAAGGCCTAATATTCCTAAATAAGACATAATTCTAATCTTTTGGGCTTATCACATATATTTAGGTCCAATAACTTAATTAAACTCCTAATTGGACCAGTCCAATCATGAAGCCCAATTTAATTCTAAGCTTTATATATATAGATTTCCTTAATGGGCCCAAGCCTACTTCAAGGCCCATTAACCTAATAAAGTGAAAATGATTAATAGTTATTTAATGGGCTTAACTAGTAAACCCTTAAGGCCCATTACTTCTAAATAAGATATTCAATTACATATGTCTTAATGGGCTTACTCTATATCTACTCCAAGCCCATTTCACCCCTAAAATTTTGTAAAGTCTTATAAAGTTAAGGCGTTGTTCTAAAAGCTTAATACTTGATATAATTCTTTGTAAATGCTTAATCCTGATTTTGTTAAATCTTTTGTTAACAGATTCTTCTTTCTGTTATCCTTCGGACTTCTTCGAGTTTCCTTCTGTTATACAAGGTACGCAGTAACATGCGTGTTGCTTGTTAGGACAGGCATTAAAATGGTTAAAAACTTAAAGACGGCTTAATGATTAATTGCTTGTGTTTGGTCGGGCTCGGGCCGGAGAGTTCCGACGACCCCATTAGAGTCCAACTCTAATGTGGTAGAGTGTAGGCACTTAGGCCACCCTTGGTGGTACGGTGGCTAGCTGACGGGCCGGTACAGTAGCGGGGTAACGATTAACCCCATTGAAGAGAAGTTGCACAGCTGGAAGACTACGGTAATGGGCCCGTACCTTCACTGTGTAGATGGATTGGTTCGGTTAATGTCAGATAACGGCTGGAAAACCCGGACGATGCTAGTTTCTTCCAGGGTCTTCGGACCATATCTTCCAGGGTCTTCGGACCATATCTTCCAGGGTCTAAGGACCAAGCTTCCAGGATGTGACACCGGCTTGTCATATCACATCCCCCTTGTCGTGTGCGTATGCACGAAAGGATTTCCCTGCCCCGTGTTTGATTCGGAGTATGAGTGCTCCTGTGCTGGCTTAATTAAATACCTCAATTTATTGGTTGTGCTTGGTAGAATAAGTATGCTTGCATTCACGTCGCATGTGCTTGCGTTACTGTGTATTGGGCTTCGCCGCTCATTCTAATCATTTCAGGTACTGATTGTGTTTCTGGTGATGATGGCTATGATTCTGATGACCGCTATGACTTCTTGGGGTATGGTACCGACTTCGAGGAGTGTGCTGACGAGTTCTACGATTAGATGCGGGCATTGTTTTATGCTTACTGTTATGTTCTTTTGGAGAGCCTAGTGAGGACTCTACTGTTTTTGAGATACTTATACAGTTTTTGAGATACTGTTTACTTTTGGGCGCCTGTGTGCGCAAGATTATTGTATTTTTTTTTCATCACTTCTTATTTCGATACTATGGTTTTATGAGTTATTTACTCTTGTGAGTAATCTTTTTGAAATTGGTATCAAATGTTTTATTTCCGCTGCAGTTAAATATTTGTGAAAACTAATTAAAGAGTTTTCGAAAACTAAAATATGTTAGAAACTCACCTTGTTTGTAGAGCCTTTCGTGAATTACACTTAGTGATTCGCGGGCGGGCTGTTGCACCTTATCTCGGGGCGTGACAGTTTTAAAGTGGTATCAGAGCGGGTTATATCGACCCGATAATGAATTAGGATGCGATATTAGGACGGTGAGATACGGGTATGGGTAGAATAGGAATTTGGTGTGATCTTGTTTGTTGGCCTAAATAAAATGAAGTAAAATGGTTGATCAATTGGTGAGAGTGCTGCCTTTGGGGCAGGCAAAAGCCTTAGGTCTGGGGTTCGAATCCTAGAGTCTGCAGACTGGATTCAACTCTGCCTAAGGGTAACAATACCTATAGTGCCCGTGGTACCCTGCGGGGCATGCGTTGGTTGGGTCACCATGATGCAATGGTGGTGTCGGCCATTACCACTAGGGGGCCAGTGGTGGGTTTGCCTGCCTTGGCATCATGTTGCCGTCGCCTGTGGGGCGGGTGTGACAATGTGTGATATACTTAGGACTTCCTTGATTAATCTATAACATAAACACTAAGAAACTTAAATCCAATGATTTAAATATGACCTACCTATGACATTATCGTCTTGTTCATATAAACGAGAAACTCATATCAAAACTCCATAAGGATGGATTCTTGGATTCATTTGATTTTGAATCATTTGAAATATGCAAGTCTTATTTATTAGGCAAGATGATGAAGGATCCTTTTATTGGGCATAATGAAAGGGCAATTGAGTTATTAGGCCTAACACATACCTATGTATGTAGTCCATTAAGAGTTGCGGCGAGAAGTAGTTATCAGTACTTGATGTAGATGAGATAGCCGATGCGTTTAGGAGCAAAGAAGCGACTAAGAAGCAACTTCGGAAGCACAGGAATGAAGGCTATAGGCCTTAAAAGGCGGGCTTTGATGGGAACTTGCAATGCCGGCTAATAAGCTACCGGCTTAGAGTGAAATAGCCATGAATTCCTTATATTGTATGCTAATATGTTATTGGAATGATATATATATATATGTGTGTGTGTGTGTATGCTTAGTAATATAATTAAGGAATGTGTATTTTATATATGATTAGTATTATGAATTAATATTATTGTTGGATGTTTATAAATGTTTTATAGTATAATAAATGTGTGTGTCTTTTTGCAAGTTAATATGCATATGTTATGTTTAGAATTTAATTAAATTGCTTTTGAATTTATTTAAAACATGACAGAATTTTTGGTTAAATTTAGACCCACTTTTGAGCTCAAATTTAATCCAAATGCATTTGAAATTTTCCCAAATTAAACCTAGGACAAATATACCCCTAATGACAATTGTTGGATGAGTATTGGCTTGATTTTGAGCAAATTAAGACCTCCTTTGGCAGCCTCAAATTTCCATACGAATTTCATCTTCTTTCTTTCTTTCTTTCTTTCTTTCTTTTCTCAATCCAAAATCTTAAACCCTAAGCCAAGGTTTACTACAAGCTTAAGGATTTGAATAACATTCCAAGCCAAGATTCACCCATGTGAGTTTAATGCAACCTTTATTTTGCATTTCATGTTTTATAATGTGTTATTTATAAATGCTAGAATAGATGTGATTTTGAGGTGATGTTTGGTATGAGATTTAATTGGTGCATGAATGATAGTTTGAATGGGATTAAGTGGCTAATGGAGTGGTAGTTTGCATCTCATAGGAGTATGGAAGTGTGGGTATGAGTGTTATAGAAAAATTGAAGAATTGAGTAATGAATTGAGAATTGAAGTGTGATTAGTAATTTGATGATTAGAGGTGGAATTCATGTTGTTAGGATAGTATTTGGAGCATATAACAAGCTTTAGAAAATTTTGACTAAGTTTGGAAAATTTTTGAGAGTTGATCAAAGTGTAATAAAACAGGGGAGTTCAAAAACAATTTTCGTATATGTTAAAATTTAAACGTATGCCGTCATCTGGGGATTCTACGCCGCCGGCGTAGAGGTGGCGTTGAAAGCCCACAGAATCAAATTTCTTAAGGCCGACCGAACGCCGCCGGCTTTCGCTAGGAAAGTCAGCCGGCATTCTTTTATCCATATTGTACGCTGGCTGCTTGGAATCAACGCCGCCGGCGTATGTGTCAAAGCTGCCCACATATTTAGGAAAGCGGACGGCTTAGACTTCTCCGGATGTTTTTGAAACTTTGGGTTTTGGATTCTACGCTGGCTAAAGGCCGCCGGCATAGGATGCAAAGGCTGACGGCGTACCCTTGAACACTGCCAGCGTTGGCAGTGTGAATTTTCAGGACATTGTACACCGACTCAACGCCGCCGGCGTTGAGTATCGGCGTATCCCCTGTGCTTTTGAATTTTAAGAACTTTTTCTAAAATTTTCCAAAGTTTGTTATTTGAGTAATTAAGTATTAGTTAAGCGATCTAGGGTATATTAGGATGTTTAAATGTTTTCTTGTGACCTTTATTAATTTATTTGGATTTCTTTGATATGTTTATCTTTTATATTAGTTAACTAGTACTTAAGCTAAGTGTGAACTTATTATTGATTTAAACAGTGATAGATCCTCGCCCAGTCAACTTCGTTAATTCCCGAGCTATATCAGGTACACAGTGACTTGCTTGACTCTTTGCTAGGGTAGGCATCAAGATTAAACTACCTAAAAATAAGAGAATACTATTGTTATTTACGTGTTGGTTGTCGTTGTTGCCGTTGAATCTGGTTCGGAGAGCGGCACCCTGCTCAGATTGGGGGCAGGGTACTTTCTCGTTAATGGTTAGAATGGTTTAGGAGATATGAGTATCCGAGCTGCTCATATCAACCTCCTGAGCGTCGTGGTGCATTACTCAGGAACCCCTAGTATTATGGGCTACGCCGGAAGGTGGGGCTGCCTAGTCTGTATGCACAGTAGGGACCACTCAGGGAGGCGGACGTAATACTAGAACCTTGTTGTCCGGAGTTTGAATACTCCCGTGTTGTCTTATTAATTAAAGACTTATTAATGAATAAGCGATTGTTGCATAATGCATCTAGCCTAAGAATGTGTGACTCACTTCGCATTTGTATTCGTTACTTGTGTACTGGGCCTTTGGCTCATATTTTATCTATTTCAAGTGATAATTCCGATGAGTTCTATACGAGTATGGGGTACGGAACTGACTTCGAAGATTTTCTTGATGGGTTAGAGGATTAGAGATGGCCATGGACTCAATGGACCCTATAAATGTAATAGATTAGATGAGATTCATTTTGATTGATGGGGTAAATATTGTGTTAGTAGAGTTGTGTTTTGAGAATTTTGGTTAAGGCTTATAAAAAGCCTTTGGATGTAATATGTATATATGTATGTATGTAGCTATTTAGAAGTAGAGTTATTTCCGCTGCTAATATCTATGTCTTTTGTTGTATAATATCTTATAGAATTAGATAAACAATTACTCAAACAATCCCTTTAAGCAACCTTACATATAATCTTAGGGTTTATGTGGTTGGGGATCCGTTATCTCCTATATCAAATATAGGGGTAAAATTCTGGGTCCTTACATAGAGATATAGGCTGCCGGTCTAAGTTCCGGCCTATATTTAGACCGCCCGATGTTTTGTTTTTAAGCCGCCAGCTTTTATTTCAGCTTTTAATTATCCTAGTTATTTTTCTTTATTGTAGTTTTTAGGACCTTTTATGTTCCTAGTTTATGTTCAGAAATCCTAGTTTATGTTCCTTAAAACATTTTATCTTATTTGAGACTCAATTTGAGAGTATTTCCCGACAAAGTTGCAATCTTTGCATATTGATTTGGAATTGAATCGTTGTTATTGATTTCCTGTTATCTTTACGCTTTCTATCTTGCATCAGTTAGTATCAAAGCAAGGTTATAATCCTGCGGAGATGTCTTCAGGCGAAGGTTCTAATAGCAATCGTATTCGTGGTGGCTATGATACGGGAGTCTAAGGGGATGAGGTTCCTGAGGCGACAAACGAAGCCAGGGATAAGAGAATCCGACTGATTGAAGATTGTAAACACCCCATTTTTACCTATTTAAGGCTTTAATTTATAGTAAAAATTAATATTATGTTAAGCCTGCAAATTATTACAAATACTATAAAAAAATAATAATAAAAGAGAAAAAATATAGAAAAAAAGAGAGAGAAGAAAAGGAAAGGAAATAAAAAATAAAAAAAGAGAAGAAAGAGGAAAAAAAGAGAAGAAAAGAAAAAAAGAAATAAATAATAATAAATTTTTAAAAATATTTTTGAGCTTGATGTAATACTAATTTTTATTATAAATTTATTTTTTGACCCTATTAAAAACTTATTTAATTAATTTTATTTAATCGAGCCCATTTTCAAAGCCTTAAATATAATTTCTATGCAAACCAAAACAAGACACATACTAACAGCTTTTATGGATAAGTCACCGGCATGCATAAAGGAGATCTAGGTTTGACTCCATAAGGAGGCAAATTATTTTTTTTCTCTTTATTTTTTTTTTCACCTGCTTTTACTGGCCATATGAGGTAAGTGCACGTGTCAGCGAGCTGTTAGAAGAGGTAAGCGCACGTGATAGCGAGTGGGTAGGTGAGTAATAGGCCAAAGTATCCAGATACATTGTATCGTGGTAGGTGAGCGGTAAGCCAGAGTGTCCAGATACATTGTATTGTGGTAGGTAAGCGGTGGATCAGAGTGTCCAGATATATTGTATCATGGTCGGTGAGCGGTAGGGCTGTGCAAAAAAATCGACCGAACTGTGAACCGAATCAGACTAAAATTTTGATTCTTTTTGAAACGGTTCTGTTCGCCGTTTGGTTCGGGACCATGGGATGAACCGAACCATATGGTTCGAACCAAAACGTTTTATATATTAAAAAAAAAATTAAACTATTATTTTTCTAATTGTTTTATTTAAAAATTAATTGTTTTTAAATTTTTGAGTCAGATATGTGTTATTCATTAGAATAAAATTAGATTTTTTCATAATATGTTTTAATTGTTATGTTATTTATAAGTAAGATAGATTTTAGAATTTAACCTTAGTATTCTAACTTATGCATATTTCTTTTCCATTTGTTCTTACTATTAATATATTTATTATTTAGTTACTTATTAATTTTATATAATTAGTAATATGATAGTTAGAAGTATACAACAAATTACATTCTATGTCTTATATTGGGGATAAACTTTAGTATACCATTATAGTTCAAGATAATTCAAAAAAATAAGACTATCACAATTATAATTTTATAATGGATGAAATCTCTTCCTTGTTATAGTTTTATATGTTTATTTTGGTAAATGATTATTTAAATATCATTGTTTATATTTGCATTGTAATAAAAAATATGCAATGGAAGTTTTTTCGATAAAATAATTTTTTATTTTATGTAAAATGGTTCGAACTACAACTAAACTGTACCGAACTGTTTTTTAGGTTCAAAAAAATTAGAATCGAACATATAGTTAGGTTCAAATTTAAAAGAAAAACCGAACGTAAATTATGGGCGGTTCGGTTCAAGGTGTAAATCAAATCTACCATACCGTGCACAACCTTAGTGAGCGGTAGGCCAGAGTATCTAGATACATGGTATCGTGATTGGAGTGAGCAGTAGGTGAGTCGGTAGGTGAAACTTGCTAATGCCTATAAATACCAGCATACCATAACACTAAAACAACACATGAGAAAGCACAAACAGAGAGAAAAAAAAAAACAAAGAAGAGTTCGAATCTAAGTTAGAGGCAACTCGAAGATGTCGGCAACCATGACCGACCCGACCGATTCTGGCAGCTTCGACCAATCCAGGTAAGATTATATTATTATGATTATTATTATTATTATTATTATTATTATTTATTATTATTATTGTAGTCTTTTATATATATATGTATATATAGAATGCGGTATTTTATTATTGTTAGTGTGGTGTATTATTATTGTTATAATTTTATCATATTAGTTAAAAATGAAGAAAAATAAAAAAATATAGATATAGTATGTGTATGAGTAATATAAATATATATGTATAAGACATATGTACTAATACTATAAATACATAAAAATGCAAAAAAAAAGTATAAATAAACAAAAAATAATAATAATTTCTTTAAGACTTAGAAAAATTTATTTTCTACAATAAAAAAATGGATTTTGGTAGTTCATAGGGTCTCATATAAAAATCAGTTTTAAGGAAAACTTAAAATTTATAAATTTAAAGCTAAAAGAGTTTTAAATCTAAAACCAACAAACCTACTAAAGTTTTTATAAAAGAACTACGTTTTGTCTGATCTTGATTAGCGGATACATGCGCACCTCTAGGGCGACTTAAAAAATGAAAAAAATTCAGTTTATTATTTTTATGTTTGAATTTCAATGTTATTTGTATTCATTTGTAAAATGTTAATGTAAATAATGATTAAATATTTTAAAATTGCAATAATAACTTATAAGATATTACAATTTGTACATAAATTTGTAAATTTAGAGATTCATGATATTTGATTTATTTTTAAGCATTTAAAGGATAAATTTTAAATTATGAATTTTAAGTAGTAATCATATGGTTTTAATAGGTTAGACCCCGAATCCAAAATTTATGGTTTTTAAAGTTTGGTTTCTAAATCAACTTTTTCACAGATTAGTAGCTAAGTTAGGATTATCCAACCCATTGATCCTAACTTATAATTTTTTCGATTTCGATTGGGTAGGAGACTTCTACAAATTATTTCAAAAAAAATTTCTTTTAATTCCTAGTCGATGGTTCGTATTAAATGGGTTTAGGTTTAATACGGCTCGGATTAAAAGAAATAAAACAGAAATGAAAAATCCAGGCTCGATAACTTGGCGACTCCACTGGGGACGCTTATTTTTTAAGAAGGCTAGCCACTTGAAATTTTGAATTAATGTTTATCCTTTATATGCTATCCTTTTATATTATTTATATAGCTATTAATTTGTAAATAGTTATACTAATTTTTCTTCCTTTAAGTGATGCAGAACAAAAAAAAAAAAAAAAGGAAACTTCTGTAAATAACAGGGGCATATGTTTTAGAATTCATTTTTATGTGTACTAGATACAGTTAGAACCAGGCCGTCTTAGGACCTTAAGTAGAGAGGTCGCTAGTAGGATCCGGGGGCTATGACTTTTTATCCTGTGGTTCATGAAATGACTCCCACTCTAGTTTAGTGTTGATCTGCGATCTACTAACCTGGGGAACCTTTAGAACCCACCCAATTGAATTCATGAACATGAGTTGGCGATTAAATAATAATTAGGCATACCTTAAGGAGTTATAGTTTCAAATCCTTTTAAAATCCTTCCCCTGAAAATTACTTATCTCATTTTTTCTAAAAAAACAAGATTGTAACTGAAATGAAAATCTCAATTGCCTCATTATTAATTAGTTTTCAACTCCTAAATCTGCATTCGTGTGAATTGCATGTGTAATGTGTAATGTGAATAATTTATTTACTTCGTAAATAATGGCTTATTGTTAGTATTATAGTCATGTATATAGTTAAAAAAAAAATAAAATGCTAAACTTGTAAATTGTCCTTAAAAAAAAAGATAAAAAGATTTTTGGCTCATGTAAAATAGTGTGCATGACTATGATAAAAAAAAGAAGAAAAAATTATCTTTAATTTTGTATTATTCCACATCTTTTTTAAATAGATCATAATAAAGTAAATATAAAACATATATACAAAAGTTTATATATATATATATATATATAGTAGACTTATAAATATTTATAGGGTGTAAGTAGTTTTGATCATCCTTTAGGTTATTTCTTCCTTAGTTACAAAGCCTTTCATCATAATAACTTTTTGTTATTTGTGTTTCATTCTCTTGTCTCTAATTTTGTCATTACATTCTGTAAATATCAATTTTTCTCTAATCTCCATTGGTAAATATTTTTTATGAAAAAAGGTCATCATTTTTTTATTATTCTTGTTAATTTGTAAAATAGATTTTGGTTTGAAATAAAAAAAGGAAGAAAAAAGCTGAACTTACAAATACTCTTAGATTATATAGATTGTAATACAATGAACAAGATATTCGTAGATTATACATAATTTGATTATCCATTAAATTAGTTCATCTTCTAGATAGTTATAGGTTTTTTTCAATTAGGTTAGCTCTTTTACATAGGTTTTCCATTTCTTTAATATCAAGTTTGTCCTTCTTTCAATTTGTAAATATCAAATTTTTCTTTAATCTCCTTTTGTAATTTTTTTATAGCTTCCTAAACATAAAAAAGAAAAAAATATATTAATAATCCTGTAAATATCCCATAATTTGTAAATATTAGAAATCGTTTCTTTTTTAGTTTTTAAGTAATTCTTTCAAAAAATTTTTCAAAAAAAAAAAAAAATTCATCTTTGTAATAAGCTTTCAACCTTGTTTGTAAATATTCATTGTGACCCCTAAATACATTATATCCATTATCCTTTTAGTAATTAATTATCTCTAAAATATGTTTTTCTAATAATTCAAAAAATTTTCTAAATAAAAATGTATATCAAACTTGTAAATATCCATAGATTGTATATAATTCGATCATCTATTGGATAGTTATAGGTCTTTTTCAAACAAAATTACCTTTGTCATAAGTATTCCACTCCCTTAATCTCAAGTCTATCATTCTATAAATGTTAGTCTCCATTTGTAATTTTTTTTTTTATAAAAAAGGGTCGTCATTGTTTTTACCATTAGTCTTGCTAATTTGTAAAATAATTTTTGCTTTGAAAAGAAAAAAGAAGAGAAAATGAAATAAAATAAAAAAAATAATGAATTATCTTTGTAAATAAATTCCCACTTTAGGTTACAAATAATCATTATAAAATGTGATTTTCAAATACTTTTTTTTAAATATCCATCATTCTTTCAATAATTAATGTTGTGCTATCTCTAGAAGATAATTTTCTAATAAATTTGAAAATAAAATAAAAAGGATAATAAAAAGTTTTTTTTAACTTGTTTTTTAATAAATTTGAAAAAAAATGAGAATAAATTTTTTTTTTCAAACTTGTTTTCTAACAAATTTAAAAATTATAAAAAAAGAGAATAGAAGTTTTTTTAAAAAAAATATAGATAAAGGAAAATTGCTAACGGGTAATGATATTTCAAATTATTGCCCCAATTATCACTCACTTTAAGCTAAAGGCAAACTACAAATGAAATGAAATCAAAATTAAGGGGCAACCCAAAGGACTTGATCAATTACTAATTAGGAGCATTTGTTGGGCTTAATCTTTAAGATACAAACCAATAAAAAAGGGGCATTAATGAATTAACTTGCGGCAAATTGAAAGAATGGATGATTGATAATAAAAAAAAAAAATTCTCATTAGAAAAAATGTCTAGAATGATAAGAGACAAAACAAGTCTTAAACACCAATCCTACACACTCTAGAGAAGAGTGACATTTAAGAAAGGAAATGGACTCATTCCTTAACAAATGATCGACTTGAATTTGATATATAGGTCAAAATGACGTTAAGCATTCATTTCAATATCCTAAACATGCTTACCCCTTGCTAACCCATTTAAGCCATTTAAAGAAGTATTTAAAAAGAAAAAAAAAAAAACCTGTTAAGAACCACCCACTTTAGGGCACCCCACAATAGGGCAATTAGGAGGTAAGGGTTATTAAGGAAGAAAATGATTAACTTATATGTGTTTGCCTTAGTTGTATCAATTCAAAGGTAATCAATTGATATAAATAATTCATCTCCTTTGAAAGGAAGAAGAGTCTCTACTTTAATACCATACACAACCCATAAACTTTGAGCTATAAGCCATCCAATAAAAGATGAAGAAGCATAAATCGCCTTGGATTCATGTCCAAAAAAAAAAAAAGAAGAAGAAGAGAAAAGAAAGGGAAGAAAAAGGGATTAGAAAGAAGAAAAAAAAAGAAGAAAGAAGGAAAATGTACAAGAATAAAGGAAAAAAATGAAGAATAATCAAGCAAGGTGATTATGCCTAAAAACTGCAAACGTATGCTCAAAGCTCAAAACCACAAAAACCCATCAAAACACAAAGTCCAAAATCTATATTAATTTTATATCATAGGCCTACCCTCATCACCACCCCTTTTAGAGACTCTTTAGATCATAGGAGTTGATTTATTAATGCTCTTGAAACTAAGGACAAGCACATTATTGGTTTTCCTTAAGGGTTCTTGACTTGTAAACTTGGGAGGTGTTGAAAATAAATTTCAAAATTACCTGCATATGTTATCCCTTTTGATTAAAGCTAAAAACCAAAAGTCTATATTACGATCCGAAAAAAGACCTAATAGATTGACTAATATATATCACTTACAAGCTGGACCATAATTTTTGGAATCTAAGTCAAATGTGTGAAAAAAGCCTAAGAGAGTGTAAGGAAGTCCTCTTTGACTAGACAATTCAAAATGAGATAACTAACCTTGGTATGAAAACCATCTATAGGGGCATGAAAATCATTTGTCCTAATTTGAAAGATATCTGCCTCAAGTTTAAGAATTATTTGCCCCAAAGTTGAAAAACAATGGCCTAATATTAAATCAAAGTCCTAAAAAGAAAAGTTTTGCCTCAATGTTTAAAGTTTTTCAATGAGAAACCTTAAGTGGTTTAATAGTCAAGCCTAAGGCTGAACTAAAATGATTAATCAATAGGGTAAAGCCTAATCCGTAGTTAATCTCAAAGGATTCTCACTTGTTGGCAATTTTTCCAAAAAAAGGTTTTTTTTTTTTTAAAAAGGAGAAATTCCAAAAAAAAAAAGAATGTAAAATGAAAGAAAGAGAAAGTTTTAGCTCAAGAAGTTTTCGAAAACAAGAAAAGAACAGAAAAGAAAATTAATAGAAGGAAAATTAAGTTTTTGAAATGAAGGTTAATCTAAACATTTGAAAAGAAAAAAATTATCCAAAATGTTTTAGTCTGAAAGATTTCAGCAAGTTAATTTTTTCTCTTCAATCCTTAGGATCGTCTGCTCGAAGGAGCACTATTCTAGTTTTTGGATCACCTGTTCATAGGAGCATCGTCTAGTAAAGTTTTATAGGATTGCCAGCCCTAAGAGCGCTGTCCTCGTTTTTGAAATGCTAGCTCAAAAGGCACATTTGTATCATATTATAGGCTATCTCAATGAGCGCCTCTCTAAATTAAGTACTAGCTTAAGGAGCGTCTATCTAAACTAAGTGTCAGCTTGAGAAGTGCACTTGCACCAAATGACAAGCTAACTCATAAGCTGCCTGTCTCAAATCCAAGTCTCCTTAAAAAGAAAAGACCTAAAGCCCATTCGAGTCTCCCCAAAGAAAAGGAAAGGACGCGAAGCCCATCCAAGTCTCCTAAAAAAGAAAAGACCCAAAGCCCATTCGAGTCTCCCTAAAGAAAAGGAAAATATCCGAAGCCCATCCAAGTCTCCTTTAAAAGAAAAAAACCCGAAGTCCATCCGAGTCTCCTTAAAAAGAAAAGACCCGAAGCCCATCCTAGTCTCCCTAAAGAAAAGAAAAGGACTCGAAGCCTATCCAAATCTCTCTAAAGAAAGAAAAGAAAGGACTTGAAGCCCATCCAAGTCTCCTTAAAAGGAACAAGTCCGAAGCCCATCCGAGTCTCCTTAAAAAGAAAAGGCTGAAGCCCATCCGAGTCTCCCTAAAGAAAAGGAAAAGGTCCGAACCCATCCAAGTTTCCTTAAAAAGAAAAGACCCGAAGTCCATCCGAGTCTTGTTAAAAAGAAAAGACTCGAAGCTCATATGAGTCTCTCTAAAGAAAAGGAAAAGACCCAAAGCACATCCAAGTCTCCCTAAAGAGAAGGAAAAGACCTGAAGCCCATTGGAGTCTCCTTAAAAAAAAAAAGATCCGAAATCCATCCGAGTCTCCCTAAAAAGAAAAGACCCGAAGTCCATCCGAGTCTCCTTAAAGAAAAGAAAAAGACCTGAAGCTCATCCGAGTCTCCTTAAAGAAAAGGAAAGGACTCGAAGCCCATCCGAGTCTCCCTAAAGAAAAGGAAAAGATCCGAAGCCCATCCGAGTCTCCTTAAAAAGAAAAGACCCGAAGTCCATCCGAGTCTCCTTAAAAAGAAAAGACCCAAAGCCCATCCCAGTCTCCCTAAAAAGAAAAGACCCGAAGTGCATCCGAGTCTCCCTAAAAAGAAAAGACTCGAAGCCCATTCGAGACCCCTTAAAAAGAAAAGACCCGACGCCCATATGAGTGTTTTTAAAAAAGAAAAGACTCAAAGCCTATTTGAGTCTCTTTAAAAAAGAAAAAACCTAAGCCCATATGAGTCTCTTTAAGAAGAAAAGATTAGGAACGCCTCTCTAGGTTAAGTGCTAGTTCAAGGAGCACACTTGTATCGCACCAAAGCCAAATGCTAGCTCAAGGAGTGCATTTGAGGCAAAACATAGGCTAGCTCATGGAGCGACTCTCCAGTTTAAGTGCTAGATTAAGGTACGCACCTATGCCGCATCTAAGCCAAATGCCAGCTCAAGAAACGCGTTTGAGACAAAACATAGGCCAACTCAAAGAGCGCCTGTCTAGGTCAAGTGCTAGCTCAAGAAGCGCACCTGTACTGGATCTAAGCCAAATGCCAGCTCAAGAAGGGCATTTGAGACAAAGCATTGGCCAGCTTAAGGAGAGCCTCTCCAGGTTAAGTGCCAACTCATGAAGCGCACCTGTATTGCATCTAAGCCAAATGCCAGCTTAAGGAGTGCGTTTGAGACAAAATATAGGCTAGTTCAAAGAGTGCCTCTTGATATCAAATCATAAGCAAGCTAAAGGCGTGCTTACCCAAACCAAGTGCCATTCAAGAAGCCCACATCTAGGCCAAATGCTAGTTCTAGGAGCGCATTTGTATTAGATCATAGGCTAGCTCAAGGAGTGCCCATCTAAGCCAAATGTCAGCTTAAGGAATGCATCCACATCATATCCTAAGCTAGCTCAAGGAGCATCTATCCAAACCAAGTGGCAGCTCAAGGAGCGCACTTGCACCAAATGATAGGCTAACTCATGGAGCGCTTGTCTTAAGTCATTACGAAAGCATGGTTAAAGGACTTTTGTCATCTGGTCATAACCTCCAGCGGATCAAATGCAGGAGCCTATTATCTGCCTTCATTTGCCTTAAGCTTTCAAAAGCCAAAAATGGGGTCTCTCTTTTTATCTTTATGATGAAGTTTTATCAAACATCACTACAAAGAGGGGCAGTTGTAGACACCCCATTTTTACCCGTTTAAGGCTTGAATTTATAGTAAAAATTAATATTATGTTAAGCCTGCAAATTATTACAAATACTATAAAAAAATAATAATAAAGAGAGAAAAAATATAGAAAAAAAGAGAGAGAAGAAAAGGAAAGGAAATAAATAAATAAAAAGATAAAAAAAGAGAAGAACAAAGAAAAAAAAAGAAAAAAAAGTAATAAATAATAAATTTTTAAAAATATTTTTGGGCTTGATATAATACTAATTTTTATTATAGATTTATTTTTGGACCCAATTAAAAAACTTATTTAATTAAGTTTATTTAATCGAGCCCATTTTTGAAGCCTTAAATATAATTTTTGTGCAAACCAAAACAAAGCACATGCCAATAGCTTATATGGATATGTCATTGGCATGCATAAAAGAGACCTAGGCTCAACTCCATGAGGAGGCAAATTATCCTTTTTCTTCTTATTTTTTTTCCACATGCTTTTATTGGCCAGATGAGGTAAGTGCATGTGTTAGCGAGCTGTTAAAAGAGGTAAGCGCACGTGTCAATGAGTGGATAAGTGAGCAGTAGGCTAAAGTGTCTAGATACATTATATCATGGTAGGCGAACGGTAGGCCAGAGTGTCTAGATACATTGTATCATGGTAGGTGAGTGGTGGGCCAGAGCTTCTAGATATATTGTATCGTGGTGGGTGAGCAGTAGGCCAGAGCTTCTAGATATATTGTATCGTGGTAGGTGAGCAGTAGGCCAGAGCGTCCAGATATATTGTATCGTGGTAGGTGAGCTAGTAGGTGAACATGCTAATACCTATAAATACTAGCATACCATAACACCAAAACAACATCGAAGAAAAACACAAAATAGAGAGGAAAAAAAACACAAGAAAGAGTCCGAATCTAAGTTAGAGCCAACTCAAAGATGTCAGCAACCACAACCTGACCCGACTGCGGCAGCTTCGACCCTATCCAGGTAAGATTAATGCATTATTATTGTTATTATTGTAGTCTTATATATATATTAATATGTATATATAGAATGCTGTATTTATTATTATTATTGTTATTGTTGTTGTTGTTGTTGTTGGTGGTGGTGGTGGTGGTGGTGGTGGTGTTGTTGTTGTTGTTATTATGGTTGTTATTATTGTTATAATTATTATCATCATTAGTTAAAAAATGAGAAAAATAAAAAATATAGATATAGTATGTGTATGAGTATATAAATATATATATATATATATAAGACATATGTCTTAATACTTATAAATACATAAAAATGCAAAAAAAAAAAATGTATAAATAAAAATAATAATAATAATTTCTTTTAAGACTTAGAAAAATCCATTTTCTAAAATAAGAAAAATGGATTTGGTAGTTCATAGGGTCTCATATAAAAATCCGTTTTAAGGAAAACTTAAAATTTAATAAATTTAAAGCTAAAATAGTTTTAAATCTAAAACCAACCAACCAACCCACTAAAGTTTTTATAAAAGAATTACATTTTGTCTTATCCTGATTAGCGAGTACGCAGGCACCTCTGGGGTGACTTTAAAAATGAAAAAAATTCGGTTTATTATTTTTATTTTTGAATTTCAATGTTATTTGTATTCATTTGTAAAATGTTAATGTAAATAATGGTTAAATATTTTAAAATTGCAATAATAACTTGTAAGATATTACAATTTGTAATTTGTAAATTTATAGATTTATGATATTTGATTTATTTTTAAGTATTTAAAGGATAAATTTTAAATTATGAATTTTAAGTGGTAACCGTATGGTTTTAATAGGTTAGCCTCCGAATCTAAAATTTCTGGTTTATAAAACTTGGTTTCTAAATTAACTTTTTGGCAGACTAGTAGCTAAATTAGAATTATCCAACCCATTGATCCTAACTTATAATTTTTTTCCGATTTCGATCGGGTGGCGACTCCTACAAATTATTTCAAAAAATAAATTTCTTTTAATTCATAGTAAAGGGTTCGTATTAAATGATTTCGGGTTTAATATGGATTGGATTAAAAGAAATGAAACCAGAAATGAAAAATCCAGGCTCGACAAAGATCTTCTTGAGGATTTGGTCCAGCGTTTTGACGCATTGGCAGAGGTTGTCAACGGAGGTAGGGAGGTTGGTAAGAGACAACCAGGGGTAAGAGAAGCCTTTGGTGGTCGAATCAATAGACCTGCAGCCACAAATCAGTGGCCGCAAATTTTTGATGAAGATTCAGAGGAGGAGGAGGAAGGAGAGTTTTTGTTCAAAGAGAGACAACCATGAAGGAGATACGATTATGGTGGTGGCGGATACCGGAGGGGACACTATGGCTACGACCAGGGCGACAGCGGTGATTTTCTCTTAAAGGTAGATATTCCTTCTTTTAATGGTAACTTAAACATTGAAGAGTTTCTAGATTGGTTGGCTGAGGTAGATAGGTTCTTTGACTATATGGAGATACTGGAGGAGTGTAGGGTGAGGTTAGTTGCTTGCAGGTTGAAATGAGGGGCCTCTGCTTAGTGGGAAAGACTACAAAACAGGAGATACCATGAGGATAGGCAACAGGTGAGAACCGGGTATAGGATGAAATAGTTATTACAACAAGATTTTCTACCTCCCGATTATGAGTAGATCCTCTTTCAGCAATATCAGTGATGTCATCGGGGATAAAGGATTATACATGAATATACTGTAGAGTTCATGCACTTAGCAAAGAGGAATGATCTAAGAGAGAGTGAAGGTCAGCAGGTTGCTAGATATATTGATGGGTTAAAATTCCAAATTTGGAATAAAATTGGAGTCAATGTTTTGAGGAATTTGAGTGAGGCAAAGAATATGACACTTAGAGCAGAGTTGATGTGGCAAGAAAAGGGTAACAAATTTGATAGTGGTAGTAGGAGATTCGGAAATGATTATTCGGGTCAATATGTGGTTGAAAAGAATGATAGTATTAAGGAGAAACAAGGCACGAGTGGTGATAAAAAATATGACAAAGCTACTCGTATGAAGCCCGTTGAGGTTAAAGACACTCCAAAGCAGAATAATCCCTATGCTAAGCCAATTTTGGGTAAATGTTATAGATGCAATCAGCCGGGTCACAAGTCAAATGAATGCCCTAATAGGAATGGGGTCAACATAGTTGAGAAGGATGAGGAGATATGTAAACCTGATGGTGATGATGAGTACTATGATGAAGATAGAGAGGTTGAGCAAAACTATGTGATCAGGAAACTAATTTTAGCATCTAAGGAGGGGGACAACACTCAATGATTCCAGTTGTTTCATACTAGGTATACAATAGATGGGAAGGTATTTGACTTAGTTGTTGATAGAGGCAGCTGTGAGAACATTATTCATGGGGAAGTTGTGAAGCAATTAGGTTTAATAGTGGAAAAACACCCAAATCCATAGACTATAGGGTGGATCAAAGTAGCTGAAAGGATTAATGTGAAGGAGAGGTGTAAAGTGCTATTCTCGATAGGTAAATATGAAGATGATGCCTATTGTGATATAGTGGATATGGAGGCATGTCATTTTTTGCTGGGAAGGCCTTGGTAGTATGATGTGGATGCCCAGTATGCAAGAAGGGAAAATGTGTATAAGTTAGTAAAGGATAGTATGAGGTACACTTTGCTGCCCTTGAAGATAGTAAAACGTACTAAAGCAGTCAAATCAGATGGGTACTCTTTTCTGACTAACATCCATTTAGCAAGAGAGATGAAGGAGCCTCGAGTTATGCATTCGCTCATGTTAAGACAAATCATGGCAATAGAAGAGGAGAATAGTGAAGATATGCTGGGAGTAGTGAAAGAAGTATTGAAGGAGTTGGTTCTACACTCAGATTGCGGTGTTCTGAAGCATCTGAATGGTCAGACTCGACTTAGCAAAGATGGGTGTGGACAATGGATTTGGTTCTTGCTGGAGTTTCTTGTCAAGTGGAAACATAAGTTAATAATGCAAAACAAGATGGTTGATACATTCCCATTCTATCCAGATGACTTATCTCTATATCCAGATGAGAACTCGGGGTTGAGTTCTTTGCATGTGGGAGAGAATGATGTAGATGAGATAACTAACGCGTTTATAAGCAAAGAAGCGGACAAGAAGCAATCTCGGAAGCACAAGAATGAAGGCTGTCGGCCTTAAAAGGCTGATCTTGATGGGAACTTGCAACACCAGCTAATAAGTGGCTAGCTTAGGAATATAAGGCGCTGACTTAGAGATATAAGCTGCTGGCCTATATTTAGGCTGCTCGATGTTTTGTCTTTAAGTTGCCAGCTTTTATTCCATCTTTTAACTATTCTAGTTATTTTTCTTTATTGTTGTTTTTAGGACCTTTTATGCATATAAATAGTCCATAAACCCTAGTTTATGTTCGTTAGAACATTCTATCTTATTTGAGACTCAATTTGAGAGTATTTCTTGACAAAGTTGCAATCTTTGCATCTTGATTTGGAATTCAATCATTGTTATTGATTTCTTGTTATCTTTACGCTTTCAGTCTTGCATCAGTTTCATCACATTTACTGATGATTTCGGTAGATATGGATATTTCTTTTTGATGAGACATAAATCTGAATCATTTGAAATGTTTAAAGCTTTTTAGAATGAAGTACAAAACTAGCTTGGCAAAACAATCAAAGTACTTCGATCAGATCGAGGTGGCGAATATCTAAGCCAAGAATTTAATGACCATCTTAGAAATTATGGAATAATTTCACAATTAACTCTACCCAGAACACCACAATGGAATGGTGTATCTGAAAGGAGGAATATAACCTTATTACATATGTTTCCATCTATGATGAGTTAAACAGATCTTCCACCATCCTTTTAAGGCTATGCTTTAGAGACAGCTACATTCACATTAAATTGTGTTCCTTCTAAGGAGGTTGAAAAGACACCATATGAAATATAGATTAGAAAAAGGCCTAGTTTTTCTTTCCTCAAGATTTGGGGTTATGAGGCTTATGTAAGACATTAAGACTCAGACAAATTATGACCTAAGTCAGACAAATGCCTTTTGTGGGGTATCTAAAAGAAACCAAAGGATACGACTTTTATAATCACTTTGAAAACAAAGTGTTTGTTACTCAGAATGGCATCTTCTTAGAAAAAGAGTCGTTGTGATGTGGATTTGGTGAAGGTAAATGGAAGCTCACCAACGGTTCTCTCATTATGGAAAAAGGGAATAAGAGTAATACCCTTTACTTAATGTTAGCAAAACTAAGTAAAGAAGATGTCAATTTGACTGATGACACTTCTATGGAGTTGGGGCATAAGCGATTCGGTCACATAAGTGAGAAAGGGCTCCAAATGCTTGTCAAAAAATAGCTTGTAAATGATGTAAAGGGTACTCCTCTAAAAACTTACACTGATTGTCTTGTGGTAAACAACATAGGGTTGCTTTTCAGAGAAATTACCTACTAGGAAATCTCATATATTGGATTTGGTTCACATAGATGTGTGTTGTATGAAAGACATGACAGTAGGTGGTGCTTTTTATTTTGTTACATTCATTGATGATTACTCTATGAAGTGGTAGACTTTTGCTTTGGAGTCTAAGGATCAAGTGTTAGATGTGTTTAACTAATTCCACAATAGATGTAACACCCTAAAATAAGGACATTAAAACTTGTCACGTGTCCTTCTCTTTATAAGAGCACGCCAAGGCTATCAATCTAATCCATAAGTATAAACAATTATAATAAACTCCAATACTCACATAAAAAGCTACTTGTTTAAATTATCTCATAAAAACAAACTCTTTTAAGATAAAAATCTTAATGGCATAAACCAAAGCTATCATAACTAAAAGTCTCAAAAATATGAACAAAACTTATAATAAAAACCAAAGTTTTGTAAGAGAAGAATTCAAAGCTTCATATAATCTTCCAAATCTAGCTTTAGTAACAAAAAAAGTCTAGAAATCAGCAGGATAGTCCAATCCACTAGCATCTTCCCTATCATCTATATAGATATTATAACCTGACAGGTCAAACATCACTGCATATTCACCTGCTCCTGAAATTAATAAAAGAGTGAGTGAAAATGCCCAGTACGCCAAACCATATACAAAATGCATATGCCACATAACATATATATATTTTCGTGCAATTAATTTTAATGCAACAAACATAGTTTATTATCTTTAATTAACCAACAAATAGCATAGTTCAGAACTAGAACTAGTACTCTAGTTCCAAACCTGGAGTATCTCATAACTCCTAAAAAACAAACAATATATAAAATAAGTAATATATATATATATATACATAGTGCTGGAATTCTCCAAGCACCCACGGCCATACTACCAATACTTAATCTATCGAAATCATTTCTATGCATGAGTCCACTCGAGACAACCTCACACATAGATCATCAGGTTGTCAGCGTTAGTATCACACTCTACGTGGTCTTTATTAACCATAGCCAATCACAAACAACAAAACAATTTAAGATGTCATATAGAATTAGATTGATTTAATATCTTGACTCTACACATATACTACAAACAGATCTAAACCTACAAGTACATAAACAAATAAGGTAAGGTCGTACCTATATCAAATTCCAGGAACAATACTCTAAATCACCCAAATTTTCTTTTATAACACAACTCTTAATTTAATAAAACCTGATAATATGGACAGATCAAATTCAAAAATACATCTCATCGAATAAACCTAATTCCATTTACATCTAAAACCCAAATCTCAAAATAAATATAAATCTACACATTTTTCCTTGATTGAAATACATAAACCCTTTAATCAATTCAATCTCCTCAACAGATTCTTCAAACCCTAGAACTTCATTTAATACCATATATATCAGAAATCAACAACTACCATTTTTTTATGAAATCATAAAGATTAAAAACATTAAAAATGCTCACTTAGATTCCAATTTTAAGTCCTTTCTAACACCAAATCCAAACCTACAAGATAATAAGGGTTTTCTCCAATCTCCCTTCAAAAACAATAGACAACTCTAAAGAAACTAAATATTTGCAGATTTTAAAGAAAAGATGACTATACATTTACCTGGATCTGATCCTCTATTCTCCTTAAACACCAAATCTTCATATCTCCAAGCAAACTAAAGTGATCCTCCAAGTCTCCTTCAAAAATAATATAAAAAATACCCTAAGAACTTGATAGATCGATGAAACCTATAGCAAAAATTGATGATTTGATTACCTAATTTGGATTATCGAATCCTCTTAGTGGCTATGAACACTCAAAGAGAGAACTTCTAAGTTTAGGGTTATGTTTTGGATAAGAGGGAAGCCTAGTTTATATAGAAGACAAGGAATAACTCTTCATCTTTAATAACGCCTCTTCATCTTTAGTAACGTTTGTTCATCTTCAGGAACGTTTTTTCATCTTTAATAATGACGTCTCTTTATCTTTAATAATGACTTCATCTTTAATAACGTTTGTTGATCTTTAATAATGACGTCTCTTGATCTTTAATAATGATGTCTCTTCAACTTTAATAATGTTTCTTTATCTTTAATGACATCTCTTCATCTTTAATGACGTTTCTTCATCTTTAATAACATCTCTTCATCTTTAATGATGTCTCTTCATATTCATTCGCTCATCTGATAATTAACAAAATAAAAAACGCCAAAAAATAATTTAACTTTAGGGTTAACCATAAAATCCTCTTATTTTATACCAAATGACATGTTTATCCTTCTTTATAGATTATTTATCTTTATATTGCACTAGAATTAAAAGAGACAAAGGAAGAAAATTGATATGTATCAGAGCAGACAACGGTGGTAAGTATAGAGGACCATTTGAAAAATATTGCAGAGACCATGGGATTAAACTGGAAAAAACAGTTTTAAAGACCCCACAGCAAAATGGCATTGCAAAGAGAATGAATCACACTATCATAGAGAGAGTGAAGTGTATGTTATCTTATGCCAAGTTGCCTAAATCTTTTTGGGTTGAAGTTATGAGGATAATAGTTGACTTGATAAATCTATCTCCCTCTTATGCTCTGGATAGAGATATCCCAAAGAGAGTCTGGACAAGGAAAGAAATTTTGTATGATCACTTTTTTGTGCTTGGTTGCAGGTTATTTGTACATATTCCCTAGGATGAAAGAGCAAAAGTTGATGCAAATTTAAAATAATGCATTTTTCTGGGTTATGCACATGATGAGTATAGATATAGGTTATGGGATCTAACAGAGAAGAAGATTGTCAGAAGTAGAGATGTGGTCTTTCTTGAAGACCAAATAATTGATGATATTAAGAATCTTGAAAAATCTAAATCCTCATATGAAATCCCTACAAATGTAGATCTAGTTCCTCACTTGAAGATTCTAATGGTTGGGAAGATATGGGAGATTTAGATGAAGAGCTCCAAGAGCCTCATCAGTAGATTGAGTTGAGGAGATCTTTAAGAGATAAAAGACCATTAGTGAGATACAGTCCAGACGAGTATGTCATGTTGATAGATTGGGGAGAGCCTAAGTTTTATCAAGAAGCCATGTTACATGAGTAGAAAAGGGAATGGGTCAAAGCCATGAAAGATGAGATGAAATCCTTATGTAAAAGCAAGACTTATGATTTGGTGGAACTACCAAAGGGAAAGATACTATTGAAAAATAAATGGGTATACAGATTGAAGACTGATGAAAATAGCTCACAACTAAGGTACAACACAAGACTAGTTGTGAAGGGGTTCAATAAGAAGAAAGATGTTGATTTTGATGAGATTTTCTCACTGATGGTGAAGATGTCTTCCATTCGGGTTGTACTCAGTATTGCAGCCAGTTTGAATATGGAGATTGAACAATTGGATGTGAAGATGACATTCCTTCATGGTGATTTGGAGGAAGAAATTTATATGGAGCATCTTGAGGGGTTTAAGGTCAAGGGGAATGAGCAAGTTGTATGTGTCACGCCCCAAATGGTACCCTAAACATAACAGTTCGCCATACTCAATATTAAGCTTAAGCATGACAACCTTAGTCATTCCCAAAAGCTTCAATATTAAGTGTAATGCGTGCTCTCACAAAGTTAGAGAACCATACTTTGAAATATGAAATTTAAGAAGATACAATAACAAATTAAGAAAGGGAAATCATAATATTCATTCATTCATAATAATTGTCTTACAAGTCTCATGGGCATTCCCCCACCAAAATAACTATAATCTATTACAAAATATTTGTATGTAGTTTACATCTAAACTAATGCTAAACTTTATCTAAAAATTCCTTAACCAAAAAAGGAAATACTTGGCTGCAGGGTCCACGTGGCCTCAGCCACAAATAGTTAAACTGCAAAAGATATCTATAGGGGTATAAGCTAATAGGCTTAATGAGAATGATTTCAATAAGCAAATTCTTGTGTAGCGAAATTCAAACAAGTTATTTAAGCATTCAAGTGAAATGCAACATACACGTGAGTAAGCAAGGCATATAGCTTTCCGGGAACTATATGTTGAATGGATTTATGCCATTCATTTGGGGTTTGGTGATAAGTAATCTCAAAACGAGTAGTTTTAATTAAGTTATGCTTTCGATTATTATCGTCAAACATATTGAGTCTACTCGGGTTGAGCCATGCTTTCGGGTTTAATTCTATGTCGCCAAGCAATCGCTTTCGATCATAGCCCCTAAGTGTTGCTTTCGATGGTGTTACTATCCTTTTCACCCAAGGATAATAACCCTATGCAGTGTGACTCATTTCATGGTATGCATCAATTTATTTATTTAAGATATCATAACATCATTATTATCAACTTTCGAGGTGATCATAGAATCTCAGATATATCAAGTTCTATACTAAAATAAACGATTACTTACAATCAATTCTCGTCTCAATATTCTTAGAATTCTTTCAACAATTTTACATACATATCAATTTATCTTCCCTTAATTCTAATGCAACTAAACTACAAGCATAATCAAGTATAGTAATTAAGGAAATAAACTCACGTTGCCATGATGATACTTCTTCTAAATAGATGAGTCGATCAAACAATCCACTTAGTCGAAATAATCCTTAGGATATGGGTATTATTCCTCGGAATAACCTAGTTAAGAAAAATACCCAAAATGAGTATTTCTTGATAACTTTCTTGAAATTTGACAAAACTATGTCATAAAATCATCAAAGTTCGTGTAGAAGATAATTCAAACTTAAAATGGCTATAACTTGGTCATTTTAATTCAGAATTGCCCATATAATATATCAATTTCTACCTAATCAAAAAGATCTATCCATTTCTAAAACAACTTTCATCAAACTAGGTCATTTGAGCTCCGAAATAGTGGCGATCAGATTCACCACGAATTTTCCCATCCCAAAAGCATTTGTTTCAAACATCAAATCATCTAAAATTGTTTTGATAAATACTT
Organism: Combretum micranthum; assembly: GCA_024138025.1. NCBI lineage: Eukaryota > Viridiplantae > Streptophyta > Magnoliopsida > Myrtales > Combretaceae > Combretum > Combretum micranthum. The sequence continues at coordinate 108,468 of JAMXBD010000097.1, read as the reverse complement.
AGTTATCTATATGGTTGAGAAATTCCTTTTTATTGATATATAGCTCATATTTCATCCATGCTCAAGTGTTTATTGTCCAACCAAATTTCTTCAGTAAAAATAATGCTAGTTAAAAGTTTAGAAAACCATAGTTTACAAGAAACCCTTTTTGTAAATCCTTAAAAATGAATATTTTGATTATTTTGTTTTCAAAGAATATTTTATGTTTATCTTACTATAAAAAATAAATTTCTCTATTTTTCCTTTTCGAAAACTTTCAATATTAGTGTCACTTTTCCTATTAGTTTTCTATACAATTTTTCTTTGATCATTACTTGGAAAATCTTGGTTTGAAAATTCTCATTCCCCTTTTTATGGAAAATATTTTTAGTATCAAAAGTCATCTTCTTTTGAAAAAAAATTTAACAAAGGTAGCTTCAATATTATAGTGAGTTCTTCCTAAAGTTTTGAAAAGAATAGATTTGCTTTTATTAATCATAAATTCTAAATTTTATATAGAACCATTCTTAGGTGATAAAATCTCCTTTTTGCAAAAAGTATATTTGAAGCTTTAAAGCTTAGACAACAATCTTTATGTGCATGATCATGAGAATAATAGCAAGCAAGTGTAACATAATGAATAATAAATAAAGTCAAGTATTGGGAGTTTTAGCCTTTTCAAGGCTCCTAGGATTAGAAATAGACTAGTCTCGAAAAGAAAAGAAAATTGTTTTGACTTGATGAGGACAAGTCTAACACTAGAGACTAGTCTCAAAATAACATGAAATAAATAAATTATAAAGAAAGAAAAATAAATAAATTGCTTTACATGAAAGTAAATAAATTACAAGTGAGCTTCTATGCTCTTAAGAATATATATATGTAGATACATAATTATATTTAGTTAAACTTATATAAGAAATTAATATAATATTAACAATAATATGTGCAAAACATAATAACAACATAAAATAAAGAAATAAAATATCATGAACAAGAACAATGCATGAACATAATGTAGCTTCCATAATAATAAGTTTAGGAAATTCACACCATGCTCATATAAAGTTACATGACATGATAGAAAGAAACATAGAAAAATTTTTTTTACCTAAAGAGGATTTTTGGAGTAATTTGCGTGAATGGGTTTTGTGTGTGAAGAAGGAGTTTGAGAGTATTTTGGGAGAGTGTTTGGAGATGAAAATTTTGGAGAGTTTTGGTAGTGAATTTGTAGGTAGTAGATATGTGAATGAAGTGAAAAGGAGGGGGGTATTTATAGGAAAATGAGGAGTGAATTTGTGTGATTTAAAAATAATAAAAAAAGAAAAATACATGAGTGAAATTGGGAGCGGGGCGCCGGCCATGGGGAGTGAGAGGGAGAGATGTGAATTTTTTTGTATTTTTGTTAATTAAAAGAAATAATATGTAAGGTAGATATGATATAAAGTTATGGGAAATGTAAAAAGAAAAGACAATAGGTGTATAGAGTGTAAGAGTATGTGTTAAAAAAGTAGAGATAAATGAATAGTGTAGAATAGTAATGAATAGTGTAATGTAAAGTAGATGTGACTAGTAAAGTACCGGTAGTAAGAAAATACATGTATAAATGCAATATCTGATATTTTTATATACCAAAAAAGTATAAAACTGATATTTTTGAAAACCTTATATTTTTATAAGTTTAATGATATATTCAGAATATTTTTACTATTCTGAGCACCAAGATAAGTTTTTTGAAACTGTATCCGTTTGGTTTTGAAACGATTTGTGTTTTTACTAATGTGATATTTTTAAGCTTTCTTATATTATTCTGAACTATTTTACATACTAATCTCTTATTAACTTACTTAGGGTTGTGAACACGGGATTGTCGGACTTATACTCATCATGTCTAACTAAGGTTTTGTTGACTTTAGAGTTTCAGGTTGACCTTTCAATTAGGTTTTAAGCTTAACCGATCGTAAAACTTCGGGGGTTTACAGTCTGCAAATTGAAGAAGAGTTTATATAGGTTGAAATAGGCTCTAAGGCTGTAGTATAAGAAGTTTGACTCATTCATGATTGATCAGGGTTACACCAGGACTACATCAGACCATTGTGTTTTCATTAAGAAGTTTGCCAGTGGTGAGTTTCTTATACTCTTAATATATGTAGATGATATACTGATTGTTGGCCATGACGTCAAGCAGATTCAAAATATGAAGACTACATTGAATAGGTCTTTTGCCATGGAAGATTTAGGACTTACACGCCAAATTTTCTATATGAGAATCATTCGGGATAGGAAGAGTCATAAATTTTGGTTAACACATAAGAGATTCCTAGAAAAGGTGCTGGAGAGATTCAACATAAGCAGAGCAAAACCTATTTGTTCTCCACTTGCAGGTCAGTTCAAACTCAGTTCTCAATAGTATCCTAAAAGTGAGACAGATAAAGAAGACATGAAAAAGGTTCCTTATGCTTCTACAATTGGGAGTCTAATATATGCCATGAGGTACATTAGATTGGATATTATTCATGTTATTGGTGTGGTTAGCCGCTATCTCTTCTAATCCAGGTAAAGAGCATTAGACTACTAGTAAATAGATTCTCAGGTATCTCAGGGTCACTTCCAGGTTAAGTTTACAGTTTGGTGGTAGTAAGCCTGTACTAGAAGGGTTTTCATATGTTGATATGGCCGGAGATCTTGATTCCAGAAGGTCTACTTAAGGTTATCTGATACATATGTAGGGGAGTGGTGTCTTAGAAATCTAAGTTGCAAAAGTGTGTTGTACTATCCACCACTAAAGTAGAATATATAGCTGTGACTAAAGCTTGCAAGGAAGTCTTTTGGATGAAGAAATTTTTAGAGGAGCTGGTTAAGAGCAAGAAGACTTGAGGCTGTTTTGTGACAGCTAGAGTGCTATATATCTCAATAAGAATCCAACATTCTATTCTAGATCCAAACAAATTGATGTCAGGTATCATTGGATTCGAGAGTATTGGAATAAAAGCTTTTAAAGCTTGAGAACATTCATACTAATGATAATGCTTCAAATATGATGATCAAAGCTTTACCCAAAAACAAACTTATTTGTTGTAGACAGACAGTAGGTATGTTGGAACCGCCCATATGAGTTGGAAGAGGAGTTTATTGGGTTATAGATCCAATCCATATGGGTTTATAATCAAGGAAATCCTATGTACATCAAATAGAAGAAGACTTAGAAACTAAGGAGATTTTTTGCAAAACAAAGGAGTTCTGATGTTGTACACTGGCCATTGAAGAAGCAAGGCCGCCCGCCTTCATGCATCATAACACTAGCTTTCAATTTATAAATTATTTTCGGAGCACCCATCAGGAAAGGGGGTTTACACTGCTGGCATTGGACTGATGTTGAATCGCCAAATTGCCTAAAGTTGCTAGCCTTCATTTTACACGTATCAGCTTATGTTGCTAATGACTTTTTCTTGGTATAAATACTCCTTATTTGTCTTAGGTTTTTCAGTGGAGGCTATTTCTAAATCCCAGGGAGAGATTCTAGAAAGAGAAAGGCTTGTTGTTATTGAAATCCACTGATTGTGGTGAAGTTTTGTGTGATCCACTAGTGTTATCTCATGAGGAAAACAACGTATCTCATTATTATTGATAGTGGAAGACATTCGTGTGGTAGTTCTATGGTTTTTTCCCAAATTGGGGTTTTCCACGTAAATCATGGTGTTGTTCATTTTCATTCTCCAATTTTTGTTTATTTTGTTGTAATCGTTACAGGCAAGAAGAAAAATCATTGTGATTGCTTCCAAGTTAATTAGGGATTTCCCCTAACATGAACAATCATCACACACATTTACATGCAACATTGCATTTGATGCAACAACCACTCTTTCATTATGTAGAACTTTGAGCCATCCAACAACATAGCCTAGGGTTATCAGCATCTAACTCTAAACTCAGAGTAACTCATGACTCCATAACAAACATATATAGATACTTTTATATATATTGAGGATATGTATACACATTCATGTTGGGTACTCCTTGCACACCTTAGGTACCGTACTCGTATCACTCCTAAACTACGGAATCATCTCCGTATGCAACGCTACTCGGGATACTGCTACATATAGATCATCAGGGTGCCTCCTAGTAACACAATACTCTCGGTCCACTTGACCTAGCCAAGCACAAGTAGTAAAAAATTAATGCCAAATATCAATTAGTTTGATTACATATTCTACCTAATAAGCACAATCATCGGATAAGGTAATGATGTACCTGGTTCAACATTTGGAATATATAATTCAATTCTACTAGGAACACTTTATCACATATAACAATACCAATCTCAATATATTTATCATGAAATAAAACATACTCCTAAGGTTATCTAGATTCCTAAGTTATAAAGAACTACTACTTTTCGGATGTCTATATATATCATCCTATTTAGGTTTAGGTGTGCTTGAGGCTAAGCTAAGGGTTTAGGTTTCTAAGAAGATCATTAAAAAAAAAGTTAAAAATAAAGATAAAAACAAGTCACAACGTTCCTCTACTGATCACACCCATAGTGGAGGGTATGAAAGGCTTGGCAAGAGAAAAACACATCATAGCATTCTTATCATGCCCATGAAGGGCATGACGGCCATCATGGCCTTTGTCACGGCCGTGAGGGGTGGTGACGAGCCTTCACAACTTTCTTCACGGCCATGATCACCCAAAACTCGCCATCTCCTAGGAGATCACGGCCCGTGTCGTGGTCATGATCCTTGTTCATGTCCTACTTTGTACAAAATACGAAAAACTTTAAAAACATTCCTTTTCTTTATTCTCAAACCAAACAAAAACTCCAAAAATGCATTATCAGCATATGTATATTGTTTTCTTTAATCCTTAAACATAAAAGACTCAATAACCTAATCTATATCATGCAACTATCTTTTTTTTATTAATATACCTGTGAAGATTTGATTTTTCCTCCTCCTTTGCAAATCTATAACCATGAGATCAACAACTTTCTCCCAATACAAACACCTTTACACTAGAAAACATAGGTTAGCAAAAGAATCCTCTTTGAAATCTCAAACACCACGGAAATAATAACTTACCTTCCTTCTTGTCTTTGATTGGTTCTCTAATAGAAATACTTCTAAGAAGGGACAACTAAGGCTTGGGATTTCAAGAAATTGCTGCAAACAGAAAAGAAACTTAGGTTTATGGTGGGGGTTGATTATTATATATCTTTTCATTAGGAGTGACTAACTAGCCCTCTTATTAATTAAAAAATGACATTCCTTTGTCTCCTTATAAAATATTTATCTTTATATTTCATTCCTCCTCTCTAAAAGAAACTTTCGTCATCGAACGTTACCTAAATCATTGCAGCTCTTTTAATCCATGCTTCCATTGCTCTTTGTCATTTATATTATTTTCTACTTATTTCTGATTCCTTACACCATATTGACCTATTTCCAAAACTCTTTCCCCTCTTTTCACATGAGTATATCTTTAACTAGAATATAATTCCGTTGATGTCTTCATAACTCCTAACTTTTACTGCTTAGATTTGTTCACTTCTTTCACAACTATATGACACACCTCAAATAAACTTATTAGTAATGTCCACCATGAAATCTTGCTTTGTTTATTAGTTTTTCTATTGAAACCTCCCTTGTACTTAATCTCAAATCAATTCCTTGAGCGATGTTTAGAAAGTTAATATCTTATAACTATAATTTTAGGTTCAAACCTTACATTGACCGGAGCTTCAAATGTTACTATACCATATACACTTCTATTAATTGAACTTAGTTTTTACCACAATTGTTTTATATTGAAGTTAGTTTATATCATTCGTGTATTATTCATCTAATCCCAAAACATTCATTAACTAACTATACCACTTCTGACACTTTCTCAATTCCTAATATTTTTTCTTTCCATTTGCAATAATATAAGGATGAAAACTAATAATTTACACTTATGACCTTAGATAAATCCTTCAAAGTTATTAAAATGACTTCTAACCCTTCCTTTGACATTAGTATCTCTAGCGCTCCAATGTTTTTCTCGATATCTAGTTCCCCAATGTACTTTGTCTCTATAATTATTACTCTAAAAGTCCATCCATGTGTCTCAATAACACGTGATTGTTCTCCACTTGAATTTGGTGTCCTCCTACTCTTATTCAATCTATTTCTCAACAAAACATCTTCTCTTGATTGTACACTAACATCTCTTTAACTTAACAAAATTAACCATCACATCCTTCAAAATAACTATATGATGCACTTTAAGAATACTAGTCAACTTATTAATAGTATCTAGTCATTATACCTTACCCCTAATTATCGCTATTTCCATTGAAACTTCCTTAGCACACCTCCTTATAATTCTTTAAATAGCAATTAAAAAGCTATGATGTGCCTAGATCATTAGGAAGCAAGCGAAACTCAAACTCAAATGAATTTCTATTTTGGGTGTTTTAAATTTATAGGTTAAACAATGAATTAAAAGGACATGAACACACATGATAAATGGATATGATGCATACCTATGATATAAACTACGCTATTCCTAAATTGATATGACTCACAATCTATTAATAACTGTTTTTTCGCCACAATCCAAAGGATTGATAAAGTAGGTAAATCTAACCCTAACCAATAATATGATTGATAAGAGAAACTTGAGAAAACTCTCAACATCAATGTCAAATATGCCAAAAACTAATGAGCTCACTACATCAGGGGGATATTTATAATTGCTCCCTAAAAGACCTAATTAATGATAATAAGGACTAATTACTAAATATGATAATAAAGATTAATAACTATGATAATAAGGACTTTCTATATCTAATTATCTTAATATGAAAGGTAATCTAATGGCATCAAAGTCTAATAGATATGAAGTCAAAGAATGACAATAAGGATTAATAAAGACATCTAATAATAATTATAAACAATAAAGACTAAAAACTAAAAGACATCATCACATGAGGAGAAAGGCTGCATTGCTGCATCTCGATTAATTGTAAATTGATGTACATTATTGTCACGGGCTTATTGAAGATTTGCCCTCAAATCTTGATGGAAAATATGTCCACCTAGATAAAAAATAAACCTGCAAAACTCAACAATAGTTAAATAAAATTTCCTAGTGATGCTCGATACCTAAGCTATCTCCAATGCTTGATCTGCAAACCTTCTCTTGAATAACAATTCCCATAGTATTGTAAGATCAACTCTAAGAACTCCAATACTTCTTATGTATTCATGTTTAAAGTGTTTAAATCTCAACACTCTACACTTGTCTCTATCTCCCAAATTCACCCAATTAATCTTCCAAGCGTAAAGAGATTGACAAAGCTCATGCCTTTACATGTAATGCTATGGTTATTAGCAGTTCCCAATGAGAATGGGAAGTGTCTCCAACTTAGTGACACGAATGTCACATTGCATAGCTTTTGTAACATCAATCTCCTCTATACTAACTTCCTCTATATTCTCAGCATCAATGCCATAATCTACACCATTAGCAATTACCACCTGCACTACATGATCATCTTCTATTTTCACACCTTCCTCTTCTAAACTTTCTTCCACAACTTCAATTACATCATCTTTAGATATAACTGTGGGAATCTCTTTATTCACATCCATATCTATAGAGATATATTCTTGAACAATCAAAGAAGTTTCCTATATTATCTCAATTTCATCTTCCTCAATAATTACAGGAACTCCATTATTAAGCCTTATAGCATATTCATTTGGATATTGTTATTCAAGATATCCATGACCTAGGCATCTTTAACATTTTAATTTCCAATCATCATCATTAAATAGTTGTGGATGCCCCCACTTGAATATGGAATCAAGGTTATTCACTGCGTTAGTAAATTTTTGCAATTGATAATCAAGAGAACCTTCACAATTCCTCCTCCCCATTGTCCAAAAATCTTAATCAATGTAATTCATCAACAAATACATAAATCCAAATAAAACCCTAGATTTTCTATCACCACTTTAACGTACAACAATCACAACCAAACACTTTGCAAGATCACAATTCATAAACCCTAAGATTGGTATTAAACACTAATATATAATCATAGTCATACAAAAACCTAAATGCAATCTTTGCACAATGCACAATTAACACAAAAGATAAGATCTTGCACTTACCAAATATCTTGTTGTCGCAACTAGGCTCTGATACAAAAAATATGATGCGCCTAGATCGTTGGGAAGCAATGGAACTCAAACTCAAATGAATTGTATTTTGGGTGTTTTAAATTTATAGGTTAAACAATGAATTGAAAGGATATGAACGACACCAATAAATGTATATGACATACCATCTATGATTCGAACTATACTATCCTTAAATTGATATGACTCATAACCTAATAATCACGGTTTGTTTGCCAAATCCAAAGAAATTGATAAGAACTGGTAAATTTCACCACAACCAATAATATGATTGATAAGATAAACTTGAGAAAACTCTCAATATCAAATGTCAAGTATGCCAAAAAAACTAATGAGCTCAATACATCAAGGGGATATTTATAATAGTTCCCCAAAAAATCCAATTAATGACAATAAGGACTAATTACTAAATATGATAATAAAGCTTAATATTATGACAATAAGGACTTTCTATATCTAATTATCTTAATATGAAAGGTAATCTAATGACATTAAAGACTAATAGATATGACATTAAAGACTGACAATAGGACTAATAAAGACATCTAATAATAATTATAAATAATAAAGACTAAAAACTGAAAGACATCATGTCAGGAGGAGAAAGGCTACCGGCCTTTCATCTACTTCAACTGCTACATCTCGATTAATGGTAAATTGATATACATCAAGCTGAAAAAAATTTTAGAACTAATAATATTCAACTTCAAAGATAAAACCTTACATTGGTCTGTCTTTTTAGATGATGTTATAGTATCTATAGTTCCATTAGTCCATTTAGTTTTACCATCATTGTTAGACACCCTAGTTAATTTATAACGTTTATGTATCACTCAGGCTATCTAATTGTCTCCAGGAACTTATAATGCTACAATCTTATAATAATTGGTAATTATGGTTTCATAAATTTACCAACACCACAATCTTGCAATTATTGCTCCATATAATCTCTATACATGTTATAATATTTGTTTATCTCCTTATTTATATGGGTAATTCCTTATTATCTCTTCATTTACTCTTTGGCATGATTCCCCTCATATATACCTTCATATCCGGTTGGTTTATGCCAATCAAGTTGTTTAGAAGTTTTTTTCTTAATGACATTAATGTTTTAGAAGTACCCTTAAATGTGAGACTTTGAAGTTATATTGTACTATAATTTTGGTTTAGTAGAATTCGAGCCTTAGCGTGTCTATATCTAGTAAGGACACGTGATAGGCTGTTAATGCTCTCAATTTAAGGTGTTACAAATACACTAAGACATGAGGAAAATATTGTATGATTCTTATAGACTATGGTAGATCAATTCAGTTTTCCTAGTGATTTTTTACTTCTGTTTGGTTGAAGATTTTTCAATGTAGACTTTACTTGTCTTTCTTTCTTTATTTACTCGCTATATCTCCTCACTTGTGTCTCTGTATGATATTTAACCATGATCAAATCTTATCCTAACAAATGAGTATTTAGTTAAAGTTGAAATTCTGAAAGTTTTGTGATCTAAACACTCTAAAGATGGCCATTAAGATAATATTGAGAACTTGATGGTTATATAACCTTTGTGCAATGGTAGGTGCAAGGTGAGGGATTTGGATGGTCAAACTTGCAAAAGGCTTTGGATTGACTTAGGTTATAAATGAATTGAATAGATATGATATATTATTGAGCTCAAACTTGATTTTGACTTGAAATTTAAAAATTGGAACTTAAAAAAATTTAACATTTTAAACTCGGGCCCACTTGAATTGGCTCTGTATAAACTTGAGTTTGACTTGATTAAGCTTGTTTAGACTAATATTTTTCAATTCTAAATATGAACTAAATTAACATTTATATTCAACTCAAATTGATTGGGATCGCCAGCTATTCAAGTTAAATATTATAAAGTTTAAGCTCAACTTGATAAACCACTTAAATATTCGAGTTTGAACTAGACTTGGCTAATCTCAAATCAAACTCAAGAAAAAGTTGATTGAATTTGAGTAGCAGCAAACTAACTTGGTTTATTTACACTCTTAGGAGTGACAATTACAACATTTGAGTTAAGGATGATGAGTGGGTACAACTTGATGAGAAAGCTTTGACAAAAATTCATTTAATTACAATGAACGATTTATAGGTCAACAAGATTATGAAAGGAATCATAATATTTTCATATACCAAGTTTCTAATGAATTAGCTAGTGTTTAAGTAGAGATTATATTTACTCTAAATAAGTGAGAGGTCATCCAATAGATAGCAAATTTAGGAATCTATGCCTTTAATGGACAATTTGAGAAATGTTGATGTTAAGGGTTTTGATTGATGATTGTGTCATCATGCTTGAAACTTATAGACAATATCTATCAATCATGTTTCCAACTTAAGTAAAACAAGAAAAAACTCTTCAATATACTAATTAACTTTCCACTTTTAGATTCTTGAAATTTCTCATTAGACTTTATATGTAATTGATAGCTTATTGTTAGTTGAGCTTTATCCATTTTTCAATAAGTGGAAACTTGTTACTCGATTAATTTGGTGTAAGTTCTTTAACAAAACCTCTAATGTCATATTGTAGTAGTTTGAAATCAAGGTTCGAGGCTATATGGTCCACATACAATATATATACACATACATACATATCTATATCCAAAAAGTCTAAAAACTGTTTAAGAAAAGCAGTAAAGTTCAAAGTATTAAATGTCCATAAAATCCGCTACTCATAAAACAAGTCCAACTAAGCTAAACATGAAGAAGGAATCTACTCATCATCAACACTTTAGATGCTGTCGATTCCATTCCAAACATCATAGCCATTTCAAAGATTACAAGCAAGTCAGCACACAAATCATTACTTGAATAGTTTAAAACTTAAAATGAGTGGGCCATAAAAAAATGACAGTAAAGCAATAGCCAAACAAACATATACTATGCTACTTAAATGCATACATATTTCTAATGTCACAATTACTGTTCCTAAAAATAAGTACATAAGTGTATATAATCAGTGGGTAAATTAAACAAATTGATACTAAAATTTGAGGATAAGCTCATTTAATATGTCAACGTTTTGAGTGAATAAAAAGTAGTATCAATGTCTCATAAAGCGAATCAAATGAGATATCAACTTATTGGAAAGTGCTTTTAAGGTATCAATGTTTTGATTAGTTTTCAATGATGTTTTCTTAATTTTTGTTAATTGTCAATTATTAAAATCTTCTTATGTGAATTACATTGGAAGGTATTGAATGTTTGGGGGTAAGTTCCTTTAAGGTATGAACGTTTGACTAGTTTAAAAGAGGAATCAATGTTTCGCAAAGTAAATCAAATGAGGTATCCATGTTTTGCGAAGTTCATTTAAGGTATTAACGTTTTCAATTAAATTTCCTTAATCTTTGTCAATAGTCAATTATTAATACCTTATTCGAATCACTTTGTGCAATTTTGATTTTTTTAACCATTTAAAATGTTAATATCACAAATGAACCTATTTTAAATATTGATATATTAAATGAACTTGGTGAAACAATCATATTAAATAAACTTTTCCTCAAATATTGATACCTTCCAATGTATTTCACCCAAATCTTAGTTGATCCACTTTATAAAATGTTGATACCTCTTTTTAACCACTAGAAAATTGATGCTTTTAAATGAATCTTTTCCCAAATGTTGATTCCTCTTTTTAACTACTCAAAATCTTGTTACCTTAAATGTGCTCACCTTTAAATGTTGATACTTTTTAATGTAATTTACCTAATAACATGACCTGTGATATCATAAGGCGAAATATAGGTATCCAATCTCACAACATGGGTTACAAGAGTTAATGGAGATAGCCAAATACCATACCAAAAAAAGAAAAAAGGAAAATTAGTCTCAAACAAAGTTCACCATGTTTGAGCCACCTGCAATTGTATTCTACATATAGTGCATTATCTAATGTGTTCCTAACTATTGGATAACCTTGTTATAACTTATTCTTGTTCTCGTTGACCATATTTAATAGAATTGTCTCTTATTTCCTACTCAACATGCTTAGGCCTCGGCAATGAGTCGAACCAGCCTAGACTCGCTAGGTCACGGGTTTGATAAGGCTCAGTTCGGGTATTGGGCAGCCTAGGCCTGTCCAAGTCACTCGTTGATTCACGGGTTAGTTTACAACTTGTTGAACTTGAAATACCCTAAATCCTCACATATCTAAGTTAGAAATGACTTAAATGAATAATATAATAGGTAGTTAATTTTGAATTGTGATTTAAACTTATTTTATAAATTTAATTTAGATAGTTTAAATAAATAAAACAAGTAAATAATAGAATATGGTTAGATAACTTGGTATAATTGAATTAGTAAATAGATTAAATTGAAATTTAAGATTTTAAATATTCTTTATCAAATTGTTTATTTGCTCCTATAACCAATTTCAAGTATCAATTTTAAACCCTCTTCCTTTTAACTTTCAAGTGAGAAAAAATTTCTCTAATTCAACTACCTCAATTTTTAAAAGGCTCAAGTTTAGCCAATTTAGTCAAAATCCTGATCTCTTAATCCTCATGAATTTTGAGCTCAACTAATTTAAAATTATCATTTCTTAACTCTAATCCCAAACTGATTATCCATTTTATCAAACTAAATTTCAAAACTAGATTTCTAATTCAAGATATTAATTTCAATTTTATAGATTTTAAAATTATTTTCAATACTTAAAATAATTATTTGAAAGATTTAAACCTAAAACCTCTATTCCTAAATATCTTTTAATTACCTTTATTAAACCTTATCTTTTTCTTTTTCTTTATATTGTTTCCCATTTACCTCCCTTTTTCTTCTTTTCTTCTTCTCTTTCCCTTTTCCTTCTCTCTTTACATTTTTGTCTCTTCTTTCTTGCAAAACCTAACTCTAAATCTCAATTTCAAGGAGACTATAGGAGAAATAGAAAATAGAAATCAAGATAAGAGATGGAAAATGACCTTAAAATAGGCTTATCTATAAGAAACGAAGATCTAGTTAGTTAACTTTATCAAACAAATAAGTATAGTTATTCTCTTTGTTTTGTTTGTTGTAGATTCATGCAAATGATGAGTTAAAATTAGAGATAAGTGGGATTTGTCATAAAATTAGTAAATAAGTGATATATAAACATGAATAGTAAAACCTAAGTGTTTGTATTGCATATATGGAACTAGAAATCGATAACATGATTTGAAATTCTATAAATTAGAAATATGATAAACAAGTGATGGATAGTTATGGAGATAAGTTGTATAAGTTGTATGTTGAGTTTGTGATATCAACAAGTAGATGAAGGAGTTAATTTTTGAAGAAAGGAAATAGGGGAATTCGCAATAATTGACTGGGTATCAATCACGAACGTGACACAACCCTTGTTAGGCTCAGGTTGGACATTCTGAGCAAATCACAGGCATGACACAACAATTAGTAGCCTCAGGTTGAAAATTTTTAGATAACCACGAGTGTGATTCAACCCATGATCGCCTCTGGTCGCTTTCTCAAATCACGCCCTTTATCAGGGGTGTAATTAAGCCCTTTCATAAAAAGAAAAGAAAAGAAAAGAAAAGATAGTAGGAATAAACAGATGATAAATGATATGAATACTAGTATTTATATAAATAGGAATGAACTAAGTATATCTTTAGTGAATTTGAAATTATAAAAATAAATTAATAATGTTTAATAACTAATTAGATTCAATATAGTTTTAAGTATAAAGTGAATTAATCAAGGGACCCAAGTTTAATATGAATCATAGTGTAATATGGACTTAGTAAATAGACCTAAGTTCAACATGACTTAATGAATCTAAATGTAATAAAGTGAAATAGACTAATTAAGACCTTACAAAATATATCATAATGTCTTAATGAAATGAATACATAGAACTTAGTAACTAAACTAGGTTTAATATGGATTTTGAATATAAAGTGAACTTAGTTTAAAATAGATAAACTTAGATTAATTAAGATCTTAATGGATATATAGTAATGATCTAGAAAGATAATTAAATATGACCTAGTAATTGAATTCATTGATTAAATCTAATCAACTTGGTTAAGATTAAGTTAATATAGGCTCAATAACTAGTAATTAGCCTAGATGTAAAATGTTAGGTTAAACCCTAGATAATAAGAGAATGCTAGGCTAAAGCTTTAATTGGTAAAAGATGATTTGATAGACATTGGAGAACATGTACGTATCTTGGCATGATGATCTTCACAGTCATCACAGGGTTTCTACTTTTGTGTCTAATCAAATGAAAACCTAAAATGAATATTTAAAAATATGTTTTATATAAGTTAATGATTAAATTAAATGCCTATATAATTGTGCTCTTGAACATATATGGATAGCTAATCTATTCTTTGCCTTTATTTTGGCTTTTAGACATTATATAAGGCACGTAATAATTTGTGTGTTATTTGTTAGGATAAGCATTCCTAATAAACTAAAACTTAAAGATAGCCTTAATAATTGAGTTATGCTTGTGCTTGTGTCGTTGAATTTGGTTCGAGGAGCAACAACCTTGTTGGTGATGCCACTATGGTAGTTAGACACTTATGCTACCCTTTGTCATGATGCAATGACAAGTTATAAGTGGCTCAGTGGGTAGCTGATAGGAAAAACGGTATCAATATAACATTTACTTAAGCTTGGAAGGAGGTAATATGGTTTAATTCACATTTATGGGACCGATTGAACTAAATGATATTATGGACTAAGATAAGTAGAAATGTGTAATGACTATAAACTCTAGATGAGGCTATTTTCCTCTTTTGGTATATCATATAGGAGATATAGGCATTCAGGATGCCTATATCAACCCTTTGAGTAGCTACTGTTATTCATGAACCCTAGATTCACAAAGGATTGTTTTGAAGCATGAGTACTACAGTGTTGCTTGTTTCACTTTAACGTAAAGATAATAACTTGTTGTTTATTGCATTACATTAGTATAAGCTTGTGTGTCATATCATGTGTGCTTGTGTTATTGTTGTACTGGGCTTCAGCTCATTGATGTTTTCTTTCCAGGTTTTGGTTTGATGATGATGATTGTCTCAGGCATGGGGTGACTCTAGAGGATTTTGATAAAGAGTGGAGTGAGATAAGGCTGCTGGATTTATTTTAATTTATTTTATATAAGGACTGGATTTATATATTTTAATAACTTGTAATTTTATTTAAGGGCATGGTGGAGCCCCTATGTTTTGTAATAAGCTTTTAAAGCTTTATTTTACTATCAAGAAAGGCATATGAGATACCTAATGATATTGTATGAAAGTTGGCTCATGTGAATGGAATGAGAATTGCTTTTGTAAAATTTGTTTTACTGCTACTAAATTCAATTGTTTTTAGAATCCAATTAAATGATTTTAGAGTTTAAAACTAAATAGCAATTGTTTAACATAAATAGTTTCTTTCTAGGATAGCCTGAGCATATAACACATAAGTATTATACGTAGCACTGTACGCGTCTTGATATAATTTCAGGGTGTTACAGAATCATTGCATTATTCTTTTTTTTTTTATTTTAAAAAAATTGTGAAAGAAAAAAAAAATATAAAAAAATAAAAAAATTATAAATTAAAAAAAAAAGTAAATTTTAAAATAAGATAATAAAAATATCAACTTAATATAAAGTTGGACCTAAAAATAATATCCTTTAGCCTATTTGTTAAAAGATTTGTTTAACATCTATATTTATTTATACACAAGCATATCTACACTTAGTTAAGAAATAAGCAATGTGGTACTATAAAATACTCCACACATATACGATTCCTATAAAGACAAAAAAAAAAAAAGGTTCTACATTGTTAAGAAATAAAACTTTATTTTGTTTAGAAGTCTATAAAAATCCAATGAAACAATTTTTTATTGTATTTATTACTAGATTGAAGGGTAAATTACGCGGACCATCCCTAAAAACTTTAAAAATTATATGGATTCCCAACTTTTTGAAAAATCAACACTAATCTTCCTGAAAAGTAGGAATGGCTATTTATATATATATATATATATATATATTCAATTTTCTTATCACAAGATTAATTGTATATATTATATATTTCTTCCTATGTTTTACTTTATTTTATTATATGTATCATATATGTCTAGATTGCAGATAAACTTCTAGCTTCCGGTGCCCCTTCTAAATCAGTTACATGCTTACCTTTTTCACCAAACAATGATAATTTAATATTTACATAAATTTATTTCACCTCATAAGTATTTATCAATTGTTGTATAAAATGTTAATTTTTGTGTGAGTTGCACTATTTTTCTTTCTCCCCTCCACCTTTATGAAAATATAAAATTTGAATAAACTTAAAAAGGATCAATTTTTACATTTTATATTGATTTTTACATTAATTAATTAAATATATTCAATGAAATGCCATGCTAACTTGATGCTAGTTAAAATTTCCCTATACACAACAAATTCAACTTTTTCAAGGGAGTAAGTATTGATTTTTTAAAAGTTAAGAATCCATATAATTTTTAAAGTTTTTAAAGGTGGTATCCTAATTTAAACATTCTTTCTTTTTTTTTTTTTTTTTTTTTTGTTGGTAGCTTAAACACTCTTTCGTTCATATTCTTTTTCCAAATTTCTTTTCTTTTCTCCTCCCCCTCCTCCTCTTCTATTGTATTGCTTTATATATATTATATATATATATATATATATAATGACTCAGCCGACTTAGGGATGTAATCGGGTCGGGTTTCGGATGGATCATATGAACCAGAAACCCGACTCACTACCCTATAGGGTCTACTAGATCTAACCTTATAACCTTACAGGGTTTTGATACTATATTCAAACCTGCTCTATAGGGTTTGATTTAGAACTCGGAACTCAACCCTAAACCTTATAACCTTTTTTTTAAAACCTATTTTCAAATTTTAATAATAAATTTAAGAAAAGCCGATTCTTCTGATATAAGTTTCCTATACATTAAAAAATGAAGTGATGCATGTAGAATTGATAGAAAATATTGTAGATCACATTTATTATATAACATTTAAACACATTAATATATTACTTTTGTCACCATATAATATTTTAAAAATATGTTTAAATTAAATTTCCTGTTTGGACTAAAAATAACGGCTAGCAAATAATATTAATTTTCATAGCAAACATGACTTGAAAAAAACTTAATAAAAAGTTCTAAATCCGTAACTAATCCATAAATATAAAAGAAAAACATCCT
Organism: Combretum micranthum; assembly: GCA_024138025.1. Taxonomy (NCBI): domain Eukaryota; kingdom Viridiplantae; phylum Streptophyta; class Magnoliopsida; order Myrtales; family Combretaceae; genus Combretum; species Combretum micranthum. Next base: position 91,082 of record JAMXBD010000097.1, on the reverse strand, counting down.
TAGGAGACAAAAAAGATAATGGCTCCTTCATGTCTTCTTTTCTCTTTTTGTTCCTTTAGTAATGTTTTTATTTATTTTTTTAATTATAATACTGGGTTATCGGGTTTCCATCGGGTTTGTTATATGATCCAAACCCAACCCTATAATCCTATAGGGTTTTTACTATATATCAAAATCCAACCCAACCCTATAGGGTTTTATGGGTCGGGTGGGTCGGAAACCCTATAAGAACCAACCCGGTCACATCCCTAAGCCGACCTAGCTTATAAACCCGACAACTTGTTGGGTCAAATGACAGATCATGACCCATACAACCAGGTCAGGCCGATGGATCATGCCTGCTGGTGCCGGGACAAACTAGGTTATGAGTTATAGCCTACCCTAACCTAGGTCTAAACAAGCTATTAGTGATGCCTTGACACCTAAATATCATATTACCCTAGTAATTATAACCACAAATGTAATCTTAGTTCAAGGGTGCCATTTGTGGACTTAGTAGCTCCATGCCTAAATAACACATGTTTAATTAAATGAATTTATGTGTTGTAAAGACCCGACATGCTCAATTTTCAAATTAAGCACATCAAGTCCCCAACCACGTATAACTCTTACGAATTATACGTAAGGTTGTCTTAAAAGAAGGTGTTTATGTTGAACATTGCTATTCAATTTTAGATTGTGAAATCGTTTAATTAGATTTTCAGATAACCGGATTTAGCAGCGGAAAATCAAATTTTATAAAACAACTTATAAACTTCTACTCCCTACAGAGCAAACCAGTTTTCTAAGAAACTAACTTTATAAAAACACTTTATGATCTACTCTTAGGGGTAGATAACCATTTACAATCAATTGGGCATTAATAAGCCCTTAAAAGAAAATACAATGTATAAAAATATCCAGTCCTCTTACAAAACAAAACAGAAAAAGAAACAAAATACAAGAGATGTCTCGATCCTATCACATTTCACTCATCTTCCAAATCTTCAGAATCGCCCAAAACCCGGGACAAACATCATCACATCAATCATCATCACCATCACCATCCTCATCAACATCAACATCAACAACAATAACTCATCATCATCAAGTCATCATCTCATCATCATCATCAACAATCACAATTCCTGTAAAAAGAATAACAACAACAATAATGAGCCGGAGCCCAGTACACAGCAACACAATCACACACGGAGTGACACACGAGCTTAACTAAATGCAAATGCAACAACCACAAGTTATTATCTTTCTTTAAAGTAAACAAATCAACACGGGAGTATTCAAACTCCGGACAACAGGGATCGCGAGGGGACCTGAATAACACTTGGACGCTCAGGGGGTTGATATAAGTAGTTCGGGTACTCATACCGTCCTAGATATCGTTAAGTCAAAGAGAAAAGTAGCTTCCTCCAGGGTTAATAGCCGTTACTTAGCTCTATTTATACTCGGTCCATATCATAAAATATAGTTCACACCGTTCTCATAAACGTTTGAACTAAACTATGGTACTTCCTACCAAGTTTAAATAAATTTTCACCGATCTATACCCCCCGTCGACTACCCGCCGTACCACTTAATGAAAGTCATCTCAAATGATAGGAGTGGCCTAAGCGCCTAGATCTACCGTGCTCAAACCGAGCAAGGTGCCGCTCCCCGAACCGGATACCAACTTCCATCCCAAACTCATCAAACTATGAGGGGTCGCCGTTAGGTTCATACATGACCTGGCATAGGAATTGGATTTTAACGGCATAAAGCACAAGCAACAATCACATTTTAAGTTTTCTTATTATATATTTAAGTTTTATAAATGCCTATCCTAACAGAGACAAGCAGGTTACTGTGTACCTTGAATATGAAATCCAAACATAGCTTCGGAAGGAAATTTCATAAGATAATCTAGAAGATAAAATCAGATATCCACCACTGTTAAGAAAAGAGCTCGTATAAGAAACTAAACTAAACTAATCATCCACTTCATCAAATTCATACAAGAACTTATATCAATCTAATTCATTTTAGCTTAGTAAAGTTCATTAAGCCAAGTTAGACTTAGATTAATTACTAATTCATTATATATCTAAGATCTATGTCAATTCGAGCTTACATTAACTTAAACTTAGCCAAATTCATCAAATTTAAACAATCTAATCCATTTTAGTTCATTCAAGTTCATTTAGTCAAGTTGAACCTAGGTTTGTTAACTAAGTTCATTTTATAACTAACTTCTAGATTTAATCTAATTATTTGTTAAATCTATAAATCTACTTAACCCATGTTTAATTACATGAATTAATTCACTCAACACATCAAATATCACTTATCTATCTCATTTTATCTCAAAAAGATCCATTTCCTAAGCAAAACACATTTAACAAACAAAAACAAGTTTTTGACTTTGTTTTGAAAAGTGTTGCAGCTGGAAAGAATCAAAATTTAAGCATCGATAAGTTTCGAATTTATAAAAACTCAAAACATGAAAATTGTAGATCTCTTTTTAAGCTTTCCAACGCAACTTGAATCACCTCAATCGGAGGTCGGATGAAAAAGTTATGGCTAAAATACAAATGGCTGCGAAACAGGGGAAGTCTGCACGACCGAGTGCATGGCCGTGCTCGAGGCCGTACAGAGCATGAAAAAGTGACCCGAGACAAAGTTTTAAGCATTTTAAGGGCTGCATGGGCTTGTGCATGGCCGTGCATAAGGTTGTGCACACTGGAACGACAAAATTACGAATTCCTTTGTTCTTGAAATGCATTTTACACTTTTCAAAGTTGTTTAAACTCATTCCAAAGTTCCCCAAAGCTTGTTACATGATCAATATAACATTCAAACAACATAAACTTCACATTCACCACATCAAACATCTCAGACTTCATCAACCTCCATAACCACTATTCATCATCTTCTTCCTCCAACTCAACCCATATCTAACTTCAACTCAACAATTACAAAAATAAACAGCACTTTCAACCCAATTCAATATCAATTCATCAATTACAAGTGTAAATAACAAGTAAAAGCAAAGAGGAATAGAAATAGAAAACTTAGCTTTTTAGCTAAATCATGCAATTCCTTCTTCTTCTAGCTTTGATTCCTCTTTCCTATCTTCTTGCTTAGTGTTAATTTATCTTCTTGATCTTGTCTAAGGTTTGAGATTGAGAAGGAAAGATCAAAGAAAGAAAGAAAGAGAGAAAGAAAGAAAGAAAGAGAAGAAGGAAAGGAACCGATGGAAATAAAGAAGAAGAAAAGAGAGGCAGGGGATAAAGGTCTTTAAAAGAAAAGGATAGAGACTAAATTAATATAAGGATTATAGGTATAATTTTAGAATTATTAGATCAAATATCTATAGTTTCAAGAGTATTTAAAAGTTTGTATCTGAACCAATAGGTTAGAAATTAAGAACTTGCAATAAGAACTTAATTTGAGAATTTATTTTAGATAAAAGATATTTAATTTGAGTTCGGATTTAAGAACTGATATTTTTATTCAAGCAAATGAACTCAAATTTTGTAAAGATTTAGGAATTAGTGTTTAGGCTAAGAATCAAGAGTTTAGGAATCCTCTAAACATTTCAATAACTTGTTTAGAGAATTTAGATTTCAAATCTCAAATTTCATTTAATTAAATACTAATCTAACTTTGTCAACTTGTCTATTTAAATCCTATAATTCATTTGACTTATTTAATCTATCTAAACTCAATTTCTAATCTTGGTGAAGATTTGGGGTATTTCATGTGTTAGACTATTAGTTTGATTTACTATTTCACTGATAAACACAACGCACAACGATTACCTTGCACCTTTACGTGGTGGTAACGTGGATCTAAAGTCAATTAGTCCATCCGAACGTGCAAATTTTTTTATATGCAATTAAATATAATTATTTATTTGTAAACGTTTAGAGATACAGAAGTTACTAAATCTTATTGTAAGTCTTGGCTCAATTAATTTATTTAAGCAAGTATTCATTATTTATTACTTGTTATATATATTTATAAAAATTAATATTTTATTTTCCATAGGACAACTGATTCATAGACATAAGGTGTCGAATTAATTTGGTTCAATTAAGCATAAGGTGTCCAGCCAATTTGGTTCCATGGGATTGATGTTGCACAGCCTTGGCCTGTTCCTTCGAATAATAATAATTATTTTTATTCTTATATTTGTCGTCGTCATCATCATCACAATCATCATCATTATTATTATCTTTTGATTTTAATATTATTTAACAAAATGTTATTATTTTATCCACAAAAGCATTTTTAAAAGATTAGCCACCTTACTTTTCCTAAAGTTTTGATCCAAAATCTTGATTCTAATAATCTAATTTGTTGTTGATGATCTTGGGATTGTGTTGATTATGAATAATTATTAATGATTTAAACTAATCAAAGATATCCATACTTCATATTTCAAATCCCATGCAAAAACATGCTTTTGACTAATTCATTTGGCTTGTCTGTTTCTTATCTATATCTATATATGTATCTAAACTTTATGTATAAATATATCTGATTTGCAGCTACATTTTATCTGTATTTGGTCTATTTGATGTTTTCATGATAACTACTATATGTTTTTCATCCACATGTATTTCTTGATAGATAATTTGTTAAATAAAATTTGAAAAAAGTGTCTACCATCTTTCATCTGTCGGATGCCAAATGGACCCCTAGACTCACTTAGAAAATCAAATTCGCCTTTTGGTGAAGAAATACTGAATATCTAGATGAAAATGAACATTTTAATTTTTCAAAAAATCATAAAGGCATAAACATTATTAATTTAATCCCTTAAACCTTAAACATCAAACATAGCAAAATAAAAGATGCTTAAATATTATAACATTTAAGGCTCTGTTTGTTTCATTATTATAGGATCAATTAGGTATCATTATGGTATCGTTTTTAAATTAATGTTTGTTAAGAAAGTAATACTGATGAAAAAAATGACAGTTTTACTAACAAATTGACCAAACAGAACCAGTACTTAACCTATATCGATATGATAGAGATAAGTTATAGATGCTGATGCGATACAGATATAGATACCAACAAAAATATGAAAATCTAAATAGGCCCTTAATCATCAAGAAGATCTAAACATTCACAATCGACATTAATTCAAAATTCAAGAAAAAATTTAATTGCCTCAGAAAACATTCTCTCTAACATTTATTTCCATTCTAGTAGAGAAAGTGGGTATATGTCAAAGCAAATAGAAACAAGGATACCCAAGAATATTTACAACATGGATAAAAGTAGAAAAATAAAAAGGTTGTCTATGAATTTGGACAAGAAAATAAATGAGATTCTAGAAGGAAATTGTTATGACTTCTAATAGAAGAATAAGGAGGAAGCCTCAATATTTGGTAGACTACACTACTAAGATGGGCTAGCATATGGAATATCAACACTTGTACATGACATATCTTTTGAAGCATAGAAAACAGTTGTAACCATATATAGTGTCTAAATATTATACAAATGGGAAAATATAGTTGCAACTGCCTATAGCATAGGCATATAAATACACAATATGAAATGAGAAAGAAGCTAGATGGAAACTTTACCAAAGCTACTAGTGTGAGGAGTTTCTAGAGACCTGGAATCTTAGGACACTTTGCATTGCTTTGTACATTTCAAAACATTAAAAATATATATATATATATATATATGAGAATTGGTTTAGTTCGTTCTCATTGAGCAAGTAAAATCAGACTTAAAAATATCAAAATTAGAAACCTTAGAGATGAATAGTATAGAAGATAGGGTTTGAGAGGAGTTCATACCTTTTCCTTTGTGAAAAGTGGAATTCAGATTTTTCAAGAATTAAGGTTAGTAAGGAAAGATGTAAGTGGGCTGAGCTAAGACTACGTCTTGGACTAAGCTTTTAATAGAAATTTAAGGTTTTAGGAGAGATGTACTCATCAAATAAGGAAGAAGGACACCATAGGCAAAACAAACCTCGATAATCTATGTCTAAATACACCATTTTATCTTTTAATAAAGTGTCTTCAGTACAAATTTTAATATTGAGCTGTGAAATCCTTTACATATAATTTGTTAAGCCCATTTGAAATCATGTCATTAGGATACCATTTTATGTAAGATATTTTCTAAAATATTTTTTCTCTTTGCGGTAATTTAAGAATTATCTAGAAAATAGTCTTTAGTTCCTTTCCCTAATGCAAGTCATAGCCATTTTGATTAACAAGAATTTTCTCTTAGTCTCTTGATTGCTATGTTTTAATCATTTAAATATAATATCAAATGCATTATTATAATGAACCTTTTCTCCAAGTTATGATAATTTGGACACTTGTTGCCAATCAAGTCTATATAGATTATGGTGAGGTGGAGATAGTGTCGAACAAGTACCTAGAGAAGTGGGACAAAAATTGGTTTGTTACCATCAGGTGATCTGAAGACCCTATCTTGAAGAAAATGAGCTAACTCGAAGAAGTCAGCATCATTTGGTGCTGAGCTACGCTAGTTTTCGAGCAAATTTCTTCGTTTAGGGCTTTAAATGAACATTTTTGTTATTTTTGGAAAGTTTTGTTTTGCTTTGCTTATAACTCTATAGACTCATTGATTTTGTACGCTGTCTATGACATTTTACTTGTCCTTATGTGAACTTCGTGTTAGGAGTCTTTCTAATTTTGGCAGTTTTGGTTTTATTTTTGGCAGCTTTGGTTCTATTTTTGGCAGCTTTTAAGCTAGCATATATTTGTATTCCCTAAGGCACAAAATACTTTAGTCATCATTTTTTTTAGTAAAATTTTATAGAGCTGCTATTACTCTTTTCCCCAAATCTTGAAATTAGATTGTATTTTGATTTTTGATGTCATTAACTTAAGTATTTATAGAATCAATAGGCTTTGAAGATCACATTCTGTCATTCGTGCACAAATCAACGGTTTGTGATAAACCTTACTTCAATTGTGAATGTCACACATGTGTCAATTGGTATAAGAGCTGCGTTTGCTCTTGATAACAATGACACCTCATAGACAAGCCAATCAATATCATACTGCAATGGTGGAGATCCGATCGCAATGATCTAGATCAAAGGATAAGGCAGATGATTGATAAGCAATTGGATATGGCATTAGAACGTCGTTTGGATTTGGTTGTGAATTGATTGGCGGAAAGAATGGGTACGTTGATGGGTAATCATAATAAAAACAACAACCCTGGATGTGCAAAAAACCCTAATTTGATGCCAGATGCTGATGATGGTTCCTCCTTATTAAGGAGGATATGAACAGTATGATGAAGTACTGTGTAGGTGTGGCAGGCTCATGTAGAGGAGAATAAAGGCGTTGGGAATTGGTATGAGAACTGAGATATTGGAGTTTCATGGTAGTCTCTAATCAGAGGAATTCTTGGATTGGTTGGCCACGGTTGAGGAGATCCTAGAGTTATAGCGGTCCTTAAGGACAAACAGGTATTGTGTGGTAGGGCCACAACATGGTGGTAGTAGTTGAAATTGACGGAATAGGCTGGGAAAGTAAAAAATCGCCTTGTGAAAAAGATGAATAAGCACTGCAAGTAGCATTTTTGCCCTATAATTTCCAACACATTATGTATCAGATGCTACAAAAACCTAAAGCAAGGCAGCATGTTAGTAGATGATTACACTTATGAGTTTTACTAGTTGATAGCTAGGAATGAACTTTAGAAGACAGATGATCAATTGGTTGCTAGAAACATTAGGGGTTTGAGAATGCAAATTCAAGATACGGTCAATTTATTTGGCCTCATTATTGTATTGACAATGCACTAGAGGCGGTTTAGGAGTGGTGCATATGGTGATAAAATGACAAGTAGTGGCAGTGGTGGTAATGTTAGTAAAGCAAATCATGCAAGGGTTGAAACTACTAGTAATAACATTACTAAGTGATTCAATAAGCCAAGTACTAGCAGACTGAGTAGCAGTGGGTTGAAATATTTTAAGTGTGGAGAGCTTGGTCATTGACAATATGAGTTCAGCAAGGTAGAGAAGAAAACATTGTTTGTTGATGAGAATGAGAAGGAGGATGGTGACACTACTTTTAAGGGTGGTAGGTGATGGAGGACCTATGTTTGACACTGAGTATGCTGAGGAAGAATTTGCAATAGGTGATGGTATGGGGAATCTAGTGGTTAGGAGGTCTTGTATGACTCCCAGGGTAGCTGAGGAAGAGTAACTCAGAAACAAAATTTTCCAATCTACTTGCATTGTTTTAAGAAAGGTGTGTCGATTCATGATGGACTTTGGTAGTTATGAAAACATTGCATCCATAGAAGCTATGCAGAAGTTGGGCATTTAACCAGAACAACACTAGGAGCCTTACAAACTAGCTTAATTAAAAAATAATGGTGAGGTAACTATCTCTAAACAAGCTCTTGTTTCTTTTTTCCATTAAATCTAGATAGAAGGATTCTATATGGTGTTATGTAGTGATGATAAATGCTTGCACTTGTTGTTGGGAAAGCCTTAACAATTTGATAGGAGTGTGACCCATGATAAAAGGGCTAATAGGTATAGTTTCGTGCATAAAGAGGTGAAGATTGTGTTGGTTCCTAACAGGTATGCTACTAAGTCCAAACCTATTAAATAAGTATTGGTATTGTTTCAATATGTTGTTTGTAGCTAGATTTGAAAAGGAGATGCAAGATTTTGATATTGTTTTTGCTATGGTGGGGAAAGATGTTGAAGAGGAGGTGAAAGTACCTAAAGTGGTAGATTTGATTATGGAGGAGTTTCGAGAAGTGTTTCCTGAGGAGCTGCTAGATAGGTTACCACTACCGTGTGATATTCAGCACCAGATCGATCTTGAGCCTTATTGGCCATTCCAAATAGGCCACATTATCGAATGAGTCCGATAGGGGATGAAGAGTTAAGGAAGTAGGTTGAAGAGTTTCTTGCAAAAGGTTTCATTCGGGAGAGTTTAAGCTCGTTTGTAGTTTTGACCCTTTTGACTCCTAAGAAGGATGGCTCCTGACATATGTGTGTAGAAAGCCGAGCCATTTATAAAATCACGGTTAGGTATCGTTTTCATATTCCCTATTCCCTAATTAGATGATTTACTTAACTCGTTAAGTGGTGCTAAGGTGTTCTCAAAGTTAGACTTGAAGAGTAGATATCACTAGATTCGTATTCGAGTTGGTGATGAGTGGAAGACAACCTTCAAGACACGAGTGGGGTTATATGAATAGCTAGTTATGCTATTTGGATTGTCTAATGTGCCTAACACATTTATGTGGGTGACGAAACAAGTTCCATTTATTAGCAAGTGTGTTGTCGTATGCTTTGATGACATACTAATCTATAGTGCTAACCTGCAGCAGCACCTCAATCACCTGTGAGATGTTCTTATTGTACCGTGTAAGGAGAAATATTATGCAACTGTGAAGAAGTGTACTCTCATGACTTTAGAGATACTTTTCTTAGCTATGTGATTTCTGTTGATGGATTGTAGGTTGATACATACAAGGTCGAAGTTGTTAGACAGTGGCTTAGACTTGCTATATTGATTGAGGTTTGAAGCTTCCATGGCCTTACATCATTTTATAGGTAATTTACACCCCACTTCAGTAGTATTATGGCTTCTATCATGGATTTTGTATGAAAGGTGGGAAGTTTTTGTGGACAGATGAAGTAGAAAGGGAATTTAAGATGATAAAAGTGCACCATACTACGACCATGATTTTGGTGCTGGCTGACTTTCACCAACCTTTCGAATTGTATGTAGATGCCTTTAAAGTAGGGATTGAGGATGTGTTGAGCTAGAATAATAGGCCAATTGAATTTTTTTCAGTGAGAAACCGATAGGGGCAACATTGAGGTATAGTACTTACGATGTAGAGTTTTATGTTGTAGTGTAAGCTGTGAAACACTAGCATCATAACTTGTTTCACAAAGAATTCATTTTGTACGTTAACCATGAAGCTCTAAAGCACCTACACAGTCAAGATAAGTTGTCAACTCGACCTGCATCATGGATGGCTTATATGGAGTGTTTCACTTTTATGGTGAAACATAAGAGTGGTATTATCAATTGGGTTGTTGATGCATTAAGTCAGCATAGAAGTCTTCTGGGTAGAATGGTTGTTCAGGTTCTTAGTTTTAGCTCTTTCTTTGAATTACTTGAAGATGATCATTTCTTTTCTGTTATACTTGCAAGAGTTAGAGCTAGTGAGTGAATACATATTTGTGACAAGATGAGTTTCTCTTCATAAGCAATCAACTATGCATCCCAGATTATAGTTTAAGGGCAAGAATAATTAAAGAGTTACTTTATGAGGATTATGTAGGAAGAAGTAGAACTTTGTAGTTGGTACAAGCATCTTACTTTTAGCTGATCATTCGTAAAGAGGTACAAAGATATGTATAAAGGTGCAGAGTGTGCCAAGTGTCCAAAGGGATAGCTACTAATGCATGGTTATATATGCCATTGTCAATTCCTTCACAGCTATGGGTGGAAGTGAGCATGGACTTTGTTCTAAGGTTGCTGTATACTCAATAGGGTAATGTTTATGGCAGTAGACAAATTTTTCAAGATGGTGCACTTCATTCTATGCAACAAGACCACAAATTGTGCATGTTGCATAATTATACTTTCAGGAGGTGTATTGGTTACATGATTTTCCTATTACTATTGTTTCTGATAGGGACACTCGATTTCTTAGTTACTCCTAGCTAAGTTTATGGAAGATGGTTAATACCTAGCTAAATTTCAGTAGTGCCTATCATCCATAAACATATGGGAAGATTGAGGTGGTCAATAGACCTTTAGGAAACTTGTTGAGGAGCTTAATGGGTACTATCGACTGCAATATTGGGTTTAGCTTATTCCAAGTGGTTTACTTTATTACTCCCACGCGTCTACTTGGCTTAATATCTACTCCAGATAGGACCAAGAGTCATGGGACGTGATACGGATGGGGATCCATGTCAGAATTACATAGCAGAATTATCAAGATTTAATTTGTGCTATTAGGTTTTCGATTTATGAAAAATAGGAAAGTAAAAGAATATAAATGATTTATCCTTGGATACGACACATTAAGAAAAGAATCAAACTAGCTATTGCACTCAATTGATATCATGCACGATCAAAAGAAACAATAAAGAATAATCTTGAGGAAAAACTCAATATTAATCAACAGGCCAAGAAAGCTAACAAACCAATTGATCTTAATCAATGACAAGAAAGGTTCAAACTTTCGATAACATAACCCTAAGAACCCTTATGTGTTCCTACAAGTTGGGTAAGGGAAAACAAGTAAAAACTCAAGAAAAACAAATAGAAAGGGAAACTAACATTTTAAAAATGCGTAAAACAGATAGGTGATGCCCCTATTGATCATGGCCATGACACGAGCCATGATCCTCTTTGAATCAAATTCTTCTTCCAGATTCAAACAATCATGGGTGTGATAAGGGTCATCATGGGCGATGTAATAGATGTGACGAGGCCGTGATCTTTATTGTGTTCATAAATATCCAATAATATTGTGCAAATGGTCTTGGTTATGAGTAGTACGGGAGGACGTGATAATAATCATGGTTGGGATCATGAGTAGGATTAGGGCTGTGTTTTGCTCTGGAACTCGATCTTCAAGACTCGTCTCCTTTTCTAAATCTAGTGGTCATCCAAGCATACCATGATTCCTATCATTTCCTCAAGGCTCTTGAAAATTTTTCGTCAAATCTTGATCAATCTCATCTTGATCCCTATCATTACCTTGGGCTCAAGAAAATTTATGCTCAAATCTTTGATAATGCATATGCTTGGATCAAAGATAAAAATGCAAAACTTAAACACAGTTAAGTAAAAATTTCCAATGATAATCAACTCATGAACTTTCTGTAAGGTTCGATCTTCAAACTCTCTCTTGAGTAACAATTCCTAGAGCACTACAACATTATGTCTAAGCACTCTAAAGTCTCTTCTGTAATGGTGATAAAGCTCATTCCTTTTGTATGCAGTATGGCAAACCATTTTAGTCATTGCATATCTACTCCATCCAACATCAAACACCTTATCTTTAGCCAATTTCGATTGTACAATTCAACAATCATTGAACACAACAACATTGGTTTGGAACCATTAAAACAATAAGAAACAAAACCATCTAGTGAAGCAATAACATTTTGTCCTCTAATAGCCACATCAGAACTAGGGTAGTCATACAGTATTATTCACATTACCATGCTATCATACCAAAATTGAATACTTCGTCAATATACATAACCATTTGTAAGACTCCAATAGACATTAATAACCAACTCATATGATTTCAGGGGGACAATAAAATTACACGAATCTTCAACTCTTGGTAATCCCATCAATGCATCAAAATATAATGGATGAATCGTAGGAAGATTAACATAGAAATACCTGTAACGTTCATTAATTCCTGGCGCAAGTAGAATTATCTCTAAACCAGGTACAAAAATAGAGAATTCCTCCTCACTACTATCCTTTTTACCTTCTCCATAAACATCACAATCTACTCTACCAAGAATATTCATTTGCATCTCTTGACCATCCTCTGAATTCCCTTCATGAACATCATCACTATCTTCCTTAACCAAATAATCTTGCTAAGCAGGGCTCTAGTAGTTTTGTTTTCTCCATTAAATTAGACATTAAAATTGAAAAATTTTCTAATGTGGCAGTTTGGATAGCATCCTTCAATGACATAAGACTTTGACAACCTATACCTTTAACAATGTCATAATTTAAGCCATTCACAAATCTATCACTGGTGTGCTTAAGAGGCTCAGGTAACTCACTATGCCTCATGGGAGTCTTGAATAATTGGGCATATTCCCCAATTTTCATAGACCCTTGTTTTAGCATCAACAAAGACTCATACTACTCATCTTGATAATTGGTTGGAACAAATCTTTTTCTCATCAACCTCTTCACAAGACCCCATGTAATGACATCACAAAACCATTAAAAGTTCGTTTTGATATGCTACTTTGCCACCGCAACCCAGCAATTTTGGTTAATTTCTTGACGATAATCTCTCCTAATCGACAACTAGAGTGAGGAAAATCTCGAATAATTTAATTTAACTGAAATTCCCAATCTAAATAATCTCCTTGAGACCCATGGCCATCAAACTAAGGCAGTTCCATCGCCATTTCACTTATTATCTCAATTAGATAATTAATTTTATAACAGTAATTACTATACATGGCTGCTATTCAAACTTGACCACACATTTACCAAACAATAGCAATCCTATCCTTTAATCATACCACGTAAACCCTAAGTGATAATCACCACATGCAATAATCACAATAATAAGCAATAACAACAAGTCGCAATTTAAAATCTGTTTCTTCTTCCCTGAGAAATTCAAAATGGACAATAGCTTGTCTCTCAAGAAACAAACCATAACTTGCCTTTTTCTTAAAATAATCTCTGTCAACTATACCCACGGTAAATTCACAAGATATGAGAATTAGATCTTACCGATTTATTGCATGGCAAACCAAAGCTCTAATACTAAGATGATAAGGATGGGGATCCGTGTTAGAATTACATAGTGGAACTATCAAGATTTAATTTATGTTTTTAGGTTTTAGATTCATGTAAAATAGGAAAGTAAAAGGATATGAATGATCTATCCTTCGATATGATGCACTAAGAAAAGAATCAAACTAGTTATTTCACTCAATCGATATGGAACATGATCAAATGAATTAACAAAGAATAATATTGAGGAAAAACTCAGTATTAGTTAATGGGTTTTGGAAACAATTCTAGGAAAGTCAACAAGGTAATTGATCTCAATTAATGACAAGAAAGGTTCAAACTTTCAATAACATAACCTTAAGCACTCTTATATACTTCCATAAGTTAGGCAAGCACAAACAAGTAAAAACACAAGACAAACAAATAGAAAAAGAAACTAGCGTTTCAAAAATGCATAAAATAGATAAGTAATCCCTTTGTTGACCACGGCCGTGACACATGTCTTGATCCCCTCTGGATCAAATTCTCCTTTCAGATTCAAACAATCATGGGTATCATAAGGGCCATCATGGGCAATGTAACAGGCATGACAAGGCTCATGATCTTCATTATGCTCATAAATTTCCAACAACAACATGCAAACAGTTTTGGTTACCAGCGATATGGGGGCCATGATAAAAATCACGATTAGGATCAAAGGTGAGATTAGGGCCGTGATTTACTCTAGAACTTGATCCTCAAGACTTGTCTCCATTTTTAAATTAGGTGGTTATCTAAGCAAATCATGATTCCTATCATTTCCTCGGGGCTCTTGAAGATTTGTTCTCAAATCTTGATCCTATTAAGAAGGTAGAAGACTTTGTCCATAGCCAGCAGGAGATTCATAAGGTTTTTCAAAACAATTTAGAAGAGGCTATAGGTAAATAAAATGAAGTTGCTGATAGGAAGAGGTGGCATGTAGAGTTTGACATAGGAGATTATGTTTAGGCTGTCCTTACTAAGAGTAGGTTTTCTACTGGAGAGTATAATAAACTGTTAACGAAGAACATTAAACTAGTAGAGATCATAGAGAGGATTATAACAAATGCATATAGGTTAAAGCTACCTAGCTACATTCGAACTACAAATGTGTTTAATGTAAAGTACCTTATTCCATACACCGATGATAGATCAGATGAAGACAATTCGAGGGTAAATTCTATCTACTTAGGGGAGGATGATTGTAAGCCCTGGAAAATTTCAGTAAATAATTCTAAAGATGAACTTAGGAAATAAAACCCTAAAAGTCACTTCGAGTTAAAACTGAACTTCGATAAGTTCCAAATTCCGAACGAATCCAGAAATTCCGAATTGTGAGAAAAATAAGAAACCTCAGAAATAAAATAGCAACCCAATATACTTCCATTCTAAAACCTCTCCGTACGACAAATTTTATATTTAACTCTAACTTATAAATTAGGATATAACAGAGCCCTAAAAACAAGCTGTTAAGAAGTGAATAGTGATTAACCTTCGGAAATAAAACTCAATCCAAAGAATTCCGAGAACTTTATGAGATATTAAACACTTATGAAAGTTGACCTTAAATTAAGTCTCACCAACCAGACAAGCCATATAAGTATAAAATACTAGTTTTTATTTTGGCAATAGGGTAAACGGAAGGTCAACTAGGGAACCTGAGTCCCCAAAACTCCAAGAAGCTCCATACCTAGACCCGGCAATCTCGTATTCCTAAACCCAGGAGTTGGAATGAGAGGAAAAGGTGTAATCTGGCAGTATTAAGTCTATGATACTCTGGAAAGATGAGATCAATGAAATTCCGACCTAATTACCGGTAGTAGCGAAATGTTAAGAATATGTTATTCATGCCGTTAGACTCATATTTCTAGAGGATCTCTAAGTTATTAGTTTTACAAATTTTCAAATAGCTAGAATTATTTGATTTTACAAATCTATTTGTATTTCGCTACTACCGGTAATTAGTGAGTCTTCCAGCATGATCTAATATTATTAGTTACCTAAATTGTTATTATTATTACTATTATTACTATTATTATTCTTATAAGATATACCCTAGTTCTCCTAGTGATCGGATAGTAATCGGACGAACTTTGGAAACTGGAGAACAAAACCCTATATCAGTCCGATTCCAGCTTAGTGAGAGGAGCCTAGAAACCTAGATCCGACTTTCCTTCGATTTTATAATAAAAGAAGTTTTATAAAGTAAATGAACATGAATTATCGTTCTAAAGCATTTTAAATCTTTGAAAGTTCCAAATTCGGGAATTTTTCAATTCCGAGCCTTCCCGAGCTCAATTACGAAAAAGCGTGCCTCGAATCACAGATTCAGAAAAATGTTCCAGAATATTCATTAGAACCGTAATTTTATAAGGATTCCAAAAATATCAATTTTATAATTTTCCGAGCTATAAAAATTACAGTTATAGCTTTTCCCGTGTTTTCGTTACAACCAGTAAAGTAGATGTCTTGTCTACTATTCACAAGTACAACCTACACTACACACTATTCATACCCTATTCTTACATCCTTACAAGTATTCATTTCAATTTTCTTTTCCAAGAAATTTTGTCTTTTAAATAATTATCACATTTACTACATTTTAATTTACTAAATTACAAAATATCAAAATTTCACACACACACACACACACACACACTCTAGCTAATGGCCGCCCCCCCCCCCCCCCCCCCCCCGTCTTTCCCTCTCCATTGATTTATTTTAACTCAATTTATTAACTAAAACCCTAATTCATTCATATATAAGCATATTTTTCTCTCTCTCTCTTCATTCTTCTTGTTTTCAATTTTTACAAAGAGTAAAAAAAAAAACTCTCTCCTTTTTCCCCCTTGTGCCGTAAGCCCCTCTCCCCCTTCCTCTCACATTTTCAACTTGTTTCTCCTTCATTTCTCCTTTGATCATCCTTTGGTATGTATATTTAAGTCTTGTTCATCCCAATCTTGTAATGGCAGATCATTCTTGTGTGTTTTCTCATTTAAATCCCAATGAGCATGAGCAAGGGACATGAAAACACTACTACAAGAATCTCAAGCCATCACAAGAAGTGGATCTAGTATTTGGAAGAGTTTTGGTTGAAATATCATCTTGTTCATGCATGTAAAGTAAAGATCTTGTATATATATTGATGTTCATGCCATGAGATCTATGATTCATGCATTATATTTAGTAGATCTAAAGTTTAGACATCCACAACTTCATGTACATGTATGATCATAGAGTTATTTTTATTTCCATGCATTGATGATCATAAAAATGTGTCTTGTTCATGTAAAGATATGTTAGAGAATGGATCTTCATATAGAAGGCAAGAACATTGAAAAAGAAAAGGTTTTGTCAAATATGAAATGTTGGAAATTCGGATGAATGGAAACCCTATTTTAAAACCACCAAAATCACTTTTGAACTCATATTCGTATGAAAAATGAAGGGTATGTGTAGTAGATATCTTGAAAGAATGATTTTCATAAGTTTGGATGAGTTTAGGCATGATAGGAATGTAAAAAAGTGGTGGAGTTAGAATGAAAAATATTGATATGTGGATCAATAGTCAAATTCGTAACTTAGGTTCATGCCTACAAGAAACTCTTAGTAAAGTCTAAATTGGTTGTTTTTTTAAGCTAATGAAGTCCTTAGATATTATATATATTGGAGCTTCAAATTTTAATGCATTAAACAAGTTTTTCCATAAGAAAAATGCAAGAAAATGAAATTTTAAAAATTTGGATTTTCACAAAGGGCTTGTTTAAAAACATGTTTACCAAATGAAAAATGGGAATTTTTATGCATGAATGAAGGCCATGGTTAGTATAGACTTTGAGAACTCATTTTTATTTAGATAACAAGTGAATTACAAGATTAAAAAAATCAAAGAAACCCTAAGGAGTGTAAAATGGAAGAATGGCTTCTTAGAAATAACCTTTATGGAATTTTCTAACACTTAGGAGTTCATAAGAGTTTATTTTCACAAAATCATCATGACCATGCATATATTGGGTTCATTACATGGCATTCATGCTAGGAACTCATTTCCATACCAATCATCTATGAATCATTAACTAGGAACATTTTTATCAAAAGTGAAACAATTTTTTGGAATTGAGAAAGGGGTAGAACAGAACTGATCCCATTGTTCTGTAGCCTTACTATTTCAAAATTGAATTTAATATTAGAAATAGATAGATCTTTCGAAGTAGATAGAGATCGATATAAAATTTGTGAAATTTCGAGTTAAAATGACCGAGTTATGGCCATTTTAAGTTGGAACTTCCATAAATAGCGAGAATTCCGATTTTGTGTAGTATAGATACATAGTTTGAATTAGTTTAGTGATGAGATTCTTATTAGGCTATTCTTATTTGGTAGGTGAACCCGAACACAACGATACTGTATCACCGACCACCATTGCTAAGAGACCGACGTACCATGGCCGAGTGAGTTCCCCTTTCGATTTCAATTATTGCTTGTGATTGTAATGATAGTCGCACTAGTTGCTAGGTAAAGATAAAAAGGATGATTATGTATGATGGGGTTACTTGGGAATTATGATTGTCTATTGTTGATATGTGAAATTGAACTTAAGGAATATCGAAACCGGGTGATAAGTTATTGTTTGTGTAGAGACAGGTTAGAATTGATTGTCTGCGAACATTGCTTGGCCACCTAAAAGAATTGGATTAATCTATTGTTGGACCTCAATTATAAATGAACTCATTCACACACGATGGGGATGGAGCATTAGCATTTGTTGGTTTTTCGTGATCCATAAAACGAATACTTATTGGTTAATCGTGATCCATAAAACGAATTATTGTCAGTTGACCGTGAGCTTAAACGGCGTCGTACCGCATGATTCGTTAATCTGCTAACCCGGGATGGAGGGCGCAAGTCCATCCACATATGATTTCCGACTAGTCATATGTTTGCTGAACTCATTCGTTTGTTGCATTCCACTTGGTTGATTAATTACTTGCGTGAATATTTGTATTAATTGTGATTCGGAAGTTTTCACTCACTAAGCTAGCGTAGCTTATACCCCAATAGTTTCCTGTTGTAGTATGAATACCTTTGGCTTTCTTCGAGGACCCGTGGACACCAGGTACAGCTCTTAGATATTAAGGAGCTTTTGACGAGGCCGGGGCCTAAAGATTAGAAACAAACTCAAATCCTGTTCCCGAATCAGTATTTGAAGAATAATACAAGGAAATTGTGGGCTTGAGAAATTGTAGCTTAGTTATCGGGGGTATGCCCCCTAGTTCATGTAATAGAATAATTCACTGTAAGACGGTCATGATTTACGTTCTTGCTGCTATGTATGTCTCCTTAAGCTATTACGAAGCAAAGTATGGTCTATAAATGTTGAGAGCGAGCCTTACACTCGATGTTCAAACCCAAGGAAAGACTAAGGTTGTCTTACTTGAGTTTAAATGTTGAGTGTGGTGGATTGTCGCGTATATGGCACACTTTGGGGCGTGACAATGATGATATGGAGATAGTGACAAATAGATACCTAGAGAAGTAGGAAAAAAATTAGTCTATTATCATTGGGTGATCTGAATACCTTATCTTGAAGGAAACAAGATAACTTGAAGAAGTCAGTACCTTTGGTGCTGAGTTATGCTGCTTTTCGTGCAAGTTCCTTTGTTTAGGGCTTTAAACAGACATTTTTTTTTTTAATTTTTGGAAAGTTTTGTTTTGCTTATAACTCTTTAAACACTCATTGATTTTGCATGTTGTCTATGGCATTTTACTTTGTGCTTATGTGTATTTCATTTTATGACTCTTTCTAATTTTGGCAGTTTAGGTTATATTTTTGGCAACTTTTAAGCTAGCGTATATTTCTACGCCCAATGGCATAAAACACTTTAGTCATAATTTTTTAGTAAAATTTTATAGAGCTGCTATTACTCTTTTCCCTAAATCTTGAAATTAGATTATATTTTGATATTTAATGCCATTAGCCTAGGTATTCCTAGAATAAATAGGCTTTTGAAGATCACATTTTGATATTCATGTGCGAATCAATGATCTGTGATAAACCCTAATTCAATTATGAATGTTATACGCTACGTTAGATTACCTACCTTCACTTCCAAGTCTAAGTTGTTTTATTGTTCACGCTGTGGCATAAAATCACTTTCGAGGTCCTTTTCCAACATAATATCTATACCATGATTGGATGGATGAAAATCAAATGACATAGAAAGAAATAGAAGCAAATGATAAGTTTAGCAATTTACTAATAAAGTAAAAGTAGATAGAAAAGAAGAAAATGGTTCATAGTTGGGCTCAATTTCTTTCCCACCAAAATTAGAGAAATATGAGTGGAAATGAGAGGCAATCATAAAATTGCATTTTATTAACATTGTTCTTAAAATACAAAATAATGGTAACTATTAAAATAAATATAGTAACTGGAATATTAACTATTTTAGTTACACGATCATGATTGAGTATGAATTCAAGCCATTAAATAGCTATCGGGATCAGTTGGTGATGAGACCATAGAATTTCTCATTGTAATTCCCTTCATTCATTTTTTAAGACAACCTAAATAATGTGGAAGTATTTCTTTGATATGTTGTCAAATATATATATAAATAACACTTCCATTCATTTCTACCCTTTTTTTTTTTCTATTTTCCTTTCCCCATCTTGTTTCGACCAATTTTCATTCTATCACAAAAATGCCAAACATGATGCTAACCCTTGGGGTTATAACACTCTATGATAGGTTTTGTTCCAAGTAGATTTTTCCTAGTAGAGATATCAATCAATTAGACCTTGATCTTCTAGAATTAGGCTTTGTTAAAATTTTAATGCTTAGAAACTTTACTTGCAAGACAAAATACTATTAGTGGCTGTTAGAGAGTTATTTGGGGTGTCCACTTTGATTCTTAAGTAAATGAGCATTTAAGTACAATCTAACAGTAAGACAATTAGAAAGTATGTAAAGAATGAATATGTGTGAGTGCGTGTTACATAGGTGTGGCATGAGCTATATATAGAAGTGGTACACAATTGATTGAGGAAATGAACAAACATAAATGTGGAAAGTGACATGGTGAAAGAAAAAAGAGATAGCTATCACATTCCATTGGTTCTACGAATACCTATAAAGCAAATATTGAAATAAAATCAAAATATGTTGAACTGCGCATGATTATTGGAAGATGATATTCTATTTGTCTGTTGATTCTAAGAATACCTAGATAAATAGACATCAAAATTCGAAACACAATAAGCGTACAAACTTTGGAAAGAGACAAAAATTGCAATCTGTTGATATGTGAACAAATTCCAGAAAGTAATATGCTATCAACATATTGATTCCATAGAATACTAGGAAAGATAGGAGATATAAGATGATATTATTATTCCATTGAAAGTCTCTATCTCAACCTTTACAAGTTTAGTCTATTTGTAGGATTAAAATAAAATTAATTAAAAGATTTGTCATATATAAAAAGAAATATTAATTTTATTAAATAAATACTACTATTATTAAAATAATACTAATCAAATCTATAAAAAAATGACAATCTTCTTAAAATAATAATATGTCTTTCTTGTGCTTGCACCAATGATCTAACTCTGTTGTGCATCCTGCATCATTCTTCCTTAGTTGGACAAAATTCACCATTGAATTTTCATTATTGTCTTGCTTTCGTGTTATCATGATATCCCAAGAACATGTCATCTCTGATACCAATTGATGTAGTGGAAGGAAAAAAAAAAAAAGATAACTATTACGTTTCATTAATTCTTTGAAGATTGAAGCAAAATTGAAATCCATTGAATCGTTCATGATTGCTGGAAGACAATCTTCTATATGTTTATTGATTAGTGGCTTGCTTTCATGTTGCCATGATATCCCAAGACAAACTTCAGCTTTGATACCAATTGACGTAGTGGAAGGATAAAATCCATTGAATCATGCACGATTACTGTCTTCTATATGTCTGTTGATTATAAGGATACCTAAACAAATATGCATTAAAATTGGAAACTCATTAAGACTGTGAATTTTGAAAAGAGATAAAAATTGCTATTTGTTGATTTGCACATAAATTCCAGAAAATAATCTGCTATCAACTTGTTGATTCCATATAGTACCAAGAAAGATAGGAGAGAGAAGTGATATCATTATTCCATTGAAATCTCTATCCCAATTTTGAAGTCTAGTTTATTTGTAGGATTAAAATAAAATCTAATTAGGGGTATATTTTAACAAATAGTATGTCTGAAAAATGATAAAAAAAATGTAGCTAAAATGATAGAAAATGACAAAACAAACAAACCTTAAAAGATTTGACATATTTAAAAAGATATATTAATTCTATTAAATAGATACTAATCTTATTAAAATAATACTAATAAAATCTATAAAAAAATGACAGTCTTTCAAAAATAATAATATGTCCTTCTATCGCTCACACAATGATCTAACTCTATTGTGTATCCCACATCAGAAAGTGTTTCTCAATACTTTAGAAAAGTGAATCTAAGAACACATAGTAAGTATGTCTTATAGAATTGGAATCTTCAAGAGACTAATGTGCTAGCTAAAGACAGTTGATGTGCTGGTTTACTTTCATGAGATTGACAATAGGTAGCCAAACTTCTACCAAGCATGATAGTTTAGCACAATCTTGCAACACTTTCTTGAAGTTGTCCTAAGGTAATCATGAGCTCAAAAAAGGTCAACCTATGGTCCCAACTGTTTGGATTAGGTTACAATAAGTTAGCCATGACCTAAAGAGATCGGTTTGGGCCTAGAGGGCCTATGATTAGTATTACCTATCAATGATGATTTTGCATATTTTTATCATAAATGTTTCTCTTTAATTACAAGATAACATGTAAAATTGATGGCCATTGTAACTTTTACAATGATTAACCATGAGTGTTGCAATGATAAACCAAATCTAAATGTGGAGATACTTTTGAACTTTTGCTATAATAATCCCTTAATCATGATCATGACACAGTATGAAACAAGTTTATTTTTGTATTTATAAAAACATTAAAGTCAAAAGTTTAAGGGTGTTAGATTACACTTTGATAACTTAAAGGGGTTTTCACACAAAAATTTATAACCTATTAAGTTATTTGTAACTTTAAGATTATTAACAAGCTTTCAAAATTAGAAGAATTACATACATTTTTCCTTTTAGTTATTTGCTCCAACAATCTTAAATTATAATTTAAAGGGATATTACTATCTCAAGAAACTCTCTCAAAAATATTTCTATTTCAATAGGCTTCATGAAATGACTATATTTTGGAGAATATAATAGAATTTTTATGGAATAATATTAATATAAGAAGAGGATTAATGTAGTCTGGATTAGTTTGATTTTCTTTTCAAACAAACTCAAAAAATGTCCGCTTTTATTTTTTTTTTATTTGTATATAGGTGTGAATCAAATCACATGGTTGGTTTAAGATTTTTTTTGAGGTTATTAAATTTTAATTTGTTTAATAATAACATGCTCTAACACTAAGTTTCTTTATTAGGTAAATTATATTAAAATGTATTAATATTTGAGAGTATATCCATTTATGGTACTAACATTTTAAGTGTTTAAAAGAGGAGTCAATGCTTTGGGGATAAAGTTATTTTAGATATCCACACTTCAAGTTATTAAAAAGTGGTATGAAGGTTATGTAAAATGAGCTAAATAAAGTATTAATAATTAACTATTAATAAAAATTTTAGCTAACTTAATTGAAAATTAATCAAAGCATTGATATCTTAAATGAATTTTACAAAATGATGATATCTCATGTGATTTAGTTTGCGAAATGTTGATACATTTTTTTAACCACTTGAAACATTGATAATATCTTAAATGAGCTTATTTCAAACGTTGCCATATGTAATTTACGATATCTCCATTCCACATGTTATTTAAGTAGTTATTGAAAGTATCAAATTAACTCATTTTAAGTAACTCTCTTTTGATAAACAACTCTCTAATTTGTCTCTGAGTTTCTTAACAATTTTTTTAGAACTTTCGCAGGTAAATAGTTTTTATATTTTTCTCTTAAGATTAAATAAGTATAAAGATAAATTTAATGAAGTATTTAAAAATAATAAAAATTATTTCTATTATATATATAATGATAATGATTTTTAAATTACTTTTACAAAAATAAAAATATTGTAATATTAACAATTTAAAATGTCAATTTATAGATAAAAAAAAAAAGCAACAGTTGAGTTAATTAATTCTACATGGTATGGAAATTGCCATACAAGCAACGGTCATAAATTTAACCATTTTACATGGTCTAGAAATGGCTAGAAAATAAACAGCGAAGCAATCAAGGAAACATGTATATAAAGGAAAGAGAAAAAATACACCACACATATGACAATTTTTTTGAGGTGGCAAATGTTAATTAATAGAAATTGGAGAGAGAGAGAGAGAGAGAGAGTTGAGCAACTCTTCATAAAAACTTGACTAGAGAAGAGAGTTGTTTGGCACCATAGATAAAGATGCTCAAGATGTTCTTAGTAGGTTAATAAAGTAGAAGCTTATGCAATTAAGAAGTCTTAAGTATGTCTTGAGAACTAATTATAATTATAATTAAATCAGCATATAACATAAGTTTTAGGTGGACCTGCATATATAATTGTACACCCTAAGAATTTTCATACAAATAAAAATAGATAGAAAAAAATAGACGAATAGTTTTGAACTCAACAAAAACTCTAAAATGAAACTGTAAGCAGTAGTGAACCTGTGTATAATTTCAAACCATAAAACAAAGTTTTCTAGATAGTGTTTAAGATCACTAATAAGATTTCATAATGGGTATTGAAAACTCAAGATAAAGAAATAACCTAACCAAGATTTCAAATTTATTGAAAAGTAGATATTTGATAATGCTTGTAGTTAGAAAACGATAATTTTTAGACGAATCGTTAAGATTATAGATACCCAATAAAAACATAAAGAAATGTATAACTCTTATTATAGATTTCAAATAAATATTTGGATCATACTATTATTCTAGTTAGTAAATTCTTAAGCTATTAGAGCCAAAAATAAAAATTGACCTATTAAGTTAAGAAAACCCTAATCGGGTGAGATAAAACTCTAAAAATAATTTATCACGTAAACTTTAAGCCTAAAATTGAACTCAATAACAATCTAGAAAATTTGTAGAATACTATATAAAATTTTAGATATAAAACTCTTGAATAAATGTCATATTTGTACACGTTTAACTTAATAAACTATCTTAAAACTAATTTAATCAATTAATTAAATATTATTATCTTAATATTTGCACAATTTGGTGCAAATTGTGCTTAATATGTGGTTGAAACCTTCTTTAATTTCCCTAGCCGAAAACAAGCCAAACAAGTAACACAAAAGGTCAAAGAAAGCAAACAACAAACCAATAACAATGAACCAAATCAATTAATGCAAGAAGGATACATGCAAACAAAGCCAAATTCGGTGGAGAATTGTCCTTGTAGACCTAAGTTGCAGCTGCCTCTTTCTTCTTCATCCATGTATATATGCAACTCTTAATGAACTAAAAACAAAGCTAATAACTCATAAAAATCACAACCTTAGCAGCCATTAAACTCTTCTAGTAGTAGCTCAAATTCGTCCACACCCTCACCTATAACACCTACAAATACAAACCCATAGAATAGCAAGCCCAAGCTTAGGAAAGGAGTAATAAAGGTAAGTTTCTACAAAAACCCTAATTATACCATTTAAAATTGTAGAACAAGGATTAACTACATGTTGAGATGTTGTAAAATAATATGTGTATATATAACACGTATAAACCCTTAGGAACGCTTTAAAAATGCTTTAAAGTAGTCTTAACATACATATGGATCATGAAAAATAAGAAATATGAAGGAAAATTGGAGAAGACGATGAACAGTGGCAACGCCGTTTCGACATCGGTAGCTTATACCCCAACGCTTGCGGCATATAAGGATAGACCGACAATGTAGAAGCGACGTAGCCTCAAACAGAGGTTACGTAAATTTTAAAATCACGTAAATTTCATCCAACGCCGGCTTTTGGAATTTAAAGCTGGTGGCATTTGAGGCCGGTGTACGCCACAACGCTAGCAATATTTGTTAAATACTAGCGGCCTTTGAGCCAGCGTATGCTGACATTTAAATAGTATACAAATTTACACGAACACCAGCATCTGGGAATCAACGCCGGTGGCGTAGGGTGTACTTGTAAAATTTTCCAAATTAAGTCTATTTTGTCTAAAACCAGTATATATATATTTACATATATGTGTAATAAGAGAAATAAAATAAGATTTAGAAAGTAAATTCAACTAAAAATATTTAAAGGATTAATAAAATGTAATAAATGTAATTTAGCAACTCCTAAAATTGTTAGTAAATGTTACTATCAATATTATTGCTAATATTAATATATGGTACAAATAGAAATGAATTATAAATATTCTAAATAATTATCTATTATAGAAATATAAGAATGGAAATTTAAATGAGCTAAATTTATGAATAATATGATATTTAAAAATGACGAAATAATTATATGAAGTATATAAAAAGAAACATGACGACACTAAACAATAGTAAATAAATACGAGTTACTATAATGGGTTAGATAAGGAACAATATAAAAATAGTAAAAATAGTAAAAATAATAACTATAAAAATACAAACTTAATAAATATCAATTTTTCGAATACTTGATAAATGCATATAAATATCAAACAAGATCAAGACAAGCAAAATGAAAATAAATATTAAATAATAATTGGTTATCATAAGACCATTAAAGAACTAATATAGTAATAGCAACAAAACCAAATGCCAATGTAGGATACTTAGACACTCATAGGAGTTTAGTTATATAATTTATGTTTTATTGATGAATATTTTATTTATCTTACTAGGTGACGTTGATACTATATAGGACTTTCTGGTTGATTATTGCGACTAGCCAATATGAGCAGGTGAGTAACTTGGATCTATTATATTGTTTGTGCTTATAATTAGTAGCGTATGTAATGCAAAGATAATAATATAGTTGTTGTGAAAAGCCTGATGAGAATGAATTCTGATTTGAGCTGAATATTTGTGATGCCAAAACGAGTTAATGAAAGTGATAATACCATTATATGATGATGTGAAATAGTATGATAATTATTGTGTGTAATGTATGATTACCCTGAATCTGAATAAGAATTATTGACTTATTAAATAACATGGTCATGTATTGCATATACTGCATTATTGCATATACAAAAAGGGTGACAGCCTGCTACATATTAATATTTTGGTTCTCTGTTAATGCTTGGTTTTTCTAAAGTGTTAGTTCTTCTAAGATTTTCTTTGTTCCATTAATTCTATGAGAACTAACTGGCAACGAAGAATGTTGCCTGTAGTATCGGTTTGAAATGATTAATACTTAGGGAGCTTTTAAGGATTGATACATGAAATGGTTAGTTAAAATATCATTAAGCTAAAATTAATAACCCTAAGACGAGAAATCGTTGATTTTCCTATAAACTTAGTCTCTCCTGAGCAAGTGAGTCATAAAGTAATTGTTCTTCAACCCTAAAAAAAGGGGCGTAAATCTTTTTTCTATTTGGATTCTAGATCATTCAAGCTTGTATTTGAACATATGTTTGAGTTATTGCATTACATATGATTTGTTAAAAAACTTGTTTGATATGTAATATGTTTGGTTATTCACTGAGCCCGTGGTTTCGCTTACACTCCTAAAAACATTTTAGGTTTACCCTACGATCGTGGCTAGTTACATCCAGGAGTATGTCCCTAGTAAGAGTTTAGGAGCTGGAAGCTCATGGGTCAAATCGGGATAAGTTGTTTTCTGTTGTCCATAGTATAGAATAGTTAGTTTATGGTTTATCTGTTATGTATTTTAAGATTCCGAAAGAATTATATGGTTTGTAATATCTTTATAATATTTATTACTTGTGATAACAATTATTTACTAATTTATGTCTTATATGTATTTATCATTTCTTATTAAATCAACTAAAAGATCCTGTTGTTTGAGAAATATGTCACTCTCCAAAGGTAATCTAGTGATAGTATTCAAGTGTGGCTTGTTTGCTACTATTAGGGTACCCTTGGCATGTGACAATAACCAATAACAATTGTTCATAAAAAAAAAAAAAAAAACTTATCAACAAGTATAAGCCCTTAACAAACGAAAAATTTTTGTTGGAAATAAAATATTATTTTGCTTTGTGACTTTTGTTGAATGCATATCCTTTAGTCCCTTTTTTTTTTTTTGGCATCAAATCCTTTAGAGTTTTTAAAAAATTTCCTAAAGTTAAAAGTGACTAAGATTGTATAGATTCTTGAAATGACATGCAATATCATTATAAGTCAATTTTTTTCCTTATAAATCATTTATTAGTAGCATTTTAAGTTTAATTTCAAAAAATTAAATAAATAATTTTGAAGATCCATTTCCACTTTTTGTTTGGTCTGAGGAATCCCCAAATAAAACAGTATAGTCAATAAGATGTTTTGCCCACTTGTACTTTTCGTGAAGAGTTAAAAGCTTACTGTGAAAATGGCAGAAACTTGCAAAATTAGATATCCCATAGGCCGCAATAAAGCCGTTCTTTAAAAAGCAGGTCTCACAAGAAACTTGGGAGCAAGCAAAGAAAGAAAAACAGGTTAGAACTTATCTTAGTTAAGATTAATAACCCGAAGGAATAAAACAAGCTACAATATAGTGAGCGTTTGTTTGTTTCGTTCGCGTACGGATGGTATATTGAAATTTTCAAAAAGATTATTTATAAAAAAATAAATATAGATGAAAATATATATCTTTACTTATAAATAAATTAAACAAATTAAATTTACGGAAGCAAATGAAAAATAGGCCATCCAAGAGACTCTAAAATACCGTACATGGTAATGCAAGAAAACCGTCTCCAATATACATAGCCGTTTCGACTATCTTGGTCAAGAATCACAAGAAATCTCGATGCCACTCCAACCCATTCGTTTCGGTGTCACTCCTACATATAAAGAAAGTAGTTAAATGCTTGAATCATAAGCAGAAGGAAGAAAGATGTTCAAGTATTATATAGTATGTCTATATGAACGGTAGATAAATGTAAATAAAACTTTTACTTGCTCGTAATATTAGCAAAGCACGGAAAATAGTCAATTTAGGTTATGACAAATTTAAGAATTCTATTTTTGTTTGGTTAGCTTTTTTTTGGTACATACAAATACTTTTTTCATATTTTTTTAAAAAATTATTTATCAAAAAATAGATACAAAAAAAAAAAGTTATTAGTTTTTTTAGAAAAGATTAAATAGATCGAATATAGATAAATTATAGATACAAATCGGACATATTTGCATATGTCATTGTGATACATATATAGACATAGTACCATGTCATTTTTGGGTCTTCATTGGACCTATTTTGTGTTCCCTGTTATTTCTTTTCATTTTATTTTTTTTTATAAACAAGACTTTAATGGAATTGCTATTATCAAAGAATGGAATTAGGATTGCAAACTAGGTGAACCTTATCTTTTCTTTAGGCTTGCGAATACTCATTTAATATATTAAAAAAATATTAAATTAATATAATAGTATTATAATTATTTACGTAAACAAGCTTAGCTTGGGCTTGCGAATCCTTGATATGCTCGGGCTTGGGCTGAGGCTCCAGCTCAGGCTCGAGCCTGTACATTTTAGGCTCATTAAAAATCCAGTTTGACCTGAGCCCCTTAATTTATTATAAGAATTAAGCTTGAACCTTCTAAAACCTAGCTTGGCCCAACTTATTTGCAACCTTAAATAGAAAGAGTTATAATAGAATTTTTATTTGTTAATTTTTTTTATTTAAATGAGGATATTTTAGAAAAAATCCAAATCAAAATTGAATTTTTATTCGTAAAATTGAATAATAAATAGCTATTCAATATTTTTCGTAATAAGGATTCATCATGGAATTGGTATTATGTTCAATTAAATACTATAATCGCTATAATGAAATTACTATTACAATGAAATTTATAAGTGATATGTAAATTGGTACCCTATTTATTACTTCTAAACCAATAAATTTAATATTTATTTATTTTTAATTGGTTTATTTTAATATTTGAAAAAAAAAATTAAAATAAAACCAAATTTTAGATCCTTCCTAAAATACTTTAAATTTTGTAAGAACTCTAAAGAAATGGTGTAAAGGATATGTTTGGATGGTCTTTTTTTTATTGATATTTATATCATATCTATATCATATCAGTGTATAATTTGTTTGATCCGTTTATAAGTGAAAATGTTCTTTTTTATTGGTATTCGTTTTTGACAAAAACAATAAAAAGATGAAGGCAAAATAAGAGAAAGATGACAAACAAATAGAACCAATTATATTGATGAAAGAATGGTGTGTTAAGTACCTGCATATAGATACCCTAATCCTAATAAATGCTACCATCGCCACTATTATTTGTTCATATATATAATTGGTAATTTCGTAGTACTTACATATATATATATATATATATATATTTTGGCCCAATAATACTAATTATATATACATACCTAACGCTCGACAAATTAGAAGGAATAGAGATCGGGCGATTCTTCCAGCCAATTTAATACACGACAGTGACAACATTGAACATCTTGTTGTCCTTCTAAATCTCATGGGTTTTTCTCATAGAATAAAATTGTAATCGTGATCAATAACATCGTAGTCTAATGGTATTTTTTTTATCTTTTAAATGGGAGATCTTGTGTTCGAATCCCTCTTTTATTATAATGATAAAAAAAAAGAAAAAAAGAAATTATAACTGTGACAAACGTATTTTTCAGAAGAGCTTGACAGGATGTAGGGTATATGTTTATTTTTTTTTTTATTTTTTTTTAATTACAGCCTTCAAATGCTTAAAATCCTTATGACAAGTGAGACGAGACATCCAAATCCAATTTAATGGATTTGAGAGGTGCCACGTGCAAGTTGGCTTTCATCAACTCCTATTCTATTTATCCACCAAACTTTTATGAAAGTATAATACCATTTTGGACCTGAGCTCTTATTATATAGTTGCCGAATGATATTATTATTAGTTTGGGTTCAAATCCTCTTTTCTTATTGTAATTAAAAAAAAAAAATCAATTGTATTATATATAGGTGTAAATGATGATGTGATAAACCTAAAATTTATACACTTTTCATCTCTCATTTGATGCTTAATTGCATTAATTTTTATAGAAAATGAAAGAATTGGTACTGTGACAGGTTAAATTTTGATAGTTCAGGTCATTTAAGATGGAGAATGAAAGAATCAAGAAGTTGAGAGAAAATTGGTGCAAGGTTCATCAAGAACAGAGCAACACCGACCACCCAAAGCTCAATGCTGCCGACATTCATGAAGGCGTTCATCTTCACAGATTTGAAATCCTTAACACCGCTCTACAAAGCTGCCAGCGTTACTCATTTGGATCAGCGGCTTCATTAATTTCTATGTATGCCGGCAAATTCAAGCCAATGCCACTGGCATTGATGCCAACATTCGATGCCCACAGTTTAAGAATTCTTAACGCTGGCTGTTACGCTACCAACGTAGAATCCATATTTGCAGGCGTTCATTGGGCAGTTACCAGACATCATGGGTGTTGTTATGTAATTTCAAAAAGTGTCTATAAAAGAGACATGAGGGACAGACAAAAGGGAGGAGTTCGTTCATTTTTACATCTTTTTCCTTAACATAGATAGTAGGATAGAGATTTTATCAGACATTGAAGATCAAATCTTTCTTTGATCGTGAATTGTTTCAGACATTGGTGTTTGTGTAGTTATTGCTTACTACTGTGGAAGACTTTGTACGGGTTTTTTTTTGCATTAATTCAAATTTTTATGTGTAATATTGTCTGATTTTTTTGTAATTCGATCATGATGAGTTTCATTTATGTTATTTGCTTGATTAGTGTTACTATTCTAATGTGAGGTTAAATTCTAACGGTGGGAATGTGATTTAATCCGTTAATTGCTGAAAGGATTGTTGAGTTACGTTATATGATTGTTAGAAACTTGAATTATTCATGTTGATTTCCTGAAATTCGCCTTAAATCTGGAAAGATGTTGGTTGATTAGAAGTTAGGTTGATCAGGAGAGAAATCTGATTTCGTTGAAGTCGCAAATGTAGATTTAGAAAAGCGGAAGCTGAGATGTTAAATCTGATTTAGGAACTATTGTGTGTTTAAAGCAATGCATTTAAGTTGAATTCTCACTAAAGGATTAAGGGAAACTCGATTGAAGACATTAGGCAATGAATGAATTGGGAGATTCTTTGTTGTAATTTTGAATCCTTTAATAATCTGAGTAGCGGAAGCTACCGGTTTGTTTTAAGGTTAAAAAGACTTTCAAGAACTTCAAACAAGAGATTTTAATCTAGATAGTTGAAATAGCCATTATTTTAAAATATATTAATGCATGCTAAATTTGATAATTATATGTGTGTATGTGTTTGAGTGGATTAGTGTGTTTGTAATGTTGGGTGTGTTATAACGTATGTGATTAGATAATATGCTATGGTAAACATATCTAGGTTAATAGTTTATTCATGTTAGAAATTATCATGTTAGTGTTAATTGCTATTGTAATGAATTATATGTGTTGGATTTAAACTTGTTTTAGGCCTAAATTAGATCCTAAACTTAGCAAATTTTTTTTAAGCCCTCTTAAGCCCAAACTTAAGCCCAAATCTAGGCTCAAGCCTTCCCAAAATCTGCCCTCCCCAAAAGTCAATAATGTTGAGATAAACATCAAAGTCTAATTTCATCATTAGACCATCCAAAACAGAACAAAGAAAAAGAAAATTCGGAACTCAAGAAGGCCAAAAATTTTCAAGACCCAAACCAAGCATTCTTGGACTCAACACTCCAAAAATCCTTCCCCAAGCCTTATATATACATTGAGGTAAGTTTATTTGATGTTTGAGATGTTTTATTTCCCTCTTAATCCATGAAATATGCATGTGTAGTATAATATAAGTAGTTAGTATGCTAAATTCTTGTTGAAATGTTGTAGAGTTGTTAGGAAAGTTTTAGAATGCTTGAGTTGTTGTAGATAGGTTGTAGTAGGCTTTGATGTGGTTTGGAATTGAAGTGTTGAAGTATGATAAGTATTAGAATTGTTTGAAGTGTGTTAGAGTTGGTGAAAGTTGATGAAGAAGAGTTTGATTCTTGTAGAGTAGTTTTTAAACTTGTTTGATGTTAAGGAGTGAAGATCACTCTTGTTTTATGTTGTTAAATGTACAGGAAGTGTTGTATGAAGCTTGTATAAGGTTTAAGACTTGTTAGGAGTTGAGAAAAGTTAAATTTTGAAGCTAAAACAAAGGAAATGTGTGAAAAGTTGAAAATAGGGGAGATGTCACGGACGAGCTAGGACCTGTGATATCGTTTGATTTTTGTAAAAAAATTCGTCAGGCAAGATATCACGGGTGTGGTAAAGGGCGTGATTTAGACTAATCATACATTTTTCCTTAGTCACGGACGAACTAAAGGGCGTGATTTGGACTGATCATACATTTTTCCTTAGTCACGGGCGAACTAAAGGGCGTGATTTGGTCTGTGACAAATTTTTTTAAAATCGCGGATGAGCAATGGGGTGTGATCCGTCCCTTGTAGTAATGTGTTTTTGTAAATTAATCATAACTTTTTCATACGAACTCCGATTTAAGTGATTCAAATTGTGTTGGAAAAGAGATCTAAAACTTTTATGTTTTGAGTTTTTACAAAATAAAAACTTATTAAGGCCGAATTTTCATTTCTTTCCAGCTGCTCCATTTTCCAAATAAAGCTAAAAACTTATGTTTGATAATTAATGAAATTTTATGATTAATTATTGAACTTGTATGATGTTGTATGATGATTGTATGATATATATAAGTCATATTATGACTTGAATGATTTTAATCAAGATCCTATGATTTCCTAAGCTTTAAATTAGTAGATATAAGCTTGGCTTAGGATAGTATTGTTAATATGATTTGATTTATGTGAAACAGAGATAGATACTCAGTTGGAGACCCTCTTTTGAATTCCGAATCGAATCAGGTACACAATATTTTGATTGATTGTTGCTTAGGATAGGCATATACCAAATTGATTTTGATCAATGATTAATAAGAGATATTGAAATTGATTGTGCTTTACGTCGTTGAATTCGGAACTGGAAAGCGACAACCTTGTCATAATGCAATGGCATGGTAGTTTAGGCACTTAGCCCAATTCTTTGTCATGATACAATGACTCAAATCCATGATGCAATGGTTCACCATGATGCAATGGTGATTTCTTTCATTGGCTAAGTGGGTAGCTAATAAGGTTAACTGTATCGGTATATCTCCTACTTAGGCTTGGAAGGAAATAATATGTTTTAGTTCATGGGTATGGGACTGTTGAACTAATTGATATTATAGACCGGGATAAGTGGATTATATAAAGGAGTGTGAACCTTAGATGAAGCTATCGTTCTCTATCGGTTAGATATAGGAGATATAGGTATTCGGTCTATCTATATCAACCCCCTGAGCAACTGCTGTTACTCAGGACCCCCAGAATTCCCAAGCTTGAATCGGAGTTTGAATACTCCACTGTCGCTCTATTCACTTAACTAAAAGATAATGAAGTTGTGGTGATTTATTGCATTGTATTTAGTTAAGTGAGCATTGCATATGTATTTGTTTGCATTATTGTGTACTGGGCCTTTGGCTTATGCTGCTATCTTGCAGGTGACTTTGATGACGAGCCCTATGACGATATGGGTTATGGAACTGATTGGGAAGACTCTATGGATGACTAGGAGAGAGGCCTAGTATATGCTTAGGATTCCCTTTGATGTAAATTTCTTTTTGAAGTGTTTAGGCTTATTTGTTATGCCTTAGAATGTATTTTGAGTTGAATTGTCTTTGTAATATAGTTGGGCTTTAAGTGAGATCTCTATGTTTATATGATCCTTGGGAATCTGTAATGTATATAAAGATATGATGTATGTCTTGTGTATAGATGATGACCCACTACTTATGTAGTGGTAATGTTTCTAATTCTAAGCATAAGAATGTTATATTTGTTTTAAACAGGTAGCCATTACAAACATCTCTTTTTAAGACGACCTTACGTATAATACTTGAATATTGTTCCTAATATTTGGGTATTATGCATGGTCGGAAGATTTGGCACACTTAATAATTGGGTTAAGTGGGTCGGGTCTTTACAATAGTTCCACTTGAATATTCAAGAGATCTAATTGTCAATATAACTTGACTCAACTGGATTAGCAAGACTCGGATTTGATATAAGTTCCCACTCTAGTATAATATACGTTTCTATGATTAATTAAAATCTTAGTAGATTAACTCGACTTAGGAAGTAGATAAAGTAGCATTACATAAACAACTGATTTGAATCATTTTGCCTAAATATTAGTGTGAACTGATAACAGTTTAGTACTTGACCTTTCCTCATGGGAACGATACTTACTTATCATTTTACTACTTAATACGATCCAATACACTTCTGGTGAATTTTTTTTTACAAGTATAAAATCATTTTCAAGCGGACCAAGTTTTTGGTGCCATTGCTAGGGAAAGATTAATATTAAAGAAATTTTGGTTCTATAGTAATTTGGGCACACTTTACGGTTTGGTGAGTCTTTTGTTTCGTTTCAGGTTTTATGCATAGGAGTAAAAGTCGGGAACTTCTACCCATCGATCTTGAGATTGAACATACTTTGCGTTTACTGAGAAGAGGAAACAGATTAAGAGCAAGAACAAGCAGAAGCAATGGCAGAAGATAACACCCACAACAATCAAATTCAAGCTCCTGCCAGAGCATTAAAGGATTACACAGTACCAACTGTATCTAGATTCCCTATTAGAAGACCAGCGGTTCAAGCCAACAATTTCGAGATTAAGCCTGGACTAATTCAAATGGTCGAAGCTCATCAGTTACTGGATATCCAAATGAGACACCAAATGGTCACATCGCTAAATTCCTCCAGTATTGCAACACCATTAAGATGAATGGTGTAATTGATGATACGATTCGTTTGTAGCTTTTTCCTTTCTCATTGAGGGATAAAGCTTTGGCTTGGTTCAACTCACCAACATAGGAGTCAATCAACAATTGGGCTAATTTGTCAAATAAGTTTATGAGGAGATTTTTTCCATTAGCAAGGACAGCTAGGTTAGGAAATGAGATAACAAAATTCACTAAGTTCCATGGTGAATCCTTGTATGAAGCCTGGGAAAGATACAAGGAAGCGATCAGGAAGTGTCCTCATCATGGACTGCCTGACAATCTTCTCATGGAAATATTCTATTTGAGTTTAAATGAGACGTTAAGATCATTGGTTGATGCTGCTTCAGGGGGTGCATTAATGGGAAAGAGCTATGATGAAGCTAGCCCATTAATAGAAGAAATGGCATCCAATGCTCACAATTGGAGTTATGAGAGGACTAAGTTAAAAGTAGTAGCTGTGTAAGATAATGAAGCAATGTCTTAACTTACAACTCAGATTTCGGCTTTAATAACTCAGGTAAGTAAACTTACTACTTCACATTCTGTTACTTGTAATCAAATTTTTTGTTGTGAAATTTGTTCAGGTCCACATCAGTTCAATGAATGTCCTCAAACTAACATACTAGCTTCATCAAGTGGTGAGTAGATGAACTATGTTGGCAATCACCCAAGAGGCAATCAAGGACCATTCTCAAATACATATAATCCAGGATGGGCCAATCACTCAAATTTCTCATGGAGGAATGATAATAATGTCTACAGACCGCCACCTCTATCTCTAAGACAGGGTCCTATAAGGAATGCTCTACCACCACCACCTCAGTAACAACAACAGAACCACCCTTCAATTGAGGATCTTATGAAGAATTTTATGCAAAAGACAGAGACGTTGATTCATAATCAAAAAGCTACCATCAGAGATCTTCAAGGACAGATAAGTTAGATTTCTCAACAAATCAGTAGTAGACCATCAGGATCCTTACCTAGTAAGACTGAGGAGAATCCTAAAGGAGTGAATGCTATCACTTTAAGGAGTGGTAAGGAGGTGGAAATTCCTGATAGGAAGGTTGAAGAGAAGGAAGAGGTTCAAGTTAAAGATAAGGGGAAAAGGAAATTAAAGGAACCAATTCAAAGTTCACAATATGTGAAAACATATGTTCCTCCAATTTCCTTTCTAGGAAGGTTGAAGCAACAAAAGCTCGATGAGTAGTTTGCTAAATTTTTGGATGTGTTAAAAAATCTTCAGATAAATATTCCTTTCTTGGAAGCGATTCAAGACATGCCATCCTATGCTAAGTTCATTAAGGAATTGTTATCTAAGAAGAGGAGGATAGATGGAAGTGAGCCGGTTATTCTTACAGGAGAGTGCTCTATGATTCTACAGCAGAATTTGTCTAGCTTGCTTGCAAAGCAAAGAGATCAAGGAAGTTTCATTGTTCCTTGCACCATTGGCAATATTCATTTTGATAAAGTTTTAATAGACTCAGGTGTAAGTATAAATTTAATGCCGTACTCTATTTTCAGGAAACTAGGACTGAGAGAATGTAAGGCAACCCATGTTACTTTGCAACTTGCTGACAGGAGTGTCAAATACCCAAAGGGTATTGTAGAGAATGTCCTAGAGAAGGTCGACAAATTCATATTTCCAGTTGTCTTCATACTCTTGGAAATGGAAGAAGATAGAGAGGTGCCCATGATCCTTAGAAGACCATTCTTGTCTACAGGTAAAGCATTGATAGATGTTGAACAAGGTAAGCTTACTTTACGAGTTATGGATGAACATGTTATTTTTAATGTGTATGATGCTATGAAGCATTTTGATGACAATAGAACCTGTTTCACTATAGATACCATATATGAGCTTATGGTTGATTCTGTAGATGAAGAAACAGGAATAGAGACTTTGGAGTTGGTTTTAAGAGAAACTAATGATTGGAGTAAGGATGAGGAGGAAGAAGTAAGTTTGGAGGAAGTGGCTGAAATTAGACTGATGATGTATGAGGAGTTAGGAACAAGTGAGAAGAAACCAATTCCATCTTTGACACAACCTCCGACTCTAGAGTTGAAACAATTGCTTGATCATTTAAGGTATGCTTACTTAGGAAATAATGAAACTTTACCAGTCATTGTTTCATCATATTTGTCAGGTGACCAGGAGAATAAGCTGTTGGAAGTATTGAGGGAACATAAAGAAGCAATTGGATGGACAATTACTGATATCAAAGGAATTAGTCCTTTGATCTGTACTCATAGGATTTTGATGGAGGATGAGTGCAAACATACAGTTCAACCACAAAGAAGATTGAACCCTTCTCTTAAGGAAGTAGTGAAAAAAGAGGTATTAAAACTGTTAGATGCAGTAATTATCTATCCTATTTTAGATAGTAAGTAGGTAAGTCCTATACATATTGTACATGAGAAAGGTAGTATGACTGTAGTGAAGAATGACTCAAATGAATTAATCTCTACTACAACTGTGACTGGGTGGAGAGTGTGTATTGATTATAGGAAATTAAATGATGCCACCCAGAAAGACCATTTCCCTCTACCATTTATTGACTAAATGGTTGAAAAACTTTTAGGCCATGATATTATTGTTTTTTGGACTGCTATTCCGATTACAATCAGATCCTGAATGCACTAGCTAATCAAGAAAAAACCACTTTTACATGTCCCTATGGCATGTTTGCTTTTAGACGAATGCCTTTTGGTCTCTGTAATGCACCTACTACTTTTCATAGGTGTATGATGGCTATTTTTTTTTATATGCTTGAGAATTTCATTGAGATTTTTATGGATGATTTTTCAGTTTTTGGAAAATCTTTTGAATCATGTTTAGAGAATTTAGCCAATGTTTTAAAAAGATGTAAAGAGACAAATTTGGTTTTAAACTGGGAAAAATGCCATTTTATGGTTAAAGAGGGAATAGTTTTGGGGCATAAAGTTTCAGAAAAAGGGATTGAGGTGGATAAAGATAAGGTAGAAGTCATAGAGAAATTGCCACCACCTACAACTATAAAAGGATTCAAAAGTTTTTTAGGACACACTGGCTTTTACAGGAGATTTATTGGAAAAGGATTTTATTTTTGTTTTTTATGACAAATGTGTGCAGGCTTTTAATGTTTTGAAGGAGAAGCTCAGTTTGGCACCAATGATTGTAGCACCTGATTGGGAGCTTCCTTTTGAGCTAATGTGTGATACTAGTGATATTACGGTCGGAGCAGTGTTGTGACAAAGGCGAGGTAAGATCTTTCATGCAATATATTATGCAAGTAGAACACTTAATGAGGCCCAAAGAAATTATGCAACCACTGAGAAAGAGCTTTTAGCTGTTATTTTTGCATGTGATAAATTTAGGTCTTACCCAATTGGTTTTAAAGTCATAGTGCATACTAATCATGTTGCTTTGAGATATCTTTTTGTTAAAGCTGCTGCCAAGTCTAGGTTAATTCATTGGATATTGCTACTACAAGAGTTTGATTTGGAAATTAAGGATAAAAAGGGAATAAATAATGTGGTAGCTGACCACTTATCTAAGTTAGAAACTGATTTATCAAAAATTCAGTCAATGAAAGGTTCACAAATGAACAATTGCATGCAATAGAAATCCAAGGATTACCTTGGTATACAGACATAGTCAATTATTTGGTCAGTAAAATCATACCATATGATTTATCCTACTAACAACGAAAGAAGTTTTTCCATGATGTGAAATTTTATTTTTGGGACGAGCCATATCTGTTTAAAAAATGTGCTGACAAAGTAATAAGGCGATGTGTGCTTGAATCTGAGCAGTTTAGCATTATTGAACATTGTCATTCAAAAGAGATAAGAGGTCATTTTGGAGTAGAGAGGACTATAGCTAAAGTGTTAGCTTGTGGATTTTATTGGCCCAAGCTGTTCAATGATTGTAGGAACTTTATCATGACTTGTGCTCAATGCCAATGATCAGGAAATATATCTAGGAGACATGAATTACCTTTAAATAATATTCTGGTGATAGAGCTTTTTTATGTGCGGGGAATTGACTTTATGGGTCCTTTTCCTTCATCTTTTTCTAACAAATACATACTCGTGGCAGTGGATTATGTTTCTAAATGGGTGGAAGCTATTGCTTTGCAAACTAATGATGCCCGAGTAGTTGTAAAATTTTTGAAAAAGAACATATTCACTATATTTGGGGTTCCAAGGCAATTGTAAGTGATGGGGGTATGCATTTTTGTAACAAGCAATTCGACAAAATTTTGTCTAAATATGGAGTTGTCCATAAAGTAGCTACCCCCTATCATCCCCAAACAAGTGGACAAGTTGAGATATCCAATAGGGAAATTAAAAGGATTTTAGAAAAAAACAATTAATGTATCGTGAAAGATTGGTCTTTGAAGCTAGATGATGCATTATGGGCATATAGAACAGCTTTTAAAACACCTATTGGAATGTCTCCTTATAAGTTAGTTTATGGTAAATCTTGTCATCTACCAGTAGAGCTTGAGCAAAAGGCATATTGGGCCATAAAAATCCTAAATTTTGATGGAAAAGTTGCAAGAGAGAAAAGAATGCTTCAATTGAATCAAATGGATGAGTGAAGGAATGAAGCATGTGAAAGCGCTCGCATTTACAAAGAGAGGGCAAAGAAATAGCATGATAGAAACATCTTGAAACAAGAATTTTTACTTCGACAAAGTATCATATTGCACAATGCTCATCTCAAGTTGTTTCTAGGAAAGTTAAGGTCCATATGGTACGAAACATTTGTCATTAATCGAGTTTTTCCTTATGTTGTTGTTGAGTTGAAAACTCATGATGACTGAGCTTTTAAAGTTAATGGTAATTTACTCAAGCACTATTATGAAGGTGAAACCAATGATAGTGAGACCACTATCATTAGAGGAGAAAGCAAGTGAAGGAATGAAGGAATTCGGGCTAAGCGACTTAAAATCTAAACGCTGCATGGGAGGCAACCATGGTGTTATAGGTAGTTTGGCTTGTTTTGTGTGTACATATGTCTGATGTGTTTGTGTTATTCTTGTACAGATCAAGTGATTTGATTGTGGAAAAGAGTATTGTTGTGTTGGAGTATGGAAAAATTGCTGCAGGGTATTAATGCTGGCCTTTTGAAGTGTACACTACTAGTATTAAAGCCAGTGTTGAAGAGGGCAGTAACAAATCCTCTAACGCTGGCATCTGGAGTTGATTACACTGTTGAATTTTGGTGGTATAGGTTACACTGGGAATTTCCCAGAATGTCGAATGCCGGCAAAACCCAAGTGTACACCATTGGCGTTACCCTAAGCGTAACATGGTTTAGTTTCCAATTCCTTAACGCCGGCAAACCTGTAATGTATGTTGTCGGCGTTGGAATTAAGATCACATGCTCAATGTCTAATTTTCTAATGCCAGCAAAGAGGGCACTCACACCGCCGGTGTTGAAACAGCGTAACAGAGCTCAGTTTCAAAATTCTTAATGCCAGAAAAACCTGTAATCTACGATGTAGGCGTAGAGGCGGTGTACCATTTGGAAAAGTTTCAATCTCGATGAATGCCAGCATTTGATAAGTGTACCCGTTGGCGTACAATTTAATTTCCCGACGTTGGACCTATAACTCGTATTTAAACATGTTTTCCTTCTCTATCTCTATTTCATTATCTCCCGCAGCTTCTCTCATATTTCTCTCGCACTCTTTTCTCTCTCTCAAACACACTATCACATTCAATTACCGGAGGTCTTGGATTGCAAAATCTCTTCAACCCATAGAAGTAAGGTAAGTGTTACTCTTTTCCTTTACTTTGATTCATTCTTGTTCTCCACATGCTAGTTTAGACAAGGAGATTGAGGAATTTTAGGGTTTGAATATAGAGAATGGGATTTGTTTGATTGGATTGGTATTGCTGCTTTAGGGAGTATGGATGATTAAAGGTTGTTGTTTGATGTGTGCACTGAATTGTTGCATGTGTGATTGAGTTGTGGATGACTGTTTTGAGTGGAGCTAAGGTTTCTTCCTTGTCATTGAAAATTGTGGGTCTAAAACAAATTGGGGATTTTGATTGTACATCAATGGAATTACTTATAATGAAAGAAGTTTGAGAAACAACTTTTGAACGAAACATACATTTTAATTTCAAACTTCAAAATTTTTGTTAACTATTCTCATCTAATGTTCAAGTCTATGATGCCGGTGTAGTTCCAAATAGTGCCAACATTGAATTTGGAATTAATTAATTGAAACTGTTTAACCCTCTTCATGTGTCTAAGATATATTGTTAAAATGTGAATACACTTGTTTTAGGCATATGATTTTGTTTGTAACATGGTTGTCTTACAATTGCTTGATGGGATATTAGCTGGTAAACTTGAATAGGTTGTTTCAATGTGATTTTATTTTTAGAAATGGCTCCTAGGAAGAAACAAAGAATAGGGGAATCATCTGTCAGGTCACAGGCTAGAAATATATTGTCTTGCCAGCAGTATGCCAAGGACAGCAAAAAGAGATTGGAGAAAATGGATTTTATGAATAGAGAATTCTTGGATTGGAGTGTACTAGAAGATTATGGAGTTGGGGAAACCATTAGAGACCTAGTTCAGGATAAAAAATGGTTTCAAGTGTTCAATATGAGGGAACTAGCATATCATAATTTAACCCTTGAGTTCCTATCCACTATGAAGTATGAGACCAGAGAAGATGATGATGAGCCTCCAAGAATTGTGTTTCAGGCTTTTAGGGAAATTCATATTGTGCCTTTGAGACAAGTCGGAATTTACTTAGGCTATTATCAAGATCAAAGTGAAAATTCCAACTTGCCTACTAGATGGCCTAATGATGTGTTAATGGAAAACTACTGGTTTGAGTTAATTCATCCAAGAAGAGATCCTTTTAGACCTTCTCAATCTTTGAACTCCACATTTGCTCATACTTCTCATAAACTACTTCATCATATCATTATCCACACGTTGACATGTAGAAAAACTAGTCACAGTAAAGTGACTACTTTTGATATGTTCTATTTGTACAGTATCATTTCTGGATACAAGGTTGACATGGGCATTGAAGTAGTAAATTTCATTTGAAGGCAAGCAAGTGATCCGAGAACAAATTTAATTTTTTATGGGGGGTATATCACTATGCTGTTAAAAGGTATGGGCAAATTTAAACAACCAGTAGGTGATGAACCAATTCCTTCTAAAAAAATTTCTTCTGCCCCATTTAGGTCATGGGGATTGGTGAGAGTACCCAGGGGAGTACATAACATAGAAGAAATTGAATTTCTTGATATTCAGCCTCCAGTTCCACCATCTGATCAACCTTCCACATCATAAGCACCACCTCCTGCACAGCCTCCATCTACATCCACTGGACACTCCTTGGACAGGCTTGAATTTGAGATGAAAGAGTTGTAGGAAGAATTCAAACAAGAAAATAAGAAAAATAAGAAGTTCAGGAGCTCTTTGTTCAACATGCTGAAATATGCTTTTTCTTGTTTGAATCTAGCAACAGTAGCAGAGATGAAGTATAGCACTTCATTAGAGGAAAGCGAGTCCAGCACAAAACCTGAAAACTAGAGTCCCTGCTAACTTACCTTTGCTTTCCTTTGTTTTTCTGTATTTATGATTGTTTTTTTGGGCTTGTAATTGAAGACCCATTTTGGTTAACTTACTTCATTAAAACTTGATTTGTATACTTTTTGTGTGTGTTCTCTTGTTTTCTTTGTTTTGCTTTGTCTTTGTTTTGTGGAATAGGTCATTTGACAAGCTACTCTCAAACAATTTTCCTTATCTTCAGTGTATGACCATGAATTAGATGTCAGGAAAGTACCAAGTATCTTGCTTTTATTTTTCAATCCTCTCTAGTTCTTGAGAATGACAAACAGTGAGGGCACTATTTGATTATAAGTGTGGGGAAGGGATGAAAAATAAGAGATGAAAGTGTATTATGACTTCTTATGTATGTGTTAAATCTTTTGAATACTTTTTGAAATATGAAGTCAAATTATGAACTTACACTTGAAGATTTTGTCCTTCAAAAGCAAAATATGTGGAAGAAATGTATGGCCAAATGTTTAGAAATATGAAATTGTAAAATGACTTGCTTAGATGCCTTACTCATTAGCTAATGTGATTTGTTTACATAGTTAAAATTAAGTAGATAAATCTTTAATAAACGAATTTACCTTATGTTGAGCTTAGGAATTAGAATTCTGAAAGTTGATCGAGTCCTATTGTGAAAAATAAATGGGTTTACTTCTAAATTTTTTTTAGCTTTTATTTAATCTTTCTAACACTCAGTGAAAGAGGTAGATGAAACTTTTAACTTAGTGATCCTTGAAAACAAAAAGTCTTAAAGTAGGAGCATTCATTTACAAGATAGAAACAAACATAGCCTTTACTCAATTGATTCAAGTAATTAAGTCATGAGTATCTATACTATAAGGTTAGAGTGAGGGAGAGTTTGTAGGAGTCCCATTAAAACCTGTTCACTTAGGTAATGAGCCTGGGATACGCCGACTCTA
Organism: Combretum micranthum; assembly: GCA_024138025.1. Lineage (NCBI taxonomy): Eukaryota > Viridiplantae > Streptophyta > Magnoliopsida > Myrtales > Combretaceae > Combretum > Combretum micranthum. Next base: position 46,988 of record JAMXBD010000097.1, on the reverse strand, counting down.
AGATCTCACTCTAGCAGGAAGTGTGGAAAGGCAAGTGAGCTGAAAAGACGCGGGCTATACCCCGTCCAGAGGAAGAGAAAAGATGGAGGCAAAAACCTCCTCCTCGAAAATTAAGAGAAAAAAAATGTTTGAAGGAGAGTAAATTATTTTGAATGCAAATTTTAGTGATTGAAAAAGACTTTGGATAGAGGAAAAATCTAGGGAAATGGTAGATACCACATGCTATCACTTTGTGTTGCTAGGATTGAATTTGAGCTAAAAGTCTAGTGAAGTTTAAATGGTTATTTTTCCTTTTTGGAGTGTGTGTTTACTTTTGGACAAAAAAAAGCTTGGGTTAAACACTAAGATTAAAGTTTGTTTTCTTTAGATTTGCTATTTAATTTTGATTAAAGTAAGCTGATTACATAAACTAGTTTGGTTAGAGCAGTAGGCACTGAAAAGCAACTCGTGAAGTTTAAGAAAGAAGTGCATGAGATATATGTTAGATTTCAATTTCAAATTCAAATTTTTTTGCATGAAGACAAGCAAAAGTTTGAGTGTGGGGAATTTGATAAACCTAAAATTTATACACTTTTCATCTCTCATTTGATGCTTCATTGCGTTAATCTTTATAGAAAATGGAAGAATTGGTATTGTGACAGGTTGAATTTTGATAGGTTAGGTCATTTAAGATTGAGAATGAAAGAATCAAGAAGTTGAGAGAAAATTAGTGCAAGGTTCATCAAGAAAAGAGTAATACCGGCCACCCAAAGCTCAACGCCACCGGCATTCATGACGACGTTCATCTCCATAGATTCGAAATCCCTAACATCGCTCTGCAAAGCTGCCAGTGTTACTCATTTGGATCAGCGGCTTCATTAATTTCTATGTATGTTGGCAAATTCAAGCTAACGTCGCCGACTTCGATGCCCACAGTTTAAGAATTCTTAACGCTAGCTATTACACTGCCGGTGTAGAATCTATATTTGCAGGCGTTCATTGGGCAGTTACCAGACATTGTAGGTATTATTTTGTAATTTCAAAAAGTGTCTATAAAAGAGACACGAAGGACAGACAAAAGGGAGGAATTCATTCATTTTTGCATCTTTTTCCTTAGCATAGAGAGTAGGATAGAGATTTTATCAAACATTGAAGATCAAATCTTTCTTTGATCGTGAATTGTTCCAGACATTGGTGTTTATGTAGTTATTGCTTACTATTGTGGAAGACTTTGTATGGGTTTATTCTATATTAATTCAAATTTCTATGTGTAATATTGTCTGATTTTTTTGTAATTCGATCATGATGAGTTTCATTTATGTTATTTGCTTGATTAGTGTTACTATTCTAATGTTAGGTTAAATTCTAACGGTGAGGATATGATTTAATCCGTTAATTACTTAAAGGATTGTTGAGTTACGTTATATGATTATTAGAAACTTGAATTATTCATGTTGATTTCCTAAAATTAGCCTTAAATCTAGAAAGATATTGGTTGATTAGAAGTTAGGTTGATTGGGAGAGAAATCTGATTTTGTTGAAGTCGTAAATGTAGATTTAATTTCGAAAAGCGGAAGCTGAGATGTTAAATCTGATTTAGGAACTATTGTGTGTTTAAAGCAATGCATTTAAGTTGAATTCTCACTAAGGGATTAGGGGAAACTTGATTTAAGACATTAGGCAATGAATGAATCGAGAAATTATTTATTGTAATTTTGAATCCTTTAATAATTTGAGTAGTGGAAGCTACCGGTTTGTTTTAAGGTTAAAAAGATTTTCAAGAACTTCAAACAAGAGGTTTTAATCTAGATAGTTCCACTTGAATGTTCAAGAGATCTAATTGTCAATATAACTAGACTCAACTCGATTAACAAGACTCGGATTTGATCTAATTTCTTACTCTAGTATAATATATGTTTCTGTGATTAATTAAAATCTTAGTAGATTAACTCGACTTAGGAAGTAGATAAAGTAGCATTACATAAACAACTGATTTGAATCATTTTGCCTAAATATTAGTATGAACTGATAACGTTTTAGTACTTAACCTTTTCTCGTGGGAACGATACTCACTCATCATTTTACTACTTGATTCGATCCAGTACACTTGCTAATGAAATTGCTTTTACAAATAAAATCATTTTCAAGCGGACCATGATGTTTATGGAAACTTAATATATTTGTGAATTAAGGGTTTGTTCCATATATGTGTGTGTATATATTCATAGTATACTTAGTAGTTATTACTACAAACGTTCAAAACAATGAAAACTAAAAAGTGCAGAAGTTTTTGTTTTTAATTTATTTATTTTTATTTCTTATATCTGATAATAAATATACAATTCTTCTTATTGGTAAGGACTTCCATAATATAAATTTAAAAGTATCAACATAGTATTAAATATGTTATCTTATCTAGTTGTGATTATTGAAGTTTGATTTTCACTAGTAAAAATTAGGCTTGATGGGCCGAAAAGATGAGGTGAGCTTTGCTTTTGATGTGGCATATGAGATGAAAATTACCTCACTTGCCACATTTGAGGCGAGTTTCATCTTATTTAATATATATGAGGTGACACTCGCCTCAACATTTTTTTTCTATAAATAGCCTAGCCTTCCTCTTCTCCCCTCACTCATTTTTTTCATACTATAGAGTTCATGGAATTTTTTGTTATTTTATAATTTTTTAAATATTGTTATGTTATATTAATTTAGTTTAATATTTTTTTTAGGTAGTTTGACATGGAGACTATTATTAAGGTTGTTTCTTTGTGCATTCTCGCATACAAGGTTGGTAAGATATTATTTATATTATTTTATTTACCATGAAATATGATTGTTATTATATTATTACAATTATATAGATATAAATGTTTAATATATTAATATATATATATATATTTAATTGTGTTTGTTTATGTGTCTAATTTATTTTATTTAGATGTCAGTATTTATTATGTGTCATGTATAGTTAAATAATTATTCATGAAGTCATGTATAGATTGTAATGACATATGTCAGGTACAATCGTCTGTTAAATAAAAAAAGTATAAATTAACATGTAATAGATTACTACATATTAATATAGGATGCTAGAACATACTTGGCAAAAGATGCAGGATTTAACATCATTGGAATATAGCAATCGGGTCAAGGAATTTTTACAGGCTACGTAAATGACTGTAGGGTGGATGGATTGATAAGATATCCATGTAGGGACTGTCTTTAACTCAGAATGGCACTCTGTTTAAATTATTAAGTTCTATCTGATGATGAGGGGGAATTGCATGGACATACTCAATACGAACTTCTCATGGTAAGGATGTATATGATGAAGACGAGGTGGCTGATGTGAATTAAAGCATTGTAGATGGAAGAGAAACCTTAGAAGACCAAGTTGATCATTGAATGTTAGAGGATCTAGCTACTAATATAAGTGACCTAAGCGAGAAGAAATTGACAAGAGAGAGACAACCTTTGAAAATAATGCAAATAAATGGATAAGAATATTCGAAAGTGAAAAAAGTCCCATGTATCCAGGTTATATGAAGTTTTCAGTGCTGTTTGTAATTCTCCAAATGTTGAGTCTAAAAGTATATGGAAAACAATCTGTGAAATCCTTTAACAACTAGCTTTGTTTCATAAAGAGTTTATTACCAGAAGACAACTTGTTACCATTATCATACTATGATACTCGGAATATGCTGAGATAGTTAGGAATGGGTGCTGAAACTATACATGCTTGTGAGAATGATTGTTTGCTTTTTCGAAAGGAATATAAAGATCTTGACTATTGTCCAGTGTATAGTGAGGAAAGGTGGAAACTTCATTCAAAGGAACAAAAGACTATGCTTATTGAGGTATTGCATCATTTCCCAATAATTCCACAATTGCAATGGTTGTTCATGTATGGAAAGATAGCTCTTGAGATGAGGTGGTATAAGGAAAGTTATATTAGTGAAGAGGGTATGTTAAGGTATCTTGTAGACTCCGAGTAGTGGAAGGTCTAGATGTGAAATACCCTTGGATCACTTCAAACCTTTGGAATGTAAGATTGAGACTTGCTACTAATGGCTTCAATCCTTATGCAAATATAAGTACAACATGTAGTGTATGATCAGTAATTCTGTTTGTTTATACTGTTCCACCGTGAAGATGCATGAAAGAGCCATACTTAATAATATCACTTTTAATATATAGACCTAGATGTCCAAGTAAAGATATTGATGTGTATCTACAGCCCCTAGTGGAAGCATTGGAAAAGTTGTGGTCGAAAGGTATAAGGACATTTGATGTGGTCGAAGGTCAGTTTTTTCTTATGCATGGGGTATTGTTGTAGACTATTAGTGATTTTTTGGCTTATGATGACATTTTTGGTTGGATGACCAAAGGATATAAGGCTTGTCCTATATGTAATGTAGACTGCATAAGTGATCATGCAAATGGTAAGTTTCATTATATGGGTCATAGATGATTTTTTGCCATTAAGACATCGATAGTATCGTGATAAGGGGAGTTTTGATAGCATAGTTGAAACATGATCACAACCAAGTGAATTTAGTATTAAGGATATATTAGCTCAATTGAGTCGGTATGAACATGTTGTATTAAGGAAGACACAAGAGAGATTTCACCAGTGAAATAATGAAGATGGTACAAATTCATCCAAAAAAAATGTGCTTGTCAAATTACTGTATTGGCAACAACTGCATATTCACCATTGTTGAACTAAGTGGAGGTTACAATCTTATTTGGATGAGAAAATGTAATGCACGAATACTCTATAACTTTGTTAAGTTACATATAATAAGTAAAAATTTGTTTGTGATTGTTTGGGCTTTATTATGTTTGTGTTTTTGTTTTGTGGTTATTGTTGCAGGTGGCTTCAAGCACATTTTAGGTCTTGATTCATTTGGAATCTCTTAAAGCTCAAAACACAAAAGTTGTAGAGTTCTCTCTAAAGTAGCATCTTGAATCACCTCAATCGAAGTTTGGATGAGTTATGAAATAGTGTTAGATTGGCTAGAGGCAACTATGGGCCAAACTAAGCCCTCGACTTTGGGCTCGATTGGACTAGCTCGAAGGTAAAAAATGGACCAACTTGCTGGTATACTCTGTCTAGGAAAAAATCGCTATTACAGACTTTGTAATCCGACCATTGGTGGTTGTTTTAAGGGCCAACGGCCAGCTTGCTTTGAGAGATTATAAATAGAGTGTTTAGGTTGTTTTTATATAAGAGATTAAAGCTTAATAAGATCATATTATATGAAAATACTCTTTCAAATTATATTTGTTATTGTTTAGTGAATAGTGCCATAGTGAGATTAGTGAGCTAATATTATAAGACACTATTCACATATTTTGTTTGAGTATTCTAGTGAAGTCCTTATGTGTTGATGCATTTTAGTGAAGTCCTACGTATGTAGGAATTTGTGATGTCCTCTTTGTAAGGCAAATATGAAGTCTTCGGTTATTGGGTATTGTTGTGAAGTTCTCTTTTGTAAGGCATTGTTTATTGAATGAAATGTGTGAAGTCCTCATTGAATGAGACAATTATGGATAGTAGAGACTAGAGAGCGGATCAAACTTCAAATTAGATCGCGATATAATCTTCTCCTTCCTTGTCTCTTTATTATTATTGTTGTAATTGCATGAATTGAGTAAAATTGCAAAAAGAGATAATGGTTGGTTAAATGTGCTTAAAATTGGTTTAAAAACCCACAATGTAGTTTTCACTTCTGCACATGTGTGTGAAAGTCTAGTTGTTTTTAACTTTCTACCATTGGTATTAGAGCGGGTTTCTAAGGTTAATGCTTAACCACATCTCAAAGAAAAGCTTCTGGGGTTTTTAAAAAAACATTAGGTGCTTAAAAATGAGTTGTTTATTAAATGTAATTTAAGTCTTTTAGTTAAGCATCATATCTATACAAATGAGCTTTTGCTTGAAATGTTTAACCGAAGGAGTTAAACTACATTTAATAAGTTGTTTATTATATGTAACTTGGGAGCCTTTAATTGAGCATTACATCTTTTATAAGTGAGCTTTTATTCAAATACTTAATTGAGGGGAGCGCTAAGTTAAGGGGGAGCAATGTTGTGCAATAGTTGTTCTCATAAAAAAAGGAGGAGATTATTCATCGTAGTTTGTGAACATAGACATGAGAATAAATTGGCCTCATTGATTGTGTAATGATCGAATAGATGATGGTTCCTCAATGACTTTTTGGTTATTTGGACAACTCGTGTGACCATTAGACGCAAGCACCATATTGGAGCTAGATCTCGAGTTTTAGAAGATGCATTAGGCTATGCTTAACAATTGTGAGAAAGTCTAACCATATGTGAGATACTTAAAAGAATTGATGCTACTAATATTTGCATTTTTTTTCTAGTAAAACTTTAAGTCCATTGCGTTCATGGAGTTTGAGTAAGAGCTGATTTTATGTGGAGCACGGAATGTTAGCACAATTGCATGTAAACACTTCTCTGAGTGGTTTAGGAATAAAGTTAACCCATCGCTAAAAGCTCCTTAATTGTTTCTCCAATCATAGCTTGCTAACTACTTGCATTACATAATTTGTAGATTATACAGTCCAGAGTTGTGACCGGCGGGCAAGGAGTGTTGGATGAGTTAGAAGATTTGGCATGGGGATCGGATCTACATAGCCTCTATTACAAGTCATGTGTGGTGAACAGTGTTAGTTTTAACATTGAGATCAAGGAAACTTCCTTAAGATCTCAAAATAGTGGAGTGTGTACTATGGGTGCCATCAACGGGCAAAAAAGTATTTCTTTTATGGCTCACTGACAAACATTATTCAATTATGTTACACGGATCAACGACATGTGTTTCTATTCAAGTGTTGCTGGTTTGATACCAATCGAGACAAACTAAAGAGTATTGACAAAGATCTCATTTCAATCAACATAGCATGGTCTTGGTATGATGACAATCCTTTCATTCTTGCAGATTACATGCAAAAGACATTTTACCTGAAAGATCCAAGCAAATAATCTGGCACATGGAGTGTTGTACAAAATGTGCAACATTTTCATTTATTCAATAGAGGTCTTTTCTAAATCGAACTGGGTGATAATGGTGAAACAGAGTAGCAACTTGATATCACCAACACTTTACAATAGGTAGTTTCTAGACCATGGATAATTCTAGTAGATCGCATTTTTGTTGACTTAGAGACCTAGCCCACTTACTGGGAGCGATGACAATGAAAGTAACACTGATTAGAAAGGCATAGATGACTTGTTCCGTTGCATTGTAATATTTTACTTTTGTGTTTGTAATAATGTAACGACTTTTGAGATCTTTGTGCAAGATGAATGATCGTAAGTTTCTCAACATTATTATGGAGGATGCAGATAAGTGGGTCAACCTCTTTTTGGCTTTGGCCAAACACTTTTTCTCGCTGGTCAAGCTTTCTACAAAAAAGCCGATGCAAGAACCTATTCTCTTATCTAAGCTTCTTCCTTGTGCGTTCGCTCCCCCTATCATAGATGGTTTAGCCATGCCTGGTGACATGAAATGATTGAGAACTATAAGGGGGTCGAAATAAATTTGGTTCTTTATATTCAATAAGTATTGCATGACTGAATAATTCAAGGAGGGGTGTACTAGGTGAATTTCCCCTTTCTAGCTTGCTTACATACATTTTTTACTGATGTGTTTGTACTAATCATGCAACCTTTTTCTTATCAAGGCACTCGTTCACATTGTTGCTCAACACTTAAGGGGTGTAGGGGTTGTTGATGATGACAATAATGATGATGATGGTGTTAGTGATGGTAGTGATGATGATGTGGAGTTAAGTCGATAGATAAATGATGTCATGGTGGACGTGGATCTTGGTACCAATGATCTAGAGACAACTATTGTTGAGCAGGAGGAGACAACACGTGCTGTTGCTCAGGATGCTACCAATCTCCATTAGGATAGAAGGAAATGAGGCATATACAAAGCAATATCTACAGAGGAGCACTACAGATAAACCAGCTAGAAGCTTATATTAAGATGCTAAGGGTTATAAGGGGATTAAGTGTGAGCCTCCAGAGATGTTGAGGATTGAGTTCATACTCCATCATAGAGATTCAACAAAGCTTTTTGTTCTAAGTGCTGGTAGAAAATGCCTGGATGGTATTTCCATAGGATTATCGTCATGATATCATTAGACGTGTTATGGTAAGACTATGCTGCTTCTTATTGTATTTACTATCTTCTACAGTTTTATTTTATCTCATTCACTAACATGCTTATAATGTGTCAATTTACAACAAAATTTTTCCACGACAGCTGATTGGAGGACAATACATGGATAGTGGATAGCTCTCATTTGCAGTAGAAGTTTTCCATGACAGCTAATTGGAGGATAATACATGGTTGGTGGGTAGCTCTCAATTTTACAGCTGTAAATCCTATAGCCAGCTTCACTATAGGTTAAAGGATCATATCAAGAAGGAGGAGGGCCCACAAATTTCAATGGACTATCCAGTGGCGGGTTTCGAGCATCAATTGCAGGAGTAGAGGGATTTTTATTGATTTATCGATACTGACCTAGGCCATTAGGTACATATGTTTTTTTTGTACACGTTAGTTTATTTGAAATATCGTAACTATTTAACGTAACATTGTATTTGTCATGTATCATGCAGAATCGATCAAAAGTCAATGTTATTAATAGGAAGCACTAGAAGTCGATGCATATCAAGGGTATAAAGTCCATGATGCATTACACCCTTACAAATGTAAGTAATACTTGTTTGTTGAAAACCAAATCAGTATATTATCATATTGTATATGCACTAACATAGTATAGTTATTGCAATTTGTATTATATACTGTATTTTCAGAATCTTGGTCTAATAGATAACTGCAAACACACTCATGTTCATTGGGTCCATGAGTAGGAAACAGTTAATGGGAATCGGATGTGTCAGAAGCAAATTATGTAAGATTACTTGTTCAATATTTATTTAGAATTGAATTGTGCACATTTATTTACATTATTGATAAAATTACTGGTCGTTTGTTTCCTATAGACATGTATGGATGCGATTAGGAGAGCGAAGGTAGAATGTGCTGCTACCATGGGCTAGAGTCCTAAAAGTAAGATCACCATTATGGAGGAAGTCTTCGGGTGTAGGTTAGGCTACTAGTGCGGCATGGGATAAGATTCCTGAATCCTACTAGAGAGGCAGAGGTTTTATGAGTAGACTGTCCAAGACCCTTATATGAGCTTTAGCGTTGAGGTTGATCATTTGGAGCAGAACATGGCTTAGATGGAGGAGACATTGTGCATGTTGATAGGTGGGCAATTTGGCTTCACAACATTTCAAGGGTAGTGTCCTCCATATCCTCTATCATCATACCTTCCATCATCGATCGGTGACTCAACTAGTGGTGTAAGTCTAAACTATCGATCTATACATTGGTGCAACCATCTTGGTAGTTTCAAAAGCTTTATTCCATGCCATATGTTATACCAAGTCAGTCTTCCGATCAGGTTCCTCCATCCTCGCATCAGCCTACTACAAGATTAGCAGGTAGCACAGCGCTACCATAGGGGCATTGTCTAGCATCAACATTTATGTCGTGGCTACCCTCTAGATTGATCGGGTAGTCTTCCCAGTAGCTACCCATGTACAGATTGATTCCTTATGTTGGCATGACTCCCCTACCCGATCCGAGTATCTTTTAGGGTGCTTCTACACAGAGTTATGGATACTATCCATCTTTACCTTCCACTATTTCAGCCTCCACCACATAGACAGCCTCTGACATGAGTTCGACACAAGTCAATCAGTGCTGGACGCATGTATAGATATGTTGTTCTCATCTACTTCTTTTGTTTTTTTTTTTTTTTTTTTTTTGCAAACATTGACTGCTTTATGTTAGATGCTTCATTAATGTTTTAAATAGGCTATCAAACATGTTGTGTGTATCATTTCACGTGTAAAAAATATCATATTTTCCATAGATTTTTTGTTTTTACTATGTGTCATCGTATAATTTATAAATATTATATATATTGTTGCATAGTTGTAAATACATTCATATGTATAGGTATTGATAATGTATATCCATATAATGCAATTAATTTATTAAATATATATAAGTAATAAAAAATAATTATATATTGACATGATACTTCATCATATAAATATAAACTCTAATTTATGTATTCAAATGTAATGAAAGATACATGAACATACATTATTTATAAATGCAATATATATATTGTCTTAAATTTAATTAATAAATTTTAAAAAAGTTGGCAAAAATTTTGAAAAATTTTGCTCAAATTTTCTAAAAAAAATTTACTAGGTAAAATTCACACATGTAGGAGCTAAGTAAATTCAAATTTGAGGCAAAACTCACCTTAAAAGAGGTAAATCTCGCATCTAACGGAGCAATTGAAGTGAATTTTACATCAGCTGGTGCGTAAGAGGCAAGATTTGCCTCATATAATAAAATGTGACTCTTGTCTCTTATTTCCCTTATTTATACCCTCGCTTGACTTTTTCCCTCCATAATTTTTTTTTTCTAACACATTTCTTATTTTTTGGTAGGATAAATTCTTTTAAATCTCTTGTCATATTTTGATTTTCAACCATTTCTGATTGCATAGTTCCAATATAGATTAAGCATAACATATTTAGTTGTTGATCTTTTCATTTTATGTAAATAATTTAAAATTTTAACTAGTTTTTTTGGTTTCTTTTCTTTTCTTTTTTTTAGGTATTTGAGTAATTTTCAATCAATATCCTTAAATTAAAGTAATGTAATTAATTTATTTGTTTTATTTATTTAATAAATAGTATTAATAACTGATATAATAATATTCTGCCTATATGTTATCATATATTAATAATTAATAATTAAAAAAATATATTTCTAATCATAAAATGTGTAACTAGTAATATATTAAAATATTATGAATTATTAATAATTGTTATTACAAAATCCCGAAGTAAAAAAACAAATAATTTAACAAGAAGCAAAGTTCGCCTTTTTATAAAAAAAAGAGGTGAAACTTGCCTCATGTCTTAACGTGTAGATGCCTCAGGATATGAGGCGAGGCTCGTCTCTTTTTCAAAATAAGAGGTAAAGCTTGCCCTTTTTTTTTTTTTTTGAAAAAGAAGTGAAATACGACTCTTCAAATTAGTTGAGGCGAATTTTGTCTCAATGTTGTTATCTAAGGCAAAATTCGCCCCATTGGGCATAAAATAACGACCTTATAGTGGTAGACCTTATAAGTAAAGCTTTTCCCTAAAAAAATCCCTTCCTACTAGTGTTTTTGTAAGATCTATATTTTTATGGTAAAATTTGTATGTAATATGCCTTCATTGGTGTTGCCATCCAGTGAAAATTAAGAAGAAGTTTATTATCAAGGGAGATATACAACTTAGAGTTGTCAAAACTAAATAAAAATGTATAAAATTTTAGTACATCATATATATTAAAAAAATTATATCTTGTGTGGTTATAAAAAGCTTTATATGTTACTTTTTTTATCTATTTATATTTCTCAGACGAATCCTTAAATTGTTAATAAAAACCATATTTTATAAGAAAAAAAAATAAAAGGATTTAAAAAATTGAATGTTCCACTTAGTTTTATTACATGAGTACTTGGTTATTCAGTAGTTTTATCAGTCTATTATTTACTTAATAATAACTATCGATTATACTTTAAGTCTTTTAACACATCAATGAGGCAGTTGATAGTATTTAAAATATTTAGCACTCATACGAAAAATAACTGGATAGATATTACACACCACATGTAATATATATGTTGTGTATAACTATTAATAATATTTTAACACATAATCGTAATAAATAATAATTATTTAAAAAATTATCCACCATCTAATATATGTATTAACACATGATTGATAATATATTAGTATGTATTACTTATTCAATATTTTTCCAACTTATCCCATCACGTTTGAAATAACAGAGAATGGTTTCGCATAAAAGGAGTTACTTCTTTTTTCTTGCCCGAAAATGAAAGGAGTTGTTTCAACGGAAGCAAGTAAAGCGTGAGCCTTCATTTTCCAACCTTACAACACCCGCCCCTTTTGTTCGTCCCCTGTCCATTAATGATATCTCTCTCTCTCTCTCTCTCTCTCTCTCTCTGCAATAACCATTGTTTCTCCACGTACTGAGAATAATACACTATATAATTATATTGCAGAGAGAGAGAGAGAGAGAGAGAGAGAGAGAGAGAGATAAAAGATTATATATATATAGAATGCATATATATGCATGAAATAAGTGCTACTGAACTGGCAAAAACCGTGCTGTGTTCTACTAGAAATAGTCCGTTGTGTTGTATCCAACAAGACACAGAGAGAGAGAGAGAGAGATAGAGAGAGTGTTTGTGTGTATGTGTGTAACGTGGGACTTGGGAGTGAAAGACATAAATGCAACGTAGCACAGCCACCAAACCAAGTCTGCTATTAGTTGAGCAAATAAACTCTACCCCTTGCCCTACTTTTATAACTCCTCTCTTTCTTTCTCTTCTCTATCTCTCCCTCCCTCCATAACCTTATCTCTCTCCCCCTCTCTCTCTTCTTCATTCATCAATACACACACAAGCTTTAGATCTGAACATATATATCAATGAACTACTAGCTATAAGATCAAACAAAGCAACAGAACTGCTTCTTCGTCACGTGTAAAACCCTAGCGATGTGGAACTCCGAGGAAAATGTGTTTTCGCGCGCCACAACGACGTCGGAGGAAGGAGAGCAAGAGGAGGAGGAGGCACTGCAATGGGCGGCTTTGGAGCGACTTCCGACGTACAAGCGCGTGCGGCGTGGGATATTCAAGGGACTCGGTGGTGGAGCTAAGGAAGTTAGCCTTAGGGAGCTGGAAATGCAAGAGCAAAGGGTCTTGATTGATCGGCTTGTTACTTCTGATCATGATCCGGAGCTGTTCTTTCGGCGCATGCGACGTCGTTTCGAAGTGTAATATTTTCTGTTTGCCAACCTATTTATTCGATCTTTTTTTTCTAATGAAAGAGTGGTTTTTATTAAATAGGAAAATTAAAACATGAGGAAAAAATAGGATTACTAATTCTAGTGTCTATCGGGGGACCGTTTAGTCCAATAATCTATTTTTTTTTTTAATTTTATTATATTAAATCTATAACTAGTCAGGTCAGGATAAAGCCCTGTTAATAAACCGTAGAAATTATTAAAAATCTTTGTTTGATTTGAGCCTTTGGTTTGGAATTTTTGTATGTAAAGGAAAAAAATATGATCATGTTGTGCAAGGGGAAATATGTGTAGATCAGGGTTCTTTTGTGGTAGTTTATGAAAAGGTGTTTTCAGAGTAAAAATTTAAAGAGATTTTTAAGTTAAATCTAATGATTAGTGTTTTAGAAAATTGAAGTTTTCTTAATAGAAAAATGTTAATGTGTGTCTTTTGAGGCGTATGTCTAGAACTAAATAAATAAAAATTTCATAATTCAACTTTATTATTTCTTTTATAATTCAATAGTCCAATCAATGTTAGAAAACATCAAAATTTTATATTTTGGTCTTTAATTAGGGTCTGTAGGCACTGTTAATGAGCACTTTCAAAAAAGTTTACATAGTATAAAGTAGTTTAACAATGAGTTATTCTCAATATTGGTTTATTTTTTTTACATTATTTCATGAATTAAGCTTACAATGAAGAAAAAATGTGCTCATATATATATTTTTATTCAAGTAGCAATTTATGTCATTGAAGTTGTAATTATAATCTTGAAAACCCTCATTAAATAATATACATAAAAACTAGCTCCTTTTTTGGTATTTAGTTGTGATATCAAACCCTAAACTGTACCACATTAATAATTGATCATAACTGTAATGGTTTCATTTCCCTTTCAAAATTGGTTTAGTTCCACAGATAATTTCAAATATTACATGCACTAATGCTACTGGGTATACTAATGATTTACTTCACTGTTTATAAAAGAAATTTTTATTTTGTTGTTGACAAAAAGAAAAATGTAGATAATAAATTAAGACGGTAAGATCTTTGGAAATTCCCCTTATAGAAAGGGCAAGCATCGCAGAATTAATTAAACAATAACATCTATTTAGTGTAATCGAAGCACTTTAAATTCTATGCATTATGTAGTAGTTGACTATGACACATATGGCATAGATGACATACGAAGCTAGACATGACATCTTTCTATATTAAAATCCTAGGAAGACGGTAGTTTTCTGTTTGGTCGCCTAGAAATTAGAAAACTTAAGGTATGGCAGTTTTAAGATTTTTATTCTTGTGTGATCCTCTTAAGTACATATTAGGGAAGGCTGAATTGAATCTAGAGATACTTTTAGATGTTAGGCGTGAACATGGTTCCCCTTAGAAGAAATATATTTGAGGCCAGCTTTGAAGAAGATACAGCTGGTGCATCTTCTGTTAAACTATCGTTAAATAGGAGGGTAAATCATACTAGGAGGACTTTATTAAAAGTAAATTTATTTAATATCCTAATGTTTTAAAATGCTCAAAACAGGGAGTTTTAATTAAATATTTTTTCTATTAATACATATCAATAGAGACTTTAGAAAAAGGATTTTTCGAGTTTTAATTAAATATTTCTTCTATTGATACGTGTTAATAGAGACATCAATTAATTCGACACATCAATCAATTTACTTCTTCAAGTGTTAGGACTTCTTTTTGAACCATTTGAAAATATTGAGACCTCAATTGATCTGTTTTTTCAAACATTAATTCTTTTTTTAAACCACTCGAAATATTGTTCTTAAATGTTAGATTTCAAATGAATTTAATCTCAAATGTTGAAAACTTTTAGTGTATTTTACCCTTAAATTGTATTGTTGAGCCCGTACATGGAATAGTAGGACCGTATGTGGTTTCCATTTTTCCATATGATAAAATTTCAACGAAAGATGGTCTGTTTTCTCTTACAATCCATTTTAACTATATTTCAATAGTCACAGCACAAAAAAAAAAAAAAAAAGTAAAAATTTCTGTGGTAGGGCAGGCTATCACATGTTCATTAATGTATGGTTTGACTATAGAGAGATACAGGGAGAAACCCATCTCGTTCTTCCCTTTTTTTCATTTATTCTCCTGTGGTTGATAAGATATTTAATTGTACATGCTATCTCTACTTTGATAGACAAACTAACACAACTAATAGTAAAAGTCTCTACCTAATCATACATGTCATTAATTGATCTTGAGTTGTTGGACTCATACTTAACTAAGACTGATCAATCATATGGAGATCAACTATAGTAACATGGATTAAAAAATTAATGAACTTGTAGGTTCAACTTCTGTAAAAATTTGTAACTAATCGTGCATCTTATCATGGTATCACACCTTAAAGAAACCACATCATCAAAATGGAAGGATAGAAACATTTTAAATCGATTCAGGACTCAATTGTCACTCGTTAAATTTAGTCTTCTTTGAAAATGCTGATATAACATGTGCAGTTCAATGCAGTACATTATATTAGAAATCATGGAGCTGTATGCTTGTAGTAAAATATATGCAACTGTCTTTTTGGGCACTGTAAACTAAACTATACAGGGTAGAGGAGAATTTTGTCTGGATTGTGCTGATTATCTCTTTTCCTGGTCAAACAGGGTAGATTTGGAGTTCCCCAAAATCGAAGTTCGATTTCAGAATTTGAAAGTTGATACTTATGTTCGCACTGGCAGTAGAGCATTGCCAACAATTCCTAATTTCATTTTCAACATGACAGAGGTAAGCTTGTGAATATAATGGAAATCAATTTTCACGGAGATTTCTTAATAAAAATGTTTGTTTAGTTTTTTGATTTAGTTAACTTTGCCTGATTGCCATTTAGGCTTTGCTAAGGCGCTTGGGACTGTACAGACGAAAAAGAAGCAAATTGACTATCTTAGACAATATCAGCGGGATTATTAGGCCTTCAAGGTATATAGACTCTTTCATTAGAAGAGAAGTCACTCTGTGCAAGCCTGAAGACACCAGATAACTGGTTTCATGGTTTGCATTCTTTTGTAGGTTAACACTTCTACTGGGTCCTCCTAGCTCAGGAAAAACCACCTTACTTTTGGCACTGGCTGGACGGCTTAAGGATGATTTGAAGGTAGTAATTTTGGTGACAAAATGTGACTATTATATTTGCAATGAAACTTATGAGCTCATATGGAACTAACACAATGAATTTGCTGAAAACTTGAATTATGCCCTTTATTGGTATTTTCATTGTCTGTTGTAAATACGGAGTACGAGTTTATGGGAATGTTCAATATGTCAAGTAATACATATAATAGATCACACTATATGTGCAAGCTTAAGTTTTTAGATCAAATGGTTATGATACGAATATTAACATGGTATTAGAACAGAAAATCAAGAGCTTGAACTTTACACACTCATTTTAACCCTATTATAAGAAATTAAGTTGTTCACCTAGCCCACAAGTGAGGGGGAGTTAAGTAATAAATATAGATGACATCATATCTACAAGTTTAAATTTTTATATCAATAAATTAGCCATATTTACTTTCTAGTGCAATAAAATGTCCTCTAAGCATGATTTCCATTGAGATACTAGCATCATTTCTCTTACCATCAATGACACTTCAGAATGGCTCTTTTATCGATCATATTTACTTTGGAAATTCATTGCTTGTCTATCAACTGAAGATGTCAGGAAATATTAAATATAATGGACACGGTCTACATGAGTTTGTTCCTCAGAGGACCTGTGCTTATGTCAGTCAGCAAGACTGGCATGTCCCAGAAATGAATGTGCGAGAGACTCTTGAGTTTGCAGGGTGCTGTCAAGGGGTAGGCTTCAAGTATGGTAAGCATTGCTAACTATACCTGCATAGTGCATTTGTTAGATCAGCAAGTTCTTATAATTTTCTTTGAACAGATATGTTACTGGAACTGGCAAGAAGGGAAAAGGTGGCTGGGATTAAACCTGATGAGGATCTTGATATATTCATGAAGGTATTTGCTTGAGAGGATTAGAATTTCTTACACAGATAAAGCTACTAGGAAATCTTTTTTCTGATTTGACTTTTCTCTAGTCGCTCGCTCTTGGGGGACAGGAGACCAGCCTTGTTGTGGAGTACATCATGAAGGTAATCTCTACATGCTTCCCTTATCAAACCTTTAATTAAGACCAGGTAAAATTTTGGCACATACTGCAGATTATTCTCAACCTTTGGGACTCATACTTTTTTCTTTTCTTTTCTTTTCTTTTTCTTTCTTTCTTTTCTCTTTTAATTGGGAAAATTGGTCCCAGAGAAATGAGCTGTTCAATGACTATTTTTTTAGACTTATATCTAGATATGAGATTCAGTATTGAGCCTGATGAACTAACCTCTATCTGACAAAGATTTTAGGGTTGGACATATGCTCTGAAACACTAGTAGGAGATGAAATGCTAAAGGGAATCTCTGGGGGTCAGAAAAAGAGGCTTACAACAGGTTTTCAAGTGAAATCTGTCAGCCTAATTTGGCCAGATTTTTCAAATCTCTAATTTTTTTTTCATTTTTCATTTTTTATTATTGATGATGTGCAGGTGAACTACTGGTTGGACCCGCTAGAGTTTTGTTCATGGATGAAATATCAAACGGTCTTGACAGTTCAACAACATATCAAATTATTAAATATCTTAGGCATTCAACCCAAGCTCTAGATGGAACAACAATTATTTCTCTGCTTCAGCCAGCTCCAGAAACTTACGAATTATTTGATGATATCATACTCTTGTGCGAGGGCCAAATTGTGTACCAAGGGCCCCGTGATGAAGCAGTTAACTTCTTCAATTCTCTGGGCTTCCGTTGTCCTGAAAGGAAGAATGTGGCAGATTTTTTACAAGAAGTATGCAGTGAATAACTTCTGATGTGCTGTATACCCTATGATCAGTTGTCTGTGAACTTTTCCCTAATTGCATGTAATTTTTATTTAATACTTGAATATAGGTCATATCAAAGAAGGATCAGGAACAGTACTGGTCAGATTCATACCGTCCGTATCGATATATCCCTGTTGGTAAATTTGCTGAGGCTTTTAAGTCTTTTTCTACTGGGAAGCGACTGTTTCAGGAGATGGAGATTCCCTTTGACAGACGGTATAATCATCCAGCAGCCTTGTCAACTTCTTCCTATGGAGTAAAAAGGAAAGAACTTCTTAAAGCTAGTTTAGATTGGCAATTACTACTCATGAAGAGGAACTCCTTTATTTATGTCTTCAAATTTATCCAGGTAAATTTGCTGTGCTTTTGTTGTTGACATCTCATACCACTTTCTGCACAAACAACCTAACGAACTATGGTATCTTTATACATTTTCTTATCTATGTTTACCTGCCCGAATGTCAAATTACTTACAAGATGATAGCAGTCATGGATGTTTTATCCCTTTTCAGCTCCTTCTAGTTGCTTTGATCACAATGAGCGTGTTTTTCCGATCAACAATTCACCACAACACAGTTGATGATGGAGGCTTATATCTAGGATCCCTGTACTTTCCATGATTATCATTCTTTTCAATGGCTTCACAGAGGTTTCTTCTAGTTGCCAAGCTTCCAGTTCTTTACAAGCACAGGGATTTGCGTTTCTACCCAAGTTGGGTCTACACTCTTCCCTCTTGGCTTCTAAGTGTCCCAATTTCACTTATAGAGTCAGGGTTTTGGGTGGCAGTAACGTACTATGTGATTGGATATGATCCTAATTTTACTAGGTAAATACCAAGCTCAATGGAATTTTTAATTAAGATTTTAGTTGGAACTGGTTTTTAATACTTTTCATATTTGACAGGTTTCTTCGGCAATTCTTGCTGTACTTCTTTCTCCACCAAATGTCAATAGGTTTATTTCGTGTTATTGGGTCCTTGGGTCGAAATATGATTGTTGCCAACACCTTTGGGTCCTTTGCCATGCTGGTTTTCATGGCACTTGGAAGCTACATTTCAAAAGGTCCAAGTGACATCCTAATGAAGTCAAATCTAATGGTTATTATTGTTTTGTTTGTCTTCTCATTTCTTGTTTGCTGTGGCAGATCGTATTCCAAGCTGGTGGATTTGGGGTTTCTGGGTTTCTCCTTTGACATATGCCCAAAATGCAGCTTCAGTCAATGAATTCCTTGGACATTCTTGGGATAAGGTAATATGGACAAGCACCTCAGTTAAGTCATTTTCAGTCAAGTAGGCTTTTGAAAAACATACAACAAATTTTGCCAAGCTTGTTTGTTTGTATTTGGCAAATCATATTCTTCCTTAATGTGAAAAAGGTTCGATTCCAAGTGTCATTGTTTGTGATTGAACACTATAATTTTTTTATTCTTCCTGCTTCAATTTCAAGTGTCATTGTTTTTTTAGCAATAAGTTGTTTTTGTAGAGAACGGGAAACTTCAACCAATCACTTGGAAAAACAGTACTGATATCACGAAGTTTACATTCAGAGAATTACTGGTATTGGATAGGACTTGCTGCATTGGTCGGTTACACAATATTGTTCAACATTCTTTTCACATGTTTCCTGGCTTACCTGAACCGTATGCTATCTACTATCTTATAACTTATTTTCTCTGATACTTCATTCGTTTGTTCCTTGAGAAAGGATTTTTCATTTGTGAACTCATGATAGATACTTACAGCTCTAGGAAGGCCACAAGCGGTTGTATCTAAGGAGGGGAGCTTCTTGAAAGAGAGAGGAGAAGGAAAGGTGAAGCGGTTTCAACTGAATTGGGAGTACTTGCAGCATACGACTTCACTAGGTCAGCAAATCCCCTATCATAGTGGCTTCTTTAGCACCTTACCTGGATTTTCACTGGCCGTGTTTGTTAAGAATTATTTGACTGCACAGGAAAGCATTTTAACCAAAGAGGAATGGTTCTACCTTTTCAACGGGTCTCTATGTCTTTCGGCAACATCAATTACTTTGTGGATGTTCCATTGGTGTGTGCATATTTTCCATTGTCTTAATCCTAATTCCAATGGCAAGCAGATGCTACTCGCTATCTGATCTTTTGAATTCAAAACTGCCTCAGGAACTGAAACAACAGGGGATTGTGGAAGATAGATTGCAGTTACTGGTCAATGTCAGCGGAGCATTTAGACCTGGTGTTCTCACAGCATTAGTTGGTGTTAGTGGTGCTGGTAAACCACCCTCATGGATGTTTTGTCTGGGAGGAAAACTGGTGGCATCATAGAAGGAAGCATCCATATATCTGGTTATCCAAAAAGGCAAGAAACTTTTGCAAGGATCTCTGGTTACTGTGAGCAGAATATCCATTCCCCCTGCTTAACTGTTGTGGAATCCCTTCTCTTCTCTGCTTGGCTTCGGCTACCAGCAGACGTCGACCTTGAGACACAAAGGGTAACTATATTGTTTGCTATTTCCCATGTACACGATCATTTGCTAAAGCAATGAAATTTCCAGGCTTTTGTGGAAGAGGTTATGGAGCTTGTGGAGCTCAACACATTGAGCAGAGCATTAGTTGGTCTACCAGGAGTTGACGGACTGTCCACAGAGCAGAGAAAAAGATTAACAATTGCTGTTGAATTGGTTGCCAATCCTTCCATAGTTTTCATGGATGAACCAACATCAGGTTTAGATGCAAGGGCTGCAGCAATTGTGATGCGAACAGTGAGGAATATCGTAAATACAGGCCGAACAATTGTGTGCACCATCCATCAACCTAGTATAGACATTTTTGAATCTTTTGATGAGGTCCTCTCTCTCTCTATCTCCGTGACATGCACATGGGAGCACATACTTAAGCACATACATCTTGCATAGGATTCATATTTTTGAGTGTGAATTTTGCGTGACTGAATCCTTTATCTTCCATGTGCCTGGTCTATCATATTTCCTATGTAATGAACTATTGTTAGTTTCCAAGATGGTTGGTGTCATTGTACATAAACGATGGAGTTTGTATTGACTAAAACATACTGTAATAACTAGTAGTCATCAGGTTGGAATTTTAAATTACAGCCAGCTCAAGTGCAGTAGAAATAAGCAGGGAAGCTAAATTCAACTGATACTTCATTTTATCCTAGGCTTACCTTAAACTAGTATATTTAAAGGAAGAATTCTCATCTCTTGTCATAATATCATGATATTATCACCACTTGCAGCTCTTATTTATGAAGCGAGGGGGAGAGCTCATTTATGCTGGTCCTCTTGGTCCTAAATCTTGTGAGCTCATCAAATACTTTGAGGTACAAGTTTTCATGTCTCATCTTAAGCTTTGTGAAAATTCCTATGTTGCTGTTAATTTGTCATGTAAGCCTATCCTCGTTACCTTTCACTGTACCTGTCCATTTTAGGCAGTAGAAGGAGTACCAAAAATTAAAGCTGGTTACAATCCGGCTGCTTGGATGCTTGAAGTTACTTCTTCATCTGAAGAAAGTCGTCTTGGTGTTGACTTTGCAGATATATATCGCAGATCAAGTCTTTTCCAGTACGTGCTATACACTATAAAAGCTGTCAATTGATTTTTCTTGTATGCGAACAAAAGCTTACATAAAGATGATGTTTGTGTTATTCTATCCCAGACGAAACAAAGAGTTGGTGGAAAATTTAAGCAAACCAAGTAATGATTTCAAGGAGCTGAGGTTTCCCACAAAATATAATCAATCCTATTTTGAGCAGTTCATAGCCTGTCTTTGGAAGCAGAATCTCTCATATTGGAGGAATCCCCAGTATACTGCTGTTCGCTTCTTTTACACCGTAGTAATCTCCTTGATGCTTGGATCAATATGTTGGAGATTTGGTTCTAAAAGGTATGTTACTGCAAATTATCTAAGAGTCATTTTTTTCTTGCCTTCTATTCGGCAGGAGTATGTATAAGGGATAACAGATTTTACTAAACCATGTAGGCTGTGGACAAAATGTCCTTAACATATATTATTAAGTAGGTTTTGTAACCAAACCTCCCCCAAAACACTCATGCATCCATGTTTTTAAATCTATATGCTTAAACTTTCAGGTTGCACTTGTAGCAGTTTCAATATGAGGATTGACAATAAAATTCAGTGTGCATACCATTTTGTTTGGTCAAAACAATTTCATGAAAGAGATTTGTTTCGAATTGAAACAATATTTGAAGCCTATCCCAATTTAGGGAGTGGGATATGTTTTCTCCGTATCAGTTTTGCATAAAGTCTATCTTCACATTTCCCATCTTGCTCCTTTATCATGTTATTTCTGAGAGTTGCAGTATCTAAAGTCTGTGGCATGTTGGAATGTGATTGACTGTTCATGGTTCCACTCCAATACAGAGATAATCAGCAAGATTTGTTTAATGCCATGGGATCCATGTATGCAGCAGTCTTGTTTATTGGTATCACTAACGCCACTGCTGTTCAGCCGGTTGTGTCGATTGAAAGATTTGTCTCTTACAGAGAAAGAGCAGCAGGGATGTATTCAGCTTTATCTTTTGCATTTGCTCAGGTGCATTCTCAATCAACTTATCTAGAGTAATAAATTTTTAATACTCCTATACAGGTTCTCACATTTGAGTTTGTTCTCTTGCAGGTTGTCATCGAATTTCCTTACCTGTTGGCTCAAGCCATGATATACTGTGCAATTTTTTACTCAATGGCAGCATTTGAATGGACCTTCTTGAAGTTTGTTTGGTATTTATTCTTTATGTATTTTACAATGATGTACTTCACATTCTATGGAATGATGACAACCGCCATTACACCAAATCATAACGTGGCTTCTATCATCGCTGCACCGTTTTACATGCTTTGGAATCTTTTCAGCGGCTTCATGATTCCTCACAAGGTAAATCAAAGGCCCTTTCCTTGCTCATCTGGTACATTGTCATTTGTCTTTTGAGTGAAGTTAATTGTGAGCACAACATTTTCCACAAAATTTCAGAGAATTCCTATATGGTGGAGATGGTATTACTGGGCTAATCCAGTTGCCTGGAGTCTTTATGGTCTTCAATCTTCACAATATGGTGATGTTGCGGATCTAGTGAAGCTTTCTGATGGATACACTCTGGTACCGATAAGGCAGTTACTCAATGATGTCTTCGGGTATAGGCACGATTTCATAGGTGTTGCTGGTATTATGGTTGTTGGTTTCTCTGTATTCTTTGCAGTTATTTTTGGGTTTGCAATAAAATCCTTCAACTTCCAGAAGAGGTGACAAAATGAAGCAACATAGCCAAAAAATTTTCCTTGGGTTTATGGACTCTGATGCATACATAAGATGTATTGCACTTCAGCAAATTCTGAAGTGTTTTGTATAGCAGACATAACTTCGAATCATTAATTCTCAGGCTTACATGAGAGTTAAGATATTATTTAGTTGGTATATGTAGCTAAAATAAAAAGTGTTACAGCATTTTTGCTATACGTTCTGTAATATTAAATTTTGTCATGATAGCAGGATAATCATAAAGTGTATTTGCTGGCAAATAAAACTGCTGGTCCTCCCAGTTCCTTATATCTTTAGAATATGTTGGGTATGTTGTTATTCTATTTATTGCATGTTCTTTTTGTCGTTCATTACATTGCTCTCATATCAATGTGATCTACGTTCAGGAATCTGCAGTTTACATGTAGCTATTGTAAAAAAAAAAAAAAAAAAAAAAAAAAAAAAAAAAAAAAAAAAAAAAAAAAAAATTTTTTTTCTCTTTATCTATAAGCGACAAAAAACAAATAAACTGAAACAATAAAATAATAAAAAGCAACATTATTTAGCATGAAAAACCTAATTGAGGAAAAAAAAATTTGACGGTGGCACAAAACCTCTACTATCAATAAATGATAGGATTACAATATTTTTTCTCACTAGTTATACTAGTGGATAGATAAACCTTCACCAAAAGAGTGATATCAATCAAATTTAAAAACTAATTATTTGTGAAAACATAAAAATATCTATTCAATTTGGATAATCGAGAAGAAATAATAAAAATGGAAACTATTACCTTAAAGTGTTCCACACCATGAATTCAATGGAAGAAGTTTTATTACAATAAAAAATTTAATAATTTAGCCAATTGTGGATCTAAAATGTTTCATCAAAATTGATTTTCTTCCAACTTTGTAAATTTTTTTCCTTCTCCTTACAACTTTTCTTTAACACATGTAGCTTGAGGAGGGTCTAAAATACTTTTATCTTTTAGTCTTCTAATAAAGAAAGTTATGAGTCTTTACTTTCCTTTTTTTTTTTTTTTTCCTATTATGTTTTCTTTTGCTATAAGTTATCTTCTCAATTACACCAACTTTCCTATTTTTCATCATCAAACATATACTTTTATTTTTTTTCCCTTTCCTTAAAAATATATATGACTAGAGTTTTTATTTTTATTTGTAATGGACCCATATATGTTAGACTAAACAAACTCTCCCTCCAACTCATATAGGGGATTCTATCACATGAATATTTATTCTTTGAATGTTGCTTGTCCTTTGACAATTCCACCAAATAATAAGTGTAATTCTTATAAAAAGATTTTATCTCTTCTTTCATGACTTTTACCTATTCCTTTTTCTATTCATGTAGCATAGCCTTTTGATAACATCCTAACTCTCCCCTCCATTTGCTAGCATTGCATACTCATCTAGAGTATATATGGTGGATGGTCTCTACTCTCTTTTTTATAACATGCTAATCAGGATTTTAGGGTGTTTCATCATCTCTAACTGAATCTTGTGTATTTGTCTCATTATTTTTAGAATCTTTGTAAACCCTTAATTTTAAGGGTAATTTTAAGTTCAAACCCTAAACCGGAAAGTCAACCGGAAATCCTAAGTTAACAAATCATTGGGAAACCCTAGCAGTTCAGATTCGGCAACCCCATGTTCTTAAACCAAGAAGTCGAGATATGAGTGGAGGGTGTAGATTGGTTCGTAATAATATTAGGATGCTTAAAAATATCAGATTAGTGAATTTTCGACCTACTTTGAACTCGATCGGATACAGACTTTGAAAAGCATGCCCCGGCGCTTGAGATACTAAGAATATATAATTAGTACTGTTAGATTTGTAATTTCATAAGATTTCCAAATATATCACTTATATAATTTTTCTGATTATAAAAGTTACAGTTATAGCCTTTTTATTGTATTTTCATTATTACCGATAATTTAATTGTTTAATCTACTTTTTGGTTTCTAATCACACTATTCACAAGTACAACCACCTATACCCTATTCTTACATCTTTACAACCTATTCTTACAATATTACATCAATTTCCTTACATTTACTTTTCTAATACATTTTATTACTTAAATTACTTTTAAATTTGAATTTTATTACACAAAATAAATATCAAACATCCCTCCCTCCCCCGCTTGCTCTCTTTCATTTGTTTGAATTTTCCTTCATTTATTTAATCACACAAACCCTAATTTCCTTTTCTATATAAACCCCTTTAAGCCTTACACTTTACACTTTTATTTCTCTTTCCTAAAAATCAAAATTTGAAGAGTTTTCTCTCCTCTCTTTCCTCTCTATTGCCATGAGCCCCTCTTCCCTCATACACACACACATTTTTCTTCTTCAAGTTTTCTTATTCCAAATCATTAATAGGTAATAGATCTTCACCTTACCATAATAAAATATGTCATGGCAAGATCATACATGTGTGGTTCCACCAAAAATCCTCGTGAGCTTTATGCTAGGGATGTGGAAATACTTAAAACATGATATCATTACCATCACAATGTTGTAGATCTTGTTATTTAAGTTGTTTTGCTATTATTTTGCTTCATTATTGTTTTATGTTGTTATTATTGATGTTTTGTGCATGTATTCATTTATTAACCTTATCTACATAATGTTCATTGTGCATTTGCATTCATGACTAGCATGATATAATAGATCTAGTTGTTTTGAGTACATAAATGCCTTAGATTTTTGTCTTAAGTACATAAAGGACTTGTAGTAGCATAATAATAGTGGGAAAATATTAGAAAGTTAATATCTATTTTAGTTTCAACAAAAATGATTTTTGGAAATTCGGATATAAAAAGAACCCTATTTAGGAAAAGCTATTTCCAACTTCAAAATAAATATTTTACATTAAAAATGAAGAGCTTAAGGAATAAGTATCATAAAGGAATGGTTTTGATGAGTAAAGCTTAGATCTACTAAGAGAGATTTTCAAAACAAGAAAGGTTTACAAAGGTCATGTTAGCATTATGTTTCAACCCCAACAACAAACTTAAAATTCGTAATAAGGAAAGCTTGTATGTGAACACCTATTTTTCAACCCTAAAATAAGAGTTTTATTAAAGAAATGGAAGCCTTAAGGAGTAGATTTGATTAGGAATTAATTTTAGAAAAATTAAATGAGTTTGACATAAGAAACAATCTCAAATATAAAATTCAAAATTCGGATATAGAAATGACCTCCATTTGAACATCTATTCCCAAATGCCAAAATAAGGATTTTCATAGGAAAATATAAGCCTTAGGGAATACATGTAATAAAGTCTTAGTTTTGACAAGGATAAGTGAAATTTATCAAGGTATAATCCTAAAATAAGGAAAGTTTCAAAATATAGATTAAACAATGTTTTCATTCCTTAGAATTTTGTAAAATTCGGAACTAGGTAAAACCTCTATTTAAACATCTATTTTCCAACTCCAACATGAAGAACTTTATTAAAATAATGAAGGTGTTAGGAATATGGGTCACTAAAGTTGTTTCAACCCCAGCAACAAACTTAAAATACGTAATAAGGAAAGCTTGATGTGTGAACACCTATTTTTCAATCCTAAAATAAGAGTTTTATTAAAGAAATGGAAGCCTTAAGGAGTAAGTTTGATTAGGAATTAATTTTAGAAAAATTAAATGAGTTTTACACAATAAACAATCTCAAACTTAAAATTTATAATTCGGATTTAGAAATGACCTCCATTTGAACACCTATTCCCAAATACTAAAATAAGGATTTTAATAGGAAAATATAAGCCTTAGGGAATACATGTAATAAAGTCTTAATTTTGACAAGGATAAGTGAAATTTATCAAGGTATAATCCTAAAACAAGGAAAGTTTTCAAAATATAGATTAAACATTGTTTTCATTCCTTAAAATTTTGTAAAATTCGTAACTAGGTAAAACCCCTATTTAAACATCTATTTTCCAACTCTAAAATTAAGAACTTTATTAAAATAATGAAGATGTTAGGCATATGGGTCACTAAAGTTGTATTTTTATAATAACGAGTGTGATTTTGTAAGGGATAAAACTAGTTTTCTTAAGTTTAATAATTTCAAAAGTTTTGCAAAATAAAAGTTTTCTAAAAGAATTTTTGATATCAAATATCATTAAGGATATACATATAGATAGCTAATCTCATGACATTCATGATAATAACTTGTAGGTATTGCATGTACATATAATACACTTGGTAGAAACAAAGCTAAAAAAATAGTGTCTTACACATCCTATGAAGCATTGTCTAAGTATATGAGGAAATAGATTGATCAATACCGATGAATCATGCATGATATTGAGTTATTTATGTATATAAAAGAGTCTTTTAAGATATAATGATAGCTAAGTATCTATCAAAGTTTTGGAATGATGCTTGGACTGAAATTAGAACTTGGTTTGTGGGTTGGGAATCTCGTATAGCATTCTGTACCCTACTGATCGTGAGCTAAACGACCTTGTTTAATGGAAATAACTTTAGAAGTAGATAGCTCTCATTGAATAGGCAGAAATTGGTATATAATATGCGAAATTCCGAGTTAAAATGACCAAGTTATAGCCGTTTTAAGTTGGGATTTCCTCTTAGGTGAACTTTGACGAACTTATGAGAATAGAATTTATAAGTTTCATTTAAATTTCATAGAAATACTCATTGGAATTATATCTTTTGTTAGGAGACTTAGGAGAAGGACTGAACCTTCTCGAGGATTACTACGACTAAGTGGATTTTCGCACAATGGCAAAGTGAGTTCATTTTCTTTAAATTACGTGCTTATGATTGTGCTTGTAATGATAGTGGCATTGAAAATAGGATAAGATAAAATGAGAATGCTCATGTGAATTCTATTTGGTTAAATTGATGTTAAGACTAGAGAAATGGAAATTGCTATAAATATGTGTATGATTTAGTGTAGAATTGAAGTGTCTGAATCTCTATGATCGCTTATAATTCACTTAAATAATATGCCAAGACTATATAAACTAAATTGCCCATGCATATCATATATTGAGTCACATTACATTTGTTATTATACTTTTGTGGGAAAAAAACATAATAGCTAAGCAACGTGTGGGCCTGAAAACTTGGTTATTGGTGCGAGTCGCCTAAGTTAAAATGAAAGTGGAGTGGGCACTTGAATCAACTACAAAATTAGTGAGTAGGTGGGCACCTGAATCAACCACTATATAAATGAGAAAAATTAAAATTTATGCTTCTATGAGCCTAAAACACCTAACCCAGAATGGAGGGCACAAATCCATTCAACATAGGACTCTCAGAAAGTCTTATGTATTGTATGCTCATGTGCTTGTGCATTTCATATGATTGTTAATATAACTTGCTTGCCCTATTGTTGATGAAATATTTAATTTAAAAGTGAAACTTACTAAGCTCATAAGCTTATACCACTATAATTTCCTCTTGCAGTACAATTATTTATGGCTATCCCCGAGAGGCCACTTTCCTCAGGTACAGCTTTTGTTATTTAAGGAGCTTTTTGAAGAAGTCAGGACCTAGATGTTAGGCATAGACTTCTAGTTAAATCTCCTTAATCTTATATATATATATATATATATATATATATGTTGTTGTAAGAGATTGTTGTGGACCTTAAAGACTCTTAATATTTCGACGAGGGTATGTCTCTTAAATCTTGGTAATAGATTACTCTTGGTTATAACTGTCATGATTTATATTCTTATTGCTATGTATGTCTTCTTAAGCTATTTCGATTCAAAGTAAGGCCCCTACATGGTGAACGTGAGCCTTACAGCCGATGTCTAAACTCATGGAATGACTAAGTTTATCATACTTAAGTTTAAATATCAAGTGTGGCGAACTATCACGTTTAGGGTACCCTTTAGGGTGTGACCATCTTTATGTAAGGACATTGGATTCATATTGGTTAGAATATTGCATGGGGTTTTAGACTTCTTTAGCTTCTCTATATCTTCAATGTCTAGTCTTCTAGAGAGACCGCATTTTTACTTCTAACAATTTTATCTTTACTAGATCTTATAACTTGTACCCATATTTATCATGTGCATGATTCAAAAAAATACGTTGCTTTAAATTTAAACTATGCTTTGCTTTTTAATCCTTGGGGACATGCATGAATGCCCTGCAACTGAATACTCATAAGTGATCATAAGAAATTTTCACCCGTCCATATCCTCTCTAAATATCCCCATCTAAATCATAAAAGAGATATAGATTGATTAAGTCAAAATTTGTCCATATTGCTTTTCTCTAAAATGATTTAGATAGCTTGGCATGAAACAATATACATCTGACCCTTTCAATGATTGTGCAGTTCATCTTTTCTATAATGTTGTTTTGTTGCGGGGTCTTTAGAATTGTCATCTCGAATTTAATTCCATGGACTACACAATATTCTTCAAAAAGTCCTATGTATTCACTACCATGATCTGCTTGGATGGATTTTAACTATCTTCCTATCTCTCTTTCAACTCTAGAATGAAATTGCTTAAACACATCTAGAACTTCTTTAGATTTCAATGCATAGGTCTACGACTTTCAAGAGAGATCAAATACAAATGTTACAAAATAAAGAGCATCATCTACTAACCTATATTTCATATAATACAAACTGTATGGAGTAAGTCAAGTACATGGGATTTCCTAGTTAGTGGATTTCTGTGAAATGTAACCTTATGTTATTTATCATCAAGACAATCGTTACAGTTTTTTAGAGGTATACCTTTTACATTAGGTATGTTGCATCTCAAGAGCACAGCATCTCGAGAGCACAGGATGATTAGTTTTGCTACATATGTCACCCTATGTAAATCCCCGAATTTTTGGATCCAAATTTAAAAGCTTAAACCCTAATCGGAAGTCAACCGGATTCTTAAGCTAACCAAAACCCTAGTTTACCGTAACCGCTTAAGTCCGGCATTACCGTTTTCTCAAGCCCTAGAAAATGAAGTTGGAAAAATTATCTATTATAGTTCGTAATAGCTATAGGTTATATAAAAATATCAGATTGAAGGAATTCGAGTGTCCTTTGAGCCCGATCGGACATAGTTCTCGAAAAACATGTCCGAAAGCCCGGAATAGGAAAAATATTCCGAATATACCGTTAGACTTGTAAAAATATGAGATTTCCAAAAATATCAATTTCGTAATTTTTCGGTAGCTAAAAATATCAGATATCGCTTTTATACGCGTATTTTCTTATTACTGGTATTAAATTATCATGTCTACTTTTACATTACACTATTTTCTACTATTCTACACTATTCATCTATCTCTACTTTTTTTTTTTTACAACCTACTCTTACAAACCATACACCTATTTCTTACACATTTTTTTTTCCAATACAATTTCACATATTTCATTTTTTACTTTTAATTAACAAAAAAATAAATTTTTTTCCCCTTCCCCATGCAAGAGTAGCACCGGCCCCCTCTCCCATCTCTTCCAATTTGTTTTATTTTTACTTATTTAATTAACATAAATTATCTCCCACATTTTCCTATAAATACCCCCTCATACCTTCACTTCTTTCACACCACTTCTTCTCTAAAGTTACGATACCAAAATCTCTCTCAAACTCTCTCAAAAAATCCTCTCCACGAAGTCTTACAAGAAAGCTCTCTTTAGTTTCTTCTTTAGGTAAACTTTCTTCAAGAAAATCCTCCAAGCTTTCTTTATGTTCATCTACTTAGTATGAACTTAATGTGTGTTTTTCTAAAACCATGAAGGTTAAGAAAGCAACAATTGGTTCATACTTTTTTTTGTTCATCGTCACAAATTCCTTTATGTTCCTTATGTTTCCTTTATGTTTATTACTATCTAATATATAGCTATATATTATTTAGAGCATATAAGCTCATTGTCTTGTAATTTATTTACCTTTCATGCAATTTATTTACTACATTGCAATTTATTCAATTTTAAGTTGTTTTTAAGACTAATCATTCTAGTCTTAGACTTGTCCTCATTAAGTTAAAACAATTCATTTTCTTTTCTTTCGGGACTAGTCTGTTCTTAATCTTAGGGTACCTTGATGAAGCTAAGGTCCCAATACTTGATTTACTTTCTTATTTGTTTAATTTTTCAAGTTATTATGTTCCTTTATATTTCTATAGTTTATAATTCATATTCATGCATAAACATAATGTTTTTGTCTCAACAAAAATAAATAAGGAAGTGTCTTCTAAAACTAAAGGTTCTTTCTTAAATAAATATGGAAAATGAATTTCTTAAAAACCCATGAACATGCATGGAAATGATTTTTCTTAAAACAAAAGGTTTATGAAAACTTATCTTTCATCAAGATATAGAAATTCTTTTAAAAATCATTACAAGAAACAAGAATATCATTTTATTGCCTTTAAATTGTTGGAATTTAAGTTTAGAAAATAAAAACCACTCCTTAGGAAATTAAAGTAGTTGCAAGAAGTTAATTTTACAAACAGAAATATTCATCTCAAATAACCCAAGAATCCTTTCAAAAGTAAAATAAATATTCCAATAAAAACTCAAGTTCAAAGTCTTTTAAAACCTTACTTTTCATAAGTTGAGACAACTTCATTTATTTCATACATTCGTTATGAGTCATTACATATATATATATATATATACCTTTCAAAAAGTTTATAAAATATTTGAAATATTTATCTTTTCAAATGAGCTTGTTTACAAACAAGAAGGAAAACAAGTGTTTGCAAATTCGTGGCAAATCTGGTCGCTGTCTTTTCGAACCCAAATACCTAGTTTTATGAAAATAAGTTTAGAAATGCGTAGATCTTTTTGAGTAGAAAACAATATATTATACGCGAAATTCCGAGTTAAAATGAGCAAGTTATGGCCATTTTAAGTTGGAATTTCCCTTTATACGATTTTACCGCGATTTTAAGAAAGTTTAGAATCTTCAAGAATAGAAGTTTTATGAAAAACTCATTTTGGGTATTTCATCTTGTTTAGGTGACGAGGGACCCGAGATCATCTATCCAGAGGATTATTTCGATTAGACCTACCGATTATGGAGTGAGTTAATTCTTTCTTAAGTTACATTTCCTGTTTGTGCTTGTAATTAGTGGCACTAGAAATTAGGAAAAGATGAATGAACCAATGTTATGAAATAATTGTTGAATAAAAATTAAGTATATCGAAAGACATATGTTAAATAAAAGTGTGACTTTTGTATTGATTGATGAAATTATGGTTGATCACCCTTAACATGAATTCAACTTATATGGTTAAATGTTAATTGAAATTTATTCATGCATATCATACTTGTGAGTCACATTTATTTCACTACTATTCTTCATGTGGGGAAACGAGGAAGTGGTAGTGGTGGCTAGTAGGAGCCGGTAAGTCTACATGGGCCAGTAGGAGCCAGGAAGTCTACAGGGCAAGCAGGAGCCGGCAAATCTGCAAATATTGATGGTGGTATGGGCCTGTAACCACCCAACCCTTGTTATGGAGGGCATTAAATCCATGCTGCACTTGATTTCCGGTTAATCTTGTGTATTTGGTTGTTCATGTGAATGGTGCATTACATATGCTTGAATTAAATAACTTGGTTGTCGTATGGAAATGTTATATAGTTAGGAATTATCTCACTAAGCTAGATTTGCTTATACCCTTATAGTTTTTTATTACAGTATGATTATCTATGGTTGGCCCCGAGGAGCCCAGTGTGCTAGGTATGAGCTTACGCTACTAGGAGTTTTTGGAGGAAGTTTATGTATTTTTAGTTTTGAACATAGACTTCTAGGAAAAATCTCTATGGTAGACTTATGTGATAGTTATGTTTATTTTGTTATTATTATAGTTGATCAAAGACTTTAAGGCGGGGGAATGCCCCTAAGATAATGTATGAACTTATTATTGAATGAAGATCTTATGTTTATCCATTTAAGTTTATGCTTGCTTTTGCTATCTATTTAAACGTAACACCCCTGTGAGTCTCCTACTATCTTGGAAGCACGCCTTGCATATGATATTGAAGCTCCTACATGACTACGGATGTCATTCATTAGCTTTAATATTATATGCGGCGGACTGCCTCGTTTAGGATACCCTCTGGGGCGTGACACCCTAGGCAATATATGTAAGGCATCAATTAATTATGTGGGTTTCCATTCAAATTTAATTAAGAAATTGTTATCAAATTTAATAAAAATTTCTTCATAGTATCATTTGTTTTACCATGGTTTGGGTAATCTCAAAACCTATAAAATATCCTGTTCAAGGTATAGACTTCCCTAAAACCCCTTAGTTCCTCGTCAAACTTCATTCATACATCATTTTACAACCTTGAAACCTCGATAACACCCTGTAGACACCCAATTTTTGCCAAATTAATTAAGGCTTAAAATTTAATTAAATTCATTTTTCAAAAGCCTTAAGTATTGATGAAATTGGCTAAGTGATCAAGGCACAGGCCAAATGGCCTGTTGGTTAAACATATGGACCCAAACACACACTCAAGCTCAATACAGGTTCAAACCCTAGCAAAGGCAAATTTTTGCCTTTTATCATTTTTGTCTTTTCATTTTCCTCAAATGTGACTTTTGCTTTACTTTGCATCAGTTTTTAACTGACAAAACAACATTGATTATCAAAATTGATGATAGAATTGCAAAGTGGTTATAGAATGTGAAAGATTAGTGCAAAAAACAACCCAAAAGTTACAAAATTCAATGTATAAAGCATTCAATTGCATTCAATTGAGGAGTTACAAAATTGATTGGATGAATCTGACATGAAGTATCAAAACAATCATCAATTCATCAGTTTCAAACAATTTAATCAAGGATTTTCGAATTAAATTCGTGGAAAAATCAAAGGGCAAAAATCCATTCATTTTCGAAACTGTTCGAAACTGAAAATTGAGTTTGCAACCTATAAATAGGAGGTCCTAGGAGCAAAAGGCACAAGTCAATTTCAACAAAACACAATCAGAATGAGTGAATTCGAAGATTTCGAAAATTAGGGTTCTTAAAGAGAAAATTCGAAATTTGAGAATTTCGAATTGTTTTCGATTCAATTGGAGTGTTTAAGGAGCTTTAGGAACAAGTTTAAAGTGATCGAGTGTGCTTTAATTTGATCAATTTGTTCAAAATCATCTCTGCAAATTTTTTATTTTTTTTCGGATTTGAACCGCCGGCAACCACCACTTCGAACCGCCGTCCACGGTGGTTCTGGGCGTGAACCACCACCTCCAGAGGACGCGCCACCACCATTGGAGTCGGGCCGACAAGCTTCCAGCCACCGAGGACCACCGGAGCCGCCGGAATCCGCCTCGAAAAGTCGCGTCGTCGTCTTCTTCACCCGCCGAAGCTCCGAGATCCGACCCGAAGATCCGAATCCAACCCGGTCGGTCATCGGTCAACGGTCGTTGGTCATCGGTCAACGGTCAACCCTGATCAGACGGTCCAGATTCAATCAAGCAGATCAGACGGCCCAGATTCAATCAAGCAGATCAGCGGCTCAGATTCGATCAAGCAGATCAGACGGCCCAGATTCAATCAAGCAGATCAGCGGCTCAGATTTGATCAAGCAGATCAGACGGTCCAGATTCAATCAAGCAGATCAGACGGCCCAGATTCAATCAAGCAGATCGACGGCCCAGATTCAATCAAGCAGATCAGCGGCCCAGATTTCATCAAGTGATCAGACGGCCCAGATTTCGCAAGCGATCAGACGGTCCAGATCGAGTCAACAAGATCAGACGATCCAGATCGGTCAGCGAGATCGACGCTCCAGATCTCGTCCGCTTCATCCGACGGTCCAGGTTAATCCGCATTATTTTATTAATAGTTTATTATATAATTAATTTCAGAAAATAATAAAAAATAGCAAAAAATATAAAAAATTTATAAAAATTCATAAAAAATTCAGAAAAATACAGAAAAATCCAGAAAAATCAAAATATTTATTTTTTATATAATTTTTTTTTATATTTTTGATATTTTTGAATATTTTTAATGTGTATTTATACACAAATTACCTTAAAAATGCATATTTAATGCATGAAAAATATTTTTAATATATTTTAAATTATTCTGGATATGTTGAAATTATGTGATGATTTTTTTTAAAAAATAATAAAAAATAATAAATAATAAAAATAGATAAAAATGACAAAATTGGATTTTCCAAAAACAAAATTTTTTAGAAAAAAATAAAATAATAAAAAATGATTTTCGGACTTAGAAAAATTATATTTTCATAAAATAAAAAAATCAATTGATTAGATCATAGAGCATCAAAAAAATGATTTTTTATAAAAACTTGAAAATTTAATGAACTTAAATTGAGAAAGTTCAAAAAATTAAAATTGATCAACAAATTAAATTTTTTTTAAAAGAACTACGTTTTGTCTGATCTCGATTAGCGAGTACGTAGGCACCTGCGGGCGACATAAAAAATAAAAAAAATGTTTTTTTTTTTAAATATATTTTTTAAAAAAAAGAAATATGTTTGTTTTATGTTCTAAAAAAAATAATAAAAAAAGTAAAAATGAATAAAAAAATAATAAAAAATAAAATGAATAATTTGACTTGCAAATATTTGTTATGTAAATATAATTTGAATTTTTGAGCATGAAAAGGATAGATTATAAATTTAAAATTCCAAAAGTGGTAACCATTTGGTTTTAATAGGTTAGCCCCCGAATCCATGATATCTGGTTTTAAAAGTTTGTTTTTTTAAATCAAATTTTCGCAGACTAGTAGCTAAGTTAGGATCAACCGACCCATTGATCCTAGCTTTTTATTTTTTCCCGATTTATATCGGGTGGCGACTCTAAAATTTTTCAAAAATTTCTTTTAACCCCTAGTCGAGGATTCATGTTAAATGGGTTCGGGTTTAATGAATCGGGTTAGGAGAAATGAACCAGATAAGATGTGGAAAAAATCCAGGCTCGACAGCTTGGCGACTCCACTGGGGACTAAATTTTTTTTAAAAAAGAAGGGCTAGCCACTTCGGAATTATAAATTTTAAATTTATCCTTGCTCAT
This sequence comes from Combretum micranthum, assembly GCA_024138025.1. Classification (NCBI taxonomy): domain Eukaryota; kingdom Viridiplantae; phylum Streptophyta; class Magnoliopsida; order Myrtales; family Combretaceae; genus Combretum; species Combretum micranthum. Next base: position 10,808 of record JAMXBD010000097.1, on the reverse strand, counting down.
TTTTTTGTAATATATGAATATATTCTTTGTATATTATCTTGAATATTTGTTTTGTAAATATATACTAACCTTGCAAATATGAAAAAATAGAAAACAAAAGTTTGATTTTTTTAGTTTGCATTTGCATTAGCATAATGTGTGCTAGATACGGTCGTACCAGGGCCGTCTTAAGAGCCTAAGCGAGGAGGACGAAGTAAGGTCCGGGGCTGTGGCTTTCCACCCTCTAGATCAAGAAATGTCCTCCCACTCCGGTTTAGTACACTAAATCGGGAACCTATAGAACCCTACCAAATCATGCATTCATTAGCATGGGATTTGACCAACTTTTTCTAAAAAAAAATGAAGTTGAAAATAAATGTACATATGTAAATACTAAAAAAAAAAAGAAAATTCTAAAAAAAATAAAAGCTGTCAAAAAATTAAAAAATTTGTAAATATTAGCTTATACCTTTTAAAAATTTTCAGAAAATGATGTCTTCAACCGACAGTAGCGATAGCTTATGGGCTCGCCTTATTAGAGAAAATCGAGTGGAACCTTCAAGGATCCAATGCTCCTACTGGACCGATGGTTTGTCAGTTTTACTCCAGTCCAAAGTCATTCATTGAGTAGATTAGGCCCAATCCTCAGCCTACCAAAGATCCATGTTCCATTCACCATGTTCCGGGCCCTACTCATCTATGGGAACCTGAAGAAGCTGTCTTCCGTTTGGTCAGCATGTACTTAGCCCAACCATTGAGGAATATACTAGGCTACTCCAAGCACCTCCTACCTCTGAAGGAATCTATATTCCAAATTTCAAGCATAGCCCGGTCCGTGTTATATCAGAATTTTTGGGGATCAAGAGGGGACCAATTATTGAAGCTATCAAGATTGTAATGAATATTGCATCCGCTAAACCACACTGATGGACTGGTTTGGAACTCCTGAATATTTAAAAGCAACCGATCCACTTTCAGTATACCACTTGAAGTTTGGGAAGAAAACCGGGTTAATGCCTTCATAGTAGCTGCTTTTGCAACTATTCTCTTCCCTAATGGCAATTTGTTCATCCACTTCCGGGTCATAGAGCTGGTTTCTCAATATTTAGCTGGCAAATCCTATGTTCCCGCTCTTCTAGCCGAACAAGTCCGTAGTCTGAATCACATCAAGTCTAAAGGACAAGGCAAGTTCAAAGCAAGCATGCACTTACTAATGGTTTGGTTTGCTAGCCACATTAAGCACTACGGAAAAGACTTGGCTAATGGATCCCTCATCAGCCTGAAATATGATCTCATCCAATCCTTTGCTGAAAGGGTCCACATGGAAGATGATCATCCTTTATGGGATATAATTGCCATTCTTGAAGACATGCCACCTGAAGACATGATGTGGCAAGCTCGCTGGTTCAAAAGCCCTGCAGCCATCCTAAGTTGCAAGGAATACATGGCAGTACCCCTAATTGGACTCACCGGCTGTACTGGTTATTACCCCTCAAGTGTTATCAGACAGTATGGTATGCTGCAAGATATTACTGTCAAGCCTAATTTGGAGCAAGTCACTCTGGATTATTTGGATCCAACCAAATACTACCAGCTAAAGAATTCAAGTAAATCAAATCCGAGCTATATGGGAAAATAGAGAGGTGAAGCCGGTTTTTGAAGTCGAGCCAGAAAATAAGGAAACCAAGAAGTATAGAGCAACCAGGTGGTATGTGGCTAGCCAAATGAAGAAGAATAAGGATATTCGATATGAAGCTCCCGATGTCCTTCAACCAGCACCATCGGAACCTGACCCTGAAACAATTGCTTACATGGAAGCTGTTTCGGCTCGCCTGGAAGTATGTCACCGAGATTTCCAAGAAAGAGAGAGGGAAATGGTGGATCGCCTGCAAAGTGCTGGAAGCAGAATTTCATTCTTAGAGGCTGAGTTGAAGGCAGCTCAAAAGAAAATTCTAGCCCTGGAAGACAAGATTGTTTGCCCCACTAAGACAAGAAGACTGGTTTAGTTGGTTTAGGTTTAGTCCTTAGGAATCAAGGTTCTTTGAAACCATTAGAAAGTAGTTTTATTCAGTCACTAGGAAATAAGGTTTCTAAACCATTAGAATTTTTGTTAAACATTATCTTTTAATACAAATTTTTTTTAAAAAAAAAATCATTGGTCAATATCCCCATTTGCATCTGTGTGATAGCATATCTGCATTCTTGCATATGTATATTAATTCATTTATTCTAAAAAAAATATTAATAAATGATAAATGTCCAGGTCTAGCAAATTCGAGTTTGAGTCAAAACTTGAAAGATAGCGTCCAAGCCGGTTAGGAGCCCTATTGTTACCAGATCCCGAGCTAAGATGTCTAACACCGGGAGCAACCCCACAGACCAGACCAATGAACAAAGACTCAACACCGTGGAACAAACCCTCCTTGGAATTGCTGAACAGATGCAGGCTTTAACACAGAGTCTTGCACAACTCAAGACCCCCACAACTCTGAAGAATCTCAAGGTCACAGAAAGGAAAAGAAATTGAAGGACAGCTTATTCAGCAAGAGGAGTCACAAATGAGTTTAATGCGGCTGAGTTGAAGAAAGAACTGGAAGCTCAGGCTAAAGAAATGGAGAGAAAACTGCTTGAGAAAATGAAGACGTTCGATGGTTTTGATCAAACCGCGATCCTGAATTTGCCTCAATATGAGGAAGGTGCCTTCCCTGAGAAATTTAAGGCACCGGAATTTGAAAAATATGACGGGACAGGTTGCCCTAATATGCATACCAGATTGTATGTACGACGAATGGGGCAATATGCAAGTTTGACAAGCTGATGGTGCAAACCTTCCAGGACAGTCTTACTGGTGCTGCTTTGGCCTGGTACGCCCAATTAGACCATCAAGAATTGATACTTGGGACAAGTTGGCTAGGGCGTTTTTAATCAGTATAAGTTTAACATTGAGATGGCGCCCTCGTATGGGATTTAAGCAATCTGAAGAAGAAGAAAGAGAGACTTTCAAGGAGTATGCTCAGCGCTGGAGAGCATTGGCTGCAAGGATCACCACCCCGATGCCTGAAAGAGACCTCACTTTCACTTTTATCAACACGCTAGAGGAACCTTTCTTTTCCCATCTGATTGGGCATGCATCAGCAAGTTTCTCAGAAGTGGTGATAGCTGGGTGCAGGATTGAGAATGCAATTTCAGCAGGAAAATTGCAACAAGAAAAGAAATATACTGCACCGAGAAATGTCCCATACAAAGGGAAAGATTCAACCGTCAGCATGGTCAATACTTCAGATGCAACTGGCCCTACTAAGTCTTTCGTGTTGTCAACAAATCAGAATCAAAATCAGAATAAGGATCAGACTCAACAAAGTGCAGTCCCAAATCAACAATCAAGGTTCAGCAGGCGGAACTTCACTCGAATTCCGGTTCCCCTTAGCCAAGTATTAGCTAAATTAAGGGCCGATAATCTGATCAATCTTGAAGTTCCTAGGGAAGACTTAAAGCCTAGATATTACAATCCTGAGCTGAAGTGTGAATATCACATGGGGCAAATCGGGCATTCAACAGACAGATGCTGGAGGCTTAGGCATAAAATCCAAGATCTTATTGATGCAAAAGTCATCCAGTTGGATTTCGTTGAGACTCCAAACGTCTCTACTAACCCACTGCCAAACCATGGACCAGTCATCAATATGATCACCGCTGAAGTGCCTCAAGAAATCAATCTGGATGAGTTGCCAATCACCATAGAACAAGTAGCATGGAACCTTCGCCAGAAGGGTCATTTGCTCAATATGAATTTAAGAGACCGCACCAAAACCAGGCCTGCTATTTACAAGCTACTACAAGGAACTATTAAAAAAGAAGAGATTCTGGAAATGTTGATCCCGAAACCAAGGAGATCGAGCACACAGGCTGAGTTATGGGAAAGGTATCAGGCTGGAGATCCAACCATTGGAACCCTGGGAAATGATGGAAAATACCAGTATTTAATAGATTACTGGTTTGAGCCCCGTGTCTATGCTGACTCCTCCAACTGGATGGGGTCCAATTTGAAGAGGAAGATAAGAAAGCAAAAGAAGACGAGTTTGTGGTATGATCGAAGGTGGACCTAGATCCATCAAAATCGAAATAGGCAAAGGTAGTGAAGATGGATCAACTTCATCAAAGCCTAGAACTATACCTTTCACATACCCCTTGCTGTGAATGATATAAAGCCGCTCCATTTGATTATAAGCGGTAAATCATGCTTCAATGGCCATGGTTGGTGGCCTTACTCGCTCAGGAAGAGTTTATGAGTCGACCGGAAGAATGCAACTGTGAATATGCCACAGCAGCAAAATGAAGAAGGAAGAAAGATGAAGAGAAGTCAGCATTGGCAAAACTGATGAAAGCAAGTGAATACAAGGTTGTCGAGCAGTTGGCCAAAATACCTGCCCAAATATCGCTCATGAGTCTGCTGATTAGCTCTAATGTACACCGTGAGGCTCTTTTCAAAGCCTTAGAAGAAGTAAAGTTCCAGAAGGTGTATCAGAAGAAGCCTTGGGGCATATCATCAACTCAATCTTTGCAAATGAGCAAATCATTTTCTCATCTGAAGAACTGGGAGAGGAAGGGATCAACATAACAAGCCCTATTCATCGTAGTCAAAAGCTGTGGAAAGATCGTCTCTCGAGTATTAGTTGACAATGGATCCTCTTTGAATGTGTGCCCCTTAGCCACTTTGAGCTTATTGGAAATTGAACCGTCAGACATCAAACCAAGCTCTATTGTGGTTCGTGCTTTTGATGGTCAAAAAGAGATATAATAGGTGAAGTGGAGTTAGAAGTCACCATCGGGCCTCAAACTTTCATTATTCCTTTTCAAGTGATTGACATCCCCAGAACATTCAATCTGCTGTTGGGAAGACCATGGATCCATGCTGCCAGGCAATACCATCAAGCCTGCACCAGAAAGTTAAGTTCATAACCAATGGTCAACTCATCACTGTTATGGGAGAACAGGATTATGCCATTTACAAGGAGACAGCTGTCCCTACATTGGAAAAGAAGGAGAAGAAGACTTCGGGCTTCAAATGTTTGATGAAGTCTGTATGATGATGATGAAAAGAAACTCAGGTGGGAACCTTTGGACTGGGTTATTCCCCCACTTGTGCTGAAGTGGTGGAAATGAAAAACCAAATGAGAAGAAGGAAGCTCGACAAGGAATATGATCCAATCATCAAAATTCCTCACATCAGCCATTCCTTTCCAAAGCCACATCATATCCAGCAGCCAGATGATATCAAAGAAGATGCTTCATCCAAAGAAATCTTGAGAAATTGGTTCTCTATGCCTTGCGCTAGTATTAAGTCTTTTAAGTAAGAACTTATCTAAGACTAGATTTGTGTTTTGTTTTTCAGTATTATGTGATGCTCAAATAAGTGTACTTAAACACCGTCCCAGTTTAATAAAATTTATTTCCATTTGTGTTTTCACATATTCTCATACATTCCTCATTCATATTCAACCAGATTCGACAATTGTGATGAAGTTCAGGGATATCTCGCGCGTATAATTAATGAAAATATCAATATCACCTCTAACTCTACTGGGTTAGATGAAGATGATATTGATTATCAATTTAGAACACAAGAAATTTGGCAAATTTTGAACAAGGAAGATTGAAATTCCCGAAACCATTGAAGTGATTAATTTGGGAACAAGTGAAAACCCTAGGAATCTGAGGATAGGGGAAAATTGCCTGAGAGCACGGCACAAGATTTAACCAAGTTATTAGCCGAATACTTGGATGTTTTTGCATGGTCGTATAGCGATATGCCTGGTTTAGACCCATCCATTGTGGTTCACAAATTGCCAACAAAGGAGGATTTTAAACCTATAAAGCAAAAATTAAGGCGATTTAGGCCGATTTACTCCTCCAAATCAAGGATGAAGTAAAAAAGTTGCTTGAAGTAGGATTCATCGAGGTTTCTGATTATTCGGATTGGGTATCAAATATAGTGCCAGTACTTAAGAAAAACGGGAAAGTAAGAATCTGTGTGGATTTCAGAGATCTAAACAAAGCAACCCCGAAAGATAATTTCCCGTTGCCTCACATCGATGTTTTAGTGACAATACCGCTGGAAATCATCTATTTTCATTCATGGATGGATTTTCAGGGTATAATCAGATATTAATGGCCGAAGAAGATAAGGTCAAAACCACATTTTACAGCCTGGGGAACTTTTTGTTACAAGGTCATGCCTTTCGGTCTCAAGAATGCCGGGCAACTTATCAACGAGCAATGCTTGCTATACTTCATGATATGATGCACAAAGAGGTGGAAGTATATGTAGATGATATGATCGCCAAGACAAAGGAAGGAGATGATCATGTAGTGGTGTTAAGGAAGCTTTTTGAAAGATTAAGAAGTTCCAGTTGAAATTGAATCCAGAAAAATGCACTTTCGGAGTGACATCTGGAAAATTATTAGGATTCATGGTTAGCCAAAAGGGATAGAAATCGATCCTGATAAGTCAAGGCGATTCAGGATTTGCCTCCACCAAAAACATTAAAGGAAATCAGAGGCCTCTTGGGAAGGTTGAATTACATTGCTCGATTCATATCACAGCTGACTGATAAGTGCCAACCGCTGTTTAAACTGCTAAAGAAGAATGCCCTAATTGAATGGAATGACGAATGTGAAAAAGCCTTTAATCGGATAAAGCATATCTGACAAATCCACCAGTACTGGTTACTCCAAAACCGGGAAACCATTGTTCTTGTACTTGACAATTCTTCCTGAATCTGGGTTGTGTGCTGGGCAAAAAGATGAGGAAGGAAAAGAAAGAGCTGTTTACTACTTAAGCAAGAAATTCTCAAATGGAGAACAAAAGTATTCAGAGATAGAAAAGACCTGCTGTGCATTAGTATGGGTTATGCACAGGCTTAGGCAGTATACGCTCTTCTACTCGATCGAGTTGATTACGAAGCATGATCCATTGCGATACTTGGCACGCAAACCGGCTTTAGTAGGTCGAATCTCGAAATGGCAGATGCTACTTTCTGAATTTGATATCATTTATGTAATCAAAGTTCAGTCAAAGGACAAGTTTTAGCTGATCAACTCGCAGAAAGCCCGTTGATGACGAAGAATTAAAGGAACAAGATCAGTTTCCAGATGAAGGCATCAGAATAACAGAAACAGAAGCCGAAAACAACAATTGGAAGTTGTATTTCGATGGAGCAGCCAACGTATACGGGTGTGGAATAGGGGCAGTCCTTATCTCACCAAAGAAGAACAGTTCCCGCATCAGCCAGATTAATGTTTCCTTACACAAATAATGTAGCGGAATACGAGGCATGCATCATGGGATTAGAAATGGCAATTCAAATGAATATCGAGGAGCTCGAAGTGTTTGGAGATTCATCACTTATCATTTTCCAAACTCAGGCGAGTTCAAAACTAAGGATCCCAAGTTGATTCCTTATCATAATCACTTGGCTGAGTTACAGGAAATTCAAAGAAATTTCCTTCACTTATGTGCCGAGAACTCAGAATCAATTTGCTGATGCATTGGCTACTCTGGCCTCTTTGATCCAATTCACTGAAGGAGTAAGAATACAACCTTTGCAAGTCCGAATAAGAAGTGAACCCGCATTCTGTGCTATTGATCAAATGAACCATGGTTTCAAGATATCAAAATTTTCTTGCAAACAGGTATTATCCTGAGTGTGCTACAAAAAAGGATCAAAATCATTGAGACGTCTAAGTCATTTCTTGTTAAGTGGAGATACCTTATACAGAAGGTCATTTGATACAACCCTGTTGAGATGTGTAGATGAAAATGAAGCTCAAAAATTAATGGAAGAAGTTCATGAGGGAGTATGTGGACCTCATATGAACGGATATATGCTAGCTAAAAAGATTATGAGGCTAGGATATTTCTGGTTAACCATGGAATCAGACTGTATCAAACATGTGAGATCTTGTCATCTATGTCAAATCTACTCAAACAAGATAAATGCTCCTCCGAAGGAATTACAGTCAATGTCAACACCATGGCCGTTCTCAATGTGGGGAATAGACGTAATCGGCCAATATCGCCAAAAGCTTCAAATGGTCATCGATTCATACTAGTTGCAATCGATTACTTCACCAAGTGGGTTGAAGCTGCTTCATACGCCAGTGTGACAAAAGCCGTCGTGGTTCGATTCATCAAAAGAGATATCATTGCTCGATATGGAACTCCAGAAAGTATCATTACCGATAATGGTACAAATTTGAACAACATGCAATGACTGATTTATGTCAGCAATTCAAGATTAAACACCGGAATTCCACTCCATATCGCCCACAGATGAATGGAGCAGTAGAAGCCGCCAACAAAAACATCAAGAGAATCATTGAGAAGATGACAATTGCATACAAGATTGCATGAAATGCTCCCATTAGCATTAATGGCATATCGAACCTCTGTAAGAGTGTCAACTAGGCAACGCCCTATTCCCTGGTATATGGAACTGAAGCTGTTTTACCAGTAGAAGTTAGATTCCTTCGCTCCGAGTATTGGCTGAAACAAGCTCGAAGAAGCTGAATGGGTTAGACAAAGAGTTGAACAGTTAAATCTTTTAGATGAAAAAAGATTAACCGCATGTGTCATGGGCAATATATCAACAAAGGATGGCTAGAGCATTTAACAAGAGGTTAAGCCAAGAAATTTCCAAGAAGGTGATTTGGTTTTGAGAAAAATGCTGCCAAATGTGCAAGATTCCAGAGGAAAGTTCACACCAAATTATGAAGGACCATATATAGTGAAGAAGTCTTATCGGGAGGAGCATTAATCCTTCCCAAATATGGTGTAAACCCCGGTTTTTTCAAGTAAAATAAACCCTGGAACCGGAAACCCAAACCCAACCGGACTAGCTTAAGCCTGGAGTGAGAACTAGGAACCCAATTCCGGCTTTCCTCGTTCCAATTAAAAACCTTTTCTAAGAAAATTTACTTTTGATTATAATTCTTGAATATATTTTATTTCAAACAAGAAAATATTTGATTTTAAGAAAATTTCGATTCCGGGTCATCCCAGACCATTATAGAAAAACGTGCCCCGAACTAGAATTTCAAAATATTCTATGATGCTCATTTGAACCGAAATAAAATAAGGATTCCAAAAATATATTTTATAATTTTCCGTTTATAAAATACAGTTATAGCCTTTTATTCGTATTTCATTACTACCGGAAATTAAATTGTCTTGTCAACTATTCATTACTATTCATAAAGTACCACCTACACTACCTATTAGCCACCCTACAAGTCTAAGCCTTACCATCAATCACATCTCTTCCATTCTTCCATAACTTTTTGTCACTTCATCTTTTACAATTATGACAATTGATGCATGGATCAAATCAAGCCAAATCAAGAGGAAAATCAAGCCTTTCCCCCTTTGCCTCCCAAAACCGGCGCCATTATGGCCCTCCCCTCCCATGCTCCTTTTGATTTTTTTCTCATCCATTTAACCTAATTACACTTCCTATATAAGCCATCTTTACTCTCTCTCTTCCCATTCTTTCACTTCTCAAAAATTTCAAAGTGCAAAAGCTCTCTCCTCCTCTCCTTATTTTCCCCTTTGGCCGAAACATTATGCCCCCACAACACACTCACAACTTCTCATTTTTCTCTTCTATCTTACATCCACTTCAAGTAAGTAATGATCTACTACTTCCAACTCATGAACCTTTGTTATGGCTAAGTATTTTTGGTTATCTCAACTCCATGTTCCCATGATCTTATAGTAGGAACAATGAGATAACAACACAAAAAATCCCGAACCATTACAAAGTAAATCTATCTTAAAGGAGTTCCATACAAAAGCTTTACTTTTATCCATCAAAAAGTCTTTTAAACAAAATCTTTTATAAAATATGGTTTTTATGTTTTTAAAACTCATTTAAGCTTTGATAAAGTAGATCCATCATCTTGTTACTCATGACATGCATTTATAGTTTCATTATTATTTGTTCATATGTGCATAAATAGTCTTTAACACTTTTGTCTTTAGTAAAATGACTTTCTAGTGTATAGATCTATATATATGGTCCATGAAGTCAAAAAGAAAAGTACTTACAAAAAAGACTTTGAAAATGCGGATGACTTTGAAACCAAGTCAAAAACACTTTTAACAACTTCTAAACTTATATTTTATAAGAAATATACCTATGGGTAATAGATAATGTTAGTATTTTTCATGAGTCTAAGGATTTTTACTAAAGAAAATGTTGAAAACATGAAAATATCCTAGGATTTGAGTTAAAAGTTATGAAAACCAAAATTCGTATAATGGATGTAGGTTGAAAACACTATTTTTCCAACTTCAAAAATGATATATTTCTTATAATAAATGAAGTCCTTAGATATTGTATAATAGATACTTAAAGTTTCAATATAAAATATATTTTTCCTAAGGAATCAACTTGAAATGAACTTTTGCAAATTCGATTTTTGGAAACCCCATATATAAAAGACCCCTAAAAGTTTGTAAATGTAATTTTATTAAAGAAATTAAAGGCTTAGGATATAACTAATATAAGATCAAAATTCTTTAAATAAAGTAAGTTTTTCCAAAGAAAATCCATGTAAAGTGTAATGTGGTCAAGTAGTAAACTCATTTACTAAATAATTGAGAGGAAATGGTTCTAAGGAAAGTTTGTTTTCTAAAAATCGTTAAAACTAAAAGTTTATAAAACATAGACTTCTTAAGGTAACATCATGACATTTCATGATAGGAAAATCATTACCATATCATTTATCATTTAACTTAGGAATCCAAATGCATTCATCATAAACCGCAT